>CM026214.1:19844097-20529097 GCA_014839995.1 Xenentodon cancila | reverse complement strand
AAATCAGCCTGCAACTCAGTTAGAAGATGGTGTTTTCTCATCTGAGGAGGAAAAAGCTCTACTGTCAAGTGTTTCACTCTTACTAGAGCAGGTGTATGTTCCAACATTGCAAAGTACAAGGAGACAAAGTCAAAACGGACCTGGACAGGTTCAAAAGTGTTCCAAACATCTTGAGAGGAAAATAGCTGGAGGCATTAACAAGAATCTCTGGATGACCACAAAGATGAATGTTACAACAGAATGTGACCTTTTTCGATATATGGAAGCTGCGTTTGTTTGGTAAGACAGGGAGACAGGGGGAGGAAGGAAAAAAAGGTTCTGGGAGTACAATGCCGTAGGACTGTTGTGCCGCTGCAGGCATGAGGAACCCTGTGTGGGTGCAGAAAAAACAAAGATAACGTTGATATTCCAAGGATTTCGAAGTAAAGAGGAAGTAAAGACATCTTACGTCATCAAGACAATAATCAAAACAAAACCAAAACTTTTTGAAGGTACTGGAAAAGCCCTCTCAGTTTGAGGGAACTCAATGTTAATGTCTCTGCTTAGAAACCAAACAGTTGGAACAATTTTCCATGGAAGAATGAACTAAAACCCCTCAAAAGACATATGTCAACTTAGTTAGGAATTACCGTAACTCTGTGTATGATTGTGCCTACTTGAAGCAACACATCTCATACAGAAATAATCAAATCAAACTAATCCACATATAGACTCTTAATACCACAATGACACTCTTGACACCCTCCAATGCTGGCTCCAAGGTGTGTGTATTTTAAGTCACACTTATGGAGAAAAAGCTGAAACATTGTTAAATACCAGACTCTGCTTTCACAGCGGAGTAGAAAAGACGCTTCACGTGGACTGAGATGACAAACGAAGGTCACCTGTGAAGATTCAGGGACAGCAGAAGACTCAGATGATGTTTTAAACTCTCGCTAATTTGGCTTTTCGTTCCGTTCCTCACTTTTGTCTGGATGCTAATTAACGCTGCTTTTCCCGTATCTGTCCATGTTAAACTTCTCTCTTCACTAACCTTTCATTTGCTCCTCATGATTTGGTTATTCATCCTCAGACATCCCAACTCAGCTTCACAGTTTCTCTCTGAATCATCTCCCTACAGTCTGCTATTGCTCCATAACTCTTATCGCCATATATCCAGAAGTGTTACTAATTTAGTCCGTCACTCATCAGCTCTCTCTCACATGTCCTGATTTCCTGCTCCATTTCTAGTGTCACCAGCGTAACGCGAGAACATCTCTGAGTCGTCTCGCTGCTCTTTGCAACCTTGTTTTTAACCTTGTCCCCTCTGTTTTCTTCTCTTCCTTTTCTCCGTCTCTTGTTGTGTGTCCTCTTTCTGACTTCTCCAGCAGCTGAGATGGCAATGACCAGCATCCTCAACGCTGACGACATCAAGAAAGCGCTAGATGCTTTTGCAGGTAATGGACACGCCACCGATAATTCACCTTTTCTCTCAGAGCCCCAAAACCTGGGTCTTAATGGGACGTCCACTGTTTCTGGGAGGATTTAGGCTGGAGAAAATGAGAATTAATGCAAAATTACAAGTTGAGAGCCTTCGCTGATAATAGCCACATCTTTTGAGACATTTTTATTGGGACTATCTGGAGCATGGTGTGAAATGAAATGAACGAGAGAAACAAAAGAGCATCTTTGAAAAGAAAAAAAGCGGCAAAAGTATCTGGGAAATTAACTTTCTGTCAGACGGATATTTTAAAATGTAGCTTTATTGTGGAGCTCTTTGATGCCAGACTCGTTTCTATGGCTGAGAAGCAGAAATTTAAATGAGAGCCGCTTTCAAAAGCTTGGTCATTTCAGTTGGCATCACATGCACACAATATGTTGGTACCCTTCTGTTTAAAGAAAGATTCATCCAGAATGGTTACTGAAATAACTCGAAAGTGACAAAGGTAACACGTCCATGTCCTGTTGGAGGGCCCATAAGCTGTGATTGAGACCAAGCTTTCTGACACTGGGCAGCACATTTGTCTCCACGACGTCTTGATAGTCTTGTTTGTAACCTGCACAGATTCAAGACTCCCTGGAAATCACCCTGGAAAATCTTCTTTTCTTTCTGGTCTCTCATGTTTGTTCATTTTACTTTGAAAAAAGTATTTTTAAATCATCTATCTTGTGGCTTTCCTGTGTCTGCGTGTTGGCCTTTTCGCATGTGCAGTTGCTGATTCTTTCGACCATAAGAAATTCTTCGAGATGGTGGGTCTTAAGTCCAAGTCCTCCGATGATGTGAAGAAGGTCTTCACGGTGCTAGATGCCGACAACAGCGGCTTCATAGAGGAGGAAGAGCTAAAGTGAGACCACACACACACTCACACACACACACACACACACACACACACACACACACACACACACACACACACACACACACACACACACACACACACACACACACACACACACACACACTTTATGAAAGTCTGAACATGCAGCAATAATACAGGCAGAGCAAAGCCATCTCACAACACTCGTGTCCTTTGTGCCCTCTGACTAGATTCGTCCTAAAAGGTTTTGCCAAAGATGGCAGGGACCTGACAGACAAAGAAACCACAGCGTTTTTAAAAGCAGCCGACAAGGACGGAGACGGGAAGATTGGAGTTGATGGTAAGTTCAAACATCCAGTTTCATAGTTGGAAATGTCTGACAACATTAGAGAAATGCCAAGCAATGTACATGAAGGAATAACACACAATCCCAGAGACATGTGGTCAGGGGGTTTTGTTGATCATAGGAAACAACGGGAGCAAAAGGGCATTTCCTTTAAGTAGGTAAATATTCCTTCAGTTAAAGTGAATTAGGTACTTAAATGTGAATAAACTCCCTTGAGCTACTAATAGACTTTCAGAAGAGGTCCAGTTGCCTTTAATTTACTCTACTGTAAGAGCCCCGCATCCTCATCCCCGTCCCAGTCCCTGTCCCTGTCCCAGTCCCAGTCCCAGTCCCTGTCCCTGTCCATGTCCCCGTTCCAGTCCCCGTCCCCATCCCCATCCCCATCCCCATCCCCGTCCCAGTCCCAGTCCCCGTCCCAGTCCCCGTCCTAGTCCCCACTCCTGTCCCCATCCCCATCCCCATCCCCATCCCAGTCCCCATCCCCATCCCCGTCCCTGTCCCTGTCCCTGTCCCTGTCCTTGTCCCATCCATGTCCCAGTCCCTGTCACCATCCGCGTCCGCGTCCCAGTCCCTGTCCTCGTCCTTGTCCTCGTCCCCATCCCTGTCCCCATCTCCGCTATCCTGCATCTTTAAGTATCAGAAAATAACTCAAAGGTCCTGACAGCTTCTTGTTTTTATCTTCTCTTTCAGAATTTGCTGCCCTTGTGAAAGAATAAACAGACACCTGCGTCACACTGAAAGATCCCCTCCTAGCCATCAGCGCATCCTGACCCCTGCCTCACCGCCTCCCTCACCTCACCTCATCAGCACCCACGCCTCGCCTCAGCTCCACCACCCACCACACTGAAGATAATTCCTTCCACAACCGCTCCTGTCCTCGACCTCCCCTGACTGCTGTCTTCACAAAGTGCATTGACACAGTGAAGAGGGCTTCAGTCCCCCCCTCCCACACCTTAAATTCCCCATAGCAGCATTTCCCCTATTTATTTTATCCTTTTTATACAAACTGCTCTTGATTTTGTTCATATATAGATATGAAACACGCCTGCAGAAATACACCTTAAAGTAGGATTTTAAGGAAACATGTCCTTCTGTATTTCTGACTGTAACTTATTTCGTATCTCTTTGTTTTTGTTGGCCTGTTCTTCTGCTCACATTTCCTCTTTTTCCCTTCTTTTCCTGCTCTTGAAGTCACTTTAGCCCAGTGACCTTCCCGCGCCCATTCCCTTCTGTCCCCTCTCACCATCACCCCACCAGTCCTTCAATCTATCTACTGTCCATCCCTTTCTCCTCTGGTAATGAGCTGTTGTAAAATACCAAGAGTAGAATCAAGTCAAGCTGTGAAAGAATAAAATAAATGACAAAAAAGAAAAGCCTGAGTCCTCTGCAGTTCCTTTTTACGTGATTCTCTTATCTGATGTGCACTTTCAATCTAGCTTGTTTGCTTTATTCCCATCTCCCCCTTTTTCTATTTAGCTGTCACTTATCAAGCAGGTCACAACCGAAGCGTATCAAGAGCTTCGTTTATATTATCCTTCAATGACATTTGTTAGTATTCACTAAGATTAACCGTGCCACTTAGTGATCGGAGGAGGGATGGGAGGAGAAGAAGTTGCCTGAAACCACACTCCAGAGCACGCCTCTTTTTGCACATGCAATCTCCGAGAGAGGAAAAGGGAATGAAGGCCACATCATCCCAACAGCCAGAGTCTTTACCCAGAAGTGCAGGGCTGCTGTCAAGCCATTAGCAGAATTGGATTCACACCAAGGTTCAATTTAGGTTAAATATCCCCAGTGGAGGACCCAAACAGGCGGTGCAGGAAGCTTGATCTTTTTTAGTAGGACATTTCACTGCCCGAGCAAATAAGCACAGATCTGAATGGTGCAGGCTATCACTTGTTTAAGCATGTGGTAGAGGAAATAACTAAGATATGTCCTCTTTTCTTAACATGTCGACTAATATCCTCTTTGGAGTTGATGTGTGGACTTTACTTACAGGTTAAAACAATCGTATGATGCTATGAAGATGGCACGACACTAATTAGCCTTTACTGCATCATTCATTACACTCCCGCCTTAAAAATAATACCCCTCTCCTCTGCCTGAGGGTTATATTACCATTTTCTACAACTCAAAGTCCATTTGAAATGCAATTAATATTAATATCACATGTAGAACATGAAGAGAGAAATGGTGCCGATGCAACATATAAAGAATATATACAGAAAAGATTATTGGAGCGGTTGCAGAGCATCAAGCCTCCATTGCTGAGTATCTACTGACACAAAGAACATGCAAGAAGATACATTCAGGTGCAAATCTGTACATCTTTTCTCATTTTCAAAAAAGCTGGGACAATAAAAAATGTAAGTAAAAGCCCAATATACCCACGTTTTATTCATAACAGAAAGCATATAATATGCTGAATGTTTCCCACTTTTTTACTGTGAAGTGAAAAATAAACGTCATTTTGAATCTGAGAGAGGAGAGGAATGAGTCCCACTCTTGTCTATACTGAAGCTGTTCAACAGTCCTGGGTCTTCGTTTCATTGTCGCTCCAAATGTTTTCCGTTGGTGAAACGTCTTGCCTGCACAGGACACTGGGTCCATGATTTGCAAAACTTATTTCAATTTGTCTGACGACAGAGCAGTTTTCCACTTTGACCCAGAGAAGACGATGGTGCAGGTGGATCATGTCGACATTTGCATGTTATAACTTTAACCTGCATTCGCGAACAACACAGAGAACTAAGTTCCTCAGCAGTGATTTCTGGAAGTGTCTCTGAGCCCATGGAGTCATAAGGAATCACATCCATTTTACATTTGACGCTCCCTGAAGAACCAGGGACCAGGAGAATCCATTATTATTGTTTTATTTAGTTTTTGTCCCTTTCCCAAGCGCACAGAGATTTCTCCATATTCTAATATCTTTTGATAAGATCATGGACTGTAGAAGATGGAATATTCAAGGTTTTCACAGTTTTATGCTGAGAAGCAACATCGTTTCATCATTTTCAGACAGTTTATTCACAGATTAGTGAACCTCTGTTCATCTCTACATCTTTAACACTCTCCCTCTTTAAGATGCTCTTTTTATACCGTCATGTCACCGACTTGTTAATTAACCTAATTAGTTGCATGTTGTTCCTCCAGGTGTTTCTTTTTAGCAACACTTACTTTTTCAGCCTTTTGTTGCCCCTTTGAAGACGTGAAATGCTAAAATGTGTTTCTGTCAACATTTAATATCTTGTTGTATGTGCTATTGTGAATAAAATAGACAATTATGACTATTTGTAAATTATTAAATTTTGTTTTTATTTACATTTTGTTTGCTTTCAAAAAGCTTTCATCGCTCACATGTGTCACAAGTGTCACAAGTGTCAGAAAAACTTACACATATGCATGTTTGTGATTCATTTTTAAATAGGTTACGTTTTTCTTTTTTTAAACAGCAAAAAAAAAAGTTGGTTATTGGTTTAGCAAAATTAAAACAGTTCCATTTCTCCTGGTTCATATATATTTATGCCGAGGGACACAATGGCAGGTCACAGTCGGAGCTATTTCATAAAAATGAGGTTCACTTGCTCAGTTTCCACCTGAATCTGCTGCCAAGGTCAAAAACCGCCGGGTTAGATGAAGGCATTTGTCTCAGCGTGACCATGTCATTTCCGATGTAAACGTGGGGCCGACCTGTCGTTGGTGGTTGTGGGCTTCAGCTTAACTGTTGCAAATGGATTGGTACCCCTGCAGAAAATGGTAAAGGAAAGAGAGAAAGAGTAGTGACGACTCTGCTCAGGGGTGGAAAAAGAGGAAAAAAGACTATCAGAATATCAAAACATGCCCAAACCTACATTATGTTTCACAGAGCACTACTTTTCAAACTGTACAACAATCATCTGGTGATCTGTTCACCTGAAGTGAGACTAAAAATCGCAACTCCAAAATCTCATATCAGAAAAGGTTTCAGAACCACTTCAACCATTAATGGAAAGACAGCGATTTCTGCTCCTTTTAGATCACTATGCTCATCTTCTGTTCTCAGATTTAATGGCTTCATAATATGATTTGGTAATTATCATCAGCTCCTGCAGAAGTGAACATAAACGGGCTCCTTTTTAACAAGTTTTCTCCACTTTCAGAGCAAAAAGGCACCAGTATTATTCTTACCTCGGGAAGAGTTCTGGGTGTGGTCCATGTCCTTGTGATCTCTGTTGAAGGATGAAGAGGACAGAAGGTGAAGTGTGGGTTGGTGAGGTCCAGCATGAAACCCAAAAATGCAATTCACACAAGTAATTGAAGGCTCAGCGAGCCTTCTGTTTTCAGAGGTGCTCACTGACAAACATACAAACTTAACTATATATATATATATATACACACACACTATACATGTATATATATATGCACAAAAGTAAGGAAATGTGTGTTTGGGAGATTATTTCTTTGTTTTAACAATGCCTCTTGGCAATAAATCAGTTGAAAAGCTTTTTTATGTCCCTTTTAAATGGTAACATTTGTAAGCAACATGCATTTGTGAGATGAGATATGCAGGTTATTCCCATGAAAAGATTGTCCAATCTTCTCTGCCAAAGACAAACACCTTATTTTGCTGTTGCTATTGACTAGTGTTATTGTCATGTAACTACATATATTTGTCAAATTGATTTAACAAGGTTCTGGAAAAAATTAGTTTGGTTGCTCTATTGGGTCCAGAGCTGAGTGCAGTTTGGTCAGAAATGGATGAAGATTGTTAGTAAAAATACTGACTGTGACTGAGACTGTGATGATTAAATGATGCTGATTTGGTACTAAGAAGCCTAAATTCAGTGTTGCTGCAGTGTTGCTGGTGTTTTGCATGCACTGGTTGTAATACATAATCTCAGGGTGTTGTTCATGAATGATGAAGAATAGACCAGGAGCTTGACAGGGGAATTGTTGCAGCATCTGCTTTAATCTGGACTCTGGAGCGGTCTGTTGTGGTGAAAAGAGAGTTGAACCTAAAGGCAAACATCTGTCTGTTAACCAGTCGATCTTTGTTCCTAACCTCACCTACAGTCACAAATTGAGGAGTGGTGACCAAAAGAACGAGGTTGTGAATGCAAGCGGCTGAAATGAGGAATTTGGAGTGGAGTCGCTGCTCCTTCATATTGAGATGAGCCAATTAAGTTGGTTTGGGCATCTGGTTAGGATGCCTCCTGGTCACTCTGGGAAGATGTTTCAGGCATTTTCAACTGGGAGAAGGCCTCAGGATAGACCTACGACACACTGGAGAGATTATATTTCTCGTCTGGCTTGGGAACGCCTTAGTGTCTTCCTGGAAAAGCTTGAGGAGGTGGCAAGACAGAGGGATGTCTAGACATCATTGTTTAGGTTCCCGTCCCCACAATCTGAATCTGGATACGTGGAAGTTGATGGATGGATGGATGGATGGATGGATGGATGGATGGATGGATGGATGGATGGATGGATGGATGGATGGATGGATGGATGGATGGATGGATGGATGGATGGATGGATGGATGGATGGATGCTCTGACTATCTGGCATCAACAACCATACCATGATCAAGGTCACTTAAATCATCTTCCTCCCCATAATCATGCTCAGTTTGATCATCTTGACTGTGTCTATGTGCCTGAATGTACTAAACTGCTGGCATATGATTTATTTATTTGATAGTTGGAGTTCAGGATGGCTACAGTCATCTTAAGCTCTTTCATAATGACTGCATATTCCAAACAGAGGCAGCAATACCATTAAAACTACTTATTGGCAAAGCTAAACAGCACCAGAGGAAAAGATATTGGCAGCATTATCACACAGCAGTACTCTGGAAAGTCATGCAGTTATATTATATTTGACTTATGTCATAGAGAAGAACTTCAGGCAGGTGTTACACAGGTGTTAAATCCATTCAAGCTTCACACACATTTGCAGACAAGCTGCTGGCTCACATCAGCAGCTGGACCATCCTCCCTGCATCCACCAGAAAGATGGCTGTGGCGTCATGGTGAACAGCACTTTGCCACAGTGTCCCTGCTGCACAGATGGGCAAGTACTCGCATGTATGTCATCAGAAGTATTTCATTCACTTGCTTCACTTGTGGCTCCACATTGGTTTACTGTTTGTGAACTAATTCCACAGACTCTTTATATAAACATCCTCCTAAGAAGCCTAGCGGAAGTCAAGACGTGTAGGAAGACTCAACAATAACAAAAAATCTTCACTGTGAGGTTTTCTAAACTCCTCTTTACACCAGTTCAACAACTTATCTGTTGAAAACAGCTGCAGGCAAAAAAATCATTTTCTCATTTTTTTACAGTTTTTAAATTGTTGGGCAGTAATAATTAGATGAGCAGATTTGAGTATAAAAAAACAATATAATTGAGCAACTGGCATAGATAAAAGATTAAACTGTAAGCAGAGTAGGACTAAGGGAGAAAAAAAAAACACCCTGCAACACTGAATCTCACTGCTTCTTCAGCACCACAGACAGCGCCTGCCTGACTCGGGAGAAGGAAATGAGCCAGTTAGTCATTATAGCTTTCCATGACAAGGTCAGAGTTTTATTGATTGATCCATAATGGAAAATATAAGCAACAGAACAAACAACACAGAATCCAGAAAAGATATTTATACTTCAGAGCCGTGGTGAATGCTACCTCATATGAACTTCAGTGAGATAAAGAATCAAAGACTGATTACTCTGACAGATACAGGTTTGAGAGTCGCTGACTGTTGTACCTTGTTTTCTGATTGAGTGTCAGTAGTCGGTGTGACTGACAGATTCTCTGAATGTTTACGGGATGGTAGATTATGCAGTGGTGGTGGAGGTGGAGGGGCTGAGGCTCCACCTGGTTGCTCCAGCAGGTTGCTGCTGCTGCTGCTGCTTCGCAGAGTGGAGTTACTGCAATTAAGAAGAAAAATGAAAAATGAACATCATCTTCTTGTAATGCCTCTCCATTCATGAAATTAAGTGGAAATGAAATTCGGAAAAACAACGTTCCATCCCTCCAGACCTTCCAGATCATTTACACACACAATAATGATACAGACTGGGGGACACGTTAAAGTCGATTCAACGTGCATTGAATGCAGTGTCACTGTTATCCACGTCTCGGGTGTCTGGATGGATTTTTGCAAAAGATCATCCTTCATTTAGACAATCATGCAACCATTTTGTAAAAATTGACACAATTTCTTGAGGTGTTAAAGACATTTCTGTGACATGCTTCATTCAAATTGTCACAGACATGCAGTACAAAAATTGCTTCTCAACCACCATCTTTACAGCTGTGTTCACAGCAGGTGGTGTTAGAGGAGGTGGTGTTAGAGAAGGAGGTGTTAGAGGAGGAGGTGTTAGAGGAGGAGGTGTTAGAGGAGGAGGTGTTAGAGGCGTCAGCTGAAGTTGGGTGGAGATAAAGATGGGAAACTAGATAATTCTTGCCTGATCTTGGTCTGTGATGTAACAATACCCTGCAGATCTAAATAGCTCATTGACACAAATTTACAGACATAAGCTGCCTTAAACAAGTAAAAGTGTTATCTTACATTGGGATTTATTTATATGTTTGTTTGTTTTAGTTGTGAGTTAATTCAAACACTGTATCCAAGGGTGCACAAAACCCGGTACTGGAGGGCCAGTCTAGGGCCTGGTTAGGGCCAGTCTAGGGCCTGGTTAGGGCCAGTCTAGGGCCTGGTTAGGGCCAGTCTAGGGCCTGGTTAGCAGGGAACCATCTAAAACATGCAGTAGACTGGCCCTCCAGTACCGGTTTGTGTGCACCTCCGACTTTATGAATGCTCTCAAGAGCAGAAAACAGATTTTTTTTCATAATCTGTTCCCTTAATGGATAAGTTTATTCAAACAATGTCATCCACTCTGCGGGCCTCAGTCTCCAACAGTGACGCCAAAAGTGAGAAAGTTTTACTTTTACACATTTATGTGGTTTTCCTCAGAGCTATGGGTCACCCAAATACCTAAGTAGTTCATTTGATTATTTCCTGTCTGATTTTCATGCTGACCCTTTTATTTTTTTTCCAAACTATTAGCCCCAAAAACAGTAGGGACAGCCTTAGGGCAACAACAAATTTATTCTGTTTCATCTAAGGAAAACATTAGGCATGAAGTTTAGTCTTCCTGTCTCTAGTCTCTTGTCAATTTCTAGTGAAGGAAAGTCAACATTTGACGTGATATAACGTTAATTAATAATTATCCTTGTTGGATCTATTTTATTGGATGTTTACCGGGAGCTTGTTGACACTGGAGGCTCATCCACTGCTTCCACGTATGAGGCTGGAAACCATCCCTGGCTGAAAAGAAAGGAGGTAAACATGAGTGCAGTGTTGTTAACATTAATATCACATGTAGGGATGTTTAATAGGGAGCTGGATTCCACGCCTCTGAGGTTGTCACTTCCTTTATCAATTCCTGCAGGTGCTGGCAATTCAGTTCATTTTAGTTCTGTTTTTTTGTACAGTGCCAGGTCACATCAAAAGCCGTTTCAAAGCACTTAAACGGAACGCAAACAAGTTCAGTACCGGCCAATTCGGTCTAATTAGTCACAAAGCACCCTGATTGCAAATCAACATCATTGTACACAAGTGCGGTGAGGTTTGTGTGTTACGGGAGGAAGGACTTGTTTGAAGTCTGGTTACATTTCACCAAGAAAGATGACAACAAAGCTACTCCAGAAGCAACGTGTAGAAACCATGTAACGGGGGTGGGGGTTCCCTTCCAGACGAGCTGTGTTCAGACTCCACAAACCTGCAGCACAACTGCTGCTGTTTCCCCCACAAAAAAAGCAGCAATGTGAGTTTAGATTGAATATAAGATGTATAAATGTTCAGTGATGTGAATTCAAGGTAAAATAAAGAAATAAATAGTGTTACATATTTTTGCTAAAAAGTCCCTTTGTGCTTCGCAAGCCACCATATAGCGTTGTCATGACGACACTGCTGTTTCCCATTGCTTTCAGGTCGGTGACAGAGTTCTGGCCTTGTTACCCACTCCACGTTTGGCTCTGAAGCCAAGTTCTCAGGTCCCTAGGAGGTTTGTGACCCGCTAAGTGGCACTGATTATGTAATTAATACTCCTTAAAAGAGAAAGAAGACAGCGTGTGTCACATAAACATGTTGAAGTCTTATCACATTCGGGATTAGTCTGTCTGCAGCAGACTCTGTTGGCAGCTCAGCATTAATTGTGACAGCTGACCCTGTCTCGGTTGAAAATGACGATTTAACTCTGCCCTCCATTTCTCTAAGCCCTCGGTTGGACACCTCTGAAATGTTAAATGTGTTGCCCTCTCAACTTACGTATTTAACTAATGAAGAACAGAACGACATTCTGTCTCTTATCAATCATTACAAATGATTGCTGGCCTGCGCTTCAGCTGTCTGTGGTTGCTCGACCGGGATTGGCTGCCTGACCATGTCTCCCTCCACCCAGTTGGTACCTGGCTGCTTGGTGGTTTTCTCTGCTACTGGTCTTGCTGCATGCTGGTTGGTCTGGTTCTTTTCATTTCTAAGAGATCCATAACGAGGGACCTTTATTTAAACCCTGGCTCTCCAGTCACCAGTTGCAGCTGGTTGTGGGGAACGTCTTTGTCTTTGAGTTGTATGATGCCATTTAGCCATGAAGACTGCTAAAAGAGACATTCACAGAGTAATGCAGCAGACAAAGTAAAATAACAAAAATAAAAACAAACAAATACAGCCCTTTAATTTGCTCATATTGTATTAAACCTCATTGTTTCACGTGGCTTTAAAAACTTAAAGTAACGACCATTCATATGAAAAAAAAAGACTCCAAAACATGCGCCTCCTCAGGTTATCACCAGGGGCTGATTCTGAGCGCGGGTCAGTCTCCGCTTACCTCCACGTAAAAATGTCCAACTTTATAGTAGAAATTAATGTATTCATAGTCTGACACAAAAATGAGTTTTGGCCTCTATACAGATTTTACATGCAAGACAGCTGTATGTGGGATTGAGTTTTCAACAGCCAATAACATCAGTTGGTCTAAGAACACAGGCCAAAGAGTCAAAAACGCGCTTTATCCTTCACTGTCACCTCAACGCCTCGACGCCTCGACGCCTCGACGCCTCGACGCCTCGAAGCCTCGAAGCCTCGAAGCCTCGAAGCCTCGAAGCCTCGAAGCCTCGAACCCTCGAACCTGAAGCTAAATGCTTCAGGTTTACTTTTCTTGGAGCAAAGAGCTGACCGATGCTTTTATCGCCAAGGTTTCGTCATAAATGAAAACAGGTGGTCTGTACGGCCTTTGAAAGAGTTTAGCCCGAGGGACAAACCGGACGAGCAAAGTGCCGGAAATCAGTCCGAAACATTTGGAGGTGCAGGTCGGGCAAAACAGAGGCCCTGCAGAGGGGGGTTCACGTCACCCATTTGATTTCTTTTTGATTTATGGAGAAGCATAAATCAGGCTTCACTCGTACGAGTCAGAGGAGCAATCAGATGTCGTTACAGGAACGAGGATGGATGGATTCATTTGGAATGAAGGGATGAAAAAGGTTAACTGAGGTAAGATGGACTTGTTCCAACCAACTGCCAGAGTTGTTTGCTTTGCCCATTTGCCAAATTTTGGATTTACAAGGGAGTTGGGTGGAGTCAGCTCTGGCCAAGAGGGTGAAGACCAGAGGTCTCAAAACTGGGCATCAGAGGGACTCGTCAGAGAAACGTCTTGATGATGTCACAGCAGGGTTTGTCAGATCTTTTTCCACCGCCAGTATTAGAAGCATAATCTTTTCTCATTATTTTACTCTTTCTCTACAAAAGCTGTCTTGTCAAAGTCAGCAGAGACCGATGTCAGGACGCACCTATATCAAAGCTGTTACCTCACTTTCACAACTGAACATCTCTGACCTTGAGCTGCTGTCTTCCCGCCCAAACAGCCAGCCGTTCCTGGGTTGCTGGACCAGCACGGTGATTATCTGTCCCTTGCTGAAGGGCAGTAAGGTGGGGTTGGAGCCAGCAGGCTGATGCGCCACCTTGGCCCTCATGGATCTCCCTCCAGCGCCACCCCCAACTGAGTCGGCAGCAGAGCGATAAATGCTTCCCTGCGGAGACGGAGCTGGAGGAAGGGCGAATGAAACAGAGCGTTGCAGAGTTGGTTGTTACAGTATAACTTCAATCAAATGATTAAATTGCAAGAAAAAGATCTCTTCTGAAAAGATTCATTTAAAGATCTAAATGGATAGAAGTTGTTTTGATTACATTATAAATTATTATTAGATTAATCATGATTCTGGCAGTCATAACGCATGACTTTATGTTAATTTTTCCGTCTCTGCAGCAGGGGATGCAGCTCCTCTGATTGTTCTGCACAAGGTACTTTGTTTTTTCTCCAGTGAGCTCCAGATTGGCAGCCGTGCACCAGTCTGCTACTTACAGAGTTTCAGAGGGGGGAAATGTTGAATTTAATGAGGAAGACAATTTAATATTGTTGAGATTATTTATAATCTGTTGTTGATACCCCCATTACTGTGTCTATTTTTGCTCTAGATAAGCAAACCGAATGATTCGACAGACTTTCAGCAGAGAGACTACAATGGCAGATGTGTTAAAGTGCATGATTTGCTAAATTATGAGGGAGAGAGCAGAGAGAAAAAGGCTGAAGGAATTATAAACCATCTGATAAATCGAAGGCTGAATGAGCTCCATCAGAGCTGTGATGGGCTGTAAATAATTTACAGACAAATTAATATGACAAGAAGAAATGTACTTCAAAACTGAACCAAACTAAGCATCTAAACTAAACTAAATGTCTCCACAGTTGTTGTAAAAGTCGCCTGTGTGTGTTTAAACCTGCCGCATCTTTATTTGCTTTAACCACTCACCCCTCGATGGTATTTTGCCAAGGGGCAGCTCGTCTCGGGTCTTTCTGATCTCGTCCTCCTTCGATCCCACCTATAAAAATGAACATGCTCAGGTCCAGGCGGGAATCACTGCAGCTGCCAGTTTAGCTCCACCATCATACAGCAGGGATATAACAGGAAAACAAGCGAGATTGCATCAGACATGTGTTTATTTTGGTAAAAAGAAAGAAAAGTGCAGTTGCTGAGAGTCAGAACTGATGCCTGCGAGCAGTTTGTTTGTGACAGCAGCGCTGGCGAAGTTACGGTTCACAGCAGCAGCTTAATATCAATATAGGATCATTTTTAAAGGAATATCTTCCTGTTCAGTTCCAGCTGCTTTGGCTTGCATTAAATCGAGAAAGAGACACGAAGGCTCAGATCAAATCACACACAACCCCAAGTAAGAAAATGCTGGAACTGCGTGAAAAGTATAAACCAAATAAAACTCCTGTAATTCTTGCTTCTTCTTTACTTTTACTTTTATATTTTACAGACAGTATGAACCCAGGACACTTAATGGTTTTCCTTTTTTTTTTTTTTTTTCTTGGTGTAATGGTGATTAGTGTAAAAATTACACCCATAAAAGAATCAGAGAGGATCTCTGCTTTGTCAGCTTTTGCAAGAGAAAAATCACAGAAATGTTTTAAAACAGAGTTCATGACAGACAGATGAGAAGGGATGGACATGTTTTTCTTCGGGGAGTCATTTTTCTTTTCTTATTGCAGTGTTTAACTTTACGGGTCATCACAGTGGACCCTCTCTTACTTTATCTCCAACACGTCTACCCTGGCAGCTCCTCTGATGGGCTCATTTTTAACCCCACCCGTTCTCATCATAAAGAAAACTTGAAAATGTTCAGCTCTGCCACCTCCAGCTCTTCTTCCTGTCTCTCGGTCAGTGCTGCCACCTCCAAGCGTGCTGATCTCACTATTCTCCTTTCCCTTAGAAGAAATCAGGACCAAGTGTTTCAGAGCAAAGCTGAAGAGGAACCCCAGACTTGAACTTTCAGAGCAGCAGGATGACACGTTTCCAGAGATCCATGCATTTTCCAACAACAAAATGCAAACCGCTTCATAATACATCACAAACTGGTCTACGCTTAACTGTCACAATGAAAAAAAAAAGTGCTGTAGACAGCAAAACATTATGCATTTTTGGGTTATACTGTGCAAAGAAATAAAAGTCAAGATAAATATAAGGATCGTATTTTACATTGTTCACCTCCTTCCTGGTGTTTTCTGGTTTGTGATGGTTGCATGTGCATTGTGGGTCAATGTGGGTGATAAACATCTGCATGGTGGGACTCGCGGGCTTCCCAGCATCATAGAGAAGGATAAAATCCCACGTCGGCGCAAAAACACCGGGTCACCATTGATGCTCATGAATATTACTCTTTCACCTTCCAGACAAGGAAGGGAGAGGAGGTTATCTTCACAAGCATACGAGGACATCCTGAGGTGTCTTAATCCCAGGGCGTCTTTCTTGTTTATCTAAACAGTAACTTCACAGCTTTCATTGAGAGAATAATAGTTTTAGATCCTGAATCATCCTTATAAAAGATCACATTGTCTGTTTTTATATGATGTGATTCAGATATGTAAATCTTATAACAGTTTTATATTTGTTTGTCTCCTTCCGACAGCTACAGGTTATATCTGCCTCTAAAGACTTCATGTAATCATTTTGTCCGTTAATCCAAAGGCGATAGTCTTTCTGATGTCTTCAAACTAAGTTAGAAACCAACCACTAGATGGAACCCTTTAACTAAATTCTCATTGCTTTCCTCATGACTGCCTTTGTTTGCCTATTATGAATTTCTCAGTGCAAATAACACTCTCATATCACCATAGGTCTTTATTATCTTCCGTTTGCTTCATAAATAATATTTATTCTGCAACTTTAATACAAAGTTTTGAAAGTCTGAGCTGATTTGAAGTTCCACAAGACCGATACAAAACAGATTTGCTTTGCTCGGTCCCTAAAGACAGAGGCGAAGCTCACACCATCGGCATATTTGTGAAGTTTTGTAAGTTTATATGCAATATGGCTGGAGCTGAATAAATCATTTACTAAACTTGTTGCTTTGAGAGTCAATAAAGCTGCTCTGAACTCACGGAGTAATCTAGAGAGGGGGGTCGTTGAACCTCAGGTTGTCTGCTGGCACTGATGTCGTCCGTCCAGGCATCCACTTTCTGCTGGAGGTTTCCTCCTGTCTGCCCCGACAACAGAACAACAACAGAACAACAACAGAACCCGTCAGAGTGAACAGTGGCCTCCTTTATTCATGGTAAAGCTTCATCATAAGTTAGACGTTTCAGTTTGACTGCCACCTGTTTATGTTCAGGAAATGTCTCTTGGTCAAAAAGTCTGCAGTGTTTTAATTTAAATAATTAAATTGTTAATAGTGAAAATTATTTTCCATTGGTAAAAAAAAATTTAATTGGAAAATTCAGTGAAGTGAAAGAAGTATTTGCTCTTGGCAAGAACAAATAATTAAAACAGTCAAACCGTGTCAACTCTGTGAGATGGTGATGCTTCTTCTGCGCTATGAAGATTCACTTTTGACGTCAACCTTCCAACTTTTGTCTTGTCTTTGCATGATTCTGACATGTGGTGAGCATTTTTTCATGCATAATTTGCTCGTCTTTGCTGTCACATACTGTGCATTTCACAAGAGTGGTGCCACAAGGGCAGCTGAACTTTGTACATCTTGTCATCACAGGAGGGCTGCACCAGGTGGTAGGAGGTCTAACTCAGTGGAATACAACAATCAGTCCCAACACTAACACTACTGACAGGTAAAGCAAGTTATCACGTCTTGAGTTGTTAAAATGCAGTCTTCTGCTGGGAAAACGCGCTTTTTGTTATTAACATGGCTGTTACTACCTAAGCATTTCTGCAGCCTAGTCACGCTCCTTCCATGTGGCAACAGCACTCCCCCTGCAGGTAACAGTGGGGACTGCAGAGGCTGCTTAGGAAGATCTCCACAAACATGAGTCTTACGAGTGCGCCTGACCTCCAAACTCGATACCAGTCTAATACTATCTGTGGGAGGCAAGCCCACTCCAAAAACTCCCCACTCTGCAACCCACGGACCAAAGGGTGTATTGGTAAAGACCCAAATGTCAGGCAGTACAAAACACCATCAGATGTTCCTTGTTCCATGTCATGAATGCTCAGAGCTCTTATGGCAGCATGAGGAACGCTCAGCAGCATTCAGGATGTCATGATGTTGTGACACATTGATATAAAACCTCGGGTTTTTCTAGGATGCGTTTTTAGTGTATATATATATATATATATATATTTCTTGTGGTGCATTTAAATGATTAAACCAGCAAAAATTCAGATGTCACTTGAACAACTGGTGCACTTTAGGTTGTGACATCCATGTTGCAAATAAATACACGCCTCAAACTGTGAAAATGAATATCATGACAGTATGTGTTCATGTTGTAGCTTAAACCTTTTTTATTATTATTTTTACAACATCAGCTTCAATTTCATTTTAATATTTGATTGCATTTGTAGGAAGTGTTGTTTAAGCAAAAACCATCAAAATCCCTCCTAGTCAACTCTCGCAACAACCCAGTATCAGTTTGTCACATGACAACGATGATGTCACTGACACTGTGGGGACATGCTCTCTCCTTTCTTACCCGCTCTAAAACATACCTAGTACTTTGCTGACCTCAGATAACGTACAGAAATAGATTGGATTTAATTACTGTGGCGCATCTTCCAAAATGTCAAAATATCAAGGTGGACTTGAAAGTGCTGCACCCTGTGTACATGTGTACACTCTGTTGGGGATGGAGGTGGCGTGTCAGTGTGGTCATGGAGAAAAGTCCCTTAAACCGTTCATGGAAAATAGTGCTGGTTTTCGTCCCCTGCTGGTTCAGGCTGAAGGAGCTGGGAGCAGAGCTAACTTTGATTGACATGTGGTGGGGCGTTCACACTGCAGCGTAACGCAGTGCACTTCTGAGTGAGGAGCGTTGAACTCTTCACACACAAAATTATTGCAATCTTGTCAACATATTGATGGTAAGACACTCGACTGTTACATTTTTATTTAAGAAGAGGACAGCAATCCATCTCAGGGCCAGCCATTGTTTAACCATATCTCTGGAGGGCAGCTGGAGAGCAACATTCGGCTGACAGGCAACCATTTTTGGAGTTTGTCACAAATCTTTTTATTGGTTATACCGGTAATTAAACCTTAAATTTAGTAACCGGGAACTTACTTGAGTTGCATAGAAAATGTTCCATTTATATTTTCATTTACAGATTACAAAGTTTCAAGCAATATTTCATGTTCGTGTGACATTTCCATCACCGTCAATATGGAATCAGTCCCGCTACGCCTGGGTGGACCCTTGGTTGTAAAAACGTACCCACATGGGCCGGTGAAGACTCCCATAATCTTCACATGTTTTTATAGATGCTATTTGGAGCTTCTCTCCGCGTGCCACTGAATTCAATAAACCCAGGTAAACTGTAAAAAGTAGAATTTTCACATGTGAGATGTGTACCTTGTTCATGATCTGGGCGATGGACTGGATGAGGCCACAGTGTTTCTCAGCCAGGAAGCGGTATCGCCTCTCCTCCTCATGCAGAGCCTCACCGTGGCTGTTCCTGAGGAACTGTTCATACTCACTATAATCCTGAGGAGGCAAACATTTATTCAGCCGACTGCAGGAGAACATACACAACACATGAAGGTGTGCTGACCAATTTGGGGTAAAGATTGAAAAGAAAATACACCAACCAGGCTGGTTCCTCTCCTCATCTGCCTCTCCACTGCTGCTGTCAGGTTATGGACATTCATCTCGTATTTCACCCTGCTGTCCTGTGTGAGATTTTACATCACGTCTGTGTAAACTCATTTCCATCCAGGGACAAAAAGACAAGTTTCAAAATGTTTTGAAATAAAGATGTTTTCTCATTTATTGAAATGCTCTATTGATTTTTGACAGATGTCCCTGTGAGGTGAGCTGTAATGGCACAATGATTAAACAGACGACACACCTGAGACATATAAAACCTGCAGCTGTTATTTTATTATTCACACACACACACACCAGCTCTCCCTTATAAAAAGAAAAACAGTTAAGATTTGGTCTCATTTATGCTCGTCTCGCACTCACTGATAAGTAATCTTTGTCCAGTCGAACATTGTTATCCATCTTCTGAAGAACCTCCATACTGAACCACCGGAACTGGAAAAAAACCAAAGAAGCAACGTCGTATTACTGTATAACAATCAGGAAAGTAAAGCGTAGGACACTCGGATCAGTCTTGGTGCCACGTACCATTCCCTCCAGCTCCATGGAGAGTCTTCGCTGGTTCTCAGAGAGCTGAATCAGGACCTCTCCTTGAAGGCATGGACACAGTTTTATGTTATAATTATTCTAATTATCTGTGATAGAACGGGCAGAGGACAGCCTAGTATAAACAAAAATGCAATAAAAACAGGAATTTCCACGAACAGATAAGGATAACACGACTGGATTTGTTTGTGTGTCACTAGCTTTTCTGTGGAAGCGAGCCAAATCTTTTACAAGCAACTGTAGGTTTTTGTTACGTTGCTATAACACATTAAGCTTTCATCACATCCTGGATATGTCTTATCTAATCCTCAAAGATGCTTGTTGGAGGAAGAGCTGTCGTCGCCTCAGTTTGGGCCTGAAACAGCATGATGCTGCAGCTGAATCAAGGAGGTGTTTACTGCTTTACTACGTCTACGGGCGGTGATGTAGTTAAACATCTGTACTTGTGGTCTGTACTGAAGGAGCCTCCACCCTCTGAAGGTGGGCCGGCTTCTCCCTCCTGCAGCTGCAGCATCCCAAACGAGAGCTACCGGACGAGTCCCCCCGGAGCAACCAGGCAGAAACTAACATGTTCACATTTAAACGGATGGAGCCATGAAATTTTGTTTTTTTCTTTTAATAAAAGTTGACAGAAAAATGAAAAAGTTTAAAAATGAATAAATGTATTAATCTGATCAAAGAGCATCTGGAACCAGAGTTAATAAGTTTCCAGTGATCAGATCGTCAGGTTTATCCTTATTAATGTTCTGCTACAAGGAGCCAAATAGTTCCTCATCAGTTTCCAGTCAGCCCATCCCAGTTTGATCCCAGTTTGATCCCACATAGCGTATTTCAAAGACTTTCATGATCTCTGGACACATGACTCATTTATTTTTGTTAAAATGCCAAAATTCCAAAATCCTTTATTTTCCAAAAATGTTCAAAAAAGTTCCCAAGGACCTAAATTTTTCAAAGGCGTCTACAGTTTAAAGTCTTAAAAGAAATTGTTTTACTCACAGTACTAAATTGGAAAAAATGTTCCCACTGATCATTGTGGCTCACTGTTGCTCTTTAGATGACATCTTGTTTCTTTCAAACATCCATTGTTTTGTACTTTTATGAGTCCATTTTCCAGAGTACTGCGCTGAATCATCTTTACGACACCTTTGCTGAAACTGCTGCTTACAGAATATTGTCATTTAGTTTTCTCATTCATAGATGTCCCGTTGAGTTGGGATAGATTCATAAAGCTCCCAGTGAACCCCTGAAAATCCCTGGATTGCTGTCAGTCCTCTTTGGAAGCATGTTCACGTGTTGGCTCATCAGACTGTCGATCTACAAGCCTCTAATGATGGCAGGAGAACGACGTGAGCTGTTGATCAGAGCTCTACAGTTGTTCCTTTATTGTTTTTTTAATTTCTTTTTATTTCCATCTTGAGACATTGCTGCATCTGGTAAAATGAATCCTGTTTACTCTGCTGTGGTTTCTGTGGGATTCATTTCCATCCTTGGGAGACGGTGTATTTGTACTCTACATTGTTTTCACCTCCGGCTGATTTACCTTACACTCCTCTGTCTTAATAAAGTCTGGCCAAGTGATCAGAGAACGGTCCACTTCCTGTCCCCATGCTGACCTCTGACAATCATGTGCCAGAAATCTCGGAAGGACAAACTCATCCTCAGTCACTCTGCAGTGCTGCAGCAGAGCTTTGAACTGGACAGTTATCAGGAGTCAACACTTCGGCCACATTCTCTCGTCTGATGTCTCTAAACTGATTTTAGCTCATGGTTTGATACATATGTGCAGTAACGTCTCCAAGTATATTTTACACATACACATCAAAGGGTATGCTAATCTCACACAGACACACGTTAAAACTACACGGTAATTGTGAAAGGAGTAATAAAACGCCGCCTGGGGGTAAACTTTGATCTTCCTGATACAGAGCAGCTTTGTTTAATAAGTTTAATAAATTACCATAAAGACAAAGCGCTCACATCCGGGTGAGGAGCACAAATGCAGTCTGTGTGTTTCTGCTTGATGATGTTGTGTGTTTCCACGTACCGAGGGAGCGTGACGACACCGTGTTGAAAGCTTTCTCTCCAAATTTTGAAAGTGCACTGAAGTAGGCCTCACTTGTGGCGGCGAGAGCTGAAACAGGGAGACAGTAATCTTTATGCCCACATAGAAAAGTTCCTGGTCCTGTTAAAAAGTCGAAATGTGTGGCATTCATAGACGTGTTGTGTCTTGGTGGTGAATATGGTGTAAATAAATAAGATATAAAATCATTACATAGATGAAGTTTATGATTTTCTACCCAACTACACAGGAATATATATATATATATGTGTGTGTGTGCGTGAACAAAGTTTCAACTTTCAGCTTAAATTAAAGATGTTTCCCAATAATATGACTTTCAGCTTTAAGAATTACAGCCATTTGAATCAAGCACATCTGTTTGCAGGGACTCAAGAGTATTTGGACAAGGTGATAATCATAAATAAGCCTCATCAGTGTTTGAAGTCTGGAGTTCGTGGACGTCGACGTCCCTCTCTGGAGTTGCTTCGCCAGGTCTTCACTACAGTCACCTTCAGTTGGTTGTTTGTGGGTGTTTCTGCCTTCAGTTTCACCTTCAGTAACTAAAATAAACTGCTCTGTTAGGTTGACTTAAGGCGACTGAGGAATATTAGTTGTAGTTAATTGCCTTCATAAAGGTCTTGAGTTGCTTTCTCTGTATGTTTGAAGTTCATTGTCCATCTGCTCCGTTAAGTCCTTTTTTGTCTAGAATTGTCTGAATGTGATCCGAGAATATAATCCTATACGCCTCATAATAGTCCTGCTGTCTGTAATCAGTCACATCATCAATACATCAGCAGCTGTACATGTCCATACCATAATACCTTTTTATTTTACCTACCATAGCACCGTTTTCACTTGCATTGAGATTTTCTTGGATTTCCTTATTAGTAGCTCCAGTTAAACAGCTGCCAAACACCTACCCAATACATCAACTCCAGACCATTTATATGCTTTATTTGTCTTCAAGAGGGACTTAATCACATTTGACCAGTTAACATCTTTTCCGTTAATCGTCCAATTACTTTTAAACCTTTGAAAATAGAGGTACTTTCCTTAAAACGGCTGTAATTCCTAAATGATAAATGCCATATTAGCGGAGCGTGCTTGTCTGCTAACAACGTGGTGATAACAGCCTCTTGTTTACAGCCCCACTGTTTAAGCTGTAACAGCTCCAGGATAATTACAAGCATATGAACTTTGGAATCAGATATCAGCTTGTTCAGTGCAAAACATGTACAAGGATCTGTTCATTACATTTTACACACATATTGCAGCAGCTCTTTCTCTCCGTGTGTCTTACCCTTGAAAGCTTGGACGTAGCTGTTTCCCAGTGAAACCAGCCTCAGTAGACTTGGGTTGAACTCGTCAATCAAGCTCTGTTTGAGAAACAAAAACACACATTCACCAAAGGCTTTGTTGAATTTTGAAAGAGGGTCAGGACTCATCCAAAGGATAATCCATCAAACTCATCTTTAATTCAGTTTGCATCTCTGCACCCAAAGTCTCCACAAACCTTTCACTTGCTCTCATCAAGATAAGGAAACGCTCCTAGAATTTAAAAATGACTTTTATATTCCTGTTGAATTTGCTTGGTAAATATTACAGTTAAATATTGAACCAAACTCGACTTCTCAGTAACCAAAAGGTAACCTGAAGTGCCTCTTAAAATGAAACCAGGTGTGTTTAATTTGACTCATTGACCTGAATCACTTACTTACCGAGTAAATCCCCAATGTGGAGCGGTGCAGCTGATCATTATAAATTCTTGACATCATTGGATCAAGAATATAAAAAAGGTCAGAAAAACGTCCAGAGCGTCTGTGGGTCCTAAAGCATCCAACAAATGTAAGGAAGCCTCTAAAAGAAACAAGGGTGAAGTGTGCTGGATGAGAAGTTGAGGGGAGGAGGTGGCCTAGTGTGGTGATAATTGACACCACAATGGCCTGAAAAAGACAAGAGTAAATAATTAAACACGGCTAGACCATAAAATACACTGGCAGACGCCCTGTGTGTATGCATATGTGTGGCTGAGTGCGCATGCCCTACATGTTTTATTCAAGACCATAACACAGATCTGTTTTCTTGCAGAGACAAGAAATCATCATAGTTGATATGTACATAAAACAACTATTATAGCATGAAATATTGTTAATTTCAGCATATTAAAATACTGAGTACAACATTGTTCCTTCACCTCCTGGTGTGTCCTGACCTTAATGACCATGGCTGTTGGTGTGAACAATTCTTTTTTTAGTTAGATTTCTTTGTATTAATTGATTATAACATGCACATTTCAAGTGTGGCCAACCAACCTAATTATTTTCCTCTTTCATACAAAGAATTAGTCTTTTTTCTGCAGATTTGACTTTAATTTCCAGGAGGCAAGACCAAAGAAATCGCAAGAAAGTGCCCCTGGATGCTACTGGACAGATATACAAACATAAACTGTAAAAACAATGGCTGAAGACTGTAGTCATGTGATGCGTTGGTTTCTGAAGAGCTGTTTGGAAGCGCTCAGCCGACAGGAAAACGCCCACCATATATCAATCCAAGTTAACTGTGGC
Source organism: Xenentodon cancila (assembly GCA_014839995.1). Taxonomy (NCBI): domain Eukaryota; kingdom Metazoa; phylum Chordata; class Actinopteri; order Beloniformes; family Belonidae; genus Xenentodon; species Xenentodon cancila. The sequence goes on along the minus strand of CM026214.1, from coordinate 20,504,636 downwards.
TACCAACTCCTTCAGCGGATCCCTGCCAAAATATCTGGAGGGCTGCCAGTTTACAGCAGTTTACAGCAGAATATTCTGTTTCACATGCTGACTCAAACATTTAAGGTATTATTCGCAATTCTGAAGATATCTTGTTTTGTGTTTTGTGTACCTGAACCAAAGTGCAAAGTGGATCCTGCATTTGTATTGGCATGTCAGTTGTGCACATCTTCAAAAAAGTAAACAACCAGTACATGAGTGTATTCATTACACTACCACTCTAGAGGTGGTAGCGTAGGTAAGGGCAGCAGATGACCAGGACTGGCCTCTCCGGACGCTCTGCTGCAGTCACGGTCAACTTATCTGTGGAGTTGTGTCAAACAAAAGGGAGCAATCTGACACACAGAAGTCGTTAGAGAACTTATATATTAAAAAAATATTTGTGTTTGTTGTCGTAAATTTCCTGCATTGGTGAAATGAGAAAAACAAACTCCTGTCCTGATGGCATTGATTTTAAGTCCTGATATGCCATCACCGATGGCGCCGGTCTTGATGTCTCTGCCATGACTGCGACAGCAACAACATAATATCTGCCTTTTCCAATAGTGTCACCTTGTTGGAAGATGCAGTTTATACCGCATAGATACGAAATACAAAAATATGGTTGTTTTTTCGACTCTGGGACTGCATGCTGCTCCCAAGCTGAGACCTCTGGTATCAGCAGTTATCTGTGTAGCACTGAAGCAGGAAAGGTTTAAGACGCAGCTGCTTTTGTATGTAAATAAACGTAACCTTGCTCAAAATATACATGTATCAGGCCTTAGACACTCCTCTATGAGTCATTGCGTAGAGCCTGTCCCTGTTCTGTTACGACTGGTTTGGTGCTTTCTGTACTGGTGGAAATGGCTGTGAATAAGAAAAAAACAACCAAACACGATAAGGGAGGAAAGGTTCAAAGTGTATGGAGATTAGTGGCCAGGCCATGCTCAGACGATAGCTGTCGCTCTGCTCTCATCCAAGTTAGGAAACAAAACACAAAAACTTTAAACATCATTTATCACCAGATTCCTACACTCTGATCTTCCTGGTACTTTAAAAGCATGTAATGCTTTTATTTTATACTTTTCAATGTCAGAATCTACTTGCACAAACTATACAAAGTTAAAATGAGCAAAGATGTAGTCAGATTTGACTTTGACAGTCATAAACAATTCATAAAATAATTGAGTGTCATTAGTTATCACTAGTTATCCCTGGTTTGGGGGTTTGGGGTTTAATCTCTGATTTTTTTCTTCCTGTTTCTTGATTGTCCTGTTCATGTTTCAGTCCTGGATGCTGCCGTTTGTCTTCTGCTCCTCTGTTTGCTCCGCTTCCATTTTTGTCATAAAAATGTTATTCCTTGTACGTGAGCTTTTGTTTGACTCTCCTTATCAGTCCCTCTGTCGTCATTGTCCACACCCGTGTCTTGTTAGTCTTCGAGTTTCTGTCGGTGTGTCTGTTTTGAGTTTCTCTCATGTTCCCTGTTATGCTTCCTTTTACTGCATGTTTTCTTTTTGCTGGTCTCACTCTCCTGCACTTGGGTCCAATCCTGACACTTCACCATACCAAATATTACGTAGCTGTCATGTGAAAAAGAAAGAACACACTCGCAATTATAATATTGCATGTTTTAAGACATAATAGCAGCAAACACAATTATTTAGTTCTTCCCAAGTCCTAGATGGGATAAATACAACCTCAAATGATTACATGACATATTACCCCAGTTTATTATTCAATCAACTAAAATGAAATGCTCTTAAACTAAATTCTCTTAGCTCAGGAACAGTAAGAGAAAAACGAAGTACAGTACATGACTCCATAACATTTAAACTTAAGAAACATTTTATTTTTTTTTAAATCATTTCCTGTCATTATTGTAGAGTAATTTTGGCGCATTCTTCTTAATAATGTTGGCTCCGTTTAGTGAAGTGTCCCGTGGCTTGTTTCACTCAGGTTGATTCCCGGACTTTGATTGGACCATTTCAACATTCTGATTATTATATTTCTCAGCCATTCTGTTGAAGACTTGCTGGTGTACGTGGGACAATTTTCCTGTTGTGTGACATAGTTTTGAATAATTTGTAGCCATCTGATAGTGGCCTCATTTTTTGGCTTCACGGTACGTATGTGCACGTTGGAGTCTGGTGTTTTAATGACCCCAAGGTACCCAGGTTCTGTGGCTTCAAAACAAGCCCAAATCTTTATTCTTCCACCACCGTGCTTGAAATGTGGAACAGTGCATTAGGTTTAAAGGACATCATTCCACAATTATTATAGTTATACAACAGTAATTCCTAAATGCTACAGACCGGAAAACTACTGACAGAAACTACTACAGAAAATGACTTGCATGTTTATAGAAGTGACTCTAACGTTGTATGTGTTTTTTAAGAACTTATATGGTTCAGATTATGCTTTTAAAATGTCTTGATAAGTAAAACCTAATCATTTAAATGGGTTGTTCTCTTTTCAAATGACTGGCGTGGTCTGCTTTCCATCAATAACGTCTAAAGATTTGTCCAAAAAAAAAAAACAAAACAAAAAGGCTTTCGTTAGTTTCACACAGATAAAAGGAAGTCTTAAAGTGTGGCCTTTACGGTCAAGACTTCAGACGGAAAACAGGAGAGGAATCGACTCAGCTGTTACGCGCCAAGTCCGCAGTACTCGACCCTCCTGTTGCTAAGCAGAAAACCACAGTGCTGCACGTTGCTCTGATATATTATTGACAGACTGTAGTCTTAATTCTAGAGCACCGCGGAGTCAGCACTCCCCGTGAACCCCATCTACACAGGTGCAGGTGTTGCACAGTTGGTGAAGCATTACTGCATTTTTGTCTGTTTGTTTGTTTGTTTTTGTTTTTCTAATGCATGTAATGAGTTCTGATTGAGTTCTTTACATTTTATGAACGCAAATAATCCAGACAGGAAGTGGAGTAAAGCACTGATCAAACCTTTGAATCCGGGGTTTTTCTACCGCAGTTTAACAGAACAGTCTTTCCTGTTTGAAGAAGAGAGATTTGCACAGTAGATGGCACCATAAACTAATGGGAGGCATGACTGGAATATTAAACAACTGGGTAAGACATGCTCATTTCAGCTTTAACTTCTGCTATGTTTTGCCTATTTTGTTTGACTGTTTTTTGTTTCGTTTTTATTCTTTTTCTCTAAGAATGGATTATACCATTAAATATATTTTCAATGCTTAGACCAATGCTGGAGGAAATGTTCATAAAAAAGGAACACTAATTCATAATTAGCTCTAGATGTACCATAAAAGTCTCTCTCTTAATGTTAACATGTAATGTTCCTAGATCACTAGGCTGCTTTTTTCAGTTTGTTAGCAATTTAACTAATCCTTATGTTAAATCCATTGATCGTGGATTGTATCTTAACTCCTCTTTTGAAACTGGCCATTACTATTTGATGACTGCAGCAAACTGTGTCCCCAGTCAAATGTTCACTGGAGGCTTTTAGTGGACAGAAATGCAGCACATTTTGCCATCACAGCAGACCATTAAAACACAGCAGAGACTTAAAACTCCAATAACGTCACACAGCAGATGCATGACAGGATGCAATGTATTTATGCCTAACAGGGTGGAGGGTTACACAGACTACAAGCTGCTTATTTACCACCAAAAAAACCCCCACACCAGTAGTGTCAAGCATGAATAAAAAAGTGGTGTTTGGACATATGTGCTTCGTTTGTGTCTCCCAGTCTCTTGTTTCCAGCTCTGCAGGAGTATTTACAGTCTCTTTTGCTATTCTTGTGATGCAGTAAAGCCTGAGAGCACGAGTTATTTCTGCAGCACACATGATGGATGCTTCATGCTCTTTCCCCTGCCACTCTCTCCTGCTTTCTCTTTGAGAGGTCTTTCTCCAGTCGCACTTGTTGTATGTCTGTGAATGCATATCACAACCCTTAATTTCATACCCCACCATCACCATCACCATCACCACACACCCCCACCAAATCACTTACTTTTGTCTTTGCATAATTTTCTTCACCCTGCTTATTGCTGTTTTCTTTCTACTCATGTGTATTGATCACACTAAGATTAACAAAGATTAACATTTATTTTCAGACAGGAAACACTGGTAAAATTAATGTAGCTGATTAGTGTTTATCATTCTCTGACACACAATAGTTCCCATCTCTGCCGTTGTAGAGCTGTTCCTCTGGGAGCTGTGCTGCTGACTTACGGCTATTCACCACATTACATACTCTGAGCTGTGAGCTTGAAAATATTAACCAAGGGAATGAAGAACCTCACTGTCTCCTAATGTTTTGCTAGATTTTATGCATGAAGGATTTTTTTAAGGCAGATTTGTATTTTCAAAATGATCAGAAGACAGAGCATACTCAAAAAAGAGATGTGTTTTTAATCGTGACGCAACGCTACTTCCACAGATATGCAGATGACACTCCAATTTATACGGCTCTTTAGAACTCTGCTGTTTTCTTGTGGATTTGTTTAATCAAATTGCCTTTGTGTTGTTTTTTTTATTTTTCTCTGAACCTACGTTTGTGTACAGCACTTTGGTCAGCTGTGTTTTTTTAAAAAGTGCTTTATATAATTTTATTTTTTACTTAATTTAGATTTACTATTTTATTTGTAATTTTATCATGCTTTTTAAATATACATTTTGTTTTCTCTTAATAGGTTTTATTCCTGCTGTTATTACGGTTTTATTTTATTATTGTTTCTAATGTTCTAATGTAATCATTTTTCTACAGTAAATCAAGCAATGTCTATGCCCTCTGTATGTGAAATGTGCACATCTAAATGAAGATACATTATATTGCCAAAGTATTCCCTCACTCATCCAAATAAAGGGAATCCGGTGTTCCAATCACTTCCATGGCCATAAATCAAACACCTCAGCATGCAAACTGTGTTTACAACTATTTGTGAAAGACCGGCTCTCAGGAGCTCAGTGAATTCCAGCGTGGAACTGTGATAGGATGTTACCTGTGCAACAAATCCATTCATGAAATTTCCACACTCCTGAATATTCCACAGAGTGTGACCTCACAAATGGGCTTCTGGAAGAAAGAAATTCCCATAAACACACTCCTAAACCTTGTGAACAGCCTTCCCAGGAGAGTTGAAGCTGTTATAGCTGCAAAGGGTGGACCGAGGTCATATTGACCCCTATGGATTAGGAATGGGATGTCACTTAAGTTTATATGCGAGTCAAGGCAGGTGAGCAAATACTTTTGGTATAATATGTAGTAGTAATATGTGTATATACAGATAAGACAACAAGTATTTGAATAATTGCAGAATATGTATGATTTTTTTTTCCATTTTACATCAACAAAATGGATTTGAAATAGAACAGTCAAGATGTGATCAAATGCATATTTTCATAAGTATAATAAATTACACATTTGTAACTGTCGCTAAAAAGTCTTCTCCTGTGCTATTTGTTTAGAACTATCCTTCTGATGCTAATAGTAAAATAATAATAATAATAATAATAATAATAATAATAATAATATAATAATAATAATAATAATAATAATAATAATAATAATAATAATAATAATAATAATAATAATAATAATAATAATAATACCAAAATATTCAGTATTTTTCCTTTTATTATTAGCCTATTATTATTTAAACAAGGTTGACTGACTCCCAAAAATATGAGCTGTGTGTAATGATGTTAGATAAATGCTTGAACCTAAAAATGGGGCCCCTTGGTGGCTCTTTACTTGTGGAAAAAAAGTCCTGGATCTGCCACTAGATTAGATGCCTCTGGGCCTTCAGTTAAAGTAAATGTAAATGGCATGAAAAGATAACAGAATACATGTCATTAAACTGCAAGTAGCAGTTCTGCAACATTTCCCCCTTCTGTACACCCCCTCCACAGCCACACAGTCACTCCTTTCAGTATTAATAAGCTGGATTTTGCCTGAATACGAGGACATGCGCGTTGAGAGGAGGGGGTGTAGCAGTTCTCTCTGCCTCTGATATTTTTCTTGACTCGATGATCACTCAATTATAGTGCGGAACTCTTGTTTTCTCATCATATCTCCTCATGGCTTGTTTTGCTAAGAAGGAGAAAAGTGATGAGCCATCTTTTTTTTCTTTTTTTTTTGTTCTCAGTTTAGATGCTGGTAAATAATTAGATACTTTTGGAGCTTTGGGCTTCCTTGCAGTTTAATTGTGTTATTCGTTTTCTAATAATCGATCTTCCCCACCGCCACCCTGAAGTTCATTGTGGTCATCTTGGCCGCCGGGATGGTGGCCTTCATCGGAGCGGTTATATGCATCATCGCGGCTGTTCACACTGGATCCTCCAAGGCAGCTGCCGCGCAGCGGCAGCCCGCAGCCGACAACCAGTCGCTGTACCCGGACGCGGCGGCGCAGACCCCCGCTGCGGGGGGCTCTGTGGCCCGAGCCGGGTCGCTGGGCGCTCTCCATGGTTCTGAAGCGCCTACCTTTAACATCGGACTCAGTGGGCTGGATGGGGTCACTGGACTCACCGGACACGACCCGACGGTGAGTCGACTCATCTGCACCCCGATCCCCGCAGGGGAGTGCAACAACAGAAACTTTCAGCAACAAGCGGATGAGCCGTCGCTTTACGCGGAGGAAGACTGGAGATACCTCCGCACCGCCGCCGAGGAGCTCCGGCAGACCGTTCTGCAGCAGAAGGACCAAATATTGACCGACCAGAGGACCATCAGAGAGCTAACGGGGAAGCTGTCAGAGTGCGAGAAGGGGATGGGTAGAGGGAGCAAAAGCGCGGTGGAGGACCTGAACCCGGAGCGAATCATGGTGCGGGACAGCCCGGCTTCCACACCAGACGGGGTCCATTTGGTCACCGTAAGAGCAGTAGATGAACTGGAGCAGGCAATCACGCAGCTCAAAGACCGCATCGAGAAACTGGAGGTAGGCAGAGTACAGTTAAAACAGTACTCGACAAAGGCTTAATTAAAGCTACACATGTGAGGAGCGTGAAGACATAAATGATATTCAGCTGCAGCGACCTTATGACAGCTACTCTACATTTAGCTGTAAAAGACTTGATAATTGTCAGAGTTGTCACCAACAGCAGGAGAAGGTAAAGGAAAGGATACAGCATGTTCTATGAGATATCCTCTTGTTTGACTAAACCAGATGATGTATAAGCTCATTTTTTGGCTAAAGAAATATCATGCATAATTAATGAGGTGCCCATATTAGTTGTTGAGAGGCAGAGTGAACCTCTGCAGCAGAGTGCTCTTATCTCACTTCACTCAGTTTTATTTAGGACATGCTTGTGTGGGTCATTTCCTTTGTCCACGCTATTTTCTGTGCTGCAACTGCAGCACAAAAGCACGTCATCTACAAACTGATACACTTTTCTGGAATTAAGAAACCCCCTTTTTTCATCCATTTGTTTGTTTGTTTGTTTTTGTTGTTTTTTTGGTAAGGTTTCTATCAACGACCAAACCTGCATGTTGTTTACAACACATCTTGTGTACTGGTGCAGAATGGGCGAACAGCTACTCCTCCAGACTTATGTCCAAATTATACTTAATTAATTTAAAAGTAATTTTAAAGTTGCAGACAAATTTTCCCTGCTTGAAGAAAATCACGGTTCTTCAGCTTGGCGCGCTCCTGCGATCTCAGTCATTAGATGTAGGGTTTCATTATCAGCAAGTCACAGGTGGTCCTTCAGTGTCCTGGTGTTAAGATAAAATCAGACATGACTGTTTGTGTTACTAAACAATTAACAAAAACAATTATCAAGTACAGAAGTACACGGCTGCTCCAGTTGTAGACAAAGTGTTCTACAACCCTTCGAACTCCTGAGTTGTACTTGACAAGCATGAATTCAAAAGTACACAAATTCAGACTTGGAATTGAGAAACTGTTTTCTCAAGCGTAGCCCACACCTTCTAATTGTGGCACATTTCTTCTGTGTTGACACGTTAAACCGTCTCTTGGCACAGAGCAGTGAAATTGTTAAAACAACTGCAACACTCTTCTTTTCATTTTTTTATACAACCGCTGCGCAGCTGATGTTTGTCATAAACTTAGACTGTATAAAACCATGGACGAAGCATTCAGTCACGTGACCCATTGGATTTTGAAGACTGATTTTCCTCATACAAGGTGCAGCCATGTTGCTCAGCGCCCACCGCATGTCAATCAAAGTTAGCTTTGCTCCCAGCTCCTTCAGCTGACCCCCCCCCCCCCAAAAAAAAATATCTGCAAAACTGCTGTCAAACCTTTCCAGCTGGATATACCGTTTAAGACGTTGACTCGAAGGTGAACCGTCAATGCAGAAGTAAGGCAAGGAAAGGCAAAGCAAGGCAAGTTTATTTGTACAGCACAATTCAACAAAATATGATTGAAAGTGCTTTACAGAGACATAAAAACATCACAGAGTAGAAATAAAATGCATGACTTAAAATTTAAACAAAAAGAAAGAAAGAAAAAAGAACAATATATAAAATCAGTAGTTAAAGTATGATCAAGTTTTGAAACTTAAGCTTAAAAGTATCAGTGCAGATTTGTGTCTTTATTCAAATGCAGCTGAGAACAGGTGAGTCTTCAACCTGGATTTAAATAAACTGGGTGTTTCAGCTGATCTGAGGTTTTCTGGGAGTTTGTTCCAGACATGTGGAGCATAGAAGCTGAAGGAAGCTTCTCCATGTCTGGTTCTGACTCTGGGAACTGATAGAAAACCGGATCCAGATGACCTGAGGGGTCTGGAAGGTTCATACAGGGTCAGGAGGTCACTGATGTCTTTTGGTCCTAAACCATTCAGAGCTTTATAGACCAGCATCAGAACTTTAAAGTCTGTCATCTGATGGACAGGCAGCCAGTGTAAAGACCTCAGAGCTGGACTGATGTGGTCCACTTTTTTGGTCAGATGGTTGGTGCTTGGTCTGAAAGCGTAGAGAATGAGAAGATGATGTCACACATCTGCTGCCTTCATCTTGAAAAGGGTTCAGTTAGAGGAGGTGTTGCTGTGAGGTTGTGTTGGATTTGATTAATTTTGTCTAATGACTTTGTACCTACAGGACAGACTTGTCATACAGATCAATGTTATTGATCTCAAGCAGTTCCTCTGAATATGGCAGCTCTTTACTTCTTCTTCTTAATTTCCCAAGAAATCGCTCGATGTTGCATAAATCAAATGCCACCATTCTCTCTCTTTCTCTCTCTCTCTCTCTCTCTCTCTCTCTCTCTCTCGCTGTTGCTTTCTCTGTCTCATTGTCCAAGTAACCATGGCAACAAATAGCATGGCCTTTCATTATGGAGAGGCCTTCCTGATGAAAACATCAGGTTGTATCTCCTCAATCAAACAAAATTTTTAAGAACACAGAAACTTAAGTAAAACAGAGAGGAACGTTGCAGCTTTTAGCTGATTCAATGAAAAACTGGTGTACGTTACTCACCTGTGCTGAAAAAATGTTCTCATTACATTTTTTTATAAACGTTTCTATGCCTTTGTTAGGTTGTGTTTTAGGTTTCAGTCATGTGTTTTGGCTTGTATTTTTATGTAGTCATTACCACTGAACCGTTGTCCCATGAGGGACAGCAAGAGTCTGAACTGACTAATGATCTGGGGAAGATCCCGACAATGATTCAGAGGCAATGCACCAGGTTTCTCTGTTACGTTAACGTGTACAGGTTTAGAAAATATTTTCTATTTTTAAACTGCAAAACACATGACAAAAGTGTATTTTGTTACACTATATTAAGCTTGTTTTTAATGCTGAAATACATACTAAAATTAGAAAATACCTTTTTTGTATTTTGACTGTGTAATTTAAATACAAACATTATAAATACTGCCCACTTCTGTACTGTTTATATACTTGGACAACACTCATCTCTGGTATTTGGTTGTGATGGGCTTCAACTGTTTCCAGTTAGTCTCCAAACCAGTGCAACTGGTTTCATGTTAAATTAGGAATAGCAATAGGGAATACCATGAGCTCATCCATCCATCCATCCATCCATCCATCCATCCATCCATCCATCCATCCATCCATCCATCCATCCATCCATCCATCCATCCATCCATCCATCCATCCATCCATCCATCCATCCATCCATCCATCCATCCATCCATCCATCCATCCATCCATCCATCCATCCATCCATTCCTGTTAAGGGCAGTGGGGGTCTGCTGGAGCCCATCCCAGCACACGTACACCCTGCACTGGTTAGCAGTCCATCACAGAGTAACTTAAGACTAGTACAGAATAAAAGAAAAGGAACTTGCACCGTACTTATATCACCCTTGATTTATTGCTTTTATTTGTGTGTATTTATGTGCATTACAGTGTGTCGATGAAACACAATCAGTGTTTTGTTGATTTTGGCAAATCTCCTAGAACTTTTGCCTCACAGCAAGAAGGTTCCTGGTTTGATTCCCGGCCTGGCAGGAGTCTTTCAGTGATGAGTTTGCATGTTCTCCCCGTGCTTGCGTGGGTTCCCTCTGGGTACTCCGGTCTCCTTCCACAGTCCAAATGCATGCATACTAGGTTGATTGATAATTCTAACTTGGCAGTAGGTGTGAGTTTGCATGGTTGTTTGTCTTTGTTTGTGGCTTGTGATAGACTGGAGACCTGTCCAGGGTGTACCCCTGCCGCTCGGCGATAATGAGCTGAGATAGGCTCCATCAGAGCCCTGTGACCCTGCGAAGGATTAAAACGGGTATGGGATAAAAAAATGGATGGTAAATTAGTCATATTACCAGAGGATACTTTGCATTAAAGGAAATATATTGCGGCCTGCTTTATGTCTTCTGCTTATTTTGGTAAATATACCAAAGAGTTCACAGCAGCAGGTTTTAGGGGGTGGAGTTAACAATCTCAATCCTTTTTCATCTGGATCAAAGTGACAGATCTCCCTCCCCAAGGAACATCTTGGCTTATGGTGATGCCATGTTCATTCACTTTTGTCCACTTGTGAAGCCCATAAAATTATGTTTGATGTTCTAATAAATTTATTGTTGCATTTGTGGAAGACAATTTTTAAACATCTAAATTGAGCTATTAACTCCAAAGTAAAGACACACTGAAGGAAAAGTTTGACTGGGGATCAGTTTCCAAGGTTTATCCCGGAAACAAAATTTCCAGCCCTACATACAAGCTGCTCAAATATGTTTGGCAGCAAATACTTGTGTGAGCAGTTTTCATCAGTGAAAACCTGCAGTTATTGAGAGAGAGATAACAAATGTTTGCTACTAAATCAACCTCTTTTTTCTTATTTAATCACATTCTTATTTTTCTTATTTATTTTTGGCCCTTGTGTGAGTTTGACACTCCTGCCTCAGTTGCTTAAGTTACAGATTCATGCTCTCCAGCAGAAAACAATACTTATTTATAATGTCCTCTTTTTAAATACACTTCAATACAGCAAACTTTATGATAAGATAGATGCAGAACAATGAAAGAAGCTTTATCAACAAATTCGAAGCTGATTTTAGTTCAAAATTTTAATCAGTTTTACTGTAATGACTGTTTGGTCAGAGTAACTGGTGAAAAAGACACATATAGTTAAAAAATAAAAAAAGAGGCCAACAGGATTTAAAGATACACTATGTAACAACATCATTCCAGACCAAAAGGGGGCAGCATATCAGGTAAAAATATGGCAGCTCACTGGTGAACGAACATATATAACAGTCATGTACCGAGAGGCGACCTCTGACAACTAACTACTGCTAACTCCCGGTCAATCTGTGACCTTGGCTGAAATGGTCTATACGGGCAGTACTGTCAACATGATTAACATGTGAGTGGAGCCCCTCAGGGAAAGTAACTTCCACTTTCTCATTTGAATGTGTGAAGGTACACAAAAAAAAAAAAAAAAAAAGAAAACCCTCTGAGCACTCGCTCAGTTTCTTTATACAGGAGCTGCAGTAAAGCTCTGATGCCTTTGAAAACACCGCAGCATCTGTATTACTCTTATAGACTGAATAAAATATGCATTCCCTTGTGGGCTCTGTATATATTTGAACAGGACTGAGAAGAATATGTGTTAAGAAACCTACAGGCTGTGTTTTTCACACATTTTTCTTTTGTAATTGTTTTACTTAGTGAGCTATTATGCAATGATCTTAGTAATTTGTTGTTGACTAAAATAGTTGAATCCTGGAAGACTTTCTGATGTCTTACTTAAAAAAAAAAATCCCTTCAGATTTAAGGTGGTTTGATTCAGTTAATGAAACTATTATTCCTTGAACAAATTAGACTATGAATTTAGTGAAGCAACTTTGCTTCACATGGATGTGCAGCTGACATAAAAGGAGTCAAATCCTTAGCAGCTCACTGATGATGTGCTGCACCATGAGAGATGGAGCGTGTTAACTGAAATCCTGCTGGTAACGTATGAATAAATCCCACAGGTGTTTGTGCAGAGACTCCGAGACTGTAACTCTGATCCAGCTTTCATCTCTCTTGTCTGCAGTCAGACATTGGCCCATTTCCTCAAAACCGGACGGATAGCTTCACATCAGAAGTGCCAGAAGAGGTTGGCCCAGAAAGGCCAGCTGATCCGGGGCGCAGAGCCGGTGCCGACGGACCCTGGACGATGGAAGACCTGGAGGGAGAGCTGGAGAGGAAGGTGGAGCTGCTGAAGAAAGAGAGAAAAGCCCTAAAGCTGGAAACAGAGAAACACAGACAGGAAATCGATCAGGGCATCAATAAACTACATCACCGACTCTCAGGCCTGGAGGGAGGTAACGTATTAGCGAAAAGGAAAAGGGCAAGCAGAGCGTGTGCATGTTTGTGTCCTCCACCATCTTAATGTGCATGTCAACAACATTTAATACAAAAGAAACCCACAGTGACGATGAAAGTGCTGAGTGACTGATCAATCGCTCACAGAGTGACTTTAGTTACTAATGATGAAAAATAATCTGGCATGAAAATGACCTCAGAGGTTTCATTTTCATTTAGTTTGAAAACAAGTCATGCTGCAGGGTTTCTTTATAATGCATAAATTATGTTTAAAGAGGGAAAATAGATCAGAAAGACTGTGAAATTCATGTGCTGCTTCATAGGAAAAAGCTTTTAATGTGATGGGGAAAAAAATCCAAAAACAAATATAAAAGCGCTATTGGATCTTTTTAGCCAAATAACTGGATTACTTACAGTAATGTGTAAAAGTTTGTACACCCTCTGGGTCTTAGTATAACCCAAATACAGCATAGCATGAACAGCAATATATTAATTACAACATACAACAAAAGGCCCTTGAGTCAATTTGTATTGTAATAAATGACATATAAATAAAATAAAATTTAATTATAGTGAACTTTTTTTCCCGCTATGCCTTTATTTAACAAAAATCAAACCAAAAAGAGAAAATTAAACAACATGGGCAATACTAAGTACCCTCTTGCTTCTCCTAAAGGATTTTAATTACCAGCCCTTGGTGAGCAGATCTTCAGCAGATGTGCAGATATCTATAAAAGCAGCTGTCTTGGTAGTTTGCTGGTCCATCCATCCATTAACTTCCTTATCTGGGTTTGGGTCACTGAGGCAGCAGCAGAGAGGCCCAGACCTTCCTCTCCCCAAGCTCCTCCTCCAGTTTTTCCAGATAAAGACCTAGATGTTCCCAGGTCAGCCAAGATATATAATCTCTCCAGTATGTCCTGGCTTTACCTCCGGAGGTAAAGCCAGGACATATGACCTCCGGCCCTTCTCCCAGTTGGACATGCTTGAAACACCTCCAACACCTCAGGTTTGCTGGTCTGGAGCATATAAGATCTTTGCTAATCCAATGCCAAGAAGGAAAAACATAAACGGTGCTTACTACACCTCAATCTGAAAAAGGTTATAGAACTATTCCAAACAATTTAGTTCAGTGTTCTACAGTGATAAAAACGTATTCACAAGTGGAAATCACACAAGACAGTTACCAGTCTCCCCCGGAGTGGAGATCCCAATAAATATAACCCAAGGGAACACCATGCAGGAATCAGAGAAATACAATAATCTTGCGTAGCCCAAGAGCTACATCGCTACTGTCCGAGATCTAATGTGTTAAGTGTTAAATTTCATGGCAGTGCAAAAAAGAAAAAGATTGCACAAATACATTTTTGTGGAAAGTTTCGAGGAGAAATCTTCTGTCTAAGAAGGACATGGAAGCACAGCTAAGGTTCACAAAATCTGCATCAAAACAAATCACAACAGTTTTGTAACAGCATGCCAAGCACAGATAAGACCAAAGTCATGTTGCTCTGCCTTACTGTCCAGTGCTACATATTGTAAAAAACAAAACTCAGTATTCCAGGAGGAATACTTTCTTACCCACTTTCAAGCACGGGAGTGGTAGGGTGATGATTTGGTGAAATGTTTGGTTGAAATTGGGACATGCAACAGGACAGTCATTTGGAGGAGAACCAGCATTTCCCGTAACTCTACATCAGGATAGATGACAATTAAAGGTTTTGGATTGGTCTACTCAAAGTCCTAAAGGTGCCATGTCCTAAAGAATGCCATGGGAGGACCTTAAGAGAGCTGTGCAGAAGAAAATGCTCAAAATTCTCAATCAACTGAAGCGAAGTGGTAAAGAAAAGGACAAAATTCCTGTACAGGAATGTTGGAGACTGATATAGTTATCCAAGAAAACATTACTTCAATCTAATGCTGCTAAAGATGGAATCACAAGTTACACAAGGATACTTAATATTGCCTACATTGTTTTTGCTCGGTTTTTGTTAAATAATTACACGGTGAAACAAGTAATGAACTGTTATTGATCGGAGGTCGTGTTTGTCTAATACTAAGACTCAATGCAATATTTTCTTTGTTACACAGAAGTCATACAACATAACCTCAACTTTTGCACTTGAACACAACTGATAACTCTTTGTGTTGCGTGTCACTTTTTCTTTCTTACCGCAGGGCATTCTTTCCCAGAGGGCTTCAGACTCTCCTTCCCAGCACGGACCAACTACATGTTTGCTCTCATGAAACACTCCATCCCGAAGCTGCGGGCCTTCACCGCCTGCCTGTGGCTGCGTCCTGCAGGAGGAGGCATCGGGACCCCTCTGTCTTACGCTGTTCCTGAGCAACCTAATGAACTAGTGCTCATGCAGGGCCTCCACACTCCTGTTGAGCTGCTCATCAATGACAAGGTGGCGTATGAATCTGTAGCTGTAAGGCAGTCGTTGATAAGAATGTCCAGAAGCTGAACATCTACACTTAAGTTTAACTAACTTGACAAGGGGAAATCCAAGACCACCGTCTAACTAGTTTTCAACAATGAACTTCAAACCAACTCTTTAGAAAACTTATGGGTGACTTAGGGGCCATATTTTGAGATACCTGTTTATCAAATACTGTTTCAATGTATTTTTGTCAACAAAATCCGTTCTAAACCCTTTAGAGCATTCTTAGTCCAAGCATTTGTTTTGTGGGACTTTGAGAAATTATAGTCAAAGTGGTATCCATTGAGTTTGCAATTTAACTTTCCTATATAGTTCAGTTATATGTACTAAACTACAGTCAACTATATGTTTTAAAAGTGTATAAAACATATTGTCTCTGGATTGAGTAAACTGTGGTGTTTAGTCCATACATTATGCAGTGCCTGATGTAGTATAATTACTATCTGTATGTAGGAAGTGTACTTATTTGTATGAGGGTCTCGTTTATTGTATAAGGATGGGACATATCCTCTTTGTCTCAACAATATGTTATAATATAACCTAAAATGTCTAGTTTCTGTTAAAGCAAATAAGTGCTCTGGATTAGCATGAAATTGGACAGAACACAGAGCATTAAAGGCCAATATGTATGACAAGTTAAATAGCCTTGTTCGTATGTTTAAATGAAAGGTTACAGCACCACCTCGACAGCATTTCAGGGTGATGTACAGTAGTGCTGGGGCTTTTGGTATAATTCAATGAAGTCATTATGGTAATAGATGCCTGGAGGAAAAAATGTTGCGTCCTTGGTGGTAATAGAATGTCTTCAGGGCAGATTAAATGGAGGTATAACAACCAATTTGGACCCAAAAAACTCAGGCAAATAAAGATGTAATCTCAGACATCTCAAATATATTGCTCTTCAACTGCATCTCATTTGTGTCATACTATTGCAGTTTCACCCATAGGACATGTCTCTTCTTCAAACGTGTGACACTCTGAACAAGGACACCACCGCTTCATTTTAAGCAGACTTGTTCCTCCCAAATTCCCAGGTGGCGCAGATGCCTCTGAACCTCTCTCAAGGCAACTGGCAGCATATTTGTGTGACCTGGACCCAGAAGGAAGGAGCGTGGCAGGCCTACCAAGGAGGAAAGCAGAGGGGCGAGGGCCACGGACTGGCTGCTGGACATCACATCAGACCTGGGGGAGTGCTAGTACTGGGGCAAGAGCAGGTCAGTATGAAGACGTGTATATTTTAATATCCACATTTAAAAACATCTAGGCCAGCGTTTGATTTTAAAATAGTTTTTTCCCTCTCCACCGTCCTAACTGTCACCACCTGTGTCTTCTTAGCCAGTGAGCATTTGCCACTACCTCTAGACTGATTACTGACTTCTTCCTCCCCTGCTAGTCTGTTTGTCACCCTACCTGTGTGCAACAGTCCTTGGGCCAATTAAACCTAGTTTAAACATCTATATGAGCCAAGGAAGTCCTGAGACCTCTTAAACCCCACTGCTATTTGATTTACACCTGCGCTTTAATCTGCTCCTGAAGGTTAGCAAAATCTCAGTTGATTTGTCCTGAAGAAATGTCACAACAACCACTAGATGTGTTTTGTCCTGCTTGTTTGGTTAAACCTGATACAGGTGAGGTGAGACTCAGTAATACTGGATACTTGGTTCGACTGGGGTTGCAACATTTAGCTGGTCACACTAGACTTTGTCAAGCAAACCAAACCTTCTTAATAACGCATTCCCCTCGTCGTCAGTGGTGGTGCTGTACCAAGTATTGCTGGAGAGAACAGAAGACAAGCAATAAACAAGAACCCTTGCACCTCTATTGGTGCTACAACTTCAAATTCTGCTTTATGGTGGTCGTCTGCTTCCTGCATTCGGTTCACTCGAAGCAGACCAAGACTTATGTTGTGTGCTAGCGTTCAGTTTTTTAATCATCAGAGTTTGGTTGCACATTCACACCTACCCAAACGAACTGGAGTTTCTGAGCACATTTTTCTGAGCATTTATGAGCAAAAAGATGGATTTTGTTGTATTGCCACTAGCTTGCTGTGTATGCTTCCCTGTGACTACTCCTCTTCATCACCTCCAGCTCTTGCACGCATCATTGTTGGCATCGAATAGTACTTGATTACTCTGCTACTCAGCGCACTTTACGCACATGTACTAAACGATAACAAATTATCTTGAAGTATCTAAATAATTACTTCTTGGACTAATGAAGAAAAACTGGATAGTTTCCTGTTTCCAAACCTAACAATCTCCTACGGCACACTAGTGTACCATGGCACAGAAGTTAAAAATCGCAGTTGTAGATGACACCGGTGAATCAAGATA
Organism: Xenentodon cancila; assembly: GCA_014839995.1. Classification (NCBI taxonomy): domain Eukaryota; kingdom Metazoa; phylum Chordata; class Actinopteri; order Beloniformes; family Belonidae; genus Xenentodon; species Xenentodon cancila. The sequence continues at coordinate 20,487,139 of CM026214.1, read as the reverse complement.
AGCTTGTGGCTTCTGGTATAATTTGCAGCTCTAACAAGCTTCAAAAGTGATTCTCAAAGTCTCCTTCCAAGCTCATTTTATAGATAAATCAGTCAATTTAGTTAGCCTGGCCAACAATACCCATTAACTTTGTTCAAGTTTTCTCCTGTAAAATGCTCATGGTACATATGGCCCATTTACAAACAATTTCACCAGTATTCACCACCATTGGCATGAATATGATATCCACTTTGGGTGTCTTATGATGATACTAGTCGTTATTTCACCTGTGTCACATTTTGAGTGACACAGGTCTGAGTTTTTTTCTCAGATTGGTTGTAAGATTATCCAATTGGCATCCAGAGGAAGTTTCTTCTGCACCTACTGGTACTGCTCCCTGAAATCAAAGTCAAATCCAGAGAAACCAGACTAATTATTTGTATCTAAGAGGAAAATAATTAGGATGGCTGTCCAGACAAAATGTAATCTGTCTCTGCTCATGTATAATGTAGATTTTAATTACACATGCTGGTAGACTTACTTTCACATTGTGCTTTTGGGCATGAGTATGACATCAGGTGAAATGTTTTCTGGCTCTTGGTCTTCTTGTGAATTTCTAAGTGCATGTCAATAATAACGATTCCACCAAAGTCCAGACTTCATTGGATGGTTGAGATGAAATCATGATGTAAGCTCCCTTATAAAGCTTTTAGTGATGAAAATGAATGTCCAATACATTTTGTAGTCAAACATTTATTTGGTTGGACGTGACATTACATTTTGTATGTAAAACATTTGTTTCCTACTGGGTCCGTGGCATCAATGTTGAGCTGCAGGTAAACGATGAAATGATAGTTACACATGCTAACCAACAGTGCAGTTGGCTCCCTGTTGATCCTCCTCCTCCATGGGATTTTGTTTCTTTGGATATCCTGCTGTAGCCTTTTTGTAATTAATAACAGGCACTGTTATCTACTCCTGTCCTGCACTTCAACATACATGAGACGTGGTTAGAACAGACAATCTGCAATTGAAATCCCTTGCTTAAATCCCTGGGACTTTGGGCTGGGTTGTTATGTTGTAAAAGATGTGCAAATGTTATGAAGATGCTGCAAGGGTGATAAGGTAATGAACATCCAGGGCCAAAAAAACTCTTGCCATATGGCTGCTTTGCTTTGTTGGTTTGAATTAAAACTCACTTCTCTCGTTTAAAAGGTTTCACGGTCTGGCCCAAGGCAGCTACACAGCTGACACTGTGTGTGTGTGTGTGTGTGTGTGTGTGTGTGTGTGTGTGTGTGTGTGTGTGTGTGTGTGTGTGTGTGTGTGTGTGTGTGTGTGTTGAATTATCTCACCATCTAACGGCAGTCTAATTCCTGTCCAGGACTCCTTGGGTGGCAGTTTTGACTCATCCCAGGCCTTGGTTGGAGAGATGTCACAGGTGGGGCTTTGGGACCGGGTTCTGTCTTCTAACCAAGTGGCCAGCTTGGCTCGGTGTGGCAGAGTGGCCCAGGGCAATGTGGCCCTTTGGACCGAAATCGGAGTTGAAGCATTCGGGGGAGCAACTAAAGACCCAGGAGAGCCTTGCAGTAAGCACAGCCGGAGCTCTCAGTGACTGAAAGCAGAAGCGTTTAAAGATTACATTTGTCCAGTATTGATAATAATTCAGAATGTTCTAGACATGAACAAAACCGGTGTGAAAAAAGGAATGAATTACTTTGAAAAACTTCTAAAGCTGATGCTAATAAGAAGATCCAGCCACATTAGGTTATAAAATAGTAGGTTGTTTCTTTGATTCTGTTATCAAACCAGCTGGCAAACTTATAAAAGTAAAACCGAGACAACGAGCAGAAAGACAAGCCTGTGGGCAGTTAGCTCACCAGAACCAACGCATAGCTAACTAACAAGTCAACATCTGATCTGTAGAAAAATAACTCAACATTTTTGTGAAATACTTTTTTGCGGCTACCACATGCTGTGAAACTTAACTATTGATGGCAGTCGGCACATTACTTAGCTGGACAAATAGTTTTTTGACCAGAACAAGACAATAGAGAAGAGATCACTTTGTGGATCTAAATAATAAAAAGATGAGCACACACCATGCTCAACAGATTATCATCAGTTCAGTATTATTTTAGTTTGCTTCTAGTCCAAGTTCAAAGCTAAGTTGCACAGTCACAAGGGTTTTAGTTCAGCAGCTCAGTGTTTGAAGATTCGTTTTTAAAGGGGATGATTTAGTACAAATTAATTCATATTAAAAACTAGTAAAATCTCCTGTTATTAGCGGTATTAATTATATATTTTTAACATTGTTTGGTCAAAATTCTACAGTGATACAATATAAACACAACTTTCACTTTCAGGTCTTTACATCTTTGTTCTTAGCAGTCAGGTTTAGTGGGTGGAGTCAGCTACTCAAACCCACTCAAGTTCCCTCTTAAAAATAACACCTTCAAATTTAAACAAATGCATTTTAAATTAAAATTGGGTCCAATAAAGATGTGGTGGCTGGATTATTACACTCTGATTTGGGTCTGTGACGTCAATGAACCTGCAAATCTGAACCTCTCATTGAATTACATGTTTTTTAAACTGAGGTGTCTCCAAACAAAGTGATTTGGTAGTGTTAAAGGTAGGGTAAGTGATTTCTGGATGGCATCACGTCTGTTGATATCTGAAGCAAACATTGAATGTTTTAAAGCGGCACGCTGACATCATATGCTGACTCACTGGAGCAGTGGTTGTTTGGGGGCAGGCTGTATTATGCCAATTTATGGCGTCTTTGGCTCTGAAGAAGAGGAGCTGGTAGACCTCCTTATCTTGTTATCAATAAACCCCACCCAGGTCCCACCATCCCTCGTCATTCTGTTTACACCAGACTTGACCCACTTTTAAGTGTACCCTCGGAGGCGGGTTACCGACGGGGCCAGCTCCACCTCCGACCCCGTGTCAGTTAATGTAAAAAGGACAGACGACTTGCTAAATTGGGGTAATTAGTGTATTTGGCCATTTAAAAAGGGCTAATATGTGTTCTGGCTTAAAAGACTGTGAAGAATTGCTTACCCCACCTTTAAGTCTAATTTTTGAGTCAATAGTCACGTTGGATACCTCAATAAATGTTTAAAAAAAAAGACAAAATAAAAAGAGTTGTTTTTCTTTTTTGTAATATTGCCCTCATAGCTAAAATTGCTCTTTGAATGTCAATGCTGTACGTGATGATAAGATGGTGTATCATGATAAAAATGAACTTCAGTGTAATTCACTTGTCAAAACTGTGTGAGCTTTCATAAAAACAGCAAAGTTGTACTATATTCAACCATAGCCTCAGACAACTGAAAGCTACATGAGAAAAGCAAAAGTTGATCCAGGGCAGCTCAAATTCCTCCACTGCAGGGTTGGAGTGTAAATTAAATAAGGGCTGTGACAGCTTTAGAGTTTCAAGTCAAGGTAAGGAGATGAAAAATGTTGGAGAAGTGGTGTGAATATTAAGCAGTGTATAATGGCAGACAGGAGTAGATGATGAAAGAGAAAGGAAAGGGGTGAGGACCGCATGGAAAAGAGATCAGATACTTGTTATGAGCTATGTTATGTTGTTTTCACCTCTGCATGATGTAATCTTATAGTTTTAATGTCTTGCCACTGCAACGTGTTTCTCACAAGTGTCAAAGAGAGGAAAGTGCATCCTGTATTCAGGCCAAAGTGGCTGTTTTTGCACTCATCTCTTAAGGTCTAAGGCTCCCTCTTTTTCCCATTAAATTTCTGAATTATGGAATAAATGAAAAGGTGAGTCAAAAAGTCCAACTTCTTGAGGAAATTGCTTTCATTTGCAGAACGTTCCTCTTTCTCTGATGCATTAAAGCATGACTTGGCAAGCTTTTGTCCCATTTATGTCGAGAATAAATGGGCCATAGAACTTGTGTCTTAATAGTTTATCTTCACTTTTGTTGAGAGGCAGATGTTAAATTAATCAAATATGTTTAAGACATTTGATTCAAATGCTCACAGTTTTAATGAGTTTCTTTTTAGCAGATGTTTACATGCAGCCCCTCACTAATGTGTGATAAGTTAAAAACGTGTAACTTGCCCAAAATACATTCCAGACTTGTATTAAAACTTGGTAGATTTCTAAATAATTTACCCTCAATAATTACTCTGAACTAACATATGAGATTTGCTGATAAACACAAATCTAAACGGTCTCCCTGTTACATAACGTTGTCCTCATTAGAAAGTGCCTGCCAGGGTGTTTGTATCCATCTAAACAAATCATCCACTTTATTATTCTGATGGAAAACTTTCACTGCAAGAACAAATAGGTTCAAAAAGATATTTGAATTTGGGGACATGTTAACAAACTTGTGCTAAATCAGCTCAAAATCATCTTGTCGTGCCAACAGCATCTTTGACCGTCCCACCAAATCCGGAGTCGTGATGTGAAACGCCATGCTTGAGCTCATGTCACACATTTTCAGGCTTTTTAATAGTAGTGTTTCATTATAATATTTGTGGTTACTGCATCAGAGAACTACAGAACACTTTTTTGTCACTGTATGCCTTGGTGTCTGTCTATTTACACTTTTTTGATTGTATAAGTACTGTATGTCTTTGTCTTGTATGGTGTTACATTGTTCTGCATTTGTGATGTGTGTAAACCTCAAATCTTTATTAAAGTTCTAATTTTCAAATGGAAAGAATGTGATTGTTTTCTTTGTTAAAGAAATACTAGAAAGGAAGTCTACTAAAAAGGTAGTTACTGAGTAAGCTACTGTTTTTTTCAAAGATGCTCAAAAGCAGGCAATGTTTGGAAATATATATCCAGAGGAGCTCTTGGTCAGCTGAATAAATGCAAGGTGCCCCGGTTCTGTGGCTACAAACAAAAACCCAAATTATCACCACTCCACAGCCGTGCGTGACCATTGGTATGAGGCGTTTGAGTGGTTTTTTATCAGACGCAACACCCCAAATTAAAGGAAAAAGATCCACACTTGTGCGGTCTTTGTCTAATTGTACACTTTTACATGCTGTAACATGCTATTTGAGGCCTGTAGAGTCTGAGATGTTGCTCTCTGGTTCATACAGTTTCTCTATGCATTGCACGATCCCACCTTTGGATGAACTTGTTGGGACGTCCACTGCTGGGAAGATTTGCAGAATGTTTTCCATTTGTGAATACTCTTCCTACATTGTAGAAAAAGACTCCAATTTATTTGGAAATTGTCTGATAAACCCCTCTCAAATTAAAAAGGCACCAGCAGTTGCTCCTCTAACATCAATGTTGATGCATTTCCACTTAACCTATAGCTAAGTCCTCCAGAGCAATAAAACAATAAAACATCTCAATTATCTAAAGAAGAACCCCCAACCTTCCGTCTTAAAAAGCATCTAGTGCTAAACTAATTTCTGTTTGTTTTCCCTCACAATTTTTTATTATTTAACAGCATGTTTTAAATATATATTTTGGCACTCTCAGTTTGTTCTGTCTTACTTAAATGTTTTGTTAAATGGTTGGCATGTATTTGAAGTAAGAAAATGGTATTTGTGCTGGAAGTAGTTCAGCTATAAAATGAACTCTCCCCAGAGAAGATTAGTCTCCTCATCTTCCTCGAATATGATTTATTGTGTGGATTTCTTAGTTTATCAAAGTAGTGATGGCATTGCTTATGCTTCATTTCTTGACGATCTCCTTTTCTAAGACACTCTTGGCGTGTTTTCTGACAAAAGAAAAGTGGGGGCGTGCAGTGGACGAGACTTTGACTAGTCAAGGCTGCTGTCAAGAATCTGTCCTTTCCAAAGATCTGTCAGGGATTCTTGGTTAAACATGGCAGGGAGCAAACATGAGGATATTTGTAAAAATCAATCTAAGAGGCGATTTAAAAACAGATCTCTTGATTTGTGCTCCATCTCCTTTTTCCTTCAGGCATAAGGCATACGATATTACCTCAGAGTGTGTACTAACGAGCTTCGTGGGTTTAGCAAACGTCTAAAAACTGAAGAGGCAACAAATCGGCTGCCAGCAGAGAAGCAGCAACAGATAATTTATCACTTACAATCAAATAATTGATAAATGTTGTCAACTCGGGAAACTATTTTAATAGAAAGTATGTATAAGAAGAGATATTTGTCCAGACTTTCTTCTGTATTGCATATATTCTGCCTACAGGTGATCTTGCGGTCCACACCTGCCTATGTGAGCTCAAACGTGAAGGCCTGCACCGCTTCACGAGCACTGCCCTGCCTTCTTCTGTTAATAGCTTCTGTCGTGAACTGTGCTCCCCCTTTAACTTCCCGAGCTGCACTTAAACGTTGTAGTAACTGCACTCATTTACATACCGTATTGAAAACTGCACACACTTTGTGATCTCTGTTACCGCGGCTTGTTTGTATTTCTCTGTTGTAAGTTGCTTTGGATTAAAGCGACTGGTAATGGACTCTAGTGTACTGGTATTGCACTGGTATGTAACATTTGGTTGCTTTCACTTCTCTGAGTCTTAATGACAGTATGAATGTTTAAGCTGCTTTAAAGAGCAGAATGGTCCAGACCTCCATCTAACCAGCTCCCTCCTTCAGCCCTTTTGGTGAAGACACCAAGGTGTTTTCAAGCCATAAAAGAAGACAGAATAATTTCCTGCATTTCCATGGTCTGCTTCTCGGCCTCCTCTGGGCCTCCTCCCCTTGTAGCGGCCCAGGAGGCACCCCAACCAGGTGCCTGAACCACCTCAGTTGGCTCCTCTTAGTGTAAAGGAGCAGTGGCTCTACTTCCTCACCCGTTCCAGCCTCCCGATGGCAGAATCTCATTTTAGCTGCTTGTATTCGCAACCTCATACTTTCTCATACTACCTCATACTCATACTTTCAGTTACTGCCCACAATTCAGGACCATATCTGAGGCTAAGAATAAAGATCAAGCAGTAAACAGAAAGTCTTGCATTTTGGCTCCACACTCACTTGTGAACGAGACCTTGAGATACAAGAACTCCTCCACCTGCAGGAGTGCTTCATCCCTGACCCAAGTACGGCATTTCCGTTTCCAACTGAGAACCATGGTATCAGATTTGGAGGTACTTATTCTAATTCCTGCCGCACCATGACTCAGCTGTTAACCATGAAAGCAATAGCTGAGACCCTTGCTTGATGACTTCAGCAGAAACACATCATGTCCAAAAGCAGAGAGAAAACCTAAACACACAGACACAGACTTTCAAAATAAAACAGGAAATAATCAAAATCACAACCCAAAACCAGGACAATAGTGTAGTTTTAACAAAACTGCCTTTGGACACCCAGTTTCCAAGGGCTTTTTTGGCAGACTGTCAGGCGTTAACTACCCAGCTCTCTGTGGAAAACAGAGATGTAGAAGGAGACAGATATTCACTGTGGGATTCTTTCACATTACAGTTTGTGTTTTTTTATGATTCTTCCATTTTAACACCTCAAGTAATAGGATCAAATTTAGAAACACACACAAAAAGTCACAGAAAGAAATCTTTGAAGCCTGCAGTACTTTGCGTACAGAGCAGTCTGACAGGTCTGGATATGCAGGAATGTTTAAACACACATCTGTCCAGCTCATATCCTTGATGGCAGCCAGGATAACCCCCTTTAGTGTATATCATCCACACTGCATGTGGATTACCAACCCCCATCTAATCCATAATGCTCTAAAGATGGACTGGAGAGTTGCAGTCAAACGTAATCCAGTGAATGGTTTCACTTCAACTCAAGCCAACAGATGCATCCTATTTCATGATGAAGAGAAAAGGTCCATTTGTCCATGTTGTAATGTCACTGCTTGGTCAGGTGTTCTTGCTGAAGTAATGTTTAAGCTTCATAATAAATTAGAGTCCAAGCAAGTTCTTGTTACTGATTAACAACAGCATAAAAGCATGTCATTTGGGTTTTGATAGTTCGAGCAGATCTGAAGCTGCTCTTTTCCCTTTTTTACATTTCAGAAGCTTTGAAGGCGACTGTTGATCACAAACTGAACAAGGTTTCAGTAGGTATACTGTAGCTGTTCACTGTAATTGTTTCATCATTAAATCAAGCTTGTGTTTGATCAGTTGACAGGCTTGAATATGAACTATAACAATGGAAACCTGGCCAGTGTTTGTATGTGGAGCCTTACTGAGATATAAATGAGCTGCAAAGTGGACCTATGGGATCCCTCATGGGTTCTCTGTTGGTCCCCTGTCAGTTGCTTGGATATATACAGGAGCACTCGTGATGAACGGACAGAAACACAGGTCTTATCTGAATGCCACTTGGGCCAGACAATTTAGCAAACCCAAAAGAGCAATTCATATGGGCCCAATATGGAACCAGTGGACAATCCCAGATGGAGATCCATTTTTCATTCCAGTTATAGCTCCAGTGAGAGCTGAAGATCCCTCCTCAATGACGCCAGTAAGACCACATCATCTGCAGAAAGCAGAGAATCCAGATTGGACTAGATCATCATTTCAAGATACATTTTTCATTTGAAAATTGTTTTACACCCACTAACAGATAATCAAATATGTGTTCTAAAATTAATTTTAAATACGTCCGTCCAGGGTGTAACCCTGCCTTTTTCCCGAGGAGACTTGGGATATGGTCCAGGAGATCCCTGTAATAGGAAGAAGTGAGTACAGATAATGGATGGATGGACGTTTCATCTGTGGAGGCCCAGCCTCACTTGACTCTTTTATTAGGGCAGAGAGGGATTGTTCATCGACCTTTCTGCCATCAACCAGAATTCTGCTTGTTTCCATTGGCAGTTAGATGCACTCTCCTTGTACGTACTCAGTGTCCATGAGCATCGTTAAAGGAGGCCAGACAGAGATGGACTTGGCACTTTTAGTTGAACAAGCCCAATGACGAGAATACACCAGACACAAGACGGGTGTGGATCAAAACCCAAGTCAGTCTTTAAGAGAGAGAGAGAGAGCGAAATGGAAATGGAAATCCTTTATTGCAGTAGATTTCATGATATCAGTCCCTTCAAAGAGTCATTGCGACAGGTTTATTCCTCTGGGCAGGAAGGATCTCCTGTTGCGGTCCGAGGAAGCATCTGGCTGAAGACACTTTGTTGGTGAATCACTGTGTTGTAAAGAGGATGTTCAGGGATCTTCTTAATTTTATGCACAATCGACTCCAGAGGCTACAGAACAGAGCGAGGCTTCTTTATTAGTTTGTTCAGTTTCTTTAGGTCGCTGTCTCGGATGCTGCTCCCCCAGCAGATGACAGTAGATGTGATTAAACTCTCCACAACAGACTTATAGAAGACACTCAACATCTTGCTGCAAACGCTGAAGGACCGAAGCTTACTTAAGAAGTAAAATCTTTTCTTTACCTTCCTATAAACAGCATCAGTGTTTTGTCTCCCATCCAGTCTGTTGTCCAGGTAAACACCAAGGTAGGTTTTACTCCTCCACCACCTCCACGTCTTCTTCCAAGATGGAAAAAGTATTAGAGTTCACTTTCCTAAAATCCACAGTCTCCTTTGTCTTTTTCACATTCAAGACAATTCATACTGCTTTCTCGTGCACTATGAGTAAACATTTCTATTGGAAAACTTCTTTTTTTTCCGTACTATAATTTGCACTGAACAATTTGAACTTGTGTGGTAGATTACAGAGAGAGTAAACTTCCTTCAGTCTTTTAAATATGCTGTGAAATTGTACAAGGTACAAACTCAGGCTTTTTTATCCATTTATGTCCTTTGTGGGAGACTCATTATCTATTTTAATTTATATGCCAGTATATTTACGTTACCCGTTTTAGTTAGCTTTTATCTTTTACCTCCAGTGCTTCCTCAGTGGGGGCCCTCTCATCGGGGGTGTCCCTTCACTCTTGCTGCTGTGGCGCTGGCCCAGGGTCCTCTCTCCCATGGGCTGTGGTGGGGTCCACCCTACAGCGGTGGTATTTGGCGGTCTGCCCTGCCTGGGGTTGAGTTGTGGCCCCCTGCCTGGCAGCTGGGTCCTGGGTGTGCAGCCGCCTCCAGATGCAGACGGCTCGCTGTGATTGTGTTCCCTCCTTTAAAAAACTGATCATCAACTGGATTTGTTAAATTTAAATGATGATTCTGGCTTTGGGTACAATCCCATGAATGGGAAACATCACGTTTTTTTTAATATTATTATTCTATTTTATGTTTCATCAGAAATCATTTTTGTAAATTCTATTATTCCAAAGACGTTTTCAGGAATTTGTTGGTACAGTGCCGATGAGTGACCATCATCTAAATTATCTATCAGTCCAGTATACTCCGCATTAATGACCCTCTCAGGCACAGAGATATCTTTTGGGATTCAGTTATGTTCATCACCATTAACATGTCTAAAAACTGGGGATGGATTAGACTGGACGCTAAAACGTATCTGTTTTTTTCTTTAAAAATAATTGAAAGTCTTCATTGTGAAGCCGACTGACTAAAATATAATGGAAACCAGCATGAGATTTTTATCTCAATATCAAAAGGAGAGATTCCTGATGACCTCTGTGAAACACGTGTTGAGGCTGTCTGAGCTGGAAAAGGATACAACGATACAAGGAAACCAGGAAACCTGGAAGCAGCTCACACATTGACTGACTTGAGTAAAGTTGAGTAAAGTCGAGCAAACTAGTCGAGTTTTCTTTGACTTACCACAAACTTTCCCAGAGTGGTACAAGTGCAGCCTGGAGGTGCAGAGGGAAGATCACATGTATGTGTCCAAAATTAAAAAAAAAAAATTACTGGATCATCAACTTTATATTTTGTTGCATAACCTTTTGAGCCAATCACTGCGTTGAAGCAAAAACTGTAATTGTGAGATTTGTGCACCTGTAGACAGGTGTTCTGGTCCAGTCCTCGCGATCCAGCTGCTCCAGCTGTCTTAGGTGTGAAAGGTTTCTTCTCCAGATGTCATGTTTCAGCTCATTTCCACAGATGTTCGACAGGATTCATATCAGGACTCAGTCTTTTGCCCTCAGTTATTCTTGCTTGTTTGTAGTTGTGTGTTTTGGGTCATTGTCCTGTTGGAGGACCCGTCACCTGCGACTGACACCAAGCTTTCTGTCACTGGGCAGCCTGTTACAAGTTTCTCTGCGGAACTGCCTTTTTCAGTTGTAAACAGGATTAAAGCCATCAGCAGAGCTACAATGTTCACAGAGAGACTGAAAAGCATCTTGTTGCTCATGTTTAAAAAAGAGGTTGCGGAGAAACTGAACTCTACTGAAATAATAAACACGTTCAAGGCCAAACCACGCTGTCTTGCCCTTTAAATTGAGAGCTGCGCAGTGTGCACAGGCAAGCAGCAACATCGCTGTCTGCTACTCTGCTGCGTTGCTTTGCAATATGAAACCGTCAAGCCAAGCCATTGCATAATCATGTGTGCATATGTGATGAATGATGAGCCCAATAGTTGTTTCGGATGGTTAAATAGCTTTGTTGCTCTTGTGTAATGTGGATACCTACATTATGGCTCTATGGGAGTGCATGACTGTGTTATATTTTACTGTGTTCATCTCCTTGGGTCTGCAATGCCTGTGTGTGTGCTTATGTTTTTGTGTTGTGTTGTGTTTTTTAGAGAACACATAATGTGTTTATTTATTTATTTTTATTATTATTTTTTGAGAGCACGTCATACGTGGGAATATGTTCAGACCTGCTGCAAACTACTGTTGACTTTTATTTTAGAGCGATTACTAACAGTCTGTCAGTCTTGTTGGCTTCATCGAGCCAGGACCTTCAGCATGTCCTGGGGCAGTTTGCAACCGAGTGCAAAGCAGCTGGGATGAGAATCAGCACCTCCAAATCCGAGTCCGTGGTTCTTGGCCGGAAAAGGGTGGCGGGCCCGCTTCAAGTCGGTGAAAAGGTCCTGTCTCAAGTGGAAGAGTTTAAGTATCTTGGGGTCTTGTTCACCAGTGAGGGAAAGATGGAGCGTGAGACTGACAGATGGATCACTGCAGCGTCCGCAGTCATGGGGTCGGTGTACTGAACCATCATGGTGTAGAAGGAGCTGATTCATAAGGCGAAGTGGCTGGGCGCTCCCTTTGAGATAGAGTAATGAGCTCAGTAACTCGGGAGGAGCGCGAGGTGGAGTCAGCTGAGGTGGCTTGGGCATCTGTAACGGATGCCGCCTGGATGCCTCCCTAGAGAGGTGTACCAGGCATGTCCCACTGGGAGGAGACACCGGGGAAGACCCATGACACACTGGGAAGACTATGTCTCGGCTGGCCTGGAATCACCTCGGAATACCCCCAGAAGAGCTGGAGGAAGTATCTGGGGTGAAGGAGGTCTGGGCATCTCTGCTCAGACTGCTGCCCCCATGAAAATGGATGGAAGGCTTGTAGAAAGACACATGGTTTGTTATTACTGATGAGAATGCACACGCATGGATATGTTTCGATCTGTTAATAATGTTGGAAAGGAGAGGGTGTGTAATGTTCAGTTTATTGAAAATAACTTTGGCACACCCAGTCTTTGCTGGTGCACACCTAATCTCTTTTCTCTGGCTACGCCACTGGAGTAACTACTTTTTATAATTGTCGGTTATGTAGCACAGGAAGGTAATCCACCAGCACAGCTTCCAAATGGTACCATATTAAAACTGTTCTTCTCTAACACACACACACACACACACACACACAAAAACGTTCCAGGATCCCGTGGAGGCTCCATCTGGACAGGAACACGCTCTTCCTGCATTCTTTGTCACCCACTTTGCATCTGCTGTCCTCCCCTCATCCCCCACTTTTTCTCTACAGTTTTGTTATTGCAGCACTTCTCCAAATACAATTAGGATGCTTTGTTTTTTTTTTTCATTTTAAATGACCATAGCTGTAATGCAGGCGAAGTTGTTGGCGGTTTTGCAGTAATGAATGTACTTTCTTAATACTGCTGTTAGATTGAATGTTGCAGGTTTGACTGCAGCTGATAAAAAAAATAAACGGTCCTGACAGAGAGATTTTTATACTGTGGTCATATTGGCTTTGTTCTTTCATTTTTGTTTTAGATTTTCTTTTTTTTTAGCCCTTCAGCCTGTTTTAAGCTGATATTCTTTACATCGTTTGTTGTTTCGTTTATGTTTATTTGATGCACCTCGTCTGTTTTCAGGTGTTCCTGCGAATCATCTCTTTCATGTGTTAATTGCCAGCTCCTCGCCACCCCCTCCATGTGTTTCCTGCCTGTTTTGCTCCAGCTCTGTTTCAAGTTCTGTTTGTACTACATATGCATTTCTTTTTTAATTTACTTTTAGACTCTGATTAGATTTCCTGCCCTGGATGTATTTACTACATTTATATCATATGTTCCTCTGTGATGTGCTGGTTTATTCCGGGTTTTTCTTTTGTTTGTTTTTTGTTTGTTTCTCCACCAGCATGTCCATGTGGGTCCCATATTTGGACCAAAGGCTTCATAAAAAGCCGTATTAGGCCCCATCTAAAAGTGAGGTAGATATCACTCAGAGTCCATATGGGCAAACACAAGCAGGGTCAGCATGAAATCTGTGGACACACCCAATTGAGATTCATATTTAGAGCCCACCTTTAACCCATATGGGGCCCATACATAAGTGCTGGTTGGGTTTTACCAAGAGTGAGATCATCCAGGCCTCCTGTTCCTCTTCCCTTCTCATTCTCAACCTTTTGTATTTCTGTCATTTCATTTCTACTGAGCAAATAAATGACAGATTTTCTAAGTAGCTATAGAAAGTTGTATTTAAGTGCAAACACATCTATCCATCCTGTGAAAATCAGCTTTGTTCCTTTATTTATATCAGACTAGAAATGAATCCAGTAAGTCCCGCCCCCCTTAGTAACTGTTGCTAACTCTAGCAATGTTTACAGTTTTACAACTGCGTGTGTGGAGACGTTACAAGATACTTTACGCAAATTTTGGTCACCAAAAGACCACTTTTCATTGAGGAGCATCCGAGTGGGATCTTTAAAGCCACTCTATGCAACACAACTATTTCTGACCACATGGGTGCAGCATATCACAAGAATCTCATATGTGAAACGCTGGCATAAAACACAACAAAGTGCACCTCTACAGGGACAAATTGGTATTATTCATTCATTATTACAGTATTGTCAGTTGCTGTTTCTCAACGCAGCAGGTCTATACGCACCTGTGTGGTCGGCACTGTGGTATTGATTTCCAATAACCACAGTGTCTCTATGTCGATGCATTTTGTCTTTATTAAATCCCAAATCTTCAAAATAAAAGATCCAAGTTAATGATTGTATACTTATGCTGACCATGCACTTGACCACTTGGTAAATATATTAAAAAGCCTTTTCAAAGATGAAAATAAGATGGATGAAGAAGTGTTAAGTGGAAACAGACAACTGAATAAACATTTAAACACTGAAAAAAGTGTTCAATCTTTTGAATACACTCTTTAAAGTTTGTATACTGTGCTTTTGCTGCTGTCCCCAAAAATACCTTCCTCCAGCACTTCTTCCACCCCTGCTTCCTGCCTGCCAACAAAATATAAAAGAGTCCATGCGTTTGTGTCAGAATAGACCTGCTTACAATTCTTTGGCTTTTATTTTGTCCTCCAAATACATGCGCTCCAGTCCTCTGAGGCATTTTGATACCATCTGCTCAAAATCAATTTGTTTTTTTGCTGAGTGAAGACATACAATCATAGGTAAGCTCATACACCCCTCGTTGTAAATAAAACCCGAGAGTCATGTGCAACGTGAGCAGCTACACTAATAACCTTGAACACTGAGTCTATGAAAAGCTTTCTTCGTGATCTTTGGCTGATATTTGACAATTGCCATGTCTGTTTTCAACTTGAACAGAATCCCGCGGCCTGTATTTGATCAGATGATGGCCCCTCTGTACCCTGTCTCAGTCCAAACTAGAGCTTATTTCAAACATCCTTTTATTTTTAACTTTTCTAACTGTGGATGGACTTTCCCCTTGTGGTGTGGTGCAAGTATTTGTAGTATAGCCACATGTTAGTCAGGAAATATTGTGTATCCACCTTCCAAAGCCGCTCTGATGTGCATCACATCCCACAGTGTGCAAAGATTGTATTCTCAGAAAAGCAAGACGTCCCTCACCAGCTTTGGTGCTCGTATAGTTACCTTGATTTACTGGATTTATTAGAGTCTAGGCAGGAGATTTGGGGGTGATGTTATATTTATGTGCTCCTTTTCTGAAATCTAGACTACTAATCAATAATATTCACTCAAAAGCTCATTTAATCAATTCCCTTCCCACAATTCCCTTTGATAGTGAGTATTTTGACATAAACAGTGCAATTCTAGTATTAAAGCACAGATTGTATGAAGACAACTGGACCAGCCCTGTGTGACGCCTACAGGATTCTGAAGAGCTGCACAGATACTCAGAAATTCTCAGAAACAGCTGTCACTCACTAAACCACGCCTCTAGCTGTGCAATTATTCCTAGCTTTATATAATTATACATAATGAGGCACATAAAAAATCGGCCCTGGTACACCCGTCAAGGATGTGAAATCTACATATAGAGCCCAAAACCAATTATTGTGTAAAGATATAAATATTTTTGGGGTGTACAGTTTTCATTTTTCATCTTCGTGGATGTTTTTCTGCTGCTGTCTACTTTTCAGGTTATATTTATTTGCTGTGCATCCTTTGAACCACATAAATGAAGTGTCTGACGGTATTAAACTTTTAATGCCACACTTCTAACCTTACGACAGTCTGTTAACTACTCAGTATTTTTCTGTGATTCTTATTTATTTTTTGCTTCTGCCACACTAATGTCCTTGATATCGCCTAATGCTACAATACAGCTTCTGTCTGTGGAATATAAATATATAATTCACTGAAGTTCAGTTAAATTAAAGACTCACTTAATTATTTATGTATTTGTTTATGAATGTATTTATTATTTATGCAGGCCAACTAGATAGCAAGGATAGCATGGAATAATACTGTTCCACACCACTGTGACCAATCCAGTCCAAAGTGAGACCGGCTGAGACCCACGGAGGTCTGTAAACTGTCCGTATCACTGTAGAAATACCTTTGCAGCTCTTCAGACCTCTGATCAATATTCCAGCAAAGGGTTTTATAAAGTAGATGAAGAACTTTGCTACAGTATTGATTGTTGTGCCTGCAAAAGATAAAATGACACTTAACTGATGGATGTTAACTGCAATGAATTTAAAGCTTCTTAATCAATGTTCTGATGCTGATTGGCCTGTATCCTGTTATCAAAAGCAAAACTAAACATATAAGACTCACTGGTAATAAGGAAATCATCCTCATTGGAGCTCCAGCCTAGAAAAGTTGCTGTGATGATTTTTTTAGTAGTTATCAAAGCCAAGACTACAAAGCAAAGCAGCATAAATAATATCACAACATAGAAAAAAAATAATATATAAAAATAATAAGTTAAATAAATTAAAAATTGAAGTTGCGTCATTGGATTCAATGTTTTGGAAGCAAGAAAGTGCTTAAAATTGAATCGTCCATGTATTTATGTGCTTCCCAGACTCGAGCCTGATAGAAACTGAGTCGGTAAGTCACCACCAGCAACAACGAACAACTAAAGCTTCAGTCTGTCTATAGTGTAGTGTAGTAGTAAACACAATGCCAGTCAAATACAGGCCGTTTTCATCCATTTGAACCCAGTTATATACCAATTAAATCCAAGTTCTTGTCATCTGTTTACAATATATCTCATCTTTTTTTGCAAATTTCACTCACTAATATACTTGTCAAAAAATAAACAAACAAAAGATATAAATTAATATATAATCAAATAGCCTAGTAGGCTAAATTAAGGTGAGTTAAATGCTTACAATCCATTTTGCAAGAACATTTCAGTGAGTACTGAGGATCACATGCAGCCAGAACATCAAACTCATGCTGGTGGGGGAGGGTCAGTGATACCGGAACATCAGTTGTCTGTTTGGTGAAAATGGAGCCTCATCTGATTTTGTTTTTGTGCAGTGTATCTCTCAAATGTTCAGTCAGACTGAGATCTGGAGACTTTGGGAGCTGGGTCAACACGTCGGGCTGTTTCTTGTGCTCCTTGATCTGTTGTTGAGCCATTTTTGCAGCATGTCGAGTGCATTGTCCAGCTGCAGGAGAGAAATCCGTCTGTCATGGTTGAGGTTCTTGGTCTGCTGTAGTTTCTTGGTGGGTACCAAAAGTTCAAATAGTAATGTGAATATAAAAACAAGAAATCTGACCAGAAACTTCTTTTGGCATTTCCTTCTAGGTGTCTCCACACTGGATGTATGTTTTATGTTGGGGTTCCTTACTGACACGACCCTCCCATTCATTCAGGACCAGGATTACGAGAACAACTGCTTTTGAACCTTTAGTGGTTGGATTTTTGCAGTGAGCCAGTATGCGGTTCAGAGTCCTGCACTGGAGCTTTCAGCAAGTGACTGGGCTGGGTATTGATCAGTTTCCATGGTTTATAGCATATATTTTGGTGTCCAAAGTGACTACCCACTCAAAAAATCTGTGGTAACATTATCTTTCACTTTGAGACCATCAGTGTCTGAATATGTTTTTGCCAGGTTCTTATGTCGTGTAAGATTTCACTAGGTAAAAACGATGTCAGAAATAATAAAGGTTAGCACATTTCTGGATATCTGAGCTGTAATGAGGACCTAACAGAGCACAATCATTATTATTTTGAAGATAATAAGGCTTGTTGTATTGTTAATTACACTAAAAGACCTCTGCGACCTGCTCTGGGTTGGCCTTGAAGCGTTCAGAGGAGAAGATCGGGCCTGTAATTGGTCTTGCTAACTATTATTTTAGCAGTCTTTACTTTAGCTCCAGCAGTCCTCATTTCAAATGTGGTATCCAAAATGACATTTAAAACGAGGCAATATTCAGTAAGAATGAATGTAAAGTTACTGTAGTTAGCATCATAGGCTAACTTGAGTTAAACTACACTAAAATAGATAACTCGTGGTGACTCAGGTTGGCATGTTTCAAATAGTTGCATGCTTGTTGTTTCACCCATTAGCCCAATTTTGGATTTATCAGGGTTAAATGGGGTCAGTACCTGCAACTATGGCTTAGGAAGAACTCAGAAAACCAATGAGTGACATCACAGGGGTTTGTCCGGTTCTTCTCATATAGTCTTTGAGTACAAAATGGTCCTGCTAGATTTGAATCATGAAACTGGCCACAAACTGACTCAGTGACAGAACTTCACGTTTAAACACATTGGACATTTTGTTTTCACATAATGGAATTAGAAATGATTCACAATAGCTTGTACAAACATTCATCCTTCCACACTATCTTCAGATCCGAACGCTTCAGCAGCAGCAGATGACAGATTGTCTGTCCCATGTGGAGAGATGCGAAATTGGATTATCTCACAAGCTGTCACCTTGAAATGGATGATGACAAGAGAAACTGAGAGACAGCAAGTGAGCAAGAGAGAGGCATTGAGGTTGGATGGATTGAGGTAATGGAGACTAGGAGAAAGATCAAAATGACAACACAAAGAAAATCACAGTGCAAATGGTAATATTCTATTTTCCATTTGAATATATGTTGTTTTTATGGCGTAAACATGTCTCCCAAACAGAGGTGAGCATATCAAACAAATTGTTTCTTGAACTTTATTTAGTATTCCACACGAGTTTCCTCTCGCTGGTCTCACTCTCCTCCGCCAGCTCTCTTACAGCCTCCAACAGCTCTCTGCTTTCACTGTTTTCATCTCATTTCCATCCGTTTCCTATTTGCATTTGTTCCTCTTTGTTTCTATTTGTACCATGATCACTCACCTCTTTTGTTCCATCACTTCCAACTCACCCTCCTCCAATCTTTATCTCTTTTGCCCCCCCTCCCCCATCCTTATCCCATCTTCCTCCTCTTGCTCCTGGGATAAAATATTCATGCTCATCCGTACTGGGAGTGCAGCGGCATCAGCCAGAGCCACAGGAGCCACCGCTTTCAAAGATGGCCTTCTGAGCGAGAGGAAGAAAAAGAAAGAGAGTTGGTGGGGGAGGAAGAGTGGGAGAGAGACGACAAGGTGAGAAAAAGGAATGAGGAGATAAGCTGTGATAGTGTGAGAAAGGATGGGAGAGGGTTGGAAGATGAGCCTTTCCACTACATCAAACACCTGGAAACAAATGATGAAACAATCCTTTCACGAGTGACTCGCACTTGCTTCAGTATGTTTGTGGGGACTTGTCATTGATCTGGCCCCTTATTCAATATCTCAGGATGTAAAACCAACCTTAACATCCTTTTAACCACAAGCTTAAGCGGGATCAAGCATATTAATCTCCACAATGCTGTCAGTCCCAACAAGTACAAAAAGCTGCAAACAAACAAACAAAACAAAGCATATCAAAGACACAGTTAAACACATTGATCTCGTTGTATTCCACCTAAAAAGTTGTATCACCTGAAACGAACCCTTAAGAGCCCATAAACCAGTTAGAAGTAGACATCAGATGGCCATTATGTCTTTTCTATGGTAATTCTTTATTGGCCTCTCACTCATTACACCTCTAGTCTCTAATTACCTGGCGTGATAAAGAAAAATAAAAACAAAACCAAATGAACACATTTTCAACAACGATAGGTTCAGAAATCCAGTCACACAAGATCAAGCTAGTACAGGTGAGGAAGCCGTCAAGGGACGAACCCACAGCAGCCAACCTACCTCCTGTTGACGGCTGCTGGCCAAGCCCACCCGGAGTCCTCCAGCTGCATTGCCTCCAGCTCATCAGCTTGTCCCTCATGCAGCAGTCAGAGCAGCTGGGACCTCCAGTCAGTCAGTTCCCATGGACCATTTCAGGTACCCGCCTGGACGCCTAGGCCACTAGACTCAGTCTTGGTGGTGTCTCCCACAACCAGCAAACCGGGCGACCAAGCAGCTGACAGGGCCAGGCCTGCAGCTTGACTTTGTGTCAGCTTTGGCAGCACTCATTATACAACATCTGCAAAAAATATATATAAATGTAAAGTAACATTAATTAGCATCAAAGGTAACCGTGCATTACGTTATCCAAGATAAAATACTTCACCTTTGGTGATGCAGCTGAGGTGGGAATGTTCCATCTGGCTTCCAGGCCTGCTTGTTCCAGCCAATTTGTCCAATTTTGGATTACCTGTGGCTGGGAGGGTTACTTGCTGCCACTTGGGAAGAGGTTAACTCTAGCTGTTTCTACACCGTCTGTGATCTTATCAGTATCCCTCATTGTAATATATCTAATTATAACTCTTTACCTCTTTCCCCTGGCCAATATCAGAAGAGCAAAAATTATGCTCTGCCTTGTCAGGACAAGGCTTTAGTCCCCACTGGAACTACTTGTCCTAGTGATTGTACTAATAAGGTCCCACTAAAGTACCCAAAACAATACAAAAACACACACATTTTGAAATGTATGGTTTTGGTATCTTTGAGGGGACCTAATCAAATTGCAAGAATGACCTTAAGTATGGTGTTTTGATACCCAGAAAGCTGTCAAACCCAACAAGTGCAGGAAGCTTCCAAAAGCAAAATGAAAAAATAAATATAGAAAATCCAAAAGAAGCACATCAAGCGACATGATTACACTCATTGGTTTCCATGTATTCCACGCTCCACTTTAAACGAACCCTTAGGACTTAAAGAAACCACTTAAGTAGTTTTGTTACTCACACACTCACACATACACACGCGCAGATGTCAAACTAAGAGATGTGGATGTAAATTTGACCCTCATAATAGACTGCTCTATTACACAGTAAGTACTCCTGCTCCATAAACAAGCTCGGCGGCAAGTGTGAGCACAAGTGCTCGTGCATGACCAAGCAAACTCTCCACATCATCCAGCTGGCCCTCGGCTGCATGCTTCTTTCTCCGGCGTGCCAGATGTGATCTTGAGTTCACTTTGTCTAATTATCCTGTGTTTTAACAACAGAGCTACCAGCTGCCTGCGCGCTGGATGGAGCACATGCATGCTCCAGTTTCGAGTCAAATCCTGGGCTGTTTCCAAGCAACCTACATTAAGCTGCAAGTGCTGTGAGGGAAACAGGGCTTCAAAGCTTTAAAGGATGTTTTTCGCTGTTTGAATAGGAGTATACGTGTGTGTGTGTGTGTGTGTGTGTGTGTGTGTGTGTGTGTGTGTGTGTGTGTGTGTGTGTGTGTGTGTGTGTGTGTGTGTGTGTGTGTGTGTGTGTGTGTGCGTGTGTGTTTTATATTTGTGGGTGATTCGGAGCTGGGTAACATAACAGGGGGGAAGACATGAGGAAATTTTAAACAGCACAAAATTACAATATCCTGTTCACTTGAATTTCCTGGTAACCTGTAATTGGATCAGTGTACTGAGGAACGGATCTAACCACTGTTGGAGCGTGCTTTCTCTGATCAAATCAGCTTCAAAAAAGAACAAAAAAACATTCCTCTTTTAATGACTATTGTAAGGAACTTGACCTGAGCAGGACTTCACTCACACTGATCATATCTGGGCCCTGTATCGCAGCATGACTCAGAAACAAACCTGTTCCCTGCTGAGCTTTTTTAAATTTATATTCACTAAAGCTGTCTGAGGTCTATTTTAAAATCTAAACATGTTTTTGACCCACTTTTTGACATCAGTTTTCCTGAAATATCCTTTTATCTTACCTAGATGAAGAACTAATACAAATAGTAAAGAATGGCCCAAGCATTGACTCACATCACAGTATAGTAAAGGCCACATGAAGTTACGTGAAGTGTCTGCTGGTGGCTTTTTCTTCTTCTCTCAAACTTCCAATCGACTGAGGCAAATTCCTTCCGTCACGAGTTGGGTTCTGGTGGAGTTTTTTTTCTCTCCACTGTCACCATATGCTTGCTCAGGTTGGGGGGATCGCACCAAAGTGAAAATTCAATACATCTGAGGGGTTCTTCAGCTACGTTGTTTGAACTACTCTGAGAAATGTTCAGACTTAGACCGCTCCAACAAAGTAAAAGGGTTGATTTATGCTGGAGTTTCTGAATGGGCAGTGACTTCAAACACACGCATAGATAGTCAAAAGCACAGAAAATGTCTCTTTTAACTAGTTTAATGAACTACAAACTATCACACTTTCGTCCACTGGCATACAGTTCAACTATATGGATTCTTTAGGAAAATGTATGAGATCATTATGATGTTTTCTGAAAGTCAACTTCTTTTATGACAACTAAAAACTGTTTACGTGTACAGAAACAGTCACCACCTTCATTACAGTGGCTCACTGCTGCAGGGTTAAGAAACATCAACCAGGTCTACTGGGACCTGCTACACCACACATAAAAAAACATGATATCTCAGGGCCAAGTTGGTGAATAAACAGGGACATTATGTTCAAAAAAGGATTCTTCAACCTTAAAAAGAGCCAGAACACTGACAGTCCAAAATAAAGGCTTTAAAGTCTTAGCTGGAAATGTAATGGCTGGTTTATTATAGTAAAAATCAGTGGCCAGTTCAGAGAGACGGTGTTAAGGACACAAACATGCAGTGTATTCTGAGCTCCTCAGAATATTTTTTCAGTAGTCTTTGTGCTTTTCTTTGTGTGCCCTAATGAGTTGCCAAAATGTTTCTAGAGAGGATCACTTCTCCTTTTCCATCGAAGTCAAACCGTTATGCACGACGAAGAGGGAGCCTCCTTGAAATCACAGAATGAGCACAAACCAAATCAAACCCAGGGGACGACATTAACAACGCGACAGAAAAATGAGAGAGGGAAATAAAAACGACAAGGGTGGAGAACTGAAATGAGTTCCTTTGTATTTGGGGCCTGTCTCTGCAACTTAAAAAATACTTTTTCTTTTGTTTTTCTTTTGCTTGTTTGTCTTAATTTACTAAGGCTTTCAGCACAAAAGCGCCCTTATCACTGTGTTTTCCCCTCTGTTCATGTTAGTTTTAAGGGTAGAGTCAGCCATTCGTCTCCACCCCTTTTCATGCAGATTGTGGAGATTTGTGAAAACAGGTGTCACTTCTGAGATACAGCAAATGTGTGGAAACACTGAGGACGTTGATCAGGAGTAAAACCAATATAAACTATTTACTTTCTGAACTGTAACAGAAAATTCAAGATCACAGATAAATAAAATGTTGGCGTTTTATTAAAAAAAGCTGGAACTGTCAGAAATGAAGTACTACATGTTTCATCACAACGTGGCCTCAGGAACAGATTTTGGGATCCAACAACTTTTGTACGAGGTGAGGGAAACTCCAAACAGTACTGTGAAGGAGCATCTCCAAACTCCAGATATAGATGTCCGACACAACTCCTCCAATTCATTTGCAGAGATCTCCTGAGATTTTTAACATGCCTCCATCTCTGCTCTTTGCCCACTGATTTGAACCTACACAACCTACACCACATGTATTGTCAGTGTATACTGACATAAAATGATTTCCCTTTGTGGTTTAATGAAGTGTTATTCATTTCGAATCAATGATTAAGGTTAAGCTGGATAATTCTACTCCATTCTGGTCTGTGATGTCACAGAACTATTCATTGAATTACATATTTTTAGTGGCCACAAACATTAAATTACACGGTTAATGCATTTATTTATCAGAAGCCTGACTTCACTGTGCAGACCTGATAAAGGTGCCTTACAATGACAGCCACAAAGTATATTTCCCAAAATGTTTAAAATATTCCTCATGCCCTCATTTTTTTTAGATGAATATTGTGTGGTTTCTGCGTCGTCCCTCAGTAAGTGACTTCTGTTTATCACCGTTATAATCAGCCCGGTCTGCATTGATCCCTGCAGACTGAAAGGTTGCCTCCCTTCTACAACTGCGGGTCATGTCGTCAGGTCACCACAACCCACCAGCCCTTTCTCTGTCTGTTTGACTTGTGGTGACCACATGATAACAGACTCATATTCAAATGCAAATGTCCTGGGACAGAACAGGGGGATAAATAACTTTGAATTTCTATTTCACTGAAAAACAACGGAACAGAAAGAGGTGGAAGAAAAGAGGTTTTTAAAGAACAGAGATGTAAGTAATTCCTTCAGTCCCCAACTGCTCATCAGGAATCTGGAGGCAGCAGATTGTTCAATAATGTATTGATTTTCTTCCTGAGATGATTTAACGGAAATGACTGTCTGAGTTTTTTTTTTTTACTTAACTTGTGAATCGTTCCCTACACCTGTTTATCTGAACGTCTGCTTTAATTATCACACGATTAATGTAACTGAGTACTGGATAGACAACCATTAGTCATCAGAAAAGCAATACTTTGCCAACATAATAATAATATAAAGAAATTGCTACAGTTTTATTCCTTCAAGGGTTTTGTGAATGACATTGATTTGTTTCACTGTTAATCTAAGGTTACATGGTGAATCAAATATTTTCCTGACGGCTGTGACAACCCTTCTTTTTGTACCACCATGACTTTAACAACTGACAGTTTAATGATTTTTACAATAACAGCTTGTTTTGTGTGAAAGCAGGAGTCCGTGCTGAACGGGCCACCAGTCCATCGCAGGGCTTGTGGTGGCGTATAAATGCAAAGTCAGAAAAACTCTCATTGTCCAAATATTTCTACACCTAAATGTACGTATGGAGTTGAAATTAAATTAAACCTTAAATATGTGGATAATAAGGTCCATGGTTTTATCTTGTTTTTACACTTTTGGGAATCTGGAGTTTGTATAAAGACCTAATAGAGCATAATAAATTTAATTTTGAAGACAATAAAGCTTGTTGTGCTGCTAACCACTAACACATCACTGTGACTGGGTCTGGCTCTGGGCTCATCAGTGGTTCCTGGGTAAAGGTGAACTAAACTGTCCACTGCTGTTCCACTGTCATACGTCCATCCTTGTGTCACTACTGAAACATTACACTACATGACATTAGACTGCGTTGTAAGGAAAGGCTGCTTGGTCCAGCTCAGCTGCACAACTCCACTCCAACCCCTCTTCTTATGAATCCTGCGGTACACCTTTATGTTGCACTTGTGGTTGAGGTTCAGACCTGGCTGACCCTAAACAAAGAGATGGGATAAAGTTAAGGCTGAGTTTTGGGTTTAGTAATCAGTCTACACACTGACAACACATGCTCCCACGCAGAGAAGAGTCCATTTTTTTCACACTTCCCTTTAAAACTGAAATGCTGCATTGTCCTCGGTAGATGGAATATTAGTATTTAGCTGTGATGATACAAGTGCTGATAACCTTCTGCTTTGTTGTCTTTTTTAATCTTTCTCCCAGCATGGTAAGGCGGAACCTTGGTCAGTCCACTCGCTCCATCTATCTGGGCCTGGCGTGTTTGTCTCTCACTCTCCACCTCCTTCTGGCGTGTTTCTGCCTGTCAGTTCTCCAAACCGCCTGCGTCCTTCCCACCTCCTCCTCTTCCACCTCGTCTTCTAGTCCAAGAACAGATACTCAGCATCATCAGTCTGTCTTACACTCCTCCTCCTCTTCTTCTGCTGCCTCTTCCTCCAATAAATTGCCAACCAGCCCCCAGGATGAAGATCGTCACAAACTGACTGCGGGCACATTTGACCATAAAGGGACTGGCTCGTTCAGTGACGCCTCCACAAAGGCAAAAAACCTAAATGGAGCTGAAAAATTGATGCAAAAGAAGAAGCTGGAGGAGCTTTTTAAACATCCGCTGTACAACCTGCCACGCCCAGAGCTACAACCAGATGACTGGCTGCTGAGGGTGAAGTCGGATGAAGATGTGAGGGATCCAGAAAGTAAGGAAGAGGAGACTGAGAACTCCATCATTAATGATAGTGGGTGGTAAGTGACACAGATGAAGAAAGCAGATCTGTAGAGACAACAGCTTCTCGGGGACACGTCTTCCTCTAACTGTCTTCCTGGTCAACATGGTTTGGCGAATGTTCAGGTCATCATGAAACTGAGGCGTTTGAGGGACACAGAGTTCAAGCAGCCTGGTTCTCTTCAAGCCCTGACATCCGCTTTTATATGTCAAAATCTAAAGTTTAATCTCAGTGAAGTTCTTGTTTGCTGGAACCTGAAAGTAGCTTTGTCTCGATAACTGACGCAGGATCGTCATCCAGATTGAAATTCGACCGTGTAAACATCAATATGACCATCTCATACATTTCTGGATTCAACTTCTATGAACCGCTGACTTTTCACCCAGCTGACCCAGTGTTTACATGTTTCCATCACGTGGTTTAAACTTGTTTCTGACAGATTATAATGGAACACCCAATCTGCATCTGGACTTCTTAATAAGACAATCTCGAATGTGTCAATCATCGACGTGTTGTCACGAAACATTCTTGGTTTTGATTAATCCCCAAAAAACCCACACAGAAGACTACACGAGGGATAATCAGCAGCTTGAAATCTGTCGGCGCTTTTTAGTAATAAACGTGGAGCACTGCAGCTGCCGTCACTGAAGACTCTGGAGTCTCTGAAGTCTGATTTTGGATCAGAATGTGGTATATTTAGTTCATTGCTCGCATCGCACACTTTAATAAGTGCAAATAACAGTTACACCTCTCTGCATCATGCCAGGTTTTAGGTGGTGGAGTCAGGCATTAGACTTCTAATATTTTAGTACTTTTACTACTTTGTGGCACCATCCAAACATAAATTTGAACACAAATTACATTAATTTCTCCTGAAGCTTGTTATTACCACATGAAGGAGCATCTAGTACCGACCATGAAATGTCACGCAGCAAAGTGAGATCACAGTACAACACTACGCTGACATGACAGTTTATTTTCTTCTCAAAAAACTATTATTAACCTCGACTTTGTCTATAAACAGTTGACCCTGATCCCTCTTTTACAATGGTGACTTCATAGACGAGTCACAACCCCGGTTGAACTCATCTGTCATGTGTAAGTTCCATAAACCCTGGATATTGCTTTCTAGATTAGAAAAAATACAGGTTAAGGACTGTTGCTTACATGGGCAGTGTTTCAGCGAACATGTTGGAGAGGCTGGATAATTCTCCACTGGGCTGGTTCTGTGGGTTCTAACAGAACCCGGGACATCTGGACTGCTCACCGAAGAGGATATATTGAGACTGACAGGGCTGCAAACGAGGTGACAGGGTTGTTTGATGCTGGAGGTTTGGGTTCATTATGACTTCAGACGCATAAATATCAGCTTCCAAGCACAGGCACAAAAAAGTATTTTTTAATGTTCCCTGTAAGAGTTGATTTATCTGAGTTGCGTTGTCTATTATAGTTTCTTCTTTATGCATTTTTGAAATCCCCACAGTTTTTAAATTATTTAAAATCCTCTGAGCCTTCTTGTTTATTGATGTGTCTCTATATCCTCTCCTGAAGGAAAAGCGCCAGTCAGGAGGAAGGCTTCGATAAAGTCACCTGGACGACCGATAAAGAGACCCACCCTCTTTGGCTGCGGTTCCACCTGGGCATCTCGCGCTGGGAGCTGTATGACAGGAAAGACCCCAACCTGGCCCAGCTGACTCATTACTTGGCAACTCAACGTATACTTGGAGCCGGTGAGCGAATAAAAAAGGAATAAGTGGGAGCTAAAGGGTGAGATGACAGAGAGAGGGAAGGATGGGGACGAGGGAAGAGCACTGAAATCAAAGCAGAACTATTTGAAGATGGAGCACGGTAGGTGGGGAAGGATTACGGCATTCAGACGCTCCCTTTCAGTGTTAAAACATCCTGTAGCACCATTTAGATGGACTCCTACATGTTCTGCCCAAACCTGCATGCATCTGTGCGGTGCACTATATTTAGGATTACTAAAATGGGACACTTCACAAGGCAGCACATTGCTCGATGTACAGAGTTAAACTTCAAATCTGGCCTTAACCTTACCTTTGTTTACGTTATCCTGAACCCCTCGCTCTCGTTTTTATCTGTTCATCTGTTATTTAAAGAAAAAAAGAAGCCAGGGAGAGAGAGTCACTTTCACTAGTGTCTATGAATTCCTGTAAGTTACAAAGAAAGAGTGCAAACAGAAATATAAATAGATAAAAAGGAAGGAGGCCAGAGGTGCTGGCTCTGACAAATAAAACCAATGTCAATAAAACTCCAAACAGCGAGAAAGAGAACATTTCTCCGCGTTCTGATAATGGAACATCTTGAATTAGCAGCCGGCATGATCTTTTCCTGTAAGGTCATAAATATAATCCTCCTACAAATATGTGCTATCCACACAACAGTGAGCACACGCACAGTAACAGACACCGAGTCATCTACACAAGTACCACGTTCACTGCGGCTACACACAGAAATACAAACACCGCTTCTGTTTCCTCAGCGTGTACAAAGGCTCATTCTGTGTTTGCTCGTCTTCGACAGCAAAGCCCCGTCTTCACAGAGCTGTGGAATGAATAATGAGGCCGTGTTATACGATGCAGATTAAGCACTAATCTCAGCTACAGCCTGATTTCATTTTCCTCACCATGTCATCCCCGTTTTCACGTTTAGCAAATTAATCACTTACAGTGTCCCATATATGTGCTTTTGAATTTGGGGAAATTTTCATCTTAATCAGGGAAATATCATTATGAATTACTGATGAACGTGGAAATGTTTGTTTGCAGAACCTGCTCATACAAGCACACAGTCTGCTTCCAGCCTCATTTCAGACAGACAGTGAGCACAGCTGCGGTTTGGATCATTACTGCTAGTCGATGCAGGAGTGCTACCTCTAACCTCTAACCGAGTCCGCACTGAAGAGCTTCTGACAACACTGCCGCATTGGGCTATTTTGATGTAGCGGATCAAATAAGGACAAATAAAATTCAACCAGATATCCGCGGAAATATAGTAACATTTAATGGCATTTAACTACATGACCTGGGATGAATCAGTTAAATATTTGATGGATAAAATACTCCCCATAGGTTACACGTCCTAACTGTAACCAGCCACGTATGTTTCAGCTTTGATTTTAGTTCCGGAGGAGCAGCTCAAGTATAATATTGCAGCTCTCACCTTATACACCAACACCCTCTGCCACCTTCCTCCATCTTCAGTCCTCCTCTCACTGTCTCGATGGCCAGCACTAATTGAAAACCATTTTTTATGTGTAATGGACACCAGCCGTCAGTCTCCATTGACTCCCCCCCCCTCATTTTCTTGTATCAAATTTAGCTTTGTTAAATTATTCAGCGTACGTGAACAAGAATAATGATGCATGGTGCAGACTGTTCTCCACGTCCCTGTGAAGGTGCCGCACATCAGAAAGTTGTTAGAAGTCCTCATATTTCTTACTCTGTCTTTACATACACTCTCCTTTTTTTAACCCCCTTTTCTCTACCCCAGGTGGTGGACAAAACGAGGTGTTCAGAGTTTACGCCTTTCTGGAAAGTCGCCCTTACATACAGGCGCCGAGACCGGCAAAAGGCTGAAATGTTCCGCAAAGAAATGCTAGTCTGTAAGGGCCTTGTGGGTCCAAGTGGAGCTCCACTAGCCATTATTTCAGCGGTGGCAGCACATGTTACAGATGTTGCTTTGAAAGCAATATCCAAAATAAGACAGATTTTATAAAAATGAATTAGAGACAACATTGCTTAGACTCAAAGGTAATCCAGCCTAGGTAAAGTAGCTAACAAGGCGAGCTTGTTTCAGTCAGTTTACAGGCTGGCGTCTGTTTCAACAAACATGGCGCCATTTAATAACGCCACAAAAAAAAAAAAAAAAAAGGCTTGATTTTCTATCGGTGATGTCACAATGAGTTCACCCAGTTCTTTTTATAAGGTTGAAAGAGGTGACTCATTAACTGTCCTATCACATAATGACACCATGTGTGGTCAGAAGTGGTATTGCTACATATAGTGCCTTTAAAGTCTAATACAAAAAGCATATTGAAAATGATATAGCTAATCAGATCCTAATACTCCTGTTTTTACTCTGCAGCTGTAAAATTACTTGAAGGTATCAAAAATATTTATCGGTTACTTGTGAATATGTGCGCCAGAGGTGATTAAAAAATGAAATTAATTCCACTAAGTATTTTATCCAGGTCTTTTTCCAGTTATGGCCATAATGGAGGCTGCTGCAGCAGCTGCTGGTTTAATTATGTAATAAGCCACCATGTGGAGAAACAGGTGTAATGTGCTGCCTTGAAGAAATAGTCTCTGCACTTCTCAGTTATGCATCTCATTTTCAATATAAAATATGTGCCTGTAATGCATTTCTGTGGCAAATGAATGCCATTGTCTGTTTCCACGGTATAATTTTATTTGGTGTTAATATTTGCTTGGATTGTGTCTGTTAGTTCAGAAGGCAGGAGGCACACAACTGAAACTGCTTATAACATTTCCAAATTATGGACAAGCTCTGCTCAAACCCATGAGGTAAAATATCACAATCCTGACAGAAAACACTGTTTGACACGCTTTGAGAGGCATCATATTTCATTAAACCATATATGTGGGTGTGTTTCTTTTCTCCAGGCAATCCAGAGACGCCGAGACTGATGTAAACCTCTTTTACTTCTCAGACTTTGAGAGACACAATGCAGAGATCGCTGCCTTCCATCTAGACAGGTAAAGATGATTTCACGCTTCCGCTGCAGGCAGCAGGCATCCTTCTGGGCAAACACAGTATTTGGTAGCAAATATGTCTCTTGTCTGATACAGGAATTTATTAAGATTTACTACATGTGTCCAGGAAGGCGGTGTACATTTGTACAGCACGCAAGGTTGAGATTAAGGTTGAGAGTAACCTTAAGTAATTCAAGACAGTATGAACCCAAGATATGAGGTGTATTTTTTTGTCAGTTTAATTTAATTTGTCTTAAAAAAATGTATGTGTTTCCACTGTTTAATGGTCCATTCCAGATGCCTCTAAGCCCAGAGACGCAGCCTCTGGCCAAGGTTAACATAAGGCTTCTCTAAGTGTTTAGTTTTATGTGTCATATGTGAATTTAGCTGTGTATTGTTGTGCTTGACAAAGATTTATATAAGTCATTTCTTGTCCATGGGGTTACATAAGCTGCTGATGAATGATGTTTTTTGATACATGTGGATTTGTTTACTAGCCGGAGCCAAGCCTAACCAAGATTCGTTGTTCCTCGGCCGACCGATAGAGGCTCCAAGAGCGAGTCAGTCTTTCCTGACTCCCATGTTAACTTGTCCAGCTTTAAAGCAGAAATAAACATATTGACTGTCTGGTTCAAAAAAACCATTTTGGTCTCAATAGTTTGACTTTACATCCATCAACTCTGAGGGAGGTGAATTCTTTTTTTTTGTACCACGCCAGGAGAGTTCATGTCAAGCATTAATTTATACCTAAAACGATTGATTGGCAGTTGGTTCAGCCAATTGCTGCGTTTAGTTATTTCGGAGAGATTCGGCTGAAGGAGTTGGGAGCAAAGCTAACTTTGATTGACATTAGGTGGGCGTGTTCTTGTAGGCTTCTCGATCAACATAGCTGCTTTCCCTAATAAGAAAAACAGGCTTCAAAACCAATCCTCAGAAAGGCTGGCGCCCAGTTTAACCAGCAAAGAAAAAGAAGCGAACAGAATTAACAGAGACGACAGAAGAAACAACAGATGCTCAATACAGCAGTGCAGATCGCTGTAACGTAGCCACACGCTCTGTCGCTGCAAATAAACAAACATTCACTGGAATTGTTTTTGGCATGTTACAGTCAAAGCACACAAGAAGAGAGTGCACAAAGCACAGTAGCGTCTAAAAAACTCGTGGATTAAAAAATATGTTCAGAGATACTTCTATAACCACGATGGCAGCTACGAAAGAACAGTTAATCAAAGTCAATATTTTTGCATTTCTGAACCACTCAGCACAAGTGACACTTGCTTGGTGTGTTATAGTCCACACAGTTTGACAACATACAGAAAGCCAGCTGCTGCTCATGAGACATTACTTACTTTGGCATCTCAGCCATGAAGAAGATGTCGGGAATAGTAGTCGCATTTTCATCATACTTTTACACCAAAGAAAATCAAATCCCTGAATTTGTGATAAAGGTAGCATTTCCATTTAACTGTGTTTTTTTTAATAAACGTAATTAATTAATAAACGTAACTCTCCTTATCTCATCCTGCAACACTTCTCTTCAAAACAACAAAAAAGAATATCTCAACATTGAAGAAGATGCACAAAAACATCATTAGTCTTTGACAAATTATTGATGATTATTCAAATGATTATTCAGAAGCAAAGCTCCTATGTAATGAATATTGATTAAGTAGTGTTAAAGCACAACTACATCCTATTAATGAGGCCAGAAACAGCTAGAAACTATGTTTTGAAGACTTTAGATTGATCGGCTACGTCCCATTCACCGCTACACTTTTGTGATAAAGCGGATTATCTAATCACTTGAAAAACCACCTACTGGAAACGCAAAAGTGTTTATTCGATATTTGGGAGTTTTTATGAATTAGAGCCATTTCCATTACAAGATTTCCTTTTCAATATTTGGGTTTTGCACAAATCTAGGGGTAATAGAAATGCAACTAGGGATCTATCCCAGCTTTAGGGGATTCCATTCATGCTAATACAAGTATAAATAGAGTCAGAAGCTTTCATTTTAAGACAAAAGAGTTATGTAGTGTTCCTTTCAATGTTCATGCTCTTTCCCATCTCCATCTCTTCTTCTATCTCAGAGTGCTGGGTTTCAACAGGATTCCTCCAGTGGTCGGTCGACTCGTCAATGCCACCACAGAGATCAGAGAGGTGACCACTGACCGCAGGCTGTCCAGAACCTTCTTCACTTCCCCAGGTGTGTATGTGTGTGTTAATGTATGGCTCCCATTGTACAAACATTCATTTTAGTGACCACTTTATGCACAATTCTCTGCATTTCCATGAAATCGTTTCCTTTTCTGGATCCTTCTAGCGGGGAACGTGTGTTTCTATGGCCAGTGTGAATACTACTGTTCAACAGAGAACCCAGTGTGCGGTCGGCCACATGCCGTGGAGGTTTCCCTGGCTAGCATGCTACCCGACCTGTCCCTTGCTCCCCGCAGGTCCTGGAGGTCGCCATGGAGACGATCCTACAGCCGTACCAAGCTAGCACAGTATGTACTTTGTATAGTCACCACATTTACTTTTGTAGCTTATGGGTCAGGTTTATACTTTAATACATGAAATATACACTACATTGGGAAAAGTATTCACTCAACTATTGAAATAATGGGAATCAGTTATTCCAATCACTTCCATGGCCACAGGTGTATAAAATCAAGCAACTAGGCGTGCAGACAGTTTTTATAACTATTTGTGAAAGAATGAGTCGCTCTCTGGAGCTCAGTGAACTCCAGTGTGGAACTGTGATAGGATGACACCTGTGCAACAAATCCAGTGGTGAAATTTCTAAAGGTATTATATAAGCTGTATTATAAGAACATGGAAGTGTTTGGGAATGACAGCAAATCACCCACAAAGTGGTAGACCACGTAAACTGATGGAGCGGGTCAGCGGATGCTCCCAACTTTGTGGGAACAGTTTGGAGGTGGCCCCTTCCTCTTCCAACATGACTGTGCACCAGTGCAGAAAGCAGGTCCATAAAGACCTGGATGACGGAGTCTGGTGTGGATGAACTTGACTGTCCTGCACAGAGTCCTGACCATGACCCGATAAAACACCTTTGGGATGAATTAGAGTGGACTGATAGTCAGACCTTCTCGTCCAATGTCAGTGTGACCTCACAAATGGGCTTCTGGAATAATGGTCAAAAATTCCCATAAACACGCTCCTAAACTCTGTGGACAGCCTTCCCAAAAGAGTTGAATCTGTTACAGCTACAAAGGGTGGACCGACGTCATATTGAACCCTATGGATTATGAATGGGATGTTACTTAAGTTCATATGCGAGTCAAGGCAGGTGAGCGAATATTTTTGGCCATATACAGTAGTGTATGTTGCGTCTCAGCCGAAGCTGAGTGTAGTGTATACAAAATGATGGATGCGTACTGCCCTCTAGTGGTCGTCACTGCAAACTACATGTAGATCAGTGCGTTACAATTCCGATGTCTTGTTTGTCACCATGTTTGGGTTCAGGATTTTAAACAACCTTGTAGTTAAAGAGCTTTTATAAACAGAATTGATTTAAGAATTTAAGTAATCATGTAGTGTTTTATCCAAAGAGAGACTATAGTGTTGCTACTGCATTTAAAAAGAAAGCCTTGTGAAACTGCGATGGAGACAGGAAACTACCGGGCATCACTTGAGGACAAATTGTGCTGTTATGGTAATTGTGGGTTGCTTATATTTATTTTATTCATAAATTAATACATTTGCCTCTATCAGTATTTTAAGCTAATCTAAAATAGCATTTTAAATTTGGAGTTCTGCTAAAAGACACTAATGAAGAGTGCATGTTGCTTAAACACTTTGGTCCATATCACTATAAACTCTGCAGTCAAACATCTACAGCAGCCCAAATTAGTCAAGAACAATGCAAAACTGTCCTCATTTGGGCCACAGAAACATAAAATAAAAAATAAAAAGTGAGCTAGAAACGTTATGTGTTTTCTTCTATTTGGTTTAATTCATTTCTTTGTTGATCTCAGGTGGGAAAAGAACCCGGCTTACTGCGACACGGTGAAGCAGACACCACCTTACAACCGCGGCACCAGACTGGTGGACCTCATAGACATGGTTGTGCTGGACTTCCTCATGAGTCAGTTTGTCCTGTTTTTAGTTTCAATCTTTTCCTCACTGAAAATGCTCGATTAGACGTACACATTCATCCACTGACTCACTTCTATTCTTTATCAAAAAGGCAACATGGACAGACATCACTACGAGACATTTGAGAAATTTGGGAATGAGACTTTCTTGCTGCACTTAGATAATGGACGGGCGTGAGTACCATGAGCATCACCTTTCAGCTTGTCTCTGCTCTGCTTGCTATGTTCAGGGGTGGAATAAGTGATCGTTCATGGTCTTTGTGTGTTCTGGAGACATGATTGTTGATGGAAGACGGACAAAAGAAGCTGAGCATTTTTGCTGTATACTTTCAAAATTCCTCTTGTTCTTGCAGATTTTCCAGCCATCACCTGATCGACCTTTAACTTTGATGTCAAACTTGTGTTTTTGTGACTTTACAAAGCCATTGCTAATGTTTTCAAGGTTTGGAAGACACTCTCAGGATGAGCCGTCTATTCTAGCTCCATTGAAACAGTGTTGCAGGTGAATCAAATCTGCCAATGCCTGGTCACTTGGAGACATGCACACGTAAATGTAGCAGATGTTGCACAACAAAAATCAACTGCTATATACATGAACTAAGATACAGATACATAGATCCAGATTTTTCTGTCCCGACTGATTCAGAATCTGTCCTCTTCCTGTTTTGTTGAATCTGTTCAGGATCCGCCGCTCGACCCTCCTCCGCTTGCGCCTCCTGTCCCTCCCTGAGTTTCGCCTGAGTGATGTCATGCGTGAATCATTGGCTCAGGATCCTCTGGCAGCTGTAGCTCCCCTCCTGTCTGAGCCTCACCTGTCTGCACTGGATCGACGCCTCACAACGATCCTAAGAGTAGTGCAGACTTGTCAGGAAAAGCACAACGATGTCATTTATAACGATTTAGAGATGTCTGATCAATACAATCATGGTCAACCTGACTGAGGAAAATGCAAGAAAGTACTTCTCCATGTATATACATGGAGAAGTAAAAGTTCCATGTTATACCCTTTGCATAAATTAAATTATGTCTTATTTGCAAAAGTATAACATTTTTAAATACCTAAATGGTGTCTGTCAATGTATTTAAAAAATATTTTAATATATATTTTAATTCTCACAAATAAGTGAGGGTAAAATCGATTCGAGCTCCAGCCAACTTCATCCACCTCCAGCAAGTTAATGCCCTTAAGTCTTGCAGGCGGTCCCTCTGGTTATCATCAGAGGAAAGGGATCCTGCCTCGGTCTCTCCAGGTTCAAGTGTGGGATGGCAGCGACGAGAGAGACAGATATATTTGGATACTTGCAGCTCCATATTAATCAGGACTTGCTTCAAGTGCTAGTTCCAGGAGTGTATCTCTTGAAAACAAAGTCAAAGACCAGACTAGTACTCTCTGACACTGCTGAAGGGTTTTCATAGAATCCAGCAGCTTTTATTTTGGTTTTGCTGGCATGCTGAATGGCTATCGACTAAAATGACATGATTGCATTTCCTTAAACAAGATTTTTGCAAAAAAAAAAAAGAAAGAAAGAAAAGTAACCCGTGCCAAAGCTGTTTTATTTGTATTTATAACTTAGCACTCACCACTGTCACCATTTCTGAGAATTTTTCAGGTATCAATAAAAACCTAATATTTGTTAACCTTTATTGTTTATTTTGATACTCCTTTTGAAAGTGCTCTGGCCAAGGCTGGCAGCAATTAAGAGTGCAAGAGTTACAAAACACACATAACAACATATGCATAAAATATCCAAATTAACACCACAAAACACCAACAATATCGTCAAAGAATGAAATTTAATACTAGGCTACACTTGTAAATATGTTTCCCAGATCACATCTGTCTGGAGGTCTGGACTTCATCATCAGCTCTGCCAAATGACGCGTGCACAAAATGACGCGTGCACAAAATGATGCGTGCACAAAATGATGCGTGCAGAAAATGATGCGTGCACAAAATGATGCGTGCAGAAAATGTAAACAGGATCAAATGCTCAGCCTGGTGGCTTTGAGTCATTTGAATATATCCTCATAGTGGCGGGGCATGTAGTTAAGTTTCATTTTCTAAACGTCATTGTGGGGAGGAATTTGAACCATTAACCATTTGTACTCTGAAGATTATTGTTTAGTGAGGAAGCACTTCCGTGTGTTTAAATCAGAAAACTCGTCAATTAATGGGCTTGTTGAGGAGTTTGCCGACTGCTACGTGGTAAGCTTTGCAGAGTGTCGCCTTTAGTTTCGTTTATAAAACTCTGGCTTATATTTGATCAGTTTCAACCTGGTGGTATTTTGCTGAAAAGTGTATTGAGGCCTGCGCTGTCCAGATGGACCTGCTGTATTTCTTGGATTCTGAGGAGCTGCTGCGCTTCTTCCACTGTCATAAAACCGAGATATCCTGCCTGGAGAACCCGCACACCTTCCTGACCCAGCTCCGAGACCACAACCTGATCCCCGAGGAGAGCTATAAGGTACAGTTGAAAAGTGCGCCTCCCCAGCTGGGGACGCGGGAACTGAAAGGAGCGCTACAATACTGCGCTCCCGTGAACCCTGCGGTGTTTTCTGTGGTTGAGCTCGCTCCTGAAAAACATAATGGAGTATATTAAAAGACTCCAAAGTAACTATATTAAAGGACTCTTTAAAACATAGATAAACTGTTTTTAATTTGATTGAACATCTGCTCTGCTTTCGGGAGACTCTGAAATGCAGTTAATAAAAACACAGGGCCAGATAAACCATCAAAGGATGCTGGGGCAAGAGGGCCCCCACTGATCCTTCTGCTTTTATTTTTAGATGCAAATTTTAATATCTGCATTTTACTGTAAGAACTGTTTCTTAAGAAGTATTCTTTATTTTACTTTCCTGCTTTCCACCGAAACTAAGAAAATCTGTACTTCATAAAATGTCTTTCTTTCTTTCCTTTTTTACATCTATGTACAGTGATTGCAAACAGCATCCCTGTACAGCAATAGGTCCAACAGCTAACAGTTTTCCAGCTACCTGGCTTTGAACCCTGCTGGGACCTGAGCTCACAGCAGAGGGTCCCCAGACGCAGTTAGTAAGCTGGGGGTAACAGGGGAGCTTGGTTGGCCCTGTGACAGTCGTGGTTCGAGCTCCGGCAGGATTCATTTCAGATGTCCGAATACTGAAACTAGGATGGGCAGATTTAGTCAGTGTTGCCAGATACTCAAAACCAAATTATCCTACTCGAAACTATCGTATTTGCATAAAATTGTCGTACGCTACAACATTGCTGAATGAGAAATTAATTTGCTGATGCTGTGGGGCCAAGGAGGCGTGTCTGTGAGAGAAAAAGTGAGGATAAATGAATGTTTTTTTTCCGCCCATGTGACAATTTTTTGATTAATTGAGGTAGGTGGTGCCAGCTTCAACTTCAGCCAGAGCCCTGAAAAATGGGTTCTCTCCCAAAAAAACTATGGTAGATGTCACAGAGGATCTTCAGTTTCTTTTTACTCAGGTTACAATAAAACACAAAATTCTGCACCAAAGCCCATAATTGAACAAAAAGATCATGGGGTCTTTTGGGATTGGCTTTTTTTCTGGCAGCCTGTGTGAGCCAAGTTTTTACTAGTTTTTAGATTTGTGATGTATATTGCTGGACATCTGGAGTATATGTGGAGTTACAACTCAAAGAGCATGAGACAATAAAAGTTTTTGTTAATATTGTCATCATTTATTTGCTATCATTATGTAATTAACTCTCGCAAGAACTCAAAATAGGGATATATTTTATATAGGACTTCGGGATAATTGAAAATGCACCAAGACTGAAATTCTAAGAAAGCCAGTGTTAAAATGCATTAATTTCAGTTTCTCATTACTGAACCAATCGTGTTTGTGCAGAAGGTGAGCCGCATGAGGAGTAAAGAAAACAAGAAGAAAGCCCTGTATGAAATCCTAGACTGCCTGGAGCAGGAGGATTCAGAGCACATCCGCCTGTTCTTCGAGTGTGTGTTCAAGGAGACTATCTTGAGCCAGTACCCCACCCTCCGAATCCTGCGCAACAGCCTTACGGATGGTGAGATCCGTTTTTTGATTGTAAAAGTCATCTTTACTTAGTGCTGTAAGGTTTTCTAATTTTTAAAAGTCATTTATCAACCCTCACATTTAGACATAAATAAATTATGACCGATGTCTCTCTGTATTTTCAGAGTAAAACAAGCTGTTGAACGTATCTTTGGCCAATTGGAAAAGAACAAACGTTGTACACCTTTGTTCCACATACATTTATAGGTTGCTATTTATAAAGAAATGAGGATTGATTGATTGTCCTAAATGTCTTGGTGGTTGTTCATTTATTGCTTAGCTTTTAACAGGCTCTAAAATGTCTTTTTTTTTTTTATCTCTGGTTAGTCTGTCAACACAGTGAAAACTTCTACGATATGTTTCCTGCTGCCTGCGTCATCGAAAACTGCTTACAAATGGTGAAAAAAAAAAGAAAAGAAAAGAAACTTTTGGATCAAAAATCGGTTGACTCCAGTCAGTTAGTGTCATGGGAATGTATGTGCAGCTCCAGCTTTACTTCCCATCCTGCCGGCTTATGGAATTGTCATTTTGTTGTGTTACTACCGCAGAAATTATTTCTAATATTACCAGGGGAAGTAAAGAAGATATATAAGTCATTCAGGTTCCAATGTGTTATGTCTTATATTGAATTTGAATATTTGAATTTGAATTTTAGGATGTTTTTAAGGATTTGATAGGTACACCTGGGATGTAAAGCCAGTATGTGCTGATTGTGTGAATGGGAATTAACTTTGGTATGCGCCAGGTGAAAGTTTGTGTCAAGCGTCCTCCTTACACCACTTGGCTAAATCCTACAGTTAGGTTCACAGACCACAGACACAGTTTGTTCTAAGTTCATTTGCAGTGGAATAATACATCTAAATAATACACTGACGAAAACAAAAACCTTTCAAAAATGTTGGAATTAACTGGTATTCTACTTAAATTTTCCATACAATGTGTTTTGATTTTTCTCTGAGTCACAATAGATATAGATAAACACAATACGCATAAGCTGATAGGACATACATAATCATAACTAATGGTTGTTAGTTATATTAGTTATTTAAGCATCAGCAGTACTGGTGAACCCAAAAACCACTTATATCAACAAAAGCTAAAGGAATCGGTAGTTGGTGCACGTAGTTGGTTTGGTTTAGGGCTGCAGTGATTGATAAAAGACACTGAAACATTTGAAGTTTGCTGTTCATACGAAGCATCTGTTGACACGAATAGTTGATCCTTGGCTTTTTAAGACAGTAGACGTATGTGAAAGAATTGGAAACTTCAAAGTAAGGACGTTTTTAGGGAAAGTGGGGGATAACGGATTTCTAAGTTAATATTTTTTAATTCCTTATAGTGTAAAAGCAAAACTGACCTTGAATTGACCGTAGGACTGAAAATACACAGTATAGAATTAAGACATACGAGAATAGTGTGTACTGCATTTTTAACTGCCATTTCCATGGCATTTCCAAATTTATTTCCAGGGTCTTTTCCTTATAGCACCAAAATACCTGAGAGGGTGAAGAAGGATCAGAAAGATGAAAGAGAACGGCCCAAGCTTTCAGAAGATGAGAAGACTGAAGCAAACTCGGTCACAAAAAAGATGAAACTCAGAAAAAGGAGCAAGTGCGATGATGACGGGGAGCAGCCCGGTCCGTCATCCAAGATAACACAGAATCTGAAGAAAAGCAACAAGAAAATATGTTTCTGTGAGTTGTGCTTTTTCTCTTTTAAGAATCAGAACGTTCCACTACTGATCCATCAAAGCATCCGCGTTTCATCAGTTGTAAATTTAAAGCTGATAGTTATTTTATAAACATGCTTTATATATTACTAACTAGATGTATTAGTTATTTTATAAACATGATTTATATTTGTTTAATACCGTAAACAAACAATGTCCATTCTTTAC
The DNA here is from genome assembly GCA_014839995.1 of Xenentodon cancila. Taxonomy (NCBI): domain Eukaryota; kingdom Metazoa; phylum Chordata; class Actinopteri; order Beloniformes; family Belonidae; genus Xenentodon; species Xenentodon cancila. The sequence continues at coordinate 20,446,718 of CM026214.1, read as the reverse complement.
CACAACCACAATTGCTTATAACCACAAATTTGCACACTTTCAGTTTATTCCTAATAATTCTCAGATATTCTCATTTTTATTCTTGATCAGTTTTTAATTGCTGGAATTTCACAGCTGTTCCGGTGGCGTTGACTATTAGTTCTCTCTTTCCTCCAGCTTCTCCTCAAAAGGGAGACAAGAGTGACTGTTGTTCCTGGCCCATCTTTAAGACCCAGCTGCCTGTGACCTGTGGAAAAGAGGAGGGAATTCTCATCCGAGACAGACTGGCTAAAGGTAAAAGGAAATCCAGCCCAGTGACTGAGTGGGTGCATGCTGTTTGTTCTGCATGGTTTAGGTCAAGTGAATATTGATATTGAATATGATGTAATTCATTTTGGTCTAATGTTGGCTGTGATAAAAGTGGAGCTGTATACATGGTTATGTTGGTTTTGTAACTCCTAAAATATATGAATTCTGTCCACAGATTTATGTACAGACGCCTTTCTGTAAATGTGTGTTTTCATGCCCAAGAGCACGATTTAAAAACCAAATGGTTTTCAAGAAGCTCAGTTTTTCCTTGTTCCCTACCAAGGGGTGGGCTCCATGAATGACAGATGATGCATGAGATTTTTCTTTATTTTCTGGCTTTGTCATCATAGTCTTGGTATTTTTATGTTGGACTGCTTTACCTGAATATCTTGCTCTCTTAATGTTTCAGGAGAAAAATGTATTGTGGTGAAGAAACAGTGGTTTACCCCCACTGAATTTGAAAAGTTTGCAGGAAAAGGGAGCCACAAGAACTGGAAGCAGAGCATCCGTTGCATGGGCGTCCCACTGGGAAAACGTATCAAGGTTTGTTTGTAAAGCCATTTCGGGCTTAGTTCTTCAACTCGCAGCAGTCCACAACCTTTTCCATGTATTTCTGCTTTGGTAAATCACCTCATTCACAGAACTGCTTATGTTTTTGTAATTCCCTCCAGATGGGTCAACTGAAGTCAGCACACCACTTCAGAGGAAGTAAAACGGTAAAAATGAACTGCAAAAAAGACACTTACACACACAAAAAACCCCAGCTAAACTTGAGATACCTTTTGTATATAGTTAATCTAATTTTAACCATGTTTTTTTCTAGGCCAAGAAGTCACTGTTTAGCTCCGATGATTCCAGCACAGGTATGTTGTCCTCGTACAAAACATGGAGGTAATTTTCTGAGATAAAAAAAACAGTTCTTCAAGCAACTGCAATAGCATCTGATACCTAAGATAAATTATAAAATGTAAATCTAAAGTCATTATTAAAGGCAGGATGTTATAAAAACCAGTTCCCATAAATTGGAACTACGATATCAATTGTTCATTTTTTTTCTGTTAATTAAATTGTTAGTTTTAAATGTTCATATTTAAGGGTTATCTTCTTAATTGCTTAATTGTGATTGCCATCATTTTAGCCTCTGATCAAGGGGAAGATGAAGATGAAACTGGAAATGAAGATAGTAATTTGGAGGACCAGGAAGAGGAGACTTTATCAAGCAATGAAGAAAATTCCCCCACCGACACAGGTGCTGGTTTCTGTACAGTTGTGGTTCTTGAACCTTTTCCACATTGCACTGGGTTACATTTACAGATGCTTTTATGCAAACTACAGCTGAGGAAAACAATCAAGCCACATAAAACATGGTCAGTTGCAGAGTAAGTGGACTTAAAGAGCATTATTGTGTGGTTTAAGTAGTTTGAGAGATAAAGCAGTTTACGACAGAAGGTGTACTTGGAGAAGGAGGGTTTTCAAGAGCTTCTTGAAAGTAAAAAGGGGCGGTTCTGTTCCTGTGGCCACCTGTAGCTTGTTCTACTATTGAGGAACCACGGAGAATAGTTTGAACTGAGATCGCCTTTTGTAGAGAGAGGGCTAGGCCAGTCAATATTCCTGTGATGAGCATAACGCCCGGGAAAGGGCATAAGGCTTTACTATTGAGTTCAAACAAGTAGATGCAGACCCTGAAATCCACTTGTTGCCGAGTGTCAGGGACTTGAAGGTGTTTGATTCCCACAGAGGTATGATGTGTCCCTTTTTCAGTTGATTGAGATCAGATGCGCCGCTATGTTCTGGACCTTTTTGTAGAGGTCTTTTTTATGAGCAAGCTGGTAGGCCAGTTAGGAGGGCATTGGACTAGTTGGGAAAGGATGGCCTGTACTAAGAGCTGACGAATATAACAAGTCAGGTAACTTCTATGATGTGATCCAGTTAACTCGTTAAATTCCAAAATTGGGCAAATGGCTCCATTTTGGGGTTAACCGGGGTTGGGTGAAGTCAGCTTAGGTGATGTCACAGAGGGCTTGTAGTAATAATAATAATCACAAAATAATAATGATGATAATCTTTATTTGTTAGTGTATATATAAAAAACACCTAAAGTAGTGCTCTGCATCACTAGTGGGAGCAGTGGGCTGCCTTTTTTCCAGCACACAGACAGCAGTTCGGGGGTTAAAGGCTTTGCTCAGTGGGGGCCTATAGTTGTTCACCTTGGTTCTTCAGATCCAAACCCATTTTCATAACCACTGGGCTGCCACTCCCTCAACTCGTCCAGTTCTTCTGTTACAGCCCCAGTTTGAGAATCACTGCGGTAAATCTGTAAATCAGACTGTAGGAGGTATGTTAAAGCAGTGGTTATGTTTAATTTCAGATGTATTTTATGTGTCTCACACAGACGAGGAGCCAGAAGAGATGGAGGAGCAGGGTGAGCAGCAACCACACACCAGCCCTGAACATTACAAGAAGATGTTCCAAGTAACATGTGGAGCTCTATCTGGCACTTTATACAAGAAACGATTTGCATCAGGTAACCACATTTCACCACAACACAGAAAACAAGTGCATCTTGTTTGACACTCAGTTTTGCTGACAGGATTTCTACTCTGGGGAATAAAGTAAGGCATAAAAAAATGCTTCGGTTCAAATAAGTGTTCCTTTTGTTGTGCTTCCTGCTGCTAGGAACTTGTGGGAAGAGTATTCGTACGGAGACGAGCTGGATGAGTCCAGTGGAGTTCACAAAGGCAGCGTCAGATCAGCCGGATGTTTCTTGGAAGAAAGACATCGAGTATGACGGAAAACCCCTCAATGCTCTCATAGAGGTAACAACAGTCAGCGAGTTATCTCACCTCAAACCACTGATAGTTTACATTTGGAGCTGCTAGTTGAGCATCTGAGTGTGTGTGGGATGAAATGTGGTTTTTCAGCAAATGCTTGCTTCCGATCATCTCTTTATAACCAAGCCTTTTAGCCAAGACTTGTGTCAGAATCAAAGTAGAATTGAGTTCTCTGTGTATACGAACAAGTTTTCATGGTTGAGGTCTCTACTACTGTACTGAATTTAACTACTGTATCAAGCTTCCTACAAACTGGAGTTAGTTTTTATTTAAATGGGATTAGTTAAATTTGAAAATTGTATTGAATGTATTCTGTATTACAAAACATGTCTCCTATTTATTACATTGACATTTCAGCAAACAATTGAGGTCATGCTGTGATAAAACTGGTGTTGTCTCCATCTGTGGCCTACACCACTATTTTTTGGAGTGGCTGTCATAACAAATGCAATGCAAATGTTGCTTGTAGGCCCTCCTGCATGAGCATGTGCAACATCCCAAGTACACCTCTTCCGCCTATGCCAGTGGACCAGGAACCATGCCTTGCTTGAGAAATAATACTAGCCAAAACAAATATGCTTTAGGGGGTCAGTTGTGCTTAGGAATGCTATGCAATGCAACAAAACAATGATAAAAGTGAAAACGGGGGAGCGACCAAGCAAGACACTGAATAAGAGCAGATCTTTGACAATGTCATAAAAAAATGCTACTTTACTTCCATGCCTATAGAGGGACCTGCTGAAATAAAAATGGAAAAAGTTCCTTTGTGTTACTTTAAATGTCAAACTAAATTTGAACCTGTGCTGGTGCGTTGGGTGTCAGAGATTGCAGTTTCTTTCATTATTGACTTCTTCTCTTCCTCAGCCTTTCTGACCTCTGGTGTGCCACACAGACCTATTTTGGGCCCAGTTCTATTTTCTGTCTACATGCTGCCATTAGAATTTATTATTTTAAAATAAATAAATATCCTTTCATCTGTATTCAGAGGATTTACAGATGTATCTGTCAGTCTGCTGTCAATGTTTTCTCTGAATGAGTGAAAACAGAATGTATTGTGTCCTCCCCCACCAAGTTTCCCAGCGGTGTATCTTCAATAGTTCCAGGTCCTTAACCACGTGGCCAAAAATCTGGGTGCAGCCTTAGACAGTAGTTTAAAACTTTATAATTTTTATTCTTTTTAATACTTTATAAACAGATTGACTCTGTTGTCCATATTGCTGTACAATATCTGTTAGACGTCCCACAGTCGAGGTGCAAACCTCGACCTTTTCCTTTGTGGTCACTGGTCCCAAACTCTGGAACGCCCTACCCCCTGGACTACGTAGCAGCACTGACTTTTACAGATAGACTTTTGACACGTAACAACGCTATGTCACTTTTCTCTATTTTAATGTGTTTGTTATGTTTATTTATTTATTTTTTTTGTACTTACGTATGGATTTTTATCTGATTGCAATGCTGTGAAGCACTTTGATTAACTTAGGTTGTTGAGAGGAGGTTGATTGATTTATTAAATGGCATGACAAGGGAATGTGTGACTCAGATTGTTGAGCCAAATGTGAAAAGAATAAAATAAAATCTGTTTCTGTGCTTTCTCAGGCTAAAGTCTTGGAGATCCACTCGTTGCTGTGTAGTTGCAGACTGTGTAACCCAGATCCTCAAGACGTGGTGAGTCTATCGATCAGTTAGTTTCAGATGGAGCGCATTTATATCTGCTCTGAGGCTGAGCGACATACAAAATGCTACAGTCTGAGCCTGCGTTTTTCTAAGGATGAGCTGAATATGACTGTAACTGCTGTCTGTCTTGGCAGGAAGATGACAAAAATGATGATGAGTGTTTCATTTGTAAAAGCGACAAAGACAATCTGGTAGAGTGTGATTGCTGTCCGAAATCCTTCCACCAGAAATGTCATCTGCCTCACATAGACGACAAGGCTTTGAGGTGAGCTGTGACAGGGCAACATCTATCTTTTTAATTTTTTTTTAGATTTTTTTTTTTGTGTGTGGAAACTGCGTCATCTGCAATTATAACGCAAGATCTGTATATTTCGGAGTCAACGGACTCTGGAGTTGACGGACACACCTGGTCGTCCAAATCACATGACCAATTTTCAATGATATAGCAGCAAGACGGCCTCGCTGAGTCTCCATTTCAACTTGTCTCGAAAGTGCATAATTTTGTTGTTCTGTTCAGTTGCAGCTACTGATAAGACCAGTTTCTGCCTCAACGATATTTAGCAACAAAGACTAAATTCCTCCTTTCTCAGGGCGGTTCCCCCTTCTAGGTAGGACTTATGTGTATATGTATGTCTAGTTTAGGTTCAGAGTAGAAGAGACAAAATCGTTTTCACTTGTACCGTTTCTCACCTTTGAGCAAAAGAATAAATCTTTTTTTTTTCCTCCAAGCTTTTCAAGCTTTCATTATTGTTGTCAGTATATATCTCATGATACACCCTGAAATTGGACCTCTGCCTTTAACCCATCACTAGTTTCACTAGGAGCAGTGGCCTACTATCCCAGTGCCCGGTGAGCAATTGGGACTCAAGAGCCTTGCTCAGGGGCCCACAGTCAGTGTTGTTGCCAACCCAGGAACTTGAACCTGGGTCCTCCAGGCCCAAGCACATCTCTGTAACCACTAGGCCATCACTCTCAGAATCTAATGCTATGTTGGACTTCTATGTTGGACTTCTCACTGTGCTTTGTTAAAGATCATTTCCACCACATAGGCCAAGTAAAAGCAGTGTTAGGATAACTAATATACGGCATGTATTTTTCTTGATATTGCCATTATATTTGGTGCACGTTTGGCGCATGAAGAAACAGTAAAAACAGGCAATTCTTGTAAAAGTACTGGCAAGCAGAGAGAGAGAAACAAGCATGTATAAAATGATTTGCTACATTTTTACGTATGGTTTGGAAATGTACGATTTATATTTTCATTCTAAGCTATAAAAATGGCTCATTAAACATGTTTTGTTATTTTCACAGTAAAAAAGTCAAGGTCTTTCCTCAATTTTTTTGTTTTTTTGTAATTTTAGGTTCATTGTGTTAATACAGTTTGTCAAAATAAAACAATATTTGTAAATTCACACAAGTGGGGTTGTGCCAAAAATAATAATACCAAGCAAGGCAAGGTAAACAGTTTAGGGTGAACTATGGACATAAATACAAAAGTAGTCAAACATGGCCAATTATACATAAAGCCCCAGAGGATTATTTCTGTTTCTAGTTGTGATTTCATATCAGACAAGAACAGGCAGTAGAATTGGCTCCTCCTCAAAACTTCTCCTTGAAACTTTTTACCCTAATACCAGCATGAACTGGGGAAAAATTCTGCATGAAGGCATGTTGCTGTAATGTTGTTCCTAATGTCGTCTCGTTATAGCCAGGCTGGCTTTCCATTGCTGCAGATTTTTGTGACATGGTTTGAGACTAATTCAGGCGCTAGCTGGACACAATAGCAGGTTAGATAGCTTAGGTGGCTGTTTAGACTTTTTTTTGGTCACTGAACTCAAGAAAAATGTGGGCGATTCAGGATATATCAGTCACGTGAGATTTGCAAGGCTGCTGGGATCTATAGGTTTTATGGGGATGCAATAGAATAGAAGGGGGCCAAGTACTGAGCCCTGTGGTATGACACAACTGAACTGAGCCACTGAGGAGGTAACGTTATTCAGACAGAAAAGTTGTGTTAGAGATGTGAATGTAATTCGACAAGAGCAGAACTCTTAATTCCAATCCAGGACTCCAAACATTGTTATGGTCAGGAGTTTTAAAGGCGGCACCTAAATTTAGAACCAAAATCGCTTTTATCTGCACTTAGCAGTAGGTCATTAGTCACCTCAACGAGGGCTTTCCTTGTTCTCTGGAGTTCTCTAAAACTAGATGGAAAGCTGAAGATACTGTTTTCCTTTGAATATAAGAGAACTGGTGTCTCAGTGTGAATAATGAAGGCAAACAGAGCGGCTTAATATTTTGTTGAGATTTATGTTTTTCTGTCTCTTTGCATGCAGCGACAACAACAAATGGATGTGCACGTTCTGTGTTTTTGCATCAATTCAACAGTACCGCTATGAAGATGAGCAGGAGATAGCTGCTGTCTTGTCCAGGCAAATATCTCTAAACCTCATGGTCAGCATCAGTCTACCATTTCCTGTTGGAAGTTCCACTTCCTGACTCTCTGCCACACAGCTGACATTTAACCCTCTGTTTCTAAAAACAGGAATGCCAGTATCTCCTCCTGTACCTGCGCAGTGCTGATGAGGAGCAAGAGTTTGCAAAGAACCCCTGTCTCTATGTAAGCCTCTTTAAATTCATGATTTTTTTAGGGCTTACTAACTCAAAGACAACTAAGTGCACGTAAGGTCTAGCAGTTGTTGGAATCACAACATCAGCAGTCTTTTTTTCATTTGAATGGTAAAAGAGAAATAAATAAAATGTAAATATAATGCAGTTTGTGTTTGAAATTTGCAGTTAGAAGACTACTCCAGTCTCATCGAGACACCAATGTGGCTGTGCAGAATAGCAGAGAAACTGGAGAAGAAACAGTACCAGACTGTTGGCCAGTTTGTGTCCGACGTCCAGCTCATTTTCACCAACTGTTTCAAATACAACCAGGTATGAACGCATCCATGGCTGGACAATAAAAGCACTAAATGTCAATAAAAAGTCTCATCTTTTAATATAACTAATGTGCACTGTTGTTTTCTCTTGCAGAATAATGCTAAATACTTTGCCATTGGCGACCAGCTGAAACAACTATTTGACAGCGAATTTAAGAAGGCCTTCAGCATCCCATAAATGGATGGTTTTTTTAGGCTCTTTATCAAATAATGAGCAAAATGTTAGAATTGTGCATTTTTAGAAGTTCTTGCTAACCTGTGCTGTCTTTTCTTAAGAATAACCTGCAGCATTTTGATTCTTCACTTCCTATCGCACATTTGTCTTGATCTCAGAAGACAGACCCAATGCTACAAAGGTGTTCTGAAAGTGTGGCAAGTGCTTAGAAAGCTGGTGCTGACGCTCTGAACTTCTCTAAGCACAATGGGTGTTTTATATGTAAGTTATATTTCCCATGTTTTTGGTAACAAAGTCCCTTTGCTCTTCCCAAACAACCATGAAGTCTCACTGGTTTCACTTCTCTGTGGGAGAGTTGTAATTGAGAGAAAAGGCATGTGAGGAGGTGGACTGTATGGCCTTGAAGGTTTGTAGTAGAAGGGACAAAGCAGAAAAGTGAAGTGCCAGAAATGATGCAGTACAGTGGACCACTCACAGTCTTTGCATTCTGTGTGTCATTAACATGTTATCAGAAAAGTTTGGAGATGCACGTTGGGCGATGCAGATGTTCTGCGGAGCAGGGTTCACGTCGATTTAGAGGCTCTGTATTGTGATGGCGTTGATTTGGCAGAGAGGCATAAATTGTCCTTTACGAGTCTCTGGCAGGTGCCACTTCCTAAATGGGCCTCAGAAATATCTGTATTTGTAACTCGTGATCAGTTTTTGCAGTACTATGGGGCTGTGACATATGCGGTGGAACTACCACCTTTCGGTTCCTAGTTAACACCGTCTGTCTAGGATGTTCAACTGTAATGTGTCCTTATCTAATATCACCTTCACATGTGATGTGTACATGATAATCTAATCATACACCTAATCACATCATGCACTAGTCATACACCTCTACTTAGGAAGAACATAGATTTTCATATGACTCTGTGATGCATCTTTCATTCTTCTACCCCTTTATCCGGGGTCGGGTCGTGGGCGCAGGAGCCTAAGCAGGGAAGCTCAGACTTCTCTCTCCCCAGTCACTTTGTCCAGCTCGTGTGGAGGGAATCACAAGGTGTTCTCACGCCAGCCAAGAGACGTAGTCCCTCTTATGTGTCCTGGGTCTTCCCCGAGGTCACCTCCCAAATGCAAGTTCACTGAAAACCTCAACAGGGAGGTGTCCAGATGGCATCCTCACCGGATGCCCAAGCCACCTCATCCAGCTCGTCTGTGTGGAGAAGCAGCAGCTCTAGTCTGAGCCCCTCCCGGATGACAGAGTTTCTCACCCTATCTCAAAAGGAAAGCCCCGACACCTGCAGAGGAAACTCATTTCGGCCGCTTGGTGTGAATGTAGACTGAGTGGTATATCGAGAGCTTCCCTTTAGGCTCAGCTCCTACATCACCATGGCAGACCAATGCAGTGTCCACATCTCTGCAATGATGCTTCACTTTCCTAAACCAAGCCAAGTTCAACTTTAGAAAGGACACTGTCACCTACTTTGATAAACAAGTAGGTCAGGGCAAAGTGTGTGCCTGTGAATAAAAAGATGCTGCCACTGTTTCCTTCCCTGTCCTGTCCACTAGAACGCCCCTCCATCACTTTCTTGGCATGGCTATGTATTAATGGAACTTTTACTGCTGTTTTTCGTCCTCTCACCAGTCTGTTTGGTCCCACTGTAGACGTCTTTTGGTCTCCTGAATATCAACATGCATTACATGCGTTAGGGCCTATGTCCTCTTTTGTTTTCTCTTGTGGTTGTTTTCCATTTGTATGATTTTAAGTTGTGTGTGTAAGGTGTATATTCTTTCAAATCCGTGCTTATGCAGTGTTAGCTCTTAATCCAAGCCCCAAATAGATAAAGTGCTTGTTTACTGGAGCTCTGTGGTATTTTCACCAAAACATGTCTTGGGTTTTTAATCATAAATGTCTGTGACTTGTTTTGACACCAACACTGAAATTAACGCTTGAAGATTCAGCTTTCAAAACAAAGACATTATATATTTTTTTAACTTGTAAAACGTTTTGCACTGAACTTTAATTACACATTAGTGTTGCATTGGTTAACAATTAAACCTGTGTACCTAAATGTAAACGTTAGTGACCACTGAACATTTAACATTGGTATCTCATTTCTCTATTTTACATTGAGGAGAGGACCTTCTCGTGCTATACATTTCCAACAATACATTTATGTTTTATGTCTGATTATGAACGTGTAAAGATGAATTATATAGGAAACTTGCATGTCACAATATGATTTTCCAATTTCACTGCCGACTTCTGAAAATAAAAGCGAAAAAAAAAAAAACGTTTGTGGAAGCTGTTTAACAGTTATTTTAAACCATGTTCCAGATTTATAGGTTTTGGGAAGGATGAAATTTCTCCAAACTGTTGCTCCTGCTAGTCATCGTTTGCAACACTAATTCATTACAGTGCTTTAAGTGGTATTTAGCAGAACAACGTGCTCACTGGGGAAACCACGGGCTGAAGAAGAGGAACTGGATAAACCCGGTGGTTTACGCAGTCGTGCCACCAGACCAGGGTGGCGATCTCAGAATAATTACCAGCCTGTCGGGTCTTTATTTACACTTCAACCAGAAGTCAAGACACCAAGCAGCTAAAGTGATTACAAATAGACATTTTCTATGCCAGACGTAGGTTTTTAAAACGTTAAAATCCTAATTATACATACATTTTTTTTTCATATGTTAACCTCACGATGTACAAAAAAAAAAAGCACCCTCCAGAGTTGGCGTGGATGTGAAACGCCAGTCTTTACAGGCACTACTGCCGCCTGCCAGCATCACCAGCACCACCTCCAAAGTCCTCAGCTGTACGGACTGTAAACTGTAAAGAATGTTACCACAACCTTTTAAAACTAGAAGGACTGCCCTTTTGACTAAACCCACCAACAGTGTCAAAACAGCTGGGGGTCATTCACCTTTTCAGGGAGTACAGCGTTTTACTCAGTTAAAAGTGAAGAAGTACCCCTCCCACTGACTCCTTTTTAGAAGTGTCATGGATACAGATATAAGAAAAATGCGATGATCAATTGATGGAGACGTAACTTGATTTAATTTTCAGATACAATTTTAAAGCTTGTGGTAACTAATCCTAGAATACAAACAACTTTTCAGTTTAGAAGTGTGTTTTAATTTCAGTGCAGTAGGTTGGCAAACTAATTTCAGGGTTGGTTGACACATGTATTAACCAGAAAAATGAAAACGCAAAGCGATGTATTTATAACATGACACATGACTTCATTTTCTTGTAGTTATTTTTATAATGACTGAATAAAAATTTACATTTGGGAACATTTTAACCTTTTTCTTCAAAACTGTTTTTGTCAAGCTGTTTTCAAGAAAAGCAAACAGAGGCAGGATGCCAGCTGAGATCATGGTGGAGGCAGCGAGACAGGTGAAGAACCAGGAGAAAACTATCAGGAGGAAATGTATAAAAGGAGTTTTAATATCTCTCAGTATAACCAGCAGTTATTGTGAAAAGATCAGCCTGGACGAGACTGATGGCAAGAGCTGGAGAGTAAGCTGGCTGAGTATCTGGCCGAGTCAGCAGATGTATATTTGTCTTAACACAGAAGGAAGTGTGAATCCCATTAAGATGCCTGACTCGTGCTCAGAGCTGCTGCGAACCGGGTCTGATTGGTTCGCGGGATTCCTGAAACGGCACTCTCCTTTCAGTCTTGCTCTTGAGCAGCCGGGCAGTACCACCGACCCTCCTAACCGGCAGCCTGTCCAACCAAGCAATGCCACTGGAGATCCTGCCCCAGAGCTCAGGTGGTCTTTCTGCCATTTATATCAATCCTAAAAGCCATTTCCTAAGGCTCAGACAAGGAAAATGGGTTTCGCTGTCAGGAGAAAGAGGAAGAGTGATCCTGTAAACAGACAGCTGGAGTAAGAAATGACAGAAACAAAGAAGAGGTATCAGGACGGATGTAAAAAATTAAAAAAAAAAACCACAACAGAAGATTTCATTAAAAGTTGCTGGTAAAAAGTGAACACGCTCACCACCTCCCGTATCAGATGAACATGACTTTGTTTGTTCAGAACTATTTTCAAATTGCTGCCCAAAGGAGGTTTGGGTTAAGTGCATTTACTGCAAAATGTGGCCACATAAATGACACAAGCTTGGCCTTATGATTTGAGTTTAATTTGTTATTGTCTTTACACATGTAAAATACAGAGTAACAAAATGCAGTTTGGCTTCTAATCAGAAGTGCAAAAAGCAGCAAGTGCAGTTTATACAGATGGGTGATATAAAGAGCTGGGATGAGTTAGAGTTAGTGCGATATTAATTTACGGGTGGGCAAGATAAGCTGTAGTTTGGAAAATATGTACACCATGGAGATATAGTATGAACAATATACACAGATAAACTACATGTATATACAGGTGTGTGTACAGATTTGTAGATGATGTCTACATCTCAAAGAATTGATGATTTATGATTTCTGTAAAAACAATAATAGTAACAGAAAAATATATTTTTTGTATTTTCCTTTTCCTTTGTGTACACATTTAATTTTAAGTGTGTGCAAACAAACCCCCAGATGCACAGCATAGCCTTAATCATAAAAAAGAACTATATAAAGACATAAAATTTTAAATCCAGATATCAGTCTTCCAGTTGATTAGGCAGATCAAACGTTACAATACAGAGAAATAGAACCGCCCCTAATATAAACTCTGTTTTCTTGCTCGTTGTTTAGGTGTGATTTTGCAAATGGAGCATGGAGACAGCTCTATGCTTTCAGGTAAATTCTCTGAAGAGGCTTCCTGCTGAATATTCGCTCGGTTAGATGCAAATAATCTTATTTTGAAGCGTCTCGTCTGCTGAACCGGTGCTGTGCGCTGTGCTGACGTCATCGCCACGCTTGCCAGCAGCAGTTCTGTGCGGAGAGCTGCGCAGCCGCTCTGCGCATCCGTCAGCTGAGCCGAAGTGGACAGCTGCAGCCATTTCTCTGCCCCTCACCCAAATAAGAGGAAAACATGCATGGAGCCTCGTTTCTGCACCTGGCCGTATGAAGACCCGGACGTCCGGGAGTCACTGCGTCGCCATCACGACCACGGGCTGTAAGTGATCAACAGCCGCGATCTCCAAACTTTCTCTGAAATCAACGCCTGCGCAGACAAAACAAGCGAAAACATGGAGGGAAACCTGCGAGCATGCGGCTCCGATGTCGCGGGGATGCACGTGAAGACCGAGGAGGTGGATGAAAACCCATCTGCGCTGGTTCTGGGCAGTCGGGAGTCGCCTGCGCCCTGCGGAGAAGCCGCATGCAGAGGAGGAGGAGGAGGGGAGCAGACTGCAGAGGAGCTGGATGAGGAGGAGCTGCAGGCCACCGCCACAACCACCCCTGTACTGCTGTGTGAGCTCACGTGACTTCATTTGTGCCCATGCGGCTCTTTGAACTAACGCAGTGAATGAAAACCAGGAGGGAACGCGGTTCACGTGTGGCCTTTCAAACTGATCTTTGTTTTATCTGTTGGGTCCTCAGATCCTGTCAGCACAGACCGGTTCTTCACCACATCAGCAGATGGAAAAACATACCTGAAGATCGCCCCAGGTAGGCGGACTGAAACACACACAGCAAGAGAAATAAACAAACAAAAAGCAGCTGATGTATCTGGTATTACTTAAATAAAACTGGGTCGGAAGCTCTTAAATGATGTTTCTCATAGTTTCAGTTTAAGATTTTTAGTTTTTACATTATTTATTCTCTGCAATAAATAAATGACTTCTATTTAATCTGATGATTGTATCTCAACCATCTACCGACTGTTTGAATCTTAATTATGACCTGTGAGTTATACAAGTTAAACATTGTTTTATAAGATGTGACAACATCCAAATTAACCCAACATCTACCAACAGACTGTGATGCATATACAGATAAATTCTGGTTTGTTTTTTTGTAATGCAGCTCTGCAGACATCCAGTTACTGCTAGAATTACTGAGATTAACAACTTCAGTTAAATTCTAACATGAGAAACGTAAACGTCAGGTCAAACGTCTGTCACCAGTCTCCCTTGTCCTGCTCCAGCTGCAGTGATGCCGCCTGCTCCTTCCGAGAAGACGGTTTCATCCGGTTCGGATTTCTCCTCCAAGGCCGTTTTGTGCCTGATCGAGGCCATCGGGCGCCGCTGGGGCTTGTATGACACCAGGGAACGCTCGCAGCTCTTCCAGAGCGTCCAGGAGGAGATGGCCTCTAAGGGGCACATCCTTCCGGTGGAAAAAATCCGGCGCAAGTGGAACAACCTCATTGTCACATACAAGAGAGTTAAAGACCGCAGCCGGGAGACGGGACACGCCAAGACATCCTGGGAGTTCTTTGATGTAAGTCGGTAGGAATATTTTGAAGAGAAATGTTTGCTTTGTGCTCTTTATTAAATTCCACACAGGGATCATTTCTCTGTGTATTAAATGAGGAAAACATTGTATGAAGACACAAGACACAAAAGAGCGCTCCCCTTTCCGAGGACATCAGTTTCCTCCAGGTCTAGTTATGTTCAGTCTCTGTGTATTGCTTTATATAAACTCTTCTGGTGTAGTACAAAAAAAATCACTGCCCTTACAGTCGTTATGGGTGTGAAATCAAACCGATAGAGACCAAAATAGTTTTTTAGAACCATGTTTATTTCTGTTTTAAAGTTGGACATTTTAACAAAGGGAGTCAATGGAGGTTGGTTTGTTTTTGCAGCCAGCCTCTAGTGGTAAGTTGAGGAACTGCAACAAATTTCAGTCCGCATTGAGCCGCAATCTGGAAGTTAGATGGTTTACTACACATGAATTGAGTATATGTTGCCCTCATGTGGTCAGACATGGTACTGACACATCTAGCAATGAGAATATCAAGCTGGTAAACAGGCAGGTGAGTCTGCAGGTGTTGTTGAACTAGTGTAACTACTGTTACTGGTTTAAGAATTAGATTTTACAATGTATCTGCTAATTTTTCAGTTAAGCAAATATGGTTGTCGTTTGTTATGAGAATCGGGTTATATTTTTATTCACAGTGTTTCAGAATGTGTGCACCAATTTAAAAAAAAAAGCAATATTTAAAAAATAAATGTATTCATGTTAACGTGGTGTTAATGATCGAGCTGCTTTTGGAGTCAAGCCCTCGTGGACACCAAAAGACGTGTGCATGTTGCCACTTTCCTGATGGTGATACTGTAAGAGTTAATGTAACAAAACTGTAAGAGTTTATAAACTGAGTACATTTCCTTATGTGCGCTCCATCTTTTTGTATTGTGTTTTACTTCAGCTGATGGAGGCCACCCTCTCTGACACTATCGGCACGCAGATCATCAATAACAAAAGGCATAAAGGTGGCAGCACATTTTCTCCGCTGTCGGGCCCAATGGCAAAGATCGCTGCAAAGCCAGCGCCGCTTCCACAACCGGCCACCATCATTCGTGCGAGCAGTGACTTTGCATCAGCAGGTGGCGTGGAGTCTGTGGGTCCGGGGATGGCCACCAGCCAGATCAACTGCTCCGTTGCCAGTTCCTCGCTGAGTGCAGCGACCATCAGCCCCATAAACGCTCCAGAGCTCAAGCCTCTCATCGTCCTTAATGGTGACACCAGCCTTCAGCCCGCCTCCATCGTTCCAACTCCCACTTATATTTCCTCCCCTTGTTTTACAGACACAGCTTCTACATCTCCTTCTCTTGGCTCAGCCAGCAGCACAGACCTCAGTTCGTCAGGGTGCCCGAGCCGTAAAGCGGCGTCCTTCACATCTGGCGTCATACCTTTCCGCCTTAGCACAGCACCCCTCAGCCACAGTCAGAATGTGCTGGGGCTGTCTTCGTTCCCTCCAACATCCTCCTGCCTCCCTTCTACTATCGCCACCTCGTTACCCGCGGCAACCATGCCAGGAGCTGAAGGGCAGAACCAGAAAGGGAGCAAAGAGCAAAGCAGCTTTTCTTTGTTCGAGGAGATCCTGAAGCGGCAGGAGGAGCAGGCCTACCTGGATCGAGTGGCTCGGCGCAGGGTTGAAGCCAGAGAGAAGAGGCGCGAAAGGAGGGAGGTGCGGATGTCGGAGTCCCTCGGAAGGATAGCCACGGCTCTGGAGCTGCTTTCTTCCAAACAGGACACAATCATTGCTCTTCTCCAGAGACTGGCCGATCGGAAGTGAGACCGTTAAAGGCTGGGAAGCGAATCCACTCGAACCTTGGATCAAGCTTGCCAAAATATATACCCCTTTCCGTTCTAAGGTGTATTACAACATGATTATATAAAAAATCATCAGATCCTTCGCTGGTCTTGACAATGAGGTGCAAACAACCTGAGATGAACGAAACATGTGACACGTGACATATCATTACTTCTTTAAGAGAAAAGAACCCTTCCTGGTCCCATGGGGATTAAGAGTTACAGCCACTGACCTTCATCAAACATTTTGGCAGTTTGCTGATGTGAATCAATGTGTGTTAACACAACGCCAACAAGGACAAACATCAGCTATGACTAGAGAAGATTGTTATGATTGACAATCAGTCTCTGAAGCGATTCTGGACTCTCTACATTGAGGTCATTTACAAAACATTCAAGACAGTTGCCAGTCTTGCCAAGAGTTAGTCCCAGGTAACACTTGAGAAAGAACTATTTCTATATTCCAGACTCAGCAAGCCTCAGTCAGAGGGAGACTTGTCTCTCTAAACAGAACGTGTCAGCATGACTTTCGTTAGCAATGTTTACAAGGCGGTTTGGGCCCCGGGGTGGATCTGTTTAAAGCACTGACATGTTTAAAGAACACCAAACACATCGCACACTTCACACCACCTGCCATAAGTGCATTTGAAGTCGTTTGAATTATGAGGATTACGTTTTACTACACCATGTCTGAATAACGACCTGGTGATCCTTCGTTTGTCCTTCGTGGTTCCCCGACGGTGGAATAAACCTCCAGTTTCCACAAGAGCAGGGCGGTCCTTGTCTACTTCCAAGAGCACCTCCTATCCTAAACAAACTTATCAAACTAACATTTTACCACACACCTACATGCTCTCCGAACTGCACCCACTCTCCAATCTACCATGTGGCTCTGCTAAACGTAGAAGTGTGATGTTGTTGTTGTTCATCTGGGACTGCTTTTGCTGCAAATAACTCATATTAAACTTGAGGACTGAAAGAGAGTGAACTCCTATTTTTAAGAGCTGGCACATAATGCTTTTGAACATGGTTTTAAATGTAATAAAACATAAATGGACATAAACATGAATGAAACATTTACACATTCATCACAGGAAAACGAAATGTTTTGTTCCGTAACATTTGTGTTTTAGTTCCCTGCTGTGACATATCATGATAGACTTGTATTAAATGAATCGTTAAAAGAAATTTATCAGATAAGAAGCAATATAAAAGAGGTCGAATTAATAATAAAAGTCATTGTTTTGGATCTTTTTAAAATAAAATAAGTTGAACTTCGGCTAAAGTTGTCTGCAAATTTATTTTGTGCAAATGTTAAAACGAACTCTGGAGGGCAAAGTCATCTGAAAATTGTGTCTCAAAGGCTTCAGGAGTAACTAGATTTGTCATGTTTTTCCATTTTAAGCACTAGTGCTCACCTGAATTGTCCATGTGAAGTACAGAAGTAAACATGTCAGTTATTGCTTTGCAGAAAAAGCCTTTATGAGACTGAACAGCAATGTAAAAATGATTTTAAACAGCGGTCCTAAATGTCAGGATGAAGCTGCCAATGAACGTTTTAGGGTTGTAAAATGAAAACCGACTCCATTGTGGGATGTAAGTTTGAGTAGATGAGGGTTTACCTGACAGAAACCTGACTAGTGTTTACCTCTGGGATGTATTCTACATTTAAAATATGCACTTAACTCTTCTGAGTGAAGAGGGCCGGGATATTTGGTCCGCGTGTTGTGACTTTCCACGTTCCTCCTCTTCTCTTGAAGAGCGTCAATCGCAGTAGCCACTAGATGGCGCCACGTGACCACTAATTCCAGCAGGTTTTTGTCAGATACGGTTGTATCTTTATTTTTTAGTTGGAGTAGCACTGCATTTTTTAATCTTAAATTGAATTAGTTGTCCTTTTGAATTCCTTATATGACAGTAGGATACAAACATCACCGAGGATGCTGCGATCAGACTATTTTGTATTTCAGTTTATTTAGTTTTGTAATAAGGCCACTGCCATAATCCCCACATGCACTCTGTGTTGTTTCACTTTCGTTTTACACGCTACAAAAGCGTTTCCTTCAGGGGTCAGAAACAGAAACATAACTAGTGGGAGAGCTGATCTGAACAGTTGCAACTAGAAAAACAACTTTTTGCAGCTGCGTTGCAAGTTAGAGCTTCTTCTGCCCCACGGAGGTAGAGGAGTAGGTGCAGGAAGGTGAGTGTGGAAAGTAAGAGTTTTGTAGAGTTTAGCTGTACTCCTGGTCAGTTTCAAGAGCCAGCCAACTTTTTTCATCTTAAATTGAATTAGTTGTCCTTCTATAGTTCTTATATGACAGTAAGATTCAGACAACTCTGAGGATGCTGCGATCAGACTGTTTTGTACTTTAGTTTATTTAGTTATGTTATTATGGCCACTCGCCAATCATGACAAACGGTGGAGACGCACCGATCAAGTTTCTGAGCGCCACCCTCAATCTACTCGCCATCATTTTACTTTCTCTTTGCAAGTTATATATGTGTAATTTACCTCTGGGATCTGAAACAGAAAGAATATAAGTGCGAGAGCTGATTTGAACGACACACACCAACATCTGGCAGCTGTGGTTCTACCTGGATCCTTCCTGCCATGAACAAGATAGCTGACATGGAGCAAGATGAAGTGGTCCAACGTAAGTATGAAAAGTAACAGTTTTCAAAGAGTTGAGCTTCACTAAAGAGCTTGAATGTTAGTGTTTCCTTTCACGTAATTTCTCATCTTAATACATGATTTTATTGTAGATGACAATGTGTGTTAGAACACGTTTTACGGTAAGAAATGGGTTAAAGGTCAGTGTCAAACTAGTTAGTTAGGTTTGGTCTCAGGGCTTTTCATCTTTACATGGGTTAGTTGGTTCAGAATCCCAATGTTTCATAAATGAAATCATTGGCTGAAATAAAGCAAATAGCCAAGCAAAAATGTGACATCCCTCATTATACAAAACCAAATTAAATGTAGACTTACTGTTGTGTCTTGTGAGCACTCCAACACTTTATGACACTATGTCAGATTAAAAAAAAAAAACATAAGAAGGTCATTCGAGACTCGAACCAGTGCTGTTTCTGTGCTATGATGCATTCTGAACCCTGACTGAAAAATTTCAAATAGATCATTTCTATACAAACGGTCACACAGCTGGCTTGCAACTACCCTTTCCAGAATTTTAGAGATAAATGGAAGGTTGGAAATCGGTCTATAGTTAGCTAAAATGTCTGGGTCAAGAGAGGGTTTTTTAAGTAATGGTTTGATTACTGCGACTTTAAAACCCTGTGGCACATATCCTAAGACAAGGGACAAGTTGATCTGTTTCAGTATTGTCGGTCCAATAAGAGAGAAAACATTTTTAAGTAGTCGAGTAGGGATGGGGTCTAACAGACACGTGGATGATTTAGATCTATTGAAGACTGAGGTCAGCTCAGAGAGGTCAACAGGAACAAAACAGTCTAGAGTCAGGTCAGAGCATAAGGGAGTCGCCGAGGTTGAAGAAATGCCCACAGCCACTGCCGGGAGGGCCTGGCCGATTTCCTCTATAATTCTGACAATTTTATTGCTAAAGAAGCTCATAAAGTCTTCACTACTGAGAGCTGCAGGGATGCACAGCTCAACAGAGTTGTGGCTCTTTGTCAGCCTGGCTACAGTGCTGAACAGAAAACGTGGGTTATTTTTATTATCCTCTATTAACACTGAATAATAGGCTGTTCTAGCTTTGCGAAACGCTTTTTTATACACTATTAGACTATCTTTCCATGCATAATAAATATCTACAGACCTACTAGAGTCCCACTTTCTTTCCATTTTACGCACTTTCTGTTTTAACATACGAATATGTGAGTTAAACCAGGGAGTTAAGCTCCTATGGTTAGAGACTACATCTAAAGCTGAGTGCAACACATCTGCAGTGCTACCGACAAGGAAATCAACGTCTGCAGAGGTAGAACCGAGGTCACAGCCCTCAACTGCTTCACTATGTTCCACTGTAAGAAGATGAAGAGCAATGGCCTCCCTAAATTTAGTGATAGCTTTATCGGATAGACACCTGCTAAAGTAATTCCTCCTATTATGCGTAACATTGACAATGTTGAATTCAAACGTTATTAAATAGTGGTCGGATAGGAGGGAGTTTACATGTGACACTAACAGATTATCAAGTTCTACACCGTAGACGAGGACCAGAGTATGATTAAGACAATGCGTCGGTTCGTTAACTTTTTGTAAAATCCCCATCGATTCTAGAAGAGAATCAAAAGCCAACTTAAGACTGTCGTTGTCAACATCCATATGAATGTTAAAGTCGCCCACTATGATGACTTTATCTGTACTGATCAATAAACTCGATAAGAAATCTGAGAACTCAGACAGAAACTCCAGATAAGCTCCAGCAGGAGGCCGGTAAACTACAACCAACAAGACTGGCTTCTCTGATTTCCAGCTCGGCAGTTTTAAGCTAAGCGTGAGGCTTAGCGCATTTAGGTTTGGATTTTATTGTAAGACTGGAGTCGTAGATCGCCGCTACTCCTCCACCTCGACCTGTGATTCGAGGAATATGATAATTAAAGTAACTGGACGGCGTCGATTCATTTAAACTAACATACTCTTCCTCTTGGAGCCACGTTTCTGTTAGGCAGAAAATGTCACTCCGGGTCTCAGTAATTAGATCGTTTACTAATAGAGACTTGGAGCTTAAAGATCGTATATTTAGTAATCCGCATCTAATTGTTTGGTCTTTAGTTCGCACTAAATGCGTATTTGTTTTTATTTTTACGAGGTTATTTTGGTTAACGTCTCTATTACGTCGCGCTTGGTGAACATTTGGAGGACGGGGAATCGATACTAAATCTATTTTACTTGGCACCTCGTTAGAATCTCCGATTACATCATTTACTTCTACCTTTTTATTGGCAGGGGATAGTCCTCGAGAAGCAGCAGAGAAGCGTGTAAGACTGCAGCTCTGCACCCCGGCCTGGACCCTGGATTGTCAGGGGGAGGATCTAATAATATCAGCCAGATTTCTAGAGATAAGAGCTGCACCATCCCGGGTGGGATGAATGCCGTCTCTTCTAAGCAGACCAGGCTTTCCCCAAAACGTCTTCCAATTGTCAATAAAGGCCCCGTCGTTTTCTGAACACCACCGAGACAACCAGCGACGGAGCGACAACATGCGGCTAAACATGTCATCACCGGTCAGATTGGGGAGGGGACCAGAGAAAACTACGGAGTCCGACATGGTTTTGGCGTAGTTACACTCCGACACAATATTAATTTTAGTGACCTCCGACTGGCGTAGCCGGGTGTCATTAGCGCCGACATGGATGATAACTTTACTGTATTTACGATTACTCTTTGCCAGCAGCTTCAAGTTTGCTTCGACGTCGCCCGCTCTGGCCCCCGGGATGCACCTAACTATGGTCGCTGGAGTTGGCCTCACATGCCTCAAAATAGAGTCGCCAATCACCAAGGTCGGTTTCTCAGCGGGTGTGTCGCTGAGAAAGGGAAAAACGGTTAGACACGTGAAGCGAATGGTGGTGTTCCGTGCGCCTTTTGGGACTACGCTTCCTCCGAACCGTCACCCAGCCGCCCTGACTGCCCGGCTGCTCGGGTGCTGCAGGGGGGCGGCTACCAGCAGCTGCACCTGGCCGGTCCGCCGCTACTTCAGCCTGACGAGCTACCAAGTCTACCGGACTATGGTCTATTTGGCGGAACCGGACCTCTAACTCACTGAGCCTCGCCTCCAAAGCTACAAACAAACTACATTTTATACACTTACCGTCTTCACTAAAGGAGGCAGAGGAATAACTGAACATTTCACACACTGAGCAGTAAGAAGGAGAAACGGTGGGGAGGAGGCCATGCTGAGAGGACAGGAGACGGTACATGTACCGGTGACTGGTGGAAATAAAAGTTAAATAAGAGAAAAGGTACAAGTGCTCGATTCAAAGAGAAGTTTACAAGATGTAGTGTTTTATTATAAAAACAAACTAAAATCAGAGTATAAGGATTCGAAGAATCAGAGCCCGTAACGCCGTGCAGACAGACACAGACCGCGAACAACAAACAGGAAGTGACGCAATACATTACCCACCCAGCCTAGGGATTGGGGGACTGCTCCATGTTTCTTGTCTAACTCACTACAGCTTTCACAGGTTCAGTCTCCTCGTGTGATTCCAGATGTGATCATGCTGAAGTCAGACACTTGATTATGATAGCTGTAACATAGATCAAATTAAAAGCTTTGCTTTCAGCTCAGCTCCCTGATTATTCGTGCCCGTGTTTTGTTAAAAACACACCCAGAGATATGACACTCCTCCAGCAGGGCAATTAAAGTCAATTTTGTGGTAAATTCCTAACAGAGGCAATTCCCAGCATGGTAATAATAAATTCATAAGTTTGGAAAAGGAAAGTTACACAGAAATGCTGAGTCACTAACTGTCTCAACTGTAAAAAGAAATGTTTTATTGCCTCTCTTTAGCTTCTCAAAAGGGAGACATGAATGACTGTTGTTCCTGGTCCATCTATAAGACCCAGCTGCCTGTGACCTGTGGAAAAGAGGAGGGAACTCTCATCCGAGACAGACTGGCTAAAGGTAAAAGGAAATCCAGCCCAGTGTGTGAGTGGGTTCATGCTGCTTGTTCAGCATGCTTTAGGGTTAGTGCTAAGTGCTCTGGATAAATGCTGCTCAAAGTTATGGAAAAATAGTAAATAAATGTGGAGCTCGTGTAGTGTTGGCTGTGATAAACGTGGAGCTGTATACGTTCTTTCATTGGTTTTGTAACCACACATACAGCTTTGTGATCTGTGCCAGAAGATTTGTAACTCATGTGTGCATGCATGTGAATTGTGTCTACGGAGTTCCCCTTGTTTCGTTTTTCACCTGTCATCTGTGTTTTGTTTTTAATGTTCGACGGATTTAACTGAATCTCTTGTTCTTTTAATATTTCAGGAGAAAAATGTATTTTGGTGAAGAAACAGTGGTTTACCCCCACTGAATTTGAAAAGTTTGCAGGAAAGGGTAGCTACAAGAACTGGAGGCAGAGCATCCGTTGCATGGGCATCCCACTAGGAAAACTTATCAGGGTTTGTTTGTAAAGCCATTTCAGGCTTAGTTCTTCAACTCGCAGCAGTCCACAACCTTTTCCATGTATTTCTGCTTTGGTAAATCACCTCATAATTCCGTCCAGGGGGGTCAACTGAAGTCAGCACGCCACTTCAGAGGAAGTAAACCGGTAAAAATGAACTGGGGAGAAAAAAGATAAATAGTTTTTGTGTTTAGTGACTCTGATCTTAACTATGTTCACCCATTTGATGTTGCCAGGACAAGAAGACCCAACTTCATTTCAATAATTCCACTGCAAGTAAGTTGTCGGAGAACAACATATGTTGTTTATAAAATGTATGTGGTTTGAGTGTATTTTCTGAATTATTTGAGATGAACATAAAAATCACAGTCTCACTAACTATTGCAATAGCATGTGACACCTAAGAGTTAAAAAATTAGAAAAAGAAAAAAAGAACCTGATGTGATCATTAACAATTTAAAGCCTCAGGTATGAAATAATTCACAGGAAATACATAATTTTTTATTTAGTTTTTTTATACTGTATAGCTTTATTGAAATAAAGTTTCCATTTTGCCTTTAACAGTTTCTTTGTAAATCCACTATTAATAATTAGTATAGTTAATAATAGTGTAATAGTTATGTTAATAAATAGTACTTTTATTTGATGTTTATTTTTATTTTTTTATAAAACTTTTTATTTAGTTCTATTTTTAGTTATTTTTATCATGGGGTGGTACTGAGGTCTTGGAAATTTATTTATCAGATATGAAACTCGTCAGAGTTAAGTAAAGCAGAGCAGTTCGCATGAACAGGAACTTCCATCCATCCATTATCTATTCCCGCTTAATCCGTCTCCGGGTCACGGCACCACGGCAGGGGTCCACCCTGGACAGGTCGCCAGTCCATCACAGATGAACAGGAACTTCTGTGTCCATTTTCAATTTTTGCTTGACGAAATAATTGTTCATTTTAAATTCACATATCTTAATTTCTCTTGTAAATACTAACATTTTAGAGTCTGATCAAGGGGAAGATGAATATGTATCTGAAAATGAAGAATTATACCTGGAAGACCATCAGGAAGAGATTTTACCGAGCAGCAAGGAAAATTCCACAGATGTCATTCTTATTATTCTTATTATTCTTATTATTCTTATTATTCTTATTATTCTTATTATTCTTATTGTTGTTGTTGTTGTTGTTGTTATTATTATTATTATTATTATTATTATTATTATTATTATTATTATTGTACTCTAAGAATTTTCGACTAAATTGATATTATTAATCTCCAGACTTCTCTAAGACAACGCAATTCTGGTGATGCTGGTCTGTAAAAATAACAACCCAAACTTTTAAAATATGTTTCATTATTCTTTCTCAGCTACTGATAATGCTTAATGCTTAAAGTAACCAAAGTGGCCGTTGATCCCAAATTCCTCCAGCTCAGCTCAACGAAGGGGCCTGGGTGTGAAGCTTAGCTAAGCAGCCAGAAGGAGCCTCAAGGTTTCAGCTACAACTTTTTGCAGCGGCCAGAGCAACCGGGCCCTCTGGTAGAGCAACCTCCACCTCAGACCCTTCCAGGTTGACTAACCGGCCACTAAAAGGAAGCCAGTTGTGCTTGTCCTTGTTTTAGCTCCTGTTGTGCTTGTTTTGGACATCATCTGGTAACAGCATCTGAAGTGAGAATGGATGGATAGATTTAATCAGGATGAATGAGGGTAACATTAGTTTGCATCTTGGGTTAGGATTATGTAAATCAGACTGTAGGAGGTATGTTAAAGCAATGGTTATGTTTAATTTCAGATGTATTTTATGTGTCTCACACAGACGAGGAGCCAAAAGAGATGGACGACCAGGGTGAACAGCAACCACACACCAGCCCTGAAAATCACAAGAAGAAGTTCAAAGTGACATGCGGAGCTCTTTCTGGCACTTTATACGAGAAACGATTTGTATCAGGTAACCACATTTCACCACAACACAGAAAACAAGTGCATCTTGTTTGACACTCAGTTTTGCTGACCGGATTTCTACTCTGGGGATGTAGGAGCCACTTTTGAATGTATTTTATTTGTGTCCGATAGGGGGCAGTGTGATACTTTTGGGTTGTTTACCATAAAAGGGGAACTCACCTGCACTTGATTGATACTGCTTGCCAGAGGGTGAACACAAACAATTTTCGACCGCTAATTGTTCGCCAGTCTGTTGTCACATTACTATGTTGATGGTCGAAGGATGTCAATACCACAAGGATATGGAGATAACAATCAGAATATTGAGCATTAAAAGAAACCAACAACAAACACCGCTTTGTGGAGTTCTTGATGGATGCAAGTAGCGGACGGGCGGCGGCGAGTCGATCAAATGTTCCAGCAAGCAAAACTCCAGGGGCTTAAAGTCAAGATCTTAGCCTCTACATTCTAAGTCGAAAATTGTTTCAACTTGGTGGATGCTGAGGAAGCCAAAGCATGATGGATTATTGTATAGTTTGGATCGGAGTCTATGGATGTATTGCGGCTTTGGAGTCCAGGACGAGAAGAAGATGACGTCAGCTGGTCAGCAGCACTGCGATTTCTTCGGATATCTACAAGCATTTTTTGAGGTGGATTATACGACTGGCTTGGCAAGAATGGTTTACATCCAGGCGCCCAACGAGGTACGTGGGTGGGTACTGATTATCAGCTGTTGACAACTTTCGGACTAAACTATGGATGTTCGTGAACGCGTGGGTGGGCCTGCTGAGGCCGAAGGACAGTCAGCAGGTTTAGAGACTGTCGCGATTGGTGCCGATGCATTAAAGGACAGAGACAAACGTGTGGTAAAACTGACTGCTAAGGCCTTTGCTGAAAAAATCGAGCGTCTGCAGAGGGATAGAAAAGTCAAGTTACAAAGGGCATGCAATTTGAGAAGAAAAATACAAGACATGATGCAGACTAGGGGTAACAAAGCACAGGTTGCGTGTTCTTTTGATGAATTTGGTCAAATCTGCAATGATGTGAAAGGTGTTCATGATTGTGTAATGGAGATGCTGCCAAATGAGGAACAAGAAAAACATGACATTTGGTTTAAAGCTAAAATGATGTCTAATTATGAATTTATTTCTGAAGTTCAAGAGTGGTTATCATGTATTGAACAAAATATGGGAGTTAAAAATATTCAATGTGATGATGATATTAAACCAGAGGATAGTGTTTCCAATGTCGTATGTAAATATTCAAGTAAGGGTTCTAGCAAAACAAGTAATGTTTCCTCTGCAAGGGTTGTAGCAGAGGCTGACCGAGCTGCCCTTTTGGTTCGTATAGCATCTTTAAAGGCAAAGCATGCTCTGGAGGAACAAGAGTTGGAACTAAAGAAAAGAAAGGAGCACCAAGAACTGGAGGTCCAGATTGCTGAATCTACAGCTAAACTTGCTGTGCTACAGGCGTCAGATAAACAAAGTTCAAAACTTTCAAATGCCATGAATTCATACTTGGAAAATGCAATGAGAGGTTCTACACGTACAAAAGAACTAAATCCAGTGGCTACGGAGTTTAATGCAGGGCAGAAAAACCCGCAGAATGTTCAGACCTCCAAAGTTTTACCAACTAGCATGCGGATACGGGGAGTGGATCAGCAGGATACAGTAAGACCAAAAGAAAACGCTCATTCAAATGGACAAATTCATCAACATGGTTTAATACGGAAAACCCCAATACCAACTTCCCGGAATTTTGGACCCAATGTTCAATATCCCAGTCATAGTCAACCAGGAGATATTCTCACAGTGATGCAAAGGCAGAATGAGATAACAGCTGCACTTGTTCAACAACAACGTTTATCAACACTTCCAGTACGAGAGATTCCATTATTTGATGGAGATCCTCTGCAGTATTTAACCTTTATAAAGGCATTCGAACAAGGAGTGGAAGAAAGAGCCAGTAGAGCAGACTGCCTGTATTATTTGGAGCAGTTTACTCGTGGTCAGCCAAGAGAGCTTGTGCGTAGCTGCCTACATATGACACCAGAATTTGGTTACGTTAAAGCAAAGCAAATCCTGCAAGAGAACTTTGGCAGTAAATACAAAATTGCTGTGGCATATATGGAAAAGGCGTTGTCTTGGTCTGAAATTAGAACGGAGGATGTTGATGCCTTGCAAACTTATACACTCTTTCTGCGTGGATGTTGTAACGTGATGGAAGACTTGCAGTATATGCAAGAATTAGATGTGCCAAGCAATATAAGAGTTATTATCTCCAAGTTACCATTCAGACTCAGAGAACAATGGAGGTCCATTGCTTATAATATCATGGAGGAAACAGGGCACAGGGCTCAGTTTGAAGACCTAGTGAAATTTGTAGAGAGGCATGTTAGGATTTTATCAGATCCTTTGTATGGGGATCTCAAATATTTTTCATCTGGACCAAGTGGATCCAGAAGTGCAAACCAGCTCAAGTCGTACTCAGGAAATGTAATGAAAGGAAAAACTTTTGCCACAACAGTTATGTCGGTTGAAGCAGAAAATGCAGATGAACAGAAATGTCTCCCAACACCGTTGATTTGCGCATGTTGCTCACAAAACCACATACTAGAGCAGTGTCAGCAATTTAAACAACAGAACCATCAAGATAAACTGAAGTTTCTGAAGGACAAAAATTTGTGTTTTGGCTGTCTAGATACTGGACATATCAGTCGGATCTGTAAGAAACGTCTGACTTGCAAGATATGTGGTCTGAGACATCCTACCGTGCTTCATATTAATCAGAAACCATTATTTAACTTGAACACAGAGCACACTAAGGAGCCAATAGCACCTGTTATAATGTCACCTTCAGAAACCTGCGGCCATACAGGGGCCGGAGCGGATCCCTGTTTGCTGCCTATTGTGCCAGTCCAAGTCAAGGCATCTAAAGGAGACAGAGTGGTGCAGACCTATGCATTCCTAGATCCAGGTAGTTCCGCCACTTTTTGTTCAGAACATCTTATGAAAAGACTTAATTTTAGTGGGAGAAAAACCCAATTCTTCCTACAGACCATGGGCCATAAGAGTCTGGTGCCAGCATATATATTTTCAGGATTAGAAGTTTCTGCAATTGACGACAATAACTTCTATGAGCTCCCAGAAATTCTCACTCAGAACAAAATGCCAGTAAGTACTGATAACATTGTGACTGAAGAATATTTGGCTAAATGGCCGTATCTAGCCAAGGTTAATGTCCCTAGGATAAAAGCGACAGTGGACCTCTTGATTGGAGGTAATGCACATAAGATGCTAGAGCCGTGGGAGATTATTAATAGTCAAGAGGATGGTCCATACGCTATAAGAACAGTACTTGGATGGGTTGTTAACGGTCCCCTTCAAGTAGGCTGTAGCTCCGAAATTGATTGTAGTTCAGCTACAGTTAATAGGATTTCTGTGTACAGACTAGAAAAAATGTTGAGTGATCAGTATAATCATGACTTTGCTGAAAAGAGACACGAGCAAGAGGAGAAGGCTCAAGAGAGGCAAAGACAAGAGTGTAAATTAGCAGAGGAAAGGAGATTAAAGGAAGAGGAGGAGAGGAGGCTAGAAGAACAGAGAAGGGAGGAAGAACGGAAGCAAAAAGAGGCTGAGGTGGAGCTCATGAGAAAGCAGGAAGTGGAACAAAAGAGGCAGAGGGAGGAAGAACAGGTGAGGAGACAGAAGGAAGCAGAATGGGTCAGGAAGGAAAAGGAAGAATGGAAGAGACTGGAAGAGAGGAGGATTGAAGGAGAAAAAGTTAGAAAGGAGGAAGAGGAAAGGATGCGGAAGGAGGAAGAGATTCAGAGGAAAGAGGAGGAGGAAAAGAAGGCTAAGAGACAAGAGGAGATTGAAGAAAAGAGGAGACAAGAGGAACAAGAAAGAAGCAGAGTTGAGCAAGAAAAGAGGGAAAAGGAGCTGGAGGAGTTGAAGAGAAAAGAGGAAGAGTGTCAGAGATTGGCCAAGGAAAAGTTGAAACAAGAAGAAGAAGAGAAAAAGATTGAAGCAGACTTCCCAGCAGAAGTAGTCAAAACGGTTAAGGAGAACTTTTATGTGGATGACCGTCTAAAGAGTGTGACATCAGACCAGAAAGCCATCCAAATGATTAAGCAATTGACTGCTCTTTGCCGAAGAGGAGGTTTTACCCTGACCAAATGGGTTAGCAACAGTTGTGTTGTGCTGCAGTCTCTGCCTGAGGAGCACAAAGCTCAAAACTTTAAAAGTTTCGATCTGGACGTAGATCAATTTCCTTTAGAACGCGCTATTGGTTTGCAGTGGTGCACTAAAACCGATGCATTCCAATTTAAAATGGATGTTCAACAAAGACCACTTACCAGACGTGGAATGTTGGCAGTGGCAAGTTCAGCGTTTGACCCATTTGGCTTCGTTGCACCTGTTTTATTGTCAGGAAAGATTCTACTCCAAGAACTCTGCAGAAGGAAGTGTGGATGGGACGACCCTGTGCCCCAGGATATCTTGCAACGATGGTCCAGATGGTTGGAGGAACTATGTACAATATCAGAGTTTAAAGTAGAGCGCTGTATTAAACCTAAAGGGTTCGGCGACATTGTTCATGCAGAACTTCATACTTTCTCAGATGCTAGTGAATTAGGGTATGGAGTGATATTCACTTGCCTGTCTAGCAGAGCGGTGCACTTGGAAGTAGCTAACTCTTTGAGTACAGACACTTGTATGAATGTATTACGCCGGTTCATCTGCAGAAGAGGTCAAGTTACTCATATTCAGTCGGATAACGGGACTAACTTCGTGGGAGCAGATCGAGAACTCAGAGAAGCACTGTCATCTTGGAATCAAGCACAAATTGGGGAATGTTACAACAAAAAGGAATCAAATGGAGCTTCAATCCTCCAGCTGGATCGCACTACGGTGGTATATGGGAACGGATAATCCGCATGATAAAGAGAACTCTTAATGCGGTTCTTCGGCAACAACAACTAGATGATGATGGATTGCACACAGTTATTTGTGAAGCTGAAGCAATCTTAACCGATGACCCAAGAGACCTTGAACCACTTACTCCTAACCATATTTTGCTCTTGAAAGGAAAACCTTCTTTGCCACCAGGACTTTTTGAAGAACATGATATGTACATAAGAAAAAGGTGGAGACAAGTCCAATACATCTCTAACCTTTTTTGGAAAAGGTGGATTCGTGAATACTTACCTTTGTTGCAAGAAAGACAAAAATGGAACCAAAGAAAGCGCAACCTTAAGTTGGGCGACATTGTACTTATCATGGATCCTCCTGCTCCACGAGGGTCTTGGCCACTTGGGCGAGTTTTAGAAGTGTTTAATGATAAGAGAGGATTGGTTCGTTCTGTTCGGCTACAGACAAAAACGAACACAATTGAAAGACCCGTCACTAAACTCTGTCTACTATATGAAATATCTGAATAGTAAATTTGAGAACTTTTTTGGCTTTATACTCATGTGGTAGATGAACTTTTTATTTATTTATTTTTTTTTTTTTTGTGGTATGTGTATTTTGTGTGGCTCCATGTTCTTTTGTATTGGAATTGTAATGCCTACTAACCATTACAATTAGGGGCCGGAGTGTAGGAGCCACTTTTGAATGTATTTTATTTGTGTCCGATAGGGGGCAGTGTGATACTTTTGGGTTGTTTACCATAAAAGGGGAACTCACCTGCACTTGATTGATACTGCTTGCCAGAGGGTGAACACAAACAATTTTCGACCGCTAATTGTTCGCCAGTCTGTTGTCACATTACTATGTTGATGGTCGAAGGATGTCAATACCACAAGGATATGGAGATAACAATCAGAATATTGAGCATTAAAAGAAACCAACAACAAACACCGCTTTGTGGAGTTCTTGATGGATGCAAGTAGCGGACGGGCGGCGGCGAGTCGATCAAATGTTCCAGCAAGCAAAACTCCAGGGGCTTAAAGTCAAGATCTTAGCCTCTACAGGGGAATAAAGTAAGGCATAAAAAATGCTTCGGTTCAAATAAGTGTTCCTTTTGTTGTGCTTCCTGCTGCTAGGAACTTGTGGGAAGAGTATTCGTACGGAGACGAGCTGGATGACTCCAGAGGAGTTCACAAAGGCAGCGTCAGATCAGCCGGATGTTTCTTGGAAGAAAGACATCGAGTATGACGGAAAACCCCTCAATGCTCTTATAAAGGTAACAAAAGTCAGCAAGTTATCTCACCTCAAACCACTGATAGTTTACATTTGGAGCTGCTAGTTGAGCATCTGAATGTGTTTGGGATAAAATGTGGTTTTTCAGCAAATGCTTGCTTCCAACCCACTACTGTATCAAGCTTCCTACAAACTGGAGTTTTTATTTAAATGGGATTAGTTAAATTTGAAAATTGTATTGAATGTATTCTGTATTACAAAACATGTCACCTATTTATTACATTGACATTTCAGCATGCCTATAGAGGGACTTGGTGAAATAAAAATGGAAAAAGTTCCTTTGTGTTACTTTAAATGTCAAACAAAATTTGAACCTGTGCTGGTGAGTTGGGTGTCAGAGATTGCAGTTTCTTTCATTATTGACTTCTTCTCTTCCTCAGCCTTTCTGACCTCTGGTGTGCCACACAGATCCATTTTGGGCCCAGTTGTATTTTCCGTCTACATGCTGCCATTAGAATTTATTATTTTAAAATAAATAAATATCCTTTCATCTGTATTCAGAGGATTTACAGATGTATCTGTCAGTCTGCTGTCAATGTTTTCTCTGAATGAGTGAAAACAGAATGTATTGTGTCCTCCCCCACCAAGTTTCCCAGCGGTGTATCTTCAATAGTTTCAGGTCTAGATGCTCTGGCCTCTCACCTTAACCACGTGGCCAAAAATCTGGGTGCGGCAGACAGTAGTTTAAAACTTTATAAACAGATTGACTCTGTTGTCCATATTGCTGGACAATATCTGTTAGACGTCCCACAGTCGAGGTGCAAACCTCGACCTTTTCCTTTGTGGTCACTGGTCCCAAACTCTGGAACGCCCTACCCCCTGGACTACGTAGCAGCACTGACTTTTACAGATAGACTTTTGACACGTAACAACGCTATGTCACTTTTCTCTGTTTTAATGTGTTTGTTGTGTTTATTTATTTTTTTTTGTACGTATTGATTTTTATCTGATTGCAATGCTGTGAAGCACTTTGATTAACTTAGGTTGTTGAGAGGAGGTTGGTTGCTTTATTAAATGGTATGACAAGGGAATGTAAGATTGTTGAGCCAAATGTGAAAAGAATAAAATAAAATCTGTTCCTGTGCTTTCTTAGGCTGAAGTCTTGGAGATCCACTCGTTGCTGTGTAGTTGCAGACTGTGCAACCCAGAGCCTCAAGACGCGGTGAGTCTATCGATCAGTTAGTTTCAGATGGAGCGCATTTATATCTGCTCTGAGGCTGAGCGACATTCAAAATGCTACAGTCTGAGCCTGCGTTTTTCTAAGGATGAGCTGAATATGAATGTAACCGCTGTCTGTCTTGGCAGGAAGATGACAAAAATGATGATGAGTGTTTCATTTGTAAAAGCGACCAAGAGAATCTGGTAGAGTGTGATTGGTGTCCGAAATCCTTCCACCAGAAATGTCATCTGCCTCACATAGACGACAAGGCTTTGAGGTGAGCTGTGACAGGGCAACATCTATCTTTTTAATTTTTTTTTTAGATTTTTTGTTTGTGTGTGGAAACTGCGTCATCTGCAATTATAACGCAAGGTCTGTATATTTTGGAGTCGATGGAGTCAATGGAGTCTGGAGTCGACGGTCAACCGGGTTGTCCAAATCACGTGACCAATTTTCAATGATATAGCAGCAAGACGGCCTCGCTGAGTCTCCATTTCAACTTGTCTCGAAAGTGCATAGTTTTTGCTGTTCTGTCCTCCAAACTTTTCAAGCTTTCATTATTGTTGTCAGTATATATCTCACGATACACCCTGAAATTGGACCTCTGCTTTTAACCCATCACTAGTTTCACTAGGAGCAGTGGCCTACTATCCCAGTGCCCGGGGAGCAACTGGGAGTCAAGGGCCTTGCTCAGGGGCCCACAGGGAGCGTTGTTGCCAACCCAGGAACTTGAACCTGGGTCCTCCAGGCCCAAGCACATCTCTGTAACCACTAGGCCATCACTCTCCAAATCTAATGCTATGTTGGACTTCTATGTTGGAATTCTCACTGTGCTTTGTTAATGAACATTTCCACCACATAGGCCAAGTAAAAACAGCTTTAGGATAACTAATATACGGCATGTATTTTTCTGGATATTGCTATCATATTTGGTGCACGTTTGGCGCATGAAGAAACAGTAAAAACAGGCAATTCTTGTGAAAGCACTGGCAAGAAGAGAGAGAGAAACAAGCATGTATAAAATTATTTGCTAAATTTTTACGTATGGTTTGGAAATGTACGGTGTATATTTTCATTCTAAGCTATAAAAATGGTTCATTAAACATGTGGATTTCATATCAGACAAGAACGGGCAGTAGAATCGGTTCCTCCTCAAAACTTCTCCATGTTGCTATGTTCCTTATGTCATCTCGTTATAGCCAGCCAGGCAGCCGTTATATTGCTGCTGATTTTTGTGACATGGTTTGAGACAAATTCAGGTGCTAGCTGGACACAATAGCAGGTCAGATAGCTTAGGTGGCTGTTTACACTTTTTTTTTTGTCACTGAACTCAAGAAAAATGTGGGCGTTTCAGGATATATGAGACACGTTGTGAGATTTGCAAGGCTGCTGGGATCTGTAGGTTTTATGGGGATGTACAGCTGAGTGTCATCAGCATAAACATCGTCATTTACATTATGGCGGCAGCACGATGGCTTAGTGGTTA
Source organism: Xenentodon cancila (assembly GCA_014839995.1). Taxonomy (NCBI): domain Eukaryota; kingdom Metazoa; phylum Chordata; class Actinopteri; order Beloniformes; family Belonidae; genus Xenentodon; species Xenentodon cancila. Next base: position 20,412,782 of record CM026214.1, on the reverse strand, counting down.
GCACTGTTGTCTCCCAGCAAGAAGGTTGGGCCGGGGTCTTTTTGTGTGGAGTTTGCATGTTCTCCCTGTGCTTGGGTGGGTTCCCTCCGGGTACTCCGGCTTCCTCCCACAGTCCAAAAACATACAGGATAGGTTAATTGATCATTTTAAATTGCCCGTAGGTGTGAATGTGCATGTTTGTCTGTCTTGTATGTGGCCCTGCGATGGACTGGCAACCTGTCCAGGGTGTACCCCTGCCTTCCACCTACTATGCGTCAGGATAGGCTACGACAGACCCCCGTGACCTGGAGATGGAGTAAGTGGGAATAGATAATGGATGGATTTATATTATGCCCCAGAGCTAGCTGGTAGGTGCATGTAAATGAAGAATAAAAGGGGGGCCAAGTACTGAGCCCTGTGGTACGACACAACTGAACTGAGCCACTGAGGAAGTAACGTTATTCAGACAGAAAAGTTGTGTTAGAGATGTGAATGTAATTCGTCAAGAGCAGACCTCTTAATTCCAATCCAGGACTCCAAACATTGTTATGGTCAGGAGTTTTAAAGGCGGCACCTAAATTTAGGCCCAAAATCGCTTTTATCTGCACTTAGCAGTAGGTCATTAGTCACCTCAACGAGGGCTTTCCTTGTTCTCTGGAGTTCTCTAAAACTAGATGGAAAGCTGAAGATACTGTTTTCCTTTGAATATAAGAGAACTGGTGTCTCAGTGTGAATAATGAAGGCAAACAGAGCGGCTTAATATTTTGTTGAGATTTATGTTTTCCTGTCTCTTTGCATGCAGTGACAACAACAAATGGATGTGCACGTTCTGTATTTTTGCAATAATTCAACAGTATCGCTACAAAGATGAGCAGGAGATGGCTGCTGTCTTGTCCAGGCAAATATCTCTAAACCTCATGGTCAGCATCAGTCTACCATTTCCTGTTGGAAGTTCCACTTCCTGACTCTCTGCCAAACAGCTGACATTTAACCCTCTGTTTCTAAAAACAGGAATGCCAGTATCTCCTCCTGTACCTGCGCAGTGCTGATGAGGAGCAAGAGTTTGCAAAAAACACCTGTCTCTATGTAAGCCTCTTTAAATTCATGAATTTTTTTAGGGCTTACTAACTCAAAGACAACTAAGTGCACGTAAGGTCTAGCAGTTGTTGGAATCACAAGACCTGCAGTCTTTTTCTTATTTTAATTATAAATGAGTGCAAACATAGTGCAATTTGTGTTTGAAATTTGCAGTTAGAAGACTACTCCAGTCTCATCGAGACACCAATGTGGCTGTGCAGAATAGCAGAGAAACTGGAGAAGAAACAGTACCAGACTGTTGGCCAGTTTGTGTCCGACGTCCAGCTCATTTTCACCAACTGTTCCAAATACAACCAGGTACGAACGCATCCATGGCTGGACAATAAAAGCACTAAATGTCAATAAAAAGTCTCATCTTTTAATATAACTAATGTGCACTGTTGTTTTCTCTTGCAGAATAATGCTAAATACTTTGCCATTGCCAACCAGCTGAAACAACTATTTGACAGCGAATTTAAGAAGGCCTTCAGCATCCCATAAATGGATGTTTTTTTTTAGGCTCTTTATCAAATAATGAGTAAAATGTTAGAATTGTGCCATTTTTAGAAGTTCTTGCTAACCTGTGCTGTCTTTTCTTAAGAATAACCTGCAGCATTTTGATTCTTCACTTCCTATCGCACGTTTGTCTTGATCTCAGAAGACAGACCCAATGCTACAAAGGTGTTCTGAAAGTGTGGCAAGTGCTTAGAAAGCTGGTGCTGAGGCTCTGACCTTCTCTAAGCACAATAGGTGTTTTATATGTAAGTTATTTTTCCCATGTTTTTGGTAACAAAGTCCCTTTGCTCTTCCCAAACAACCATGAAGTCTCATTGGTTTCACTTCTCTGTGGGAGAGTTGTAACTGAGAGAAAAGGCGTGTGAGGAGGTTGGACTGTATGCCCTTGAAGGTTTGTAGTAGAAGGGACAAAGCAGAAAAGTGAAGTGCCAGAAATGACCACTCAGCAGTAGCCTAAGCAGGGAAGCTCAGACTTCTCTCTCCCCAGTCACTTTGTCTAGCTCATGTGGAGGGAATCCCAAGGCGTTCTCATGCCAGCCAAGAGACGTAGTCCCTCTGATGTACGGCCCATGTCCTCTTTTGTTTTCTCTTGAGGTTGTTTTCTATTTGTATGATTTTAAGTTGTACTTTTTTCTCATTTGTGTTGCCTTTTTCTTTAAATAAATTGCATTTTCGCTCCAGACAGTGCCATCTGCTTCAATTAAGTTGGCTTTTATTTTACGCTGAGTGGCCCAGGTTGTAACACCAACCCGTAGTATATTAAGGCAGACTTTCAGTAAATGAACAACAAGGTGTTTTTTCTTTCAAATAAGTGATAATGCAGTTTTAGCTCTTAATCCAAGCACCAAATTGCTAAAGTGTTGTCAGACAGCATCAACGTCATGAAGTGCAATGCTGTTCTTTAAAAAGCTTTTCTTTGTGAATCTTTATTTTTGCTTCAAAATTAGACATTTTAACTTGATAAGTAACAACCACTGTTCGTTCCAGGCACTGCTGGTTTTTAGATCAGGCAGCTGGTTATTGACCTTTGGTGGGGAAAAGTCAAAATGAGTAGCTGATACCTTCAGTACCTTCAAACTAACTAATACGTTCACAGCTTGTTGTAAAGGAAGCTTGTCTACTGGAGCTCTGTGGTATTTTCACCAAAACATGTCTTGGTTATTTAATCATAAATGTCTGTGACTTCTTTTGACACCAACACTGAAATTAATGCTTGAAGAAATGGCGTCAGCTTTTAAAACAAAGATAAAACAAAAATATGTCTCCTTTTAACTTGTAAAACGTTTTGCAGTGAACTTTATTTACACATTAGTGTTGCATTGGTTTACATTTAAACCTGTGTACCTAAATGTAAATGTTAGTGACCACTGAACATTTAACATTGGTATCTCATTTCTCTATTTTACATTGAGGAGAGTACCTTCTCTACATTTCCAACAAACAGAAATAATCGATGCTACAGTACATTCAGTATTTTTTAAAAGGCATAGTTAAATGTTGAAGTGATTTTCTGTTTTCTGTTTGATCATGAATGTGTAAAGATGAATTATATAGAAATATACAATATGAATTTCAATTCAATTCAATTTTATTTATATAGCGTCTATTACAACACAAGTTGTCTCTAGGCGCTTTCCAGAAACCCAGAACATGACCCCCGAGCAATTATTACATAAACAACGGCAGGTAAGAACTCCCATGTTGGAAGAAAAACCTTAAGCCAAACAGTGGCAAAGAAAAACTCCCCTTTAAGAGGGAAGAAACCTTGAGCAGGACCTGGCTCATAAGGGGGGACCCTCCTGCCGAAGGCCAGCCGGGTAGAGCAAGAAATAAGAAAGAATAGAGACATAAAAACACAGTTAAAGGTACAAGACAGGATACAATAGTAAAAGTATCTATCAGCAGCAGAACTAAGACTTCTGTGTATATATGGGTAATATATGGATAGTTGGTGATCCACAGGGATGAGGACTGCAGGTCAGGATGTCAGCAAATATCCAACAGAGACATCCATATAGACAGGTGGAGGCAAACACTGGGATGGTTAGAAATGGGACTGCAGGTCAGCAAGCAGCTCCCGAGGCTCTGTTCTGCAGGACATGTACAGAAGTGAAAAAGAGGGGACAGACCAATACACAACAAACTACAAGAACAATGGACCACAATTATGCTTATGAGATACTGGTAATAACTGAGGGTTGAGGTGAAGAAGAGACAGAGAAGCCAAGGAGAAACAGAGAAGGTGAAAGGCACCACTCAGTGGATCATGTTGGTGCCCCCCTGCAGCAGAGGCCTATAGCAGCATATCTACACCGAAGCTATGTTTAAGATGAGCTGCTCTAGTCTGGTCCTGTAGCGGCAGCTTTGACTACTGGGCCTGACACATTAAGGTACTAAATATACACTAACTATATGCTTTATTAAACAGAAATGTTTAGTTTTAAAGGTGGAGGTGGTGTCAACCTCCTTAACCCAAACTGGAAGTTGGTTCCAGAGTGATGGTGCCTGATAACAGAAAGCCGTCCTCCAAATCTACATTTCGATACTCTAGGAACTACGAGTAAACCTGCACCCTGAGAACGGAGAACTCTATTAGGAACGTACGGTACTATCAGGTCTTGCAAATATCGCGGCGCTAGGCCATTTTGGACTTTATATGCCAGTAATAAAATTTTGAATTGGATTCTAAATTTTACGGGGAGCCAATGGAGGGAAGCTAAAACTGGAGAGACGTGGTCTCTCTTGTTGATTCCTGTCAGCACTCGCGCTGCTGCATTTTGGATCAGCTGGAGGCTGTTAAGAGAATTACTTGGACATCCAGCCAACAACACGTTACAGTAATCTAGTCTAGAAGATACGAACGCATGAATTAGTTTTTCAGCATCACTCTGCGAGAGGATGCTCCTAATCTTTGCGATATTACGGAGGTGGAAAAACGCGGTTTTACAAACCTGATTAATATGTTGTTTAAATGACAAATCCTGATCGAATATAACGCCAAGGTTTCGCACAGTTTTACTGGAGCCCATCGCAAGACCATCTAATCCCTTCCTAAGCTGTTTGGGACCACAAACAACAACCTCTGTTTTATCAGAATTTAGTAGCAAAAAATTTCTGGACATCCAGTCCTTGATGTCCTTAAGACACATCTGAAGTTTGTCTAATGGTTCTGTTTCATCTGACTTCATAGACAGATACAGCTGCGTATCATCAGCATAACAATGAAAATTAATGCCGTGGTTCCGGATAATACTTCCCAAGGGCTGCATGTATAAACTGAACAAGATTGGCCCTAGCACTGAACCCTGTGGGACACCTTAGCAGACCCTTGTCTGTACGAAAGAAACCTCATGAACATGGACAAACTGGAATCTATCAGACAGATATGATTTAAACCAATCTAGAGCTGTCCCTTTAATCCCAACAACATACTCTAGCCTCTGCAGTAAAATGCTGTGATCTATGGTATCAAAAGCAGTGCTGAGGTCCAGCAGAACCAGTATGGACACTAACCCATTATCTGAGGCCATAAAAAAGTCATTCGAGACTCGAACCAGTGCTGTTTCTGTGCTATGATGCATTCTGAACCCTGACTGAAAAATTTCAAATAGATCATTTCTATACAAATGCTCACACAGCTGGCTTGCAACTACCCTTTCCAGAATTTTAGAGATAAATGGAAGGTTGGAAATCAGTCTATAATTAGCTAAAATGTCTGGGTCAAGAGAGGGTTTTTTAAGTAATGGTTTGATTACTGCAACTGTAAAAGCCTGTGGCACATATCCTAAGACAAGGGACAAGTTGATCTGTTCCAGTATTTCAGTAATCCACGTTCCTCCTCTTTACTTGAAGAGCGTCAATCGCAGTAGCCACTAGATGGCGCCACGTGACCACTAATTCCAGCAGGTTTTTGTCAGATAGGGTTTGTATCCTCATTTATTTTTTAGTTGGAGTGGCAAAGATTTTTTCATCTTAAATTGAATTAGTTGTCCTTCTATAGTTCTTATATGACAGTAAGATTCAGACAACTCTGAGGATGCTGCGATCAGACTTTTTTGTACTTTAGTTTATTTAGTTATGTAATTATGGCCACTCGCCAATCATGACAAAGGGTGGAGACGCACCGATCAAGTTTCTGAGCACCACCCTCAATCTACTCGCCATCATTTTACTTTCTCTTTGCAAGTTATATATGTGTAATTTACCTCTGGGATCTGAAACAGAAAGAATATAAGTGCGAGAGCTGATTTGAACGACACACACCAACATCTGGCAGCTGTGGTTCTACCTGGATCCTTCCTGCCATGAACAAGATAACTGACATGGAGCAAGATGAAGTGGTCCAACGTAAGTATGAAAAGTAACAGTTTTCAAAGAGTTGAGCTTCACTAAAGAGCTCGAATCTTAGTGTTTCCTTTTACGTAATTTCTCATCTTAATACATCATTTTAATTGTAGATGACAATGTGTGTTAGAACACGTTTTACGGTAAGAAATGGGTTAAAGGTCAGTGTCAAACTAGTTAGTTAGAGTTTGGTCTCAGGGCTTTTCATCTTTACATGGGTTAGTTGGTTCAGAATCCCAATGTTTCATAAATGAAATCATTGGCTGAAATAAAGCAAATAGCCAAGCAAAAATGTGACATCCCTCATTATACAAAACCAAATTAAATGTAGACTTACTGTTGTGTCTTGTGAGCACTCCAACACTTTATGACACTATGTCACATGTAAAAAAACAAACAAAAAAAAAAACACATTTACTTGGACACTCAATGATAGTTAATAACAGAAGGAAATGATAGAGAGGGACATTTAACCAGAAAACCACTTTATTTTAAAGGATTTACATGCTTTTTCATGCAACTGTATTTGGTCTGACTGTATTTGCACCTGTCTGACTGTATTTGGTCTGACTGTATTTGGTCTGACTGTATTTGCACCTGTTCCTGTCAGTATGGTTTACACGGTGGGATTGGGGGACTGCTCCATGTTTCTTGTCCAACTCACTACAGCTTTCACAGGTTCAGTCTCCTCTTGTGATTCCAGATGTGATCATGCTGAAGTCAGACACTTGTCGCTGCTATTCCATCTGGAACATGACTTCATTTTGTTAATGAAGTTTATTATCAATGAAGAAAACATTTAACATTTAAACTGTTTTATTTTAAGTAATGAATGAGTACAGAGCAAAAACATGTTGACCACTTATCACTGCTGCTTCAGCAGTTACAAGTACACCATGTGCATTTATAACTGCTGTGTCCGTGGACCTAAATCTGGCTTTCAGATGATGAGGAAACAGAAGCAAACATGGTGACAAGAGGGAGGGAACTCAGAAAAAGAAGTGTGTGTGATGATGAGGAGGAGCAGCCTGGTCCATCATCCCACATTTCACAGAATCTCAGAAAAAGGAACAAGACAATGTGTGAGTTGCCTTTCTTGTGCTTTTTTTGTGCTGCTGATCCATCCATCCATCCATCCATCCATCCATCCATCCATCCATCCATCCATCCATCCATCCATCCATCCATCCATCCATCCATCCATCCATCCATCCATCCATCCATCCATCCATCCATCCATCCATCCATCCATCCAGATTGTACCAACCTTTCAATTACAATGTGATTACTGTGAAACACGTTAGAAGTTCATCAGTTGAATGGGGACTGTTGTCACATGTTACTGTAGCACTGTCTCACATCGTCTTACTGCTGGCAGTGTGGGGGGTTATAATATTTAGAAACTGAGATTGCTGACAGTGTTGTCACTGACCCTTGAAGGTTATTGAGTAAACACGGAGTAGCTGTCACAGAAGTCGATCTTTTTTGATTTATTCTTCTTTGCTTTTCTTTCTTTTTCATTTGGGAAAAACAGGTTTGGTCCTTTGTTAAAACACGTCCAGAGATATGACACTCCTCCAGCAGGGCAATTAAAGTCAATTTTGTGGTAAATTCCTAATAGAAGCAAGTCCCAGCGTGTTAATAATAAATTCATAAGTTTGGAAAAGGAAAGTTACACAGAAATGCTGAGTCACTAACTGTCTCAACTGTAAAAAGAAATGTTTTATTGCCTCTCTTTAGCTTCTCAAAAGGGAGACATGAATGACTGTTGTTCCTGGTCCATCTATAAGACCCAGCTGCCTGTGACCTGTGGAAAAGAGGAGGGAACTCTCATCCGAGACAGACTGGCTAAAGGTAAAAGGAAATCCAGCCCAGTGTGTGAGTGGGTTCATGCTGCTTGTTCAGCATGCTTTAGGGTTAGTGCTAAGTGCTCTGGATAAATGCTGCTCAAAGTTATGGAAAAATAGTAAATAAATGTGGAGCTCGTGTAGTGTTGGCTGTGATAAACGTGGAGCTGTATACGTTCTTTCATTGGTTTTGTAACCACACATACAGCTTTGTGATCTGTGCCAGAAGATTTGTAACTCATGTGTGCATGCATGTGAATTGTGTCTACGGAGTTCCCCTTGTTTCGTTTTTCACCTGTCATCTGTGTTTTGTTTTTAATGTTCGACGAATTTAACTGAATCTCTTGTTCTTTTAATATTTCAGGAGAAAAATGTATTTTGGTGAAGAAACAGTGGTTTACCCCCACTGAATTTGAAAAGTTTGCAGGAAAGGGGAGCTACAAGAACTGGAGGCAGAGCATCCGTTGCATGGGCATTCAACTCGGAAAACTTATCAGGGTTTGTTTGTAAAGCCATTTCAGGCTTAGTTCTTCAACTCGCAGCAGTCCACAACCTTTTCCATGTATTTCTGCTTTGGTAAATCACCTCATAATTCCCTCCAGGGGGGTCAACTGAAGTCAGCACGCCACTTCAGAGGAAGTAAACCGGTAAAAATGAACTGGGGAGAAAAAAGATAAATAGTTTTTGTGTTTAGTGACTCTGATCTTAACTATGTCCACCCATTTGATGTTGCCAGGACAAGAAGACCCAACTTCATTTCAATAATTCCACTGCAAGTAAGTTGTCGGAGAACAACATATGTTGTTTATAAAATGTATGTGGTTTGAGTGTATTTTCTGAATTATTTGAGATGAACATAAAAATCACAGTCTCACTAACTATTGCAATAGCATGTGACACCTAAGAGTTAAAAAATTAGAAAAAGAAAAAAAGAACCTGATGTGATCATTAACAATTTAAAGCCTCAGGTATGAAATAATTCACAGGAAATACATTATTTTTTTTTATTTTGTTTTTTTTATACTGTATAGCTTTATTGAAATAAAGTTTCCATTTTGCCTTTAACAGTTTCTTTGTAAATCCACTATTAATAATTAGTATAGTTAATAATAGTGTAATAGTTATGTTAATAAATAGTACTTTTATTTGATGTTTATTTTTATTTTTTTATAAAACTTTTTATTTAGTTCTATTTTTAGTTATTTTTATCATGGGGTGGTACTGAGGTCTTGGAAATTTATTTATCAGATATGAAACTCGTCAGAGTTAAGTAGAGCAGAGCAGTTCGCATGAACAGGAACTTCCATCCATCCATTATCTATTCCCGCTTAATCCGTCTCCGGGTCACGGCACCACGGCAGGGGTCCACCCTGGACAGGTCGCCAGTCCATCACAGATGAACAGGAACTTCTGTGTCCATTTTCAATTTTTGCTTGACGAAATAATTGTTCATTTTAAATTCACATATCTTAATTTCTCTTGTAAATACTAACATTTTAGAGTCTGATCAAGGGGAAGATGAATATGTATCTGAAAATGAAGAATTATACCTGGAAGACCATCAGGAAGAGATTTTACTGAGCAGCAAGGAAGATTCCACAGATGTCATTCTTATTATTCTTATTATTCTTATTATTCTTATTATTATTATTGTTGTTGTTGTTGTTATTATTATTATTATTATTATTATTGTACTCTAAGAATTTTCGACTAAATTGATATTATTAATCTCCAGACTTCTCTAAGACAACGCAATTCTGGTGATGCTGGTCTGTAAAAATAACAACCCAAATTTTTAAAATATGTTTCATTATTCTTTCTCAGCTACTGATAATGCTTAATGCTTAAAGTAACCAAAGTGGCCGTTGATCCCAAATTCCTCCAGCTCAGCTCAACGAAGGGGCCTGGGTGTGAAGCTTAGCTAAGCAGCCAGAAGGAGCCTCAAGTTTTCAGCTACAACTTTTTGCAGCGGCCAGAGCAACCGGGCCCTCTGGTAGAGCAACCTCCACCTCAGACCCTTCCAGGTTGACTAACCGGCCACTAAAAGGAAGCCAGTTGTGCTTGTCCTTGTTTTAGCTCCTGTTGTGCTTGTTTTGGACATCATCTGGTAACAGCATCTGAAGTGAGAATGGATGGATGGATTTAATCAGGATGAATGAGGGTAACATTAGTTTGCATCTTGGGTTAGGATTATGTAAATCAGACTGTAGGAGGTATGTTAAAGCAATGGTTATGTTTAATTTCAGATGTATTTTATGTGTCTCACACAGACGAGGAGCCAGAAGAGATGGAGGAACAGGGTGAGCAGCAACCACACACCAGCCCTGAAAATCACAAGAAGAAGTTCAAAGTGACATGCGGAGCTCTATCTGGCACTTTATACGAGAAACGATTTGCATCAGGTAACCACATTTCACCACAACACAGAAAACAAGTGCATCTTGTTTGACACTCAGTTTTGCTGACAGGATTTCTACTCTGGGGAATAAAGTAAGGCATAAAAACAATGCTTCGGTTCAAATAAGTGTTCCTTTTGTTGTGCTTCCTGCTGCTAGGAACTTGTGGGAAGAGTATTCGTACGGAAACGAGCTGGATGACTCCAGTGGAGTTCACAAAGGCAGCGTCAGATCAGCCGGATGTTTCTTGGAAGAAAGACATCGATTATGACGGAAAACCCCTCAATGCTCTCATAGAGGTAACAACAGTCAGCGAGTTATCTCACCTCAAACCACTGATAGTTTACATTTGGAGCTGCTAGTTGAGCATCTGAGTGTGTGTGGAATCAAATGTGGTTTTTCAGCAAATGCTTGCTTCCGATCATGTTTCTATAACCAAGCCTTTTAGCCAAGACTTGTGTCAGAATCAAAGTAGTATTGAGTTCTCTGTGTATACGAACAAGTTTTCACGGTGGAGGTCCCACTACTGTATCAAGCTTCCTACAAACTGGAGTTAGTTTTTATTCAAATGGGATTAGTTAAATTTGAAAATTGTATTGACTGTACAAAACACAAAACGTACAAAACGTGTCTCCTATTTATTACATTGACATTTCAGCAAACAATTGAGGTCATACTGTGATAAAACCGGCGTTGTCTCAATCTGTGGCCTACACCACTATTTTTTGGAGTGGCTGTCATAAGAAATGCAATGCAAATGTTGCTTGTAGGCCCTCCTGCATGAGCATGTGCAACATCCCAAGTACACCTCTTCCGCCTATGCCAGTGGACCAGGAATCATACCTTGCTTGAGAACTAATACTAGCCAAAACAAATGTGCTTTAGGGGGTCAGTTGTGCTTACGAATGCTATGCAATGCAACAAAACAATGATAAAAGTGAAAACGAGGGAGTGACCAAGCAAGACACTGAATAAGAGCAGATCTTTGACAATGTCATAAAAAAATGCTACTTTACTTCCATGCCTATAGAGGGACTTGTTGAAATAAAAATGGAAAAAGTTCCTTTGTGTTACTTTAAATGTCAAACAAAATTTGAACCTGTGCTGGTGCGTTGGGTGTCAGAGATTGCAGTTTCTTTCATTATTGACTTCTTCTCTTCCTCAGCCTTTCTGACCTCTGGTGTGCCACACAGATCCATTTTGGGCCCAGTTGTATTTTCCGTCTACATGCTGCCATTAGAATTTATTATTTTAAAATAAATAATTATCCTTTCATCTGTATTCAGAGGATTTACAGATGTATCTGTCAGTCTGCTGTCAATGTTTTCTCTGAATGAGTGAAAACAGAATGTATTGTGTCCTCCCGCACCAAGTTTCCCAGCGGTGTATCTTCAATAGTTCCAGGTCTAGATGCTCTGGCCTCTCACCTTAACCACGTGGCCAAAAATCTGGGTGTGGCCTTAGTTTAAAACTTTATAAACAGATTTACTCTGTTGTCCATATTGCTGTACAATATCTGTTAGAGGTCCCACAGTCGAGGTGCAAACCTCGACCTTTTCCTTTGTGATCACTGGTCCCAAACTCTGGAACGCCCTACCCCCTGGACTACGTAGCAGCACTGACTTTTACAGATAGACTTTTGACACGTAACAACGCTATGTCACTTTTCTCTATTTTAATGTGTTTGTTATGTTTATTTATTTATTTTTTTTTTGTACGTATTGATTTTTATCTGATTGCAATGCTGTGAAGCACTTTGATTAACTCAGGTTGTTGAGAGGAGGTTGATTGATTTATTAAATGGCATGACAAGGGAATGTGTGATTGTTGAGCCAAATGTGAAAAGAATGAAATAAAATCTGTTTCTGTGCTTTCTCAGGCTAAAGTCTTGGAGATCCACTCGTTGCTGTGTAGTTGCAGACTGTGCAAGCCAAAGCCTCAAAACGTGGTGAGTCTATCGATCAGTTAGTTTCAGATGGAGCGCATTTATATCTGCTCTGAGGCTGAGCGACATTCAAAATGCTACAGTCTGAGCCTGCGTTTTTCTAAGGATGAGCTGAATATGAATGTAACCGCTGTCTGTCTTGGCAGGAAGATGACAAAAATGATGATGAGTGTTTCATTTGTAAAAGCGACAAAGAGAATCTGGTAGAGTGTGATTGGTGTCCGAAATCCTTCCACCAGAAATGTCATCTGCCTCACGTAGACGACAAGGCTTTGAGGTGAGCTGTGACAGGGCAACATCTATCTTTTTTAATTTTTTTTAGTTTTTTTTGTGTGTGTGGAAACTGCGTCATCTGCAATTATAATACAAGGTCTGTATATTTCGGAGTCAACGGACTCTGGAGTCGACGGACACACCGGGTTGTCCAAATCACGTGACCAATTTTCAATGATATAGCAGCAAGACGGCCTCGCTGAGTCTCCATTTCAACTTGTCTCGAAAGTGCATAATTTTGTTGTTCTGTTCAGTTGCAGCTACTGATAAGACCAGTTTCTGCCTTAACGATATTTAGCGACAAAGACTAAATTCCTCCTTTCTCAGGGCGGTTCCCCTTCTAGGTAGGACTTATGTGTATATGTATGTCTAGTTTAGGTTCAGAGTAGAAGAGACAAAATCGTTTTCACTTGTACCGTTTCTCACGTTTAAGCAAAAGAATAAATCTGATTCTATGTTGGACTTCCCACTGTGTTTTGTTAACGAACATTTCCAAACAGAGCGGCTTAATATTTTGTTGAGATTTATGTTTTTCTGTCTCTTTTCATGCAGCGACAACAAAAAATGGATGTGCACGTTCTGTGTTTTTTCAATAAATCAACAGTACCGCTACGATGCTGAGCAGGAGATGGCTGCTGTCTTGTCCAGGCAAATATCTCTAAACCTAATGGTCAGCATCAGTCTACCATTTCCTGTTGGAAGCTCCACCTATGTAACTTTCCTGACTCTCTACCACAGAGCTGACATTTATCCCTCTGTTTCTAATAAACAGGAATGCCAGTATCTCCTCCTGTACCTGCGCAGTGCTGACGACAGACAAATATTTGCAATAAATCCCTGTCTCTATGTAAGCACAACACTTTCAGACAACACAGGTCACATAAAGTCTGGCAGTAGCTGGAATCACAACATCAGCAGTCTTTTTTTCATTTGAATCGTAAATGAGAATAAAAACAAATGTAAATATAATGCGGTTTGTGTTTGAAATTTGCAGTTAGAAGACTACTCCAGTCTCATCGAGACACCAATGTGGCTGTGCAGAATAGCAGAGAAACTGGAGAAGAAACAGTACCAGACTGTTGGCCAGTTTGTGTCTGACGTCCAGCTCATTTTCACCAACTGTTCCAAATACAACCAGGTACGAACGCATCCATGGCTGGAGCTTTTCTTTCTTTGCGTGTGTGAGAATAAAAGCACTTAAATGTCAAAAGATGAGACTTTTTATGAATGTAGTTAATGCGCGCTGTTGTTTTCTCTTGCAGTATCCTGATGAACACCTTGTCATTGGCTACCAGCTGAAACAACTATTTGACACAGAATTTAAGAAGGCCTTCAGCATCCCATAAAACACAATTTTTGGACTCCTCGCATTTTGGGAAAATGCTTATGTTTGAATTTTTGCAGTTGTTTCTGTGTCTTTTCTGAAAAAAATGACCCGCAGCCCTCTGATTTCTTCTTTCACATCACTTATAAATGTTTATCTTCTCCTCAGAAGACAGACAAAATGCTACAAAGGTGTTTTGCAAGTGCAGTAAATGGTCCCCTCCCTCTTCTTCTTTGTTGTATCCTGTATATTTACCTATTTGTATTTGGTCTTGGAGAATTTGAATCAAGTGTCTCTCTTGTTTAACTGTAATTGTTCACCTTCTATGCCTGTTACGCCTTCTAACCTTCTAACCCAAACTCTATCTTACAGATATGTGCTGCTTTGGTATTTTTTGCCTTTATGTTTTGCCTGCTGTACTCATTTAAACTTAGAAAATGTGTATTATACACTTGTTTTTGTGCAGAACTCGTTCACTTGAAGACTTAATGTATTTGAAGTGGCTGTGGGTTTTTGGAGCTTTATATGTCATTTGATTATAACACCGTATGTCAGGTTTAAACGACCTAAACATTTAATAAACACACAATAAGGAAGAAAGACAAAGTCTGTATGTTTTCATTCATCAGCCCGGAGGACGGACAGAGAACTCAGCCACATTTCTGCCGCTCTCGTCTCTGTCCGCACCCCCCCTCTGATGGCCTCTTAAGGCATTTATTGAAAATAAGGAGGTCACAAATGACATGGAGATAAGCAACAGTACAAGATGTATTCTGACGTTTACAATCATCTTATAAGACGAGCAGCATACAGTGCGTAAAATAACAATGAGATAAAACAAAGAGTGTGTTAAAGTTTAACCCGATCACCGTAATTCAACCACACTCTGATTTGTTAATTACATCTGGGTTATTTTGGGGCTCCTTATCCCAGACAAGCGGTGCCGAAACTGCAACAAAATGAAATTGTGTCCCAATAGGAGCCTAAATTTGGAAAATCCAGCCTGTGTCTTTGAAGTTCTCTATTTTTTTTTTGTGTGTGTGGCTGCAGAACAGAGGTACAAAGACGGTGAAGAAGCCGAATCTAACCGCAAGAGGTGCAGGGTCACAATCAGATTCATCAGGAAGATTATCTCAGGGGAAAAGACATGCGATTCACAAAACAATTCTCAGTCAGATGTTGCGGATTGACATTCCCGACGTGTTTGCATGTGTGGTGGCTGTCTGACACTGGTCAGCTGGGAAGCTGAAAACATTCAGGGATGATTACCGTCTGAATGTGGTCAGAATCTGCTTCATCGCAGTCTTCCAGGTCTCTTAGCTCAAACAACCCGGACCCTCCAGGGCCGCCCCCGGTCCCACGCGACAGAAACGAACCCAAACAGCCAGTGTGTGTGTGTGTGTGTGTGTGTGTGTGTGTGTGTGTGTGTGTGTGTGTGTGTGTGTGTGTGTGTGTGTGTGTGTGCAAACGTGAATATTGGTATCATAATAGCCCAAAACAACAAGTAAAAATCACTGATATATCAGCACATTTGGACGTGTTAGGTTAAAAAAATTGCCAAAAGTCCTGATTGTCTCTTGCAACACTTGTGCACCATAACACGGCACTTTGTTATACTACATCAACAACTATGAAATTAGCTCACAGAGCTACACAGGACATCCTGGCAGAGTGGAACTGACTCAAATTGATGACGGAGGCAAAAATGAGGAACTTTCCAAGCAAGAGGCCAAACGAAAGGAAATCTTGGGTAGAATCATAAAAGTGACTAAACCTCCAGGCTTAGAGGAAGCCACTGAGCTACAAAAGTCAAAGGCTAAAATAAATAAATAAATAAATAAAACTGACTATTTGGTATCAAAAGCCAGTGGTTCATATTGGGATCCTAAACTATAATGGAGATACAACAGGTGGAAGGACTAAAGAGGAGGATTTACCTGACGGAAACCTGACTAGTGTTTACCTCTGGGATGTTTAACAGAGGCTTTTGCAGTCTAAAATGGAAAACTTCAAGTTTCTTCATAATTACTGTAAAGTTAAAATATGCACTTAACTCTTCTGAGTGAAGAGGACCGGGATATTTGGTCCGCGTGTTGTGACTTTCCACGTTCCTCCTCTTCTCCTGGAGAGCGTCAATCCCAGAAAGCGACTAGATGGCGCCACGTGACCACTAATTCCAGCAGGTTTTTGTCAGATATGGTTTGTATCCTTATTTATTTTTTAGTTGGAGTAACGCTGATGTTTTCATCTTAAATTGAATTAGTTGTCCTTCTGTATTACTTAAATGACAGTAGGATACAAACAACTCCGAGGATGCTGCGATCAGACTATTTTGTATTTCAGTTTATTTAGTTTTGTAATAAGGCCACTCGCCAATTGTGACGGTTGTGCAGGCTCTGTGGTATTTTTTCCCCTCCCCTTCGTTGTGGTACAGACCAGGTGGATGGCAGGGGCGTGGCCAGACATTTTCGGACACCTGCACTCAATCCCCTCGTCAGCCTCAGGCCTATTTACCAGGCCTTCTCACCACTCCTGGTTGCCAGGAGATTTCCGTCCGAATAGTCGGGCCGGGCCGGGCCGGGCCGAGCCGAGCCGAGCCGAGCCGAGCCGAGCCGAGCCGAGCCGAGCCGGGCCAAGTTAAGTTCTGCTTTGGGGATTGTCCAGCCAAGCCAAGCCAAGTCAAGCCAAGCCAAGTCAAGTTTCCGCTTTGGGGATTGTCGAGTCAAGCCTAGCCAAGTCAAGTCAAGCCAAGCCAAGTTCCGCTTTGGGGATTGTCGAGTCAAGCCAAGCCAAGTCAAGTCCAGCCAAGTCAAGCCAAGCCACGTTCCGCTTTGGGGATTGTCGAGTCAAGCCTAGCCAAGCCAAGTTTCCGCTTTGGGGATTGTCGAGTCAAGCCAAGTCAAGTCAAGCCAAGCCAAGTTCCGCTTTGGGGATTGTCGAGTCAAGCCTAGCCAAGTCAAGTTTCCGCTTTGGGGATTGTCGAGTCAAGCCAAGTCAAGTCAAGCCAAGTCAAGTCAAGCCAAGCCAAGTTCTGCTTTGGGGATTGTCGAGTCAAGCCTAGCCAAGTCAAGTTTCCGCTTTGGGGATTGTCGAGTCAAGCCTAGCCAAGTCAAGTTTCCGCTTTGGGGATTGTCGAGTCAAGCCAAGTCAAGTCAAGTCAAGCCAAGCCAAGTTCCGCTTTGGGGATTGTCGAGTCAAGCCTAGCCAAGTCAAGTCAAGTCAAGCCAAGCCAAGTTCCGCTTTGGGGAGTGTCGAGTCAAGCCTAGCCAAGTCAAGTTTCCGCTTTGGGGATTGTCGAGTCAAGCCTAGCCAAGCCAAGCCAAGTCAAGTCAAGTCCAGCCAAGTCAAGCCAAGCCACGTTCCGCTTTGGGGATTGTCGAGTCAAGCCTAGCCAAGCCAAGTTTCCGCTTTGGGGATTGTCGAGTCAAGCCTAGCCAAGCCAAGTCAAGCCAAGCCACGTTCCGCTTTGGGGATTGTCAAGCCACGTTCCGCTTCGGGGATGCTACGTCTGCCAAGCCTGGTTCCTGCCTTGTTCTGTGTTCCATGTTGGGAAAATAAATCATTTTCTACCTTCCTTGGCTCTCTGCTCTGGGGTTCTGTTCAGTCGGTCCGTGACACCAATCACGACAAACGGCGGAGATAAAGTTAGTGTTTAATACACTACAGCTACCATAATCCCCACATGCACTCTGTGTTGTTTCACTTTCGTTTTACGCGCTACACAAGCGTTTCCTTCTGGGATCAGAAACGGAAATATAACTAGTGAGAGAGCTGATCTGAACAGTTGCAACTAGAAAAACAACTTTTTGCAGCTGCGATGGAAGTTAAAGCTTCTTCTGCCGTGAGGCTCGAAAACCCCACGGAGGCAGAGGAGGAGGTGCAGGAAGGTGAGTGTGGAAAGTAAGAGTTTTGTACAGTTTAGCTGTACTCCTGGTCAGTTTCAAGAGCCAGTGCTTTTATTATTATTATTATTTTTGTGACTGTATTTCAAGACAAAGAAGTAACTGCCTTTGGTTTTCCTGTCTTATCATTTCACATCTTAATATAGTATATAATGTTAATTAATACAAGATAATGTATGCTAGAGCACATCATTTACGGGTAAAAATGGCTTAAAAGTCAGTGTCACTTGGACCCGATGCAAACCGACCACTGACAAAAGCTGTTAAACCGCACTTTCTGGTCTGTGAGGTGTTTGGTTGCAGCATCATGAGGCTCCTCATGTGACATGATCCTGAGGAGCAATAAATGGCTGCTAAACCAGCAAAGTGGCACACTTAGATTTTGATATTAAGTACACCCTGACTTTTGGACTATAGGACAGTTTATCGCATTAATTCTTTCACAGTGTGATCTGAAGAGAAAAAGATTAACATCATTAAAGTTCCTCCCTGCTTGACCCGGAAGGACGCAGCATTACTGACCGCAGGTCCTTCGGTGCTACTGGTTTAGCGGCGTGGAGGAGGTCACCGGGTCGGCTTCAGCAGGTGGAGACTCCTCCAGGCTACACTCCTGCCGTCTCCAGACGAGTAACAAAGTAGTAATACTAGTCAAGCTGATCTCTGCCTCTCCAGTCACAAACCCGGTGGTATTTTTGGCTTGCTCTTGACTTGGAGAGGCGTCTTCACGGAGCACTCGGACAACGCTCCATCTCTCACTGTGATGTGTTTCACCATCTTGGATTCCCATTTGACACTGCAGTCTTTTTCATCTCCGTTGCATAACCTAAACAAATTGTTACGCTGGTCCACTTCTGCACATTTCACACAGCAAGCTGAAATAAAAGGCGCTACAGAGGAGAAATAAAGTGTCTACGTGAATGCTGCTTTAGTTTTTAGGCTAAATAACAAACAAGTACAGGAAGGTTTCGCTCATCTTGACTAAATATGGAGCAGAAGAAGGCAGAAGTGAGACACTGCTGTAGTATTTTGCTCCCTTGTAGCTGGTTTTGGGTCTTTTTAATATTTCCTGTCCTCCACAAATGATGTTTGGCACTAAAGACGCAAACATACAGCAGATTGGTTTGTTGAATTTGCCAAATCTAGTGTAAATGCTTTTCACTGTAATAATCTTAGCAGCAAATGTTGAATATCTGATCAGGTTGGTACTGTACACAATGTGTGGTGTTGATGCACATTTATGGAATAAATCCATACTGGGTGGGAGGAGAAATTTATAAAATTGTAAAGGTGAGGTCCTGGTTATCTAACCCAGGGATGAAAGATGATCAATAGAACATCGTTTATAAATAAAGTGTAATAAATGCTATTTGTTGCATTCACAGAGCCCTTGAGGATCATGCTCATTGGGAAGAGCGGAGCCGGCAAGAGCTCGAGTGGGAACACCATCCTCAACAAAACTGTGTTCAAATCTGACATGAAGCTGAAAAGAGTCACTATCTACTGTGAGAAGGAAGATGGGATGGTTGAAGACAGACCTGTCTCCGTCATCGACACACCTGGGCTCTTTGAGAAAGACCGCAACAAGGAGGAAATTGTTCGCGAGATCCTGATGCGAGTGAAACTGCAGGACCCAGGCCCTCACGTCTTCGTGTTTGTTATTCCTTTAGGAAGGATGACCCAGGAAGACCAAGACACCAACACACTGATTGAAGCTAAATTTGGCCCCAGTGTGTGGGACTACACCATCGTGCTGTTCTCACACGGTGATCGTCTGGAAAGGAAAACGATAAATGATGTCATCACTGACAGTGACGACAACCTCCGCAGCTTCATCCGCAAGTGCAGCGGTGGTTTCCACGTCTTTGACAACAAGCACCCAGAGGACCAGACGCAGGTGACGCGCTTTATGAAGAAGGTCCAGATCCTGGTGGCCCTGAATGGAGGCGGTCACTACCACGCACGGCTTTATCCCAAAGAAGAGAGAGAGATCAGGGAGAGACAGGAGAGCCTCCTGGCGGAGAGGGGTGGTTCCATCAGCAGAAAGGAGGAAGACCTCAAGAAGCACTTCCAGGGGGAAGAATTCATGATGAGGAAGAGGGAACTGTGGAGAAAAGAGGAGGCGAATACAAGAAAAGCAGCAGAAAATGAGATCACCAACAGCAAGGTGTTTAGAGTCATGATGCTCCTGGTGCTGCTGGGTCTGCTCTTAGGTCTGGTTTTAGGAGGTCCAAATAAATACCTGTTTGGATTAGCAATCATTTGGATTGTGATATTCCTTACGATGTCACCAAACTTTCCAAGAAAAATCCAGTTGCTTTCAAACAAAAAGTGAAAAGGAGTCTTCTATTTCTGCCACGTGTATCTGTAACTGTTTTGTCCACTATTGCAGATGTGTGTAAGGGTTTCAAGCATCTTTCTTCGAACTACCATGGAAACGTCTTTTTATCGTCTCTTTTTCACAGAGGTAATACAAACTATTTACCATGGATACCTCATCAGAAAGGTCAGAGTACAACTGCAGATTAATAAACTCTTCAGTATATCCTGAGACATAAGTCAATACTGCAGCTCTATCGGCGGCTTTGACACACTGTGTCATTTGCAACTGCAGTAAAACTTCAGTGCAGCTTTAAAATGATCTGCGAGGAAGACACAAGTATAAGTATACAGGTACAAGATATTATTTGGTGTTCCTCAGAGATCAACCTTCCTATTCATTTAATAGGTAAACAGTCTTGCCTGAAATGTATTAAATGCCAATGTTCACTATACTGTCGACTACTGGGTCTCCTGCCCTTCGTTGGTTTGAACAGCTAATAAACTGAATCTGCATCACGATACAGTACTGAGAAATCCAAGTTTAAAATACTCTTGCACACTTTCAATTCAGGGGAAAACAATAACAAAATTAAATAAAATAAAGTCATCCCGATCATGTGGGTCTCAAGTACGGACATTAACCTTGACCTCCTTCCACAGTTCCTCATAGCATCTTTATTAATATTTAATTTTTCTAAAATATGTGGGTGTTTTTTAAGTCTTTTTTAAATTTAGAAATGTGTGCTTGTGTCACAGACCTGCTGCTGCTTTTTGAAAGCAGGAAGCTCTCACAAGAGCTTCCTGTCTCAACATGTCTCTTTGGGAAAATACAGCTCATAATAATCATAATAATAATTAATTCTAAATAGATTTGTATCGTTACGTTGTTTTAATAATGAACAGTCCAAAAGCATTGATGTAAATCAAAACATTGATTGATTTTATTTTTTATGTAATTCTCTTCAAACTTTATTAACAAACAGCCCTTTTTATTTAAAAATATAAGTGAAATATATTAAATATATTTTTTAATTGAATTGTCTAGTTTAATCCAAAAATAAAACAGTAAAATGATGTATTTAGTTAGTTAGTTAATGAGATTTGTTATGAATGGAAGTGATTCTGTTCATCACATGGCCTCATCAATCACTGGCTCATTACAGATTACAGATTAATAGATGTACCGTGAACAAACTTGTGCTTTATACCCCCAGTAATTCATGTCATTCGTGCCTGTAATACCATGTAATCAGTAATCAAACTATGTATTTGTTTTAATCTCAGTCGTGATAAACTTCATGTGCTGACGTAGGTTCTCAGTCTCCGAGGTCATGGATCCTTGAACAGAAAGTATCTGGTCTTTCTCTAATCAAGTTGTATTCATCAAGTAGGACTACTCATCCAGTCATAGTTTGAGGGGGATCTTGATTTGTTTTGTAATTAAAACCTCAAGAGCGCTAAAGTGAGGCTGCTTGATCAGAATAAAGTATCCTGGCAGTGATTGGGTGGCACGGGGTGGTGGGCGTGTCCACATGTGAGCCGTTGAGTTTTGTTTTACAGGGGACACGGTCGAGGTAAGATCTTTTATTACTGAACTCTAGCCACATTAGGTATAGGAAATTGTGACTTAAGTTAATATTTTATCAGTATAAAACGCGAGTCCATTATACCAAATCAGGACAAGCAGGATATACTTCGTTACACGTTACGTTACACGTTACGTTAAACGTTGTCTTCTATGAGTTTCTGGAGCACCGCTTCCTGTTGGTACTCGTAAACGGTCTCATAACAAGACTAACCAGTCAGTAGAACACGGTGATTGAAGAAAGACAATTAAAATAAAAAGGACATACTTGTATATGTTTGTAAACATTTTTGTAAAGATTTGAAGCCCGTTTTCCTTCGTACGGGGAGCATATATGTTGCTCAGCAAGCCGACGGGAGCCGCAACGCGCGCGCTGCACATCGGCGCGCGTCGCCGCGGGCTAATAACGGGTAGATGGGCTGAGCTACGGCCACTCAATCATAGTAGAAATACACTATGATATACACTTGTCGCCGCTATTCCATCTGGAACATGACTTCATTTTGTTAATGAAGTTTGTTATCAATGAAGAAAATGCTGAAAAAAAAATTTAAACTGTTTTATTTTAAGTAATGAATGAGTACAGAGCAAAAACATGTTGACCACTTATCACTGCTGCTTCAGCAGTTACAAGTACACCATGTGCATTTATAACTGCTGTGTCCGTGGACCTAAATCTGGCTTTCAGATGATGAGGAAACAGAAGCAAACATGGTGACAAGAGGGAGGGAACTCAGAAAAAGAAGTGTGTGTGATGATGAGGAGAAGCAGCCTGGTCCATCATCCCACATTTCACAGAATCTCAGAAAAAGGAACAAGACAATGTGTGAGTTGCCTTTCTTGTGCTTTTTATGCTGCTCATCCATCCATCCATCCATCCATCCATCCATCCATCCATCCATCCATCCATCCATCCATCCATCCATCCATCCATCCATCCAATTACAATGTGATTACTGTGAAACACGTTAGAAGTTCATCAGTTGAATGGGGACTGTTGTCACATGTTACTGTAGCACTGTCTCACATCGTCTTACTGCTGGCAGTGTGGGGGGTTATAATATTTAGAAACTGAGATTGCTGACAGTGTTGTCACTGACCCTTGAAGGTTATTGAGTAAACACGGAGTAGCTGTCACAGAAGTCGATCTTTTTTGATTTATTCTTCTTTGCTTTTCTTTCTTTTTCATTTGGGAAAAACAGGTTTGGTCCTTTGTTAAAACACGTCCAGAGATATGACACTCCTCCAGCAGGGCAATTAAAGTCAATTTTGTGGTAAATTCCTAATAGAAGCAAGTCCCAGTGTGTTAATAATAAATTCAGAAGTTTGGAAAAGGAAAGTTACACAGAAATGCTGAGTCACTAACTGTCTCAACTGTAAAAAGAAATGTTTTATTGCCTCTCTTTAGCTTCTCAAAAGGGAGACTTTCTATCTTCCGCGCGAATACTCGGTCATACTACTCACTGCTGTTTACATCCCCCCCAGCCCCTCCACCAACACCAGGAGAGAGGCGCTGACCGAGCTGTACCAGCGGATCAGCGAGCAGCAGACAGCCCACCCTGAGGCCTTCCTCATCCTGGCGGGGGACTTCAACCACGCAGACCCAAGGACCATCTTTTCAAATCTTCACCACCACATCAAGTTCCCCACGCGAGGAGACAACATTCTGGACCAAGTCTACACCAACAACAGGACAGCCTACAAAGCCCACCCCCTCCCCCACCTTGGTGCCTCAGACCACATCACTGTCATGCTACTGCCAGCATACAGGCCACTGGTTAAAGTTGTCAGACCAGTCTGGAAGCAGGTCCGGGTGTGGCCAGAGGGGTC
This sequence comes from Xenentodon cancila, assembly GCA_014839995.1. Taxonomy (NCBI): domain Eukaryota; kingdom Metazoa; phylum Chordata; class Actinopteri; order Beloniformes; family Belonidae; genus Xenentodon; species Xenentodon cancila. The sequence continues at coordinate 20,389,445 of CM026214.1, read as the reverse complement.
CACAGAGGCACTTCGAGACTGCTTCAACACCACAGACTGGAGCATGTTCAGAGAAGCTGCCACCATCAACAACACCACAGACCTCCAGGAGTACACAGAGTCTGTTACCGCCTACATCGCCAAGTGCATCGATGATGTAACAGACTCCAGAACCATCAAAGTCAGAGCCAACCAGAAGCCGTGGATGACAAAGGAAGTCCACAGACTCCTGAGGGCTCGGAACGCTGCCTTCAGAGCTGGAGACAAAGTGGGTCTAAAGACAGCTAAGACCAACCTGTCCCATGGCATCAGGGAGGCTAAGAGACGGTACTCCAGGAGGATAGCCCGCCGTTTCAGCAACAGCAGGGACACACGGAGCCTGTGGCGAGGGATTCAGACCATTACGGACTACAAGCCCCCACCGCAGACCTGTGAGAGCAGCACATCCCTGCTGAATGAGCTGAACACATTCTTCGCCCGCTTCGAGGCACACAACACCATCGCCGCACAGAAAGCACCACCCCCTCCCGGCGACCAGGTGCTGACGCTGTCACCGGACATTGTGAGGAGATCCCTCAGCAGGATCAACGCCCGCAAAGCTCCGGGTCCTGACAACATACCTGGTCGTGTACTGAGAGACTGTGCAGGAGAACTCACGGATGTCTTCACAGACATCTTTAACATGTCACTGAGTCAGGCGGTGGTTCCCACGTGCTTCAAAGCCACCAACATCCGTCCGGTCCCAAAACGGTCATCTCCCTCCTGCTCCAATGACTACCGTCCAGTCGCACTGACTCCCATCATCATGAAGTGCTTTGAACGGCTAGTCATGCATCACATCAAGGCTGCTCTCCCCCCCTCTCTGGACCCCTACCAGTTCGCATATCGCTCCAACCGGTCCACTGACGACGCCATCTCCACTGCCCTCCACACAGCCCTCACACATATGGACACCAGAAACGCTTATGTAAGAATGCTTTTCATCGACTTCAGTTCAGCATTCAACACCATCATCCCCCAGCAGCTCGTTCACAAACTGGACCAGCTGGGGATCAGCACCTCGCTGTGCAACTGGCTGTTGGACTTCCTGACTGGGAGACCACAGGCAGTACGGGTCGGCGGCAACACATCCAGCACCCTCACACTGAGCACAGGGGCCCCCCCAGGGATGTGTGCTGAGCCCCCTCCTCTTCACCCTGCTGACCCACGACTGCACACCGATTCACAGCTCCAACCTCTTCGTAAAGTTTGCGGACGACACGACTGTGGTGGGTCTCATCAACAACAACGATGAGTCAAACTACAGCAGCGAAGTGAGCCGCCTGGCTGAGTGGTGCAGCGACAACAATCTCTCCCTGAACGTGGAGAAGACCAAGGAGATTGTTGCTGACTTCAGGAGACAACACACCCAGCATGCTCCTCTGACCATCAACGGTGCTGCTGTGGAGAGGGTGAGCAGCACCAAGTTCCTGGGTGTCCACATCTCAGAGGACCTCTCCTGGACTGTTAACACCGCATCACTTGCCAAGAAGGCACAGCAGCGCCTCTACTTCCTCCGCAAACTGCGAAGAGCCAGAGCCCCGGCCCCCATCAGGTACACCTTCTACAGAGGCACCATCGAGAGCATCCTGACCAGCTGCATCACCGTGTGGTACGGATCCTGCACCGCAACCTGCCGCAAATCTCTCCAACGCGTCGTGAGAGCAGCTGAGAAGATCGTTGGTGTCTCTCTCCCCTCACTTCAGGACATTTACAGCAGCCGTCTGACTCGCAAAGCCCTCAGCATTGTGAGAGACCCCACCCACCCGTCACACAGCCTCTTCAGTCTGCTGCCTTCAGGGAGGAGGCTGCGGACCCTCCGAGCCAGAACCAGCCGACTGAAGGACAGCTTCGTCCACCAGGCTGTCAGGACACTTAACACTCTCCCTTCTCTTCCACCGTTTCCCGCCTTGCCCCCCCCTCACTCGCTCTGATCTCAGTATCTGTATTTTGGCAGATCTGGACCGCTTGCTTGCTTTGCACCATGTCACTTTAAACAAACCGAAAAACTGTTGTTGTCATGTCACAACTTGTTTCTTGTCTCTTTTTAACCTGCACTTTGTGTTTAAAATGTATTTATTGTGTAGCACCGAGGGTTTGAGAGTAACGTAATTTCGATTCTCTGTATGTGTCTCACATGTGGTAGAATTGACAATAAACTTGACTCTGACTCTGACTGACTCTGAATGACTGTTGTTCCTAGTCCATCTTTAAGACCCAGCTGCCTGTGACCTGTGGAAAAGAGGAGGGAACTCTCATCCGAGACAGACTGGCTAAAGGTAAAAGGAAATCCAGCCCAGTGTGTGAGTGGGTTCATGCTGCTTGTTCAGCATGCTTTAGGGTTAGTGCTAAGTGCTCTGGATAAATGCTGCTCAAAGTTATGGAAAAATAGTAAATAAATGTGGAGCTCGTGTAGTGTTGGCTGTGATAAACGTGGAGCTGTATACGTTCTTTTATTGGTTTTGTAACCACACATACAGCTTTGTGATCTGTGCCAGAAGATTTGTAACTCATGTGTGCATGCATGTGAATTGTGTCTACGGAGTTCCCCTTGTTTCGTTTTTCACCTGTCATCTGTGTTTTGTTTTTAATGTTCGACGGATTTAACTGAATCTCTTGTTCTTTTAATATTTCAGGAGAAAAATGTATTTTGGTGAAGAAACAGTGGTTTACCCCCACTGAATTTGAAAAGTTTGCAGGAAAGGGGAGCTACAAGAACTGGAAGCAGAGCATCCGTTGCATGGGCATCCCACTGGGAAAACTTATCAGGGTTTGTTTGTAAAGCCATTTCAGGCTTAGTTCTTCAACTCGCAGCAGTCCACAACCTTTTCCATGTATTTCTGCTTTGGTAAATCACCTCATAATTCCCTCCAGGGGGGTCAACTGAAGTCAGCACGCCACTTCAGAGGAAGTAAACCGGTAAAAATGAACTGGGGAGAAAAAAGATAAATAGTTTTTGTGTTTAGTGACTCTGATCTTAACTATGTCCACCCATTTGATGTTGCCAGGACAAGAAGACCCAACTTCATTTCAATAATTCCACTGCAAGTAAGTTGTCGGAGAACAACATATGTTGTTTATAAAATGTATGTGGTTTGAGTGTATTTCTGAATTATTTGAGATGAACATAAAAATCACAGTCTCACTAACTATTGCAATAGCATGTGACACCTAAGAGTTAAAAAATTAGAAAAAGAAAAAAAGAACCTGATGTGATCATTAACAATTTAAAGCCTCAGGTATGAAATAATTCACAGGAAATACATTATTTTTTTTATTTTGTTTTTTTTATACTGTATAGCTTTATTGAAATAAAGTTTCCATTTTGCCTTTAACAGTTTCTTTGTAAATCCACTATTAATAATTAGTATAGTTAATAATAGTGTAATAGTTATGTTAATAAATAGTACTTTTATTTGAATTTTATTTTTTTATAAAACTTTTTATTTAGTTCTATTTTTAGTTATTTTTATCATGGGGTGGTACTGAGGTCTTGGAAATTTATTTATCAGATATGAAACTCGTCAGAGTTAAGTAGAGCAGAGCAGTTCGCATCAACAGGAACTTCCATCCATCCATCCATCCATCCATTATCTATTCCCGCTTAATCCGTCTCCGGGTCACGGCACCACGGCAGGGGTCCACCCTGGACAGGTCGCCAGTCCATCACAGATGAACAGGAACTTCTGTGTCCATTTTCAATTTTTGCTTGACGAAATAATTGTTCATTGTAAATTCACATATCTTAATTTCTGTTGTAAATACTAACATTTTAGAGTCTGATCAAGGGGAAGATGAATATGTATCTGAAAATGAAGAATTATACCTGGAAGACCATCAGGAAGAAATTTTACTGAGCAGCAAGGAAAATTCCCCAGATGTCATTCTTATTATTCTTATTATTCTTCTTATTCTTATTATTATTATTGTTGTTGTTGTTGTTATTATTATTATTATTATTATTATTATTATTATTGTACTCTAAGAATTTTCGACTAAATTGATATTATTAATCTCCAGACTTCTCTAAGACAACGCAATTCTGGTGATGCTGGTCTGTAAAAATAACAACCCAAATTTTTAAAATATGTTTCATTATTCTTTCTCAGCTACTGATAATGCTTAATGCTTAAAGTAACCAAAGTGGCCGTTGATCCCAAATTCCTCCAGCTCAGCTCAACGAAGGGGCCTGGGTGTGAAGCTTAGCTAAGCAGCCAGAAGGAGCCTCAAGTTTTCAGCTACAACTTTTTGCAGCGGCCAGAGCAACCGGGCCCTCTGGTAGAGCAACCTCCACCTCAGACCCTTCCAGGTTGACTAACCGGCCACTAAAAGGAAGCCAGTTGTGCTTGTCCTTGTTTTAGCTCCTGTTGTGCTTGTTTTGGACATCATCTGGTAACAGCATCTGAAGTGAGAATGGATGGATAGATTTAATCAGGATGAATGAGGGTAACATTAGTTTGCATCTTGGGTTAGGATTATGTAAATCAGACTGTAGGAGGTATGTTAAAGCAATGGTTATGTTTAATTTCAGATGTATTTTATGTGTCTCACACAGACAAGGAGCCAGAAGAGATGGAGGAGCAGGGTGAACACCAACCACACACCAGCCCTGAAAATCACAAGAAGAAGTTCAAAGTGACATGCGGAGCTCTATCTGGCACTTTATACGAGGAACGATTTGCATCAGGTAACCACATTTCACCACAACACAGAAAACAAGTGCATCTTGTTTGACACTCAGTTTTGCTGACAGGATTTCTACTCTGGGGAATAAAGTAAGGCATAAAAAATGCTTCGGTTCAAATAAGTGTTCCTTTTGTTGTGCTTCCTGCTGCTAGGAACTTGTGGGAAGAGTATTCGTACGGAGACGAGCTGGATGAGTCCAGTGGAGTTCACAAAGGCAGCGTCAGATCAGCCGGATGTTTCTTGGAAGAAAGACATCGAGTATGACGGAAAACCCCTCAATGCTCTCATAGAGGTAACAACAGTCAGCGAGTTATCTCACCTCAAACCACTGATAGTTTACATTTGGAGCTGCTAGTTGAGCATCTGAGTGTGTGTGGAATCAAATGTGGTTTTTCAGCAAATGCTTGCTTCCGATCATGTTTCTATAACCAAGCCTTTTAGCCAAGACTTGTGTCAGAATCAAAGTAGAATTGACTTCTCTGTGTATACGAACAAGTTTTCACGGTGGAGGTCCCACTACTGTATCAAGCTTCCTACAAACTGGAGTTAGTTTTTATTCAAATGGGATTAGTTAAATTTGAAAATTGTATTGACTGTACAAAACACAAAACGTACAAAACGTGTCTCCTATTTATTACATTGACATTTCAGCAAACAATTGAGGTCATACTGTGATAAAACCGGCGTTGTCTCCATCTGTGGCCTACACCACTATTTTTTGGAGTGGCTGTCATAAGAAATGCAATGCAAATGTTGCTTGTAGGCCCTCCTGCATGAGCATGTGCAACATCCCAAGTACACCTCTTCCGCCTATGCCAGTGGACCAGGAATCATACCTTGCTTGAGAACTAATACTAGCCAAAACAAATGTGCTTTAGGGGGTCAGTTGTGCTTACGAATGCTATGCAATGCAACAAAACAATGATAAAAGTGAAAACGAGGGAGTGACCAAGCAAGACACTGAATAAGAGCAGATCTTTGACAATGTCATAAAAAAATGCTACTTTACTTCCATGCCTATAGAGGGACTTGTTGAAATAAAAATGGAAAAAGTTCCTTTGTGTTACTTTAAATGTCAAACAAAATTTGAACCTGTACTGGTGAGTTGGGTGTCAGAGATTGCAGTTTCTTTCATTATTGACTTCTTCTCTTCCTCAGCCTTTCTGACCTCTGGTGTGCCACACAGATCCATTTTGGGCCCAGTTGTATTTTCCGTCTACATGCTGCCATTAGAATTTATTATTTTAAAATAAATAAATATCCTTTCATCTGTATTCAGAGGATTTACAGATGTATCTGTCAGTCTGCTGTCAATGTTTTCTCTGAATGAGTGAAAACAGAATGTATTGTGTCCTCCCCCACCAAGTTTCCCAGCGGTGTATCTTCAATAGTTCCAGGTCTAGATGCTCTGGCCTCTCACCTTAACCACGTGGCCAAAAATCTGGGTGTGGCCTTAGTTTAAAACTTTATAAACAGATTTACTCTGTTGTCCATATTGCTGTACAATATCTGTTAGAGGTCCCACAGTCGAGGTGCAAACCTCGACCTTTTCCTTTGTGGTCACTGGTCCCAAACTCTGGAACGCCCTACCCCCTGGACTACGTAGCAGCACTGACTTTTACAGATAGACTTTTGACACGTAACAACGCTATGTCCATTTTCTCTATTTTAATGTGTTTGTTATGTTTATTTATTTATTTTTTTTGTACGTATTGATTTTTATCTAATTGCAATGCTGTGAAGCACTTTGATTAACTTAGGTTGTTGAGAGGAGGTTGATTGATTTATTAAATGGTATGACAAGGGAATGTGTGATTGTTGAGCCAAATGTGAAAAGAATAAAATAAAATCTGTTCCTGTGCTTTCTCAGGCTAAAGTCTTGGAGATCCACTCGTTGCTGTGTAGTTGCAGACTGTGCAAGCCAAAGCCTCAAAACGTGGTGAGTCTATCGATCAGTTAGTTTCAGATGGAGCGCATTTATATCTGCTCTGAGGCTGAGCGACATTCAAAATGCTACAGTCTGAGCCTGCGTTTTTCTAAGGATGAGCTGAATATGAATGTAACCGCTGTCTGTCTTGGCAGGAAGATGACAAAAATGATGATGAGTGTTTCATTTGTAAAAGCGACCAAGAGAATCTGGTAGAGTGTGATCGGTGTCCGAAATCCTTCCACCAGAAATGTCATCTGCCTCACATAGACGACAAGGCTTTGAGGTGAGCTGTGACAGGGCAACATCTATCTTTTTTAATTTTTTTTAGTTTTTTTTGTGTGTGTGGAAACTGCGTCATCTGCAATTATAATGCAAGGTCTGTATATTTTGGAGTCGACGGACTCTGGAGTCGACGGACACACCGGGTCGTCCAAATCACATGACCAATTTTCAATGATATAGCAGCAAGACGGCCTCGCTGAGTCTCCATTTCAACTTGTCTCGAAAGTGCATAATTTTGTTGTTCTGTTCAGTTGCAGCTACTGATAAGACCAGTTTCTGCCTTAACGATATTTAGCGACAAAGACTAAATTCCTCCTTTCTCAGGGCGATTCCCCTTCTTGGTAGGACTTATGTGTATATGTATGTCTAGTTTAGGTTCAGAGTAGAAGAGACAAGATCGTTTACACTCGTACCGTTTCTCACGTTTAAGCAAAAGAATAAATCTGATTCTATGTTGGACTTCTCACTGTGTTTTGTTAACGAACAGAGCGGCTTAATATTTTGTTGAGATTTATGTTTTTCTGTCTCTTTTCATGCAGCGACAACAAAAAATGGATGTGCACGTTCTGTGTTTTTTCAATAAATCAACAGTACCGCTACGATGCTGAGCAGGAGATGGCTGCTGTCTTGTCCAGGCAAATATCTCTAAACCTAATGGTCAGCATCAGTCTACCATTTCCTGTTGGAAGCTCCACCTATGTAACTTTCCTGACTCTCTGGCACACAGCTGACATTTATCCCTCTGTTTCTAATAAACAGGAATGCCAGTATCTCCTCCTGTACCTGCGCAGTGCTGACGACAGACAAATATTTGCAATAAATCCCTGTCTCTATGTAAGCACAACACTTTCAGACAACACAGGTCACATAAAGTCTGGCAGTAGCTGGAATCACAACATCAGCAGTCTTTTTTTCATTTGAATCGTTAATGAGAATAAAAAAAAATGTAAATATAATGCGGTTTGTGTTTGAAATTTTCAGTTAGAAGACTACTCCAGTCTCATCGAGACACCAATGTGGCTGTGCAGAATAGCAGAGAAACTGGAGAAGAAACAGTACCAGACTGTTGGCCAGTTTGTGTCTGACGTCCAGCTCATTTTCACCAACTGTTCCAAATACAACCAGGTACGAACGCATCCATGGCTGGAGCTTTTCTTTCTTTGCGTGTGTGAGAATAAAAGCACTTAAATGTCAAAAGATGAGACTTTTTATGAATGTAGTTAATGCGCGCTGTTGTTTTCTCTTGCAGTATCCTGATGAACACCTGTGTCATTGGCTACCAGCTGAAACAACTATTTGACACAGAATTTAAGAAGGCCTTCAGCATCCCATAAAACACAATTTTTGGACTCCTCGCATTTTGGGAAAATGCTTATGTTTGAATTTTTGCAGTTGTTTCTGTGTCTTTTCTGAAAAAAATGACCCGCAGCCCTCTGATTTCTTCTTTCACATCACTTATAAATGTTTATCTTCTCCTCAGAAGACAGACAAAATGCTACAAAGGTGTTTTGCAAGTGCAGTAAATGGTCCCCTCCATCTTCTTCTTTGTTGTATCCTGTATATTTATCTATTTGTATTTGGTCTTGGAGAATTTGAATCAAGTGTCTCTCTTGTTTAACTGTAATTGTTCACCTTCTATGCCTGTTACGCCTTCTAACCTTCTAACCCAAACTCTATCTTACAGATATGTGCTGCTTTGGTATTTTTTGCCTTTATGTTTTGCCTGCTGTACTCATTTAAACTTAGAAAATGTGTATTATACACTTGTTTTTGTGCAGAACTCGTTTACTTGAAGACTTAATGTATTTGAAGTGGCTGTGGGTTTTTGGAGCTTTATATGTCATTTGATTATAACACCGTATGTCAGGTTTAAACGACCTAAACATTTAATAAACACACAATAAGGAAGAAAGACAAAGTCTGTATGTTTTCATTCATCAGCCCGGAGGACGGACAGAGAACTCAGCCACATTTCTGCCGCTCTCGTCTCTGTCCGCACCCCCCCCTCTGATGGCCTCTTAAGGCATTTATTGAAAATAAGGAGGTCACAAATGACATGGAGATAAGCAACAGTACAAGATGTATTCTGACGTTTACAATCATCTTATAAGACGAGCAGCATACAGTGCGTAAAATAACAATGAGATAAAACAAAGAGTGTGTTAAAGTTTAACCCGATCACCGTAATTCAACCACACTCTGATTTGTTAATTACATCTGGGTTATTTTGGGGCTCCTTATCCCAGACAAGCGGTGCCGAAACTGCAACAAAATGAAATTGTGTCCCAATAGGAGCCTAAATTTGGAAAATCCAGCCTGTGTCTTTGAAGTTCTCTATTTTTTTTTTGGGTGTGTGGCTGCAGAACAGAGGTACAAAGACGGTGAAGAAGCCGAATCTAACCGCAAGAGGTGCAGGGTCACAATCAGATTCATCAGGAAGATTATCTCAGGGGAAAAGACATGCGATTCACAAAACAATTCTCAGTCAGATGTTGCGGATTGACATTCCCGACGTGTTTGCATGTGTGGTGGCTGTCTGACACTGGTCAGCTGGGAAGCTGAAAACATTCAGGGATGATTACCGTCTGAATGTGGTCAGAATCTGCTTCATCGCAGTCTTCCAGGTCTCTTAGCTCAAACAAGCCGGACCCTCCAGGGCCGCCCCCGGTCCCACGCGACAGAAACGAACCCAAACAGCCAGTGTGTGTGTGTGTGTGTGTGTGTGTGTGTGTGTGTGTGTGTGTGTGTGTGTGTGTGTGTGTGTGTGTGTGTGTGTGTGCAAACGTTAATATTGGTATCATAATAGCCCAAAACAACAAGTAAAAATCACTGATATATCAGCACATTTGGACGTGTTAGGTTAAAAAAATTGCCAAAAGTCCTGATTGTCTCTTGCAACACTTGTGCACCATAACACGGCACTTTGTTATACTACATCAACAACTATGAAATTAGCTCACAGAGCTACACAGGACATCCTGGCAGAGTGGAACTGACTCAAATTAATGACGGAGGCAAAAATGAGGAACTTTCCAAGCAAGAGGCCAAACGAAAGGAAATCTTGGGTAGAATCATAAAAGTGACTAAACCTCCAGGCTTAGAGGAAGCCACTGAGCTACAAAAGTCAAAGGCTAAAATAAATAAATAAATAAATAAAACTGACTATTTGGTATCAAAAGCCAGTGGTTCATATTGGGATCCTAAACTATAATGGAGATACAACAGGTGGAAGGACTAAAGAGGAGGATTTACCTGACGGAAACCTGACTAGTGTTTACCTCTGGGATGTTTAACAGAGGCTTTTGCAGTCTAAAATGGAAAACTTCAAGTTTCTTCATAATTACTGTAAAGTTAAAATATGCACTTAACTCTTCTGAGTGAAGAGGACCGGGATATTTGGTCCGCGTGTTGTGACTTTCCACGTTCCTCCTCTTCTCCTGGAGAGCGTCAATCCCAGAAAGCGACTAGATGGCGCCACGTGACCACTAATTCCAGCAGGTTTTTGTCAGATATGGTTTGTATCCTTATTTATGTTTTAGTTGGAGTAACGCTGATGTTTTCATCTTAAATTGAATTAGTTGTCCTTCTGTATTACTTAAATGACAGTAGGATACAAACAACTCCGAGGATGCTGCGATCAGACTATTTTGTATTTCAGTTTATTTAGTTTTGTAATAAGGCCACTCGCCAATTGTGACGGTTGTGGAGGCTCTGTGGTATAAGGCCTATTTACCAGGCCTTCTCACCACTCCTGGTTGCCAGGAGATTTCCGTCCGAATAGTCGGGCCGGGCCGAGCCGAGCCGAGCCGAGCCGAGCCGAGCCGAGCCGAGCCGAGCCGAGCCGAACCGAGCCGAGCCGAGCCGGGCCGGGCCAAGTTAAGTTCTGCTTTGGGGATTGTCAAGTCAAGCCAAGTCAAGTCCAGCCAAGTCAAGTTTCCGCTTTGGGGATTGTCGAGTCAAGCCTAGCCAAGTCAAGTTTCAGCTTTGGGGATTGTCGAGTCAAGCCAAGCCAAGTCAAGCCAAGCCAAGCCAAGTCAAGTCCAGCCAAGTCAAGCCAAGTCAAGCCAAGTCAAGTTTCCGCTTTGGGGATTGTCGAGTCAAGCCTAGCCAAGTCAAGTCAAGCCAAGTCAAGCCAAGCCAAGTTCCGCTTTGGGGATTGTCGAGTCAAGCCTAGCCAAGTCAAGTTTCCGCTTTGGGGATTGTCAAGCCAAGCCAAGTCAAGCCAAGCCACGTTCCGCTTTGGGGATTGTCGAGTCAAGCCTAGCCAAGCCAAGTTTCCGCTTTGGGGATTGTCAGGTCAAGCCTAGCCAAGTCAAGTCAAGTCAAGCCAAGCCAAGTTCCGCTTTGGGGATTGTCGAGTCAAGCCTAGCCAAGTCAAGTCAAGTCAAGTCAAGTCAAGCCAAGCCAAGTTCTGCTTTGGGGATTGTCGAGTCAAGCCTAGCCAAGTCAAGTTTCCGCTTTGGGGATTGTCGAGTCAAGCCTAGCCAAGTCAAGTCAAGTCAAGCCAAGCCAAGTTCCGCTTTGGGGATTGTCGAGTCAAGCCTAGCCAAGTCAAGTCAAGTCAAGCCAAGCCAAGTTCCGCTTTGGGGAGTGTCGAGTCAAGCCTAGCCAAGTCAAGTTTCCGCTTTGGGGATTGTCGAGTCAAGCCTAGCCAAGCCAAGTCAAGTCAAGTCCAGCCAAGTCAAGCCAAGCCACGTTCCGCTTTGGGGATTGTCGAGTCAAGCCTAGCCAAGCCAAGTTTCCGCTTTGGGGATTGTTGAGTCAAGCCTAGCCAAGCCAAGTCCAGCCAAGTCAAGCCAAGCCACGTTCCGCTTTGGGGATTGTCAAGCCACGTTCCGCTTCGGGGATGCTACGTCTGCCAAGCCTGGTTCCTGCCTTGTTCTGTGTTCCATGTTGGGAAAATAAATCATTTTCTACCTTCCTTGGCTCTCTGCTCTGGGGTTCTGTTCAGTCGGTCCGTGACAGAATCTCCTGGCCATAATTGAACCCCGCAGAGACGCAAGCTTGGAGGGCTGTCCTAGGACAGTGCGCTTAGCCCTCCGGCCATGCCCCCTCCACCCCCCCTGCTCGTCTTGGTCCCCGGCTCTTTTGCAGTAGTTTTTATGTTCAGTTCCCGCACAAGCCTGGTAGGTCGCCAGGTGGCGACCGTTGAGGGGGGGGTACTGTGACGGTTGTGGAGGCTCTGTGGTATTTTTTCCCCTCCCCTTCGTTGTGGTACAGACCAGGTGGATGGCAGGGGCGTGGCCAGCCATTTTCGGACACCTGCACTCAATCCCCTCGTCAGCCTCAGGCCTATTTACCAGGCCTTCTCACCACTCCTGGTTGCCAGGAGATTTCCGTCCGAATAGTCGGGCCGGGCCGAGCCGAGCCGAGCCGGGCCAAGTTAAGTTCTGCTTTGGGGATTGTTAAGCCAAGCCAAGTCAAGTCAAGCCAAGTCAAGTTTCCGCTTTGGGGATTGTCGAGTCAAGCCTAGCCAAGTCAAGCCAAGCCAAGTTCCGCTTTGGGGATTGTCGAGTCAAGCCTAGCCAAGTCAAGTTTCCGCTTTGGGGATTGTCGAGTCAAGCCTAGCCAAGTCAAGTTTCCGCTTTGGGGATTGTCGAGTCAAGCCAAGCCAAGTCAAGTCAAGCCAAGTCAAGTTTCCGCTTGTGGGATTGTCGAGTCAAGCCTAGCCAAGTCAAGTTTCCGCTTTGGGGATTGTCGAGCCAAGCCAAGTCAAGCCAAGCCACGTTCCGCTTTGGGGATTGTCGAGTCAAGCCTAGCCAAGCCAAGTTTCCGCTTTGGGGATTGTCGAGTCAAGCCTAGCCAAGTCAAGTCAAGCCAAGTCAAGTTCCGCTCTGGGGATTGTCGAGTCAAGCCTAGCCAAGTCAAGTTTCCGCTTTGGGGATTGTCGAGTCAAGCCTAGCCAAGTCAAGTCAAGTCAAGCCAAGCCAAGTTCTGCTTTGGGGATTGTCGAGTCAAGCCTAGCCAAGTCAAGTTTCCGCTTTGGGGATTGTCGAGTCAAGCCTAGCCAAGTCAAGTCAAGCCAAGCCAAGTTCCGCTTTGGGGAGTGTCGAGTCAAGCCTAGCCAAGCCAAGCCAAGCCAAGTCCAGCCAAGTCAAGCCAAGCCACGTTTCCGCTTTGGGGATTGTCAAGCCACGTTCCGCTTCGGGGATGCTACGTCTGCCAAGCCTGGTTCCTGCCTTGTTCTGTGTTCCATGTTGGGAAAATAAATCATTTTCTACCTTCCTTGGCTCTCTGCTCTGGGGTTCTGTTCAGTCGGTCCGTGACACCAATCACGACAAACGGCGGAGATAAAGTTAGTGTTAAATACACTACAGCTACCATAATCCCCACATGCACTCTGTGTTGTTTCACTTTCGTTTTACGCGCTACACAAGCGTTTCCTTCTGGGATCAGAAACGGAAATATAACTAGTGAGAGAGCTGATCTGAACAGTTGCAACTAGAAAAACAACTTTTTGCAGCTGCGATGGAAGTTAAAGCTTCTTCTGCCGTGAGGCTCGAAAACCCCACGGAGGCAGAGGAGGAGGTGCAGGAAGGTGAGTGTGGAAAGTAAGAGTTTTGTACAGTTTAGCTGTACTCCTGGTCAGTTTCAAGAGCCAGTGCTTTTATTATTATTATTATTTTTGTGACTGTATTTCAAGACAAAGAAGTAACTGCCTTTGGTTTTCCTGTCTTATCATTTCACATCTTAATATAGTATATAATGTTAATTAATACAAGATAATGTATGCTAGAGCACATCATTTACGGGTAAAAATGGCTTAAAAGTCTGTCACTTGGACCCGATGCAATCCGACCACTGACAAAAGCTGTTAAACCGCACTTTCTGGTCTGTGAGGTGTTTGGTTGCAGCATCATGAGGCTCCTCATGTGACATGATCCTGAGGAGCAATAAATGGCTGCTAAACCAGCAAAGTGGCACACTTAGATTTTGATATTCTTAAGTACACCCTGACTTTTGGACTATAGAACAGTTTATCGCATTAATTCTTTCACAGTGTGATCTGAAGATCTGAAGAGAAAAAGATTAACATCATTAAAGTTCCTCCCTGCTTGACCCGGAAGGACGCAGCATTACTGACCGCAGGTCCTTCGGTGCTACTGGTTTAGCGGCGTGGAGGAGGTCACCGGGTCGGCTTCAGCAGGTGGAGACTCCTCCAGGCTACACTCCTGCCGTCTCCAGACGAGTAACAAAGTAGTAATACTAGTCAAGCTGATCTCTGCCTCTCCAGTCACAAACCAGTCACAAACCCGGTGGTATTTTTGGCTTGCTCTTGACTTGGAGAGGCGTCTTCACGGCGCACTCGGACAACGCTCCATCTCTCACTGTGATGTGTTTCACCATCTTGGATTCCCATTTGACACTGCAGTCTTTTTCATCTCCGTTGCATAACCTAAACAAATTGTTACGCTGGTCCACTTCTGCACATTTCACACAGCAAGCTGAAATAAAAGGCGCTACAGAGGAGAAATAAAGTGTCTACGTGAATGCTGCTTTAGTTTTTAGGCTAAATAACAAACCAGTACAGGAAGGTTTCGCTCATCTTGACTAAATATGGAGCAGAAGAAGGCAGAAGTGAGACACTGCTGTAGTATTTTGCTCCCTTGTAGCTGGTTTTGGGTCTTTTTAATATTTCCTGTCCTCCACAAATGATGTTTGGCACTAAAGACGCAAACATACAGCAGATTGGTTTGTTGAATTTGCCAAATCTAGTGTAAATGCTTTTCACTGTAATAATCTTAGCAGCAAATGTTGAATATCTGATCAGGTTGGTACTGTACACAATGTGTGGTGTTGATGCACATTTATGGAATAAATCCATACTGGGTGGGAGGAGAAATTTATAAAATTGTAAAGGTGAGGTCCTGGTTATCTAACCCAGGGATGAAAGATGATCAATAGAACATCGTTTATAAATAAAGTGTAATAAATGCTATTTGTTGCATTCACAGAGCCCTTGAGGATCATGCTCATTGGGAAGAGCGGAGCCGGCAAGAGCTCGAGTGGGAACACCATCCTCAACAAAACTGTGTTCAAATCTGACATGAAGCTGAAAAGAGTCACTATCTACTGTGAGAAGGAAGATGGGATGGTTGAAGACAGACCTGTCTCCGTCATCGACACACCTGGGCTCTTTGAGAAAGACCGCAACAAGGAGGAAATTGTTCGCGAGATCCTGATGCGAGTGAAACTGCAGGACTCAGGCCCTCACGTCTTCGTGTATGTTATTCCTTTAGGAAGGATGACCCAGGAAGACCAAGACACCAACACACTGATTGAAGCTAAATTTGGCCCCAGTGTGTGGGACTACACCATCGTGCTGTTCTCACACGGTGATCGTCTGGAAGGGAAAACGATAAATGATGTCATCACTGACAGTGACGACAACCTCCGCAGCTTCATCCGCAAGTGCAGCGGTGGTTTCCACGTCTTTGACAACAAGCACCCAGAGGACCAGACGCAGGTGACGCGCTTTATGAAGAAGGTCCAGATCCTGGTGGCCCTGAATGGAGGCGGTCACTACCACGCACGGCTTTATCCCAAAGAAGAGAGAGAGATCAGGGAGAGACAGGAGAGCCTCCTGGCGGAGAGGGGTGGTTCCATCAGCAGAAAGGAGGAAGACCTCAAGAAGCACTTCCAGGGGGAAGAATTCATGATGAGGAAGAGGGAACTGTGGAGAAAAGAGGAGGCGAATACAAGAAAAGCAGCAGAAAATGAGATCACCAACAGCAAGGTGTTTAGAGTCATGATGCTCCTGGTGCTGCTGGGTCTGCTCTTAGGTCTGGTTTTAGGAGGTCCAAATAAATACCTGTTTGGATTAGCAATCATTTGGATTGTGATATTCCTTACGATGTCACCAAACTTTCCAAGAAAAATCCAGTTGCTTTCAAACAAAAAGTGAAAAGGAGTCTTCTATTTCTGCCACGTGTATCTGTAACTGTTTTGTCCACTATTGCAGATGTGTGTAAGGGTTTCAAGCATCTTTCTTCGAACTACCATGGAAACGTCTTTTTATCGTCTCTTTTTCACAGAGGTAATACAAACTATTTACCATGGATACCTCATCAGAAAGGTCAGAGTACAACTGCAGATTAATAAACTCTTCAGTATATCCTGAGACATAAGTCAATACTGCAGCTCTATCGGCGGCTTTGACACACTGTGTCATTTGCAACTGCAGTAAAACTTCAGTGCAGCTTTAAAATGATCTGCGAGGAAGACACAAGTATAAGTATACAGGTACAAGATATTATTTGGTGTTCCTCAGAGATCAACCTTCCTATTCATTTAATAGGTAAACAGTCTTGCCTGAAATGTATTAAATGCCAATGTTCACTATACTGTCGACTACTGGGTCTCCTGCCCTTCGTTGGTTTGAACAGCTAATAAACTGAATCTGCATCACGATACAGTACTGAGAAATCCAAGTTTAAAATACTCTTGCACACTTTCAATTCAGGGGAAAACAATAACAAAATTAAATAAAATAAAGTCATCCCGATCATGTGGGTCTCAAGTACGGACATTAACCTTGACCTCCTTCCACAGTTCCTCATAGCATCTTTATTAATATTTAATTTTCTAAAATATGTGGGTGTTTTTTAAGTCTTTTTTAAATTTAGAAATGTGTGCTTGTGTCACAGACCTGCTGCTGCTTTTTGAAAGCAGGAAGCTCTCACAAGAGCTTCCTGTCTCAACATGTCTCTTTGGGAAAATACAGCTCATAATAATCATAATAATAATTAATTCTAAATAGATTTGTATCGTTACGTTGTTTTAATAATGAACAGTCCAAAAGCATTGATGTAAATCAAAACATTGATTGATTTTATTTTTTATGTAATTCTCTTCAAACTTTATTAACAAACAGCCCTTTTTATTTAAAAATATAAGTGAAATATATTAAATATATTTTTTAATTGAATTGTCTAGTTTAATCCAAAAATAAAACAGTAAAATGATGTATTTAGTTAGTTAGTTAATGAGATTTGTTATGAATGGAAGTGATTCTGTTCATCACATGGCCTCATCAATCACTGGCTCATTACAGATTACAGATTAATAGATGTACCGTGAACAAACTTGTGCTTTATACCCCCAGTAATTCATGTCATTCGTGCCTGTAATACCATGTAATCAGTAATCAAACTATGTATTTGTTTTAATCTCAGTCGTGATAAACTTCATGTGCTGACGTAGGTTCTCAGTCTCCGAGGTCATGGATCCTTGAACAGAAAGTATCTGGTCTTTCTCTAATCAAGTTGTATTCATCAAGTAGGACTACTCATCCAGTCATAGTTTGAGGGGGATCTTGATTTGTTTTGTAATTAAAACCTCAAGAGCGCTAAAGTGAGGCTGCTTGATCAGAATAAAGTATCCTGGCAGTGATTGGGTGGCACGGGGTGGTGGGCGTGTCCACATGTGAGCCGTTGAGTTTTGTTTTACAGGGGACACGGTCGAGGTAAGATCTTTTATTACTGAACTCTAGCCACATTAGGTATAGGAAATTGTGACTTAAGTTAATATTTTATCAGTATAAAACGCGAGTCCATTATACCAAATCAGGACAAGCAGGATATACTTCGTTACACGTTACGTTACACGTTACGTTAAACGTTGTCTTCTATGAGTTTCTGGAGCACCGCTTCCTGTTGGTACTCGTAAACGGTCTCATAACAAGACTAACCAGTCAGTAGAACACGGTGATTGAAGAAAGACAATTAAAATAAAAAGGACATACTTGTATATGTTTGTAAACATTTTTGTAAAGATTTGAAGCCCGTTTTCCTTCGTACGGGGAGCATATATGTTGCTCAGCAAGCCGACGGGAGCCGCAACGCGCGCGCTGCACATCGGCGCGCGTCGCCGCGGGCTAATAACGGGTAGATGGGCTGAGCTACGGCCACTCAATCATAGTAGAAATACACTATGATATACACTTGTCGCCGCTATTCCATCTGGAACATGACTTCATTTTGTTAATGAAGTTTGTTATCAATGAAGAAAATGCTGAAAAAAAAATTTAAACTGTTTTATTTTAAGTAATGAATGAGTACAGAGCAAAAACATGTTGACCACTTATCACTGCTGCTTCAGCAGTTACAAGTACACCATGTGCATTTATAACTGCTGTGTCCGTGGACCTAAATCTGGCTTTCAGATGATGAGGAAACAGAAGCAAACATGGTGACAAGAGGGAGGGAACTCAGAAAAAGAAGTGTGTGTGATGATGAGGAGAAGCAGCCTGGTCCATCATCCCACATTTCACAGAATCTCAGAAAAAGGAACAAGACAATGTGTGAGTTGCCTTTCTTGTGCTTTTTTATGCTGCTCATCCATCCATCCATCCATCCATCCATCCATCCATCCATCCATCCATCCATCCATCCATCCATCCATCCAATTACAATGTGATTACTGTGAAACACGTTAGAAGTTCATCAGTTGAATGGGGGCTGTTGTCACATGTTACTGTAGCACTGTCTCACATCGTCTTACTGCTGGCAGTGTGGGGGGTTATAATATTTAGAAACTGAGATTGCTGACAGTGTTGTCACTGACCCTTGAAGGTTATTGAGTAAACACGGAGTAGCTGTCACAGAAGTCGATCTTTTTTGATTTATTCTTCTTTGCTTTTCTTTCTTTTTCATTTGGGAAAAACAGGTTTGGTCCTTTGTTAAAACACGTCCAGAGATATGACACTCCTCCAGCAGGGCAATTAAAGTCAATTTTGTGGTAAATTCCTAATAGAAGCAAGTCCCAGTGTGTTAATAATAAATTCAGAAGTTTGGAAAAGGAAAGTTACACAGAAATGCTGAGTCACTAACTGTCTCAACTGTAAAAAGAAATGTTTTATTGCCTCTCTTTAGCTTCTCAAAAGGGAGACTTTCTATCTTCCGCGCGAATACTCGGTCATACTACTCACTGCTGTTTACATCCCCCCCAGCCCCTCCACCAACACCAGGAGAGAGGCGCTGACCGAGCTGTACCAGCGGATCAGCGAGCAGCAGACAGCCCACCCTGAGGCCTTCCTCATCCTGGCGGGGGACTTCAACCACGCAGACCCAAGGACCATCTTTTCAAATCTTCACCACCACATCAAGTTCCCCACGCGAGGAGACAACATTCTGGACCAAGTCTACACCAACAACAGGACAGCCTACAAAGCCCACCCCCTCCCCCACCTTGGTGCCTCAGACCACATCACTGTCATGCTACTGCCAGCATACAGGCCACTGGTTAAAGTTGTCAGACCAGTCTGGAAGCAGGTCCGGGTGTGGCCAGAGGGGTCCACAGAGGCACTTCGAGACTGCTTCAACACCACAGACTGGAGCATGTTCAGAGAAGCTGCCACCATCAACAACACCACAGACCTCCAGGAGTACACAGAGTCTGTTACCGCCTACATCGCCAAGTGCATCGATGATGTAACAGACTCCAGAACCATCAAAGTCAGAGCCAACCAGAAGCCGTGGATGACAAAGGAAGTCCACAGACTCCTGAGGGCTCGGAACGCTGCCTTCAGAGCTGGAGACAAAGTGGGTCTAAAGACAGCTAAGACCAACCTGTCCCATGGCATCAGGGAGGCTAAGAGACGGTACTCCAGGAGGATAGCCCGCCGTTTCAGCAACAGCAGGGACACACGGAGCCTGTGGCGAGGGATTCAGACCATTACGGACTACAAGCCCCCACCGCAGACCTGTGAGAGCAGCACATCCCTGCTGAATGAGCTGAACACATTCTTCGCCCGCTTCGAGGCACACAACACCATCGCCGCACAGAAAGCACCACCCCCTCCCGGCGACCAGGTGCTGACGCTGTCACCGGACATTGTGAGGAGATCCCTCAGCAGGATCAACGCCCGCAAAGCTCCGGGTCCTGACAACATACCTGGTCGTGTACTGAGAGACTGTGCAGGAGAACTCACGGATGTCTTCACAGACATCTTTAACATGTCACTGAGTCAGGCGGTGGTTCCCACGTGCTTCAAAGCCACCAACATCCGTCCGGTCCCAAAACGGTCATCTCCCTCCTGCTCCAATGACTACCGTCCAGTCGCACTGACTCCCATCATCATGAAGTGCTTTGAACGGCTAGTCATGCATCACATCAAGGCTGCTCTCCCCCCCTCTCTGGACCCCTACCAGTTCGCATATCGCTCCAACCGGTCCACTGACGACGCCATCTCCACTGCCCTCCACACAGCCCTCACACATATGGACACCAGAAACGCTTATGTAAGAATGCTTTTCATCGACTTCAGTTCAGCATTCAACACCATCATCCCCCAGCAGCTCGTTCACAAACTGGACCAGCTGGGGATCAGCACCCTCGCTGTGCAACTGGCTGTTGGACTTCCTGACTGGGAGACCACAGGCAGTACGGGTCGGCGGCAACACATCCAGCACCCTCACACTGAGCACAGGGGCCCCCCAGGGATGTGTGCTGAGCCCCCTCCTCTTCACCCTGCTGACCCACGACTGCACACCGATTCACAGCTCCAACCTCTTCGTAAAGTTTGCGGACGACACGACTGTGGTGGGTCTCATCAACAACAACGATGAGTCAAACTACAGCAGCGAAGTGAGCCGCCTGGCTGAGTGGTGCAGCGACAACAATCTCTCCCTGAACGTGGAGAAGACCAAGGAGATTGTTGCTGACTTCAGGAGACAACACACCCAGCATGCTCCTCTGACCATCAACGGTGCTGCTGTGGAGAGGGTGAGCAGCACCAAGTTCCTGGGTGTCCACATCTCAGAGGACCTCTCCTGGACTGTTAACACCGCATCACTTGCCAAGAAGGCACAGCAGCGCCTCTACTTCCTCCGCAAACTGCGAAGAGCCAGAGCCCCGGCCCCCATCAGGTACACCTTCTACAGAGGCACCATCGAGAGCATCCTGACCAGCTGCATCACCGTGTGGTACGGATCCTGCACCGCAACCTGCCGCAAATCTCTCCAACGCGTCGTGAGAGCAGCTGAGAAGATCGTTGGTGTCTCTCTCCCCTCACTTCAGGACATTTACAGCAGCCGTCTGACTCGCAAAGCCCTCAGCATTGTGAGAGACCCCACCCACCCGTCACACAGCCTCTTCAGTCTGCTGCCTTCAGGGAGGAGGCTGCGGACCCTCCGAGCCAGAACCAGCCGACTGAAGGACAGCTTCGTCCACCAGGCTGTCAGGACACTTAACACTCTCCCTTCTCTTCCACCGTTTCCCGCCTTGCCCCCCCCCTCACTCGCTCTGATCTCAGTATCTGTATTTTGGCAGATCTGGACCGCTTGCTTGCTTTGCACCATGTCACTTTAAACAAACCGAAAAACTGTTGTTGTCATGTCACAACTTGTTTCTTGTCTCTTTTTAACCTGCACTTTGTGTTTAAAATGTATTTATTGTGTAGCACCGAGGGTTTGAGAGTAACGTAATTTCGATTCTCTGTATGTGTCTCACATGTGGTAGAATTGACAATAAACTTGACTCTGACTCTGACTGACTCTGAATGACTGTTGTTCCTAGTCCATCTTTAAGACCCAGCTGCCTGTGACCTGTGGAAAAGAGGAGGGAACTCTCATCCGAGACAGACTGGCTAAAGGTAAAAGGAAATCCAGCCCAGTGTGTGAGTGGGTTCATGCTGCTTGTTCAGCATGCTTTAGGGTTAGTGCTAAGTGCTCTGGATAAATGCTGCTCAAAGTTATGGAAAAATAGTAAATAAATGTGGAGCTCGTGTAGTGTTGGCTGTGATAAACGTGGAGCTGTATACGTTCTTTTATTGGTTTTGTAACCACACATACAGCTTTGTGATCTGTGCCAGAAGATTTGTAACTCATGTGTGCATGCATGTGAATTGTGTCTACGGAGTTCCCCTTGTTTCGTTTTTCACCTGTCATCTGTGTTTTGTTTTTAATGTTCGACGGATTTAACTGAATCTCTTGTTCTTTTAATATTTCAGGAGAAAAATGTATTTTGGTGAAGAAACAGTGGTTTACCCCCACTGAATTTGAAAAGTTTGCAGGAAAGGGGAGCTACAAGAACTGGAAGCAGAGCATCCGTTGCATGGGCATCCCACTGGGAAAACTTATCAGGGTTTGTTTGTAAAGCCATTTCAGGCTTAGTTCTTCAACTCGCAGCAGTCCACAACCTTTTCCATGTATTTCTGCTTTGGTAAATCACCTCATAATTCCCTCCAGGGGGGTCAACTGAAGTCAGCACGCCACTTCAGAGGAAGTAAACCGGTAAAAATGAACTGGGGAGAAAAAAGATAAATAGTTTTTGTGTTTAGTGACTCTGATCTTAACTATGTCCACCCATTTGATGTTGCCAGGACAAGAAGACCCAACTTCATTTCAATAATTCCACTGCAAGTAAGTTGTCGGAGAACAACATATGTTGTTTATAAAATGTATGTGGTTTGAGTGTATTTTCTGAATTATTTGAGATGAACATAAAAATCACAGTCTCACTAACTATTGCAATAGCATGTGACACCTAAGAGTTAAAAAATTAGAAAAAGAAAAAAAGAACCTGATGTGATCATTAACAATTTAAAGCCTCAGGTATGAAATAATTCACAGGAAATACATTATTTTTTTTTATTTTGTTTTTTTTATACTGTATAGCTTTATTGAAATAAAGTTTCCATTTTGCCTTTAACAGTTTCTTTGTAAATCCACTATTAATAATTAGTATAGTTAATAATAGTGTAATAGTTATGTTAATAAATAGTACTTTTATTTGAATTTTATTTTTTTATAAAACTTTTTATTTAGTTCTATTTTTAGTTATTTTTATCATGGGGTGGTACTGAGGTCTTGGAAATTTATTTATCAGATATGAAACTCGTCAGAGTTAAGTAGAGCAGAGCAGTTCGCATCAACAGGAACTTCCATCCATCCATCCATCCATCCATTATCTATTCCCGCTTAATCCGTCTCCGGGTCACGGCACCACGGCAGGGGTCCACCCTGGACAGGTCGCCAGTCCATCACAGATGAACAGGAACTTCTGTGTCCATTTTCAATTTTTGCTTGACGAAATAATTGTTCATTGTAAATTCACATATCTTAATTTCTGTTGTAAATACTAACATTTTAGAGTCTGATCAAGGGGAAGATGAATATGTATCTGAAAATGAAGAATTATACCTGGAAGACCATCAGGAAGAGATTTTACTGAGCAGCAAGGAAAATTCCCCAGATGTCATTCTTATTATTCTTATTATTCTTCTTATTCTTATTATTATTATTGTTGTTGTTGTTGTTATTATTATTATTATTATTATTATTATTATTATTGTACTCTAAGAATTTTCGACTAAATTGATATTATTAATCTCCAGACTTCTCTAAGACAACGCAATTCTGGTGATGCTGGTCTGTAAAAATAACAACCCAAATTTTTAAAATATGTTTCATTATTCTTTCTCAGCTACTGATAATGCTTAATGCTTAAAGTAACCAAAGTGGCCGTTGATCCCAAATTCCTCCAGCTCAGCTCAACGAAGGGGCCTGGGTGTGAAGCTTAGCTAAGCAGCCAGAAGGAGCCTCAAGTTTTCAGCTACAACTTTTTGCAGCGGCCAGAGCAACCGGGCCCTCTGGTAGAGCAACCTCCACCTCAGACCCTTCCAGGTTGACTAACCGGCCACTAAAAGGAAGCCAGTTGTGCTTGTCCTTGTTTTAGCTCCTGTTGTGCTTGTTTTGGACATCATCTGGTAACAGCATCTGAAGTGAGAATGGATGGATAGATTTAATCAGGATGAATGAGGGTAACATTAGTTTGCATCTTGGGTTAGGATTATGTAAATCAGACTGTAGGAGGTATGTTAAAGCAATGGTTATGTTTAATTTCAGATGTATTTTATGTGTCTCACACAGACAAGGAGCCAGAAGAGATGGAGGAGCAGGGTGAACACCAACCACACACCAGCCCTGAAAATCACAAGAAGAAGTTCAAAGTGACATGCGGAGCTCTATCTGGCACTTTATACGAGGAACGATTTGCATCAGGTAACCACATTTCACCACAACACAGAAAACAAGTGCATCTTGTTTGACACTCAGTTTTGCTGACAGGATTTCTACTCTGGGGAATAAAGTAAGGCATAAAAAATGCTTCGGTTCAAATAAGTGTTCCTTTTGTTGTGCTTCCTGCTGCTAGGAACTTGTGGGAAGAGTATTCGTACGGAGACGAGCTGGATGAGTCCAGTGGAGTTCACAAAGGCAGCGTCAGATCAGCCGGATGTTTCTTGGAAGAAAGACATCGATTATGACGGAAAACCCCTCAATGCTCTTATAAAGGTAACAAAAGTCAGCAAGTTATCTCACCTCAAACCACTGATAGTTTACATTTGGAGCTGCTAGTTGAGCATCTGAGTGTGTGTGGAATCAAATGTGGTTTTTCAGCAAATGCTTGCTTCCGATCATGTTTCTATAACCAAGCCTTTTAGCCAAGACTTGTGTCAGAATCAAAGTAGAATTGAGTTCTCTGTGTATACGAACAAGTTTTCACGGTGGAGGTCCCACTACTGTATCAAGCTTCCTACAAACTGGAGTTAGTTTTTATTCAAATGGGATTAGTTAAATTTGAAAATTGTATTGACTGTACAAAACACAAAACGTACAAAACGTGTCTCCTATTTATTACATTGACATTTCAGCAAACAATTGAGGTCATACTGTGATAAAACCGGCGTTGTCTCCATCTGTGGCCTACACCACTATTTTTTGGAGTGGCTGTCATAAGAAATGCAATGCAAATGTTGCTTGTAGGCCCTCCTGCATGAGCATGTGCAACATCCCAAGTACACCTCTTCCGCCTATGCCAGTGGACCAGGAATCATACCTTGCTTGAGAACTAATACTAGCCAAAACAAATGTGCTTTAGGGGGTCAGTTGTGCTTACGAATGCTATGCAATGCAACAAAACAATGATAAAAGTGAAAACGAGGGAGTGACCAAGCAAGACACTGAATAAGAGCAGATCTTTGACAATGTCATAAAAAAATGCTACTTTACTTCCATGCCTATAGAGGGACTTGTTGAAATAAAAATGGAAAAAGTTCCTTTGTGTTACTTTAAATGTCAAACAAAATTTGAACCTGTACTGGTGAGTTGGGTGTCAGAGATTGCAGTTTCTTTCATTATTGACTTCTTCTCTTCCTCAGCCTTTCTGACCTCTGGTGTGCCACACAGATCCATTTTGGGCCCAGTTGTATTTTCCGTCTACATGCTGCCATTAGAATTTATTATTTTAAAATAAATAAATATCCTTTCATCTGTATTCAGAGGATTTACAGATGTATCTGTCAGTCTGCTGTCAATGTTTTCTCTGAATGAGTGAAAACAGAATGTATTGTGTCCTCCCCCACCAAGTTTCCCAGCGGTGTATCTTCAATAGTTCCAGGTCTAGATGCTCTGGCCTCTCACCTTAACCACGTGGCCAAAAATCTGGGTGTGGCCTTAGTTTAAAACTTTATAAACAGATTGACTCTGTTGTCCATATTGCTGGACAATATCTGTTAGAGGTCCCACAGTCGAGGTGCAAACCTCGACCTTTTCCTTTGTGGTCACTGGTCCCAAACTCTGGAACGCCCTACCCCCTGGACTACGTAGCAGCACTGACTTTTACAGATAGACTTTTGACACGTAACAACGCTATGTCCATTTTCTCTATTTTAATGTGTTTGTTATGTTTATTTATTTATTTTTTTTGTACGTATTGATTTTTATCTAATTGCAATGCTGTGAAGCACTTTGATTAACTTAGGTTGTTGAGAGGAGGTTGATTGATTTATTAAATGGTATGACAAGGGAATGTGTGATTGTTGAGCCAAATGTGAAAAGAATAAAATAAAATCTGTTCCTGTGCTTTCTCAGGCTAAAGTCTTGGAGATCCACTCGTTGCTGTGTAGTTGCAGACTGTGCAAGCCAAAGCCTCAAAACGTGGTGAGTCTATCGATCAGTTAGTTTCAGATGGAGCGCATTTATATCTGCTCTGAGGCTGAGCGACATTCAAAATGCTACAGTCTGAGCCTGCGTTTTTCTAAGGATGAGCTGAATATGAATGTAACCGCTGTCTGTCTTGGCAGGAAGATGACAAAAATGATGATGAGTGTTTCATTTGTAAAAGCGACCAAGAGAATCTGGTAGAGTGTGATTGGTGTCCGAAATCCTTCCACCAGAAATGTCATCTGCCTCACATAGACGACAAGGCTTTGAGGTGAGCTGTGACAGGGCAACATCTATCTTTTTTAATTTTTTTTAGTTTTTTTTGTGTGTGTGGAAACTGCGTCATCTGCAATTATAATGCAAGGTCTGTATATTTTGGAGTCGACGGACTCTGGAGTCGACGGACACACCGGGTCGTCCAAATCACATGACCAATTTTCAATGATATAGCAGCAAGACGGCCTCGCTGAGTCTCCATTTCAACTTGTCTCGAAAGTGCATAATTTTGTTGTTCTGTTCAGTTGCAGCTACTGATAAGACCAGTTTCTGCCTTAACGATATTTAGCGACAAAGACTAAATTCCTCCTTTCTCAGGGCGATTCCCCTTCTTGGTAGGACTTATGTGTATATGTATGTCTAGTTTAGGTTCAGAGTAGAAGAGACAAGATCGTTTACACTCGTACCGTTTCTCACGTTTAAGCAAAAGAATAAATCTGATTCTATGTTGGACTTCTCACTGTGTTTTGTTAACGAACAGAGCGGCTTAATATTTTGTTGAGATTTATGTTTTTCTGTCTCTTTTCATGCAGCGACAACAAAAAATGGATGTGCACGTTCTGTGTTTTTTCAATAAATCAACAGTACCGCTACGATGCTGAGCAGGAGATGGCTGCTGTCTTGTCCAGGCAAATATCTCTAAACCTAATGGTCAGCATCAGTCTACCATTTCCTGTTGGAAGCTCCACCAAGGTAACTTTCCTGACTCTCTGGCACACAGCTGACATTTATCCCTCTGTTTCTAATAAACAGGAATGCCAGTATCTCCTCCTGTACCTGCGCAGTGCTGACGACAGACAAATATTTGCAATAAATCCCTGTCTCTATGTAAGCACAACACTTTCAGACAACACAGGTCACATAAAGTCTGGCAGTAGCTGGAATCACAACATCAGCAGTCTTTTTTTCATTTGAATCGTTAATGAGAATAAAAAAAAATGTAAATATAATGCGGTTTGTGTTTGAAATTTGCAGTTAGAAGACTACTCCAGTCTCATCGAGACACCAATGTGGCTGTGCAGAATAGCAGAGAAACTGGAGAAGAAACAGTACCAGACTGTTGGCCAGTTTGTGTCTGACGTCCAGCTCATTTTCACCAACTGTTCCAAATACAACCAGGTACGAACGCATCCATGGCTGGAGCTTTTCTTTCTTTGCGTGTGTGAGAATAAAAGCACTTAAATGTCAAAAGATGAGACTTTTTATGAATGTAGTTAATGCGCGCTGTTGTTTTCTCTTGCAGTATCCTGATGAACACCTTGTCATTGGCTA
This sequence comes from Xenentodon cancila, assembly GCA_014839995.1. Classification (NCBI taxonomy): domain Eukaryota; kingdom Metazoa; phylum Chordata; class Actinopteri; order Beloniformes; family Belonidae; genus Xenentodon; species Xenentodon cancila. The sequence goes on along the minus strand of CM026214.1, from coordinate 20,362,037 downwards.
CCAGCTGAAACAACTATTTGACACAGAATTTAAGAAGGCCTTCAGCATCCCATAAAACACAATTTTTGGACTCCTCGCATTTTGGGAAAATGCTTATGTTTGAATTTTTGCAGTTGTTTCTGTGTCTTTTCTGAAAAAAATGACCCGCAGCCCTCTGATTTCTTCTTTCACATCACTTATAAATGTTTATCTTCTCCTCAGAAGACAGACAAAATGCTACAAAGGTGTTTTGCAAGTGCAGTAAATGGTCCCCTCCATCTTCTTCTTTGTTGTATCCTGTATATTTATCTATTTGTATTTGGTCTTGGAGAATTTGAATCAAGTGTCTCTCTTGTTTAACTGTAATTGTTCACCTTCTATGCCTGTTACGCCTTCTAACCTTCTAACCCAAACTCTATCTTACAGATATGTGCTGCTTTGGTATTTTTTGCCTTTATGTTTTGCCTGCTGTACTCATTTAAACTTAGAAAATGTGTATTATACACTTGTTTTTGTGCAGAACTCGTTTACTTGAAGACTTAATGTATTTGAAGTGGCTGTGGGTTTTTGGAGCTTTATATGTCATTTGATTATAACACCGTATGTCAGGTTTAAACGACCTAAACATTTAATAAACACACAATAAGGAAGAAAGACAAAGTCTGTATGTTTTCATTCATCAGCCCGGAGGACGGACAGAGAACTCAGCCACATTTCTGCCGCTCTCGTCTCTGTCCGCACCCCCCCCTCTGATGGCCTCTTAAGGCATTTATTGAAAATAAGGAGGTCACAAATGACATGGAGATAAGCAACAGTACAAGATGTATTCTGACGTTTACAATCATCTTATAAGACGAGCAGCATACAGTGCGTAAAATAACAATGAGATAAAACAAAGAGTGTGTTAAAGTTTAACCCGATCACCGTAATTCAACCACACTCTGATTTGTTAATTACATCTGGGTTATTTTGGGGCTCCTTATCCCAGACAAGCGGTGCCGAAACTGCAACAAAATGAAATTGTGTCCCAATAGGAGCCTAAATTTGGAAAATCCAGCCTGTGTCTTTGAAGTTCTCTATTTTTTTTTTGGGTGTGTGGCTGCAGAACAGAGGTACAAAGACGGTGAAGAAGCCGAATCTAACCGCAAGAGGTGCAGGGTCACAATCAGATTCATCAGGAAGATTATCTCAGGGGAAAAGACATGCGATTCACAAAACAATTCTCAGTCAGATGTTGCGGATTGACATTCCCGACGTGTTTGCATGTGTGGTGGCTGTCTGACACTGGTCAGCTGGGAAGCTGAAAACATTCAGGGATGATTACCGTCTGAATGTGGTCAGAATCTGCTTCATCGCAGTCTTCCAGGTCTCTTAGCTCAAACAACCCGGACCCTCCAGGGCCGCCCCCGGTCCCACGCGACAGAAACGAACCCAAACAGCCAGTGTGTGTGTGTGTGTGTGTGTGTCTGTGTGTGTGTGTGTGTGTGTGTGTGTGTGTGTGTGTGTGTGTGTGTGTGTGTGTGTGTGTGTGCAAACGTGAATATTGGTATCATAATAGCCCAAAACAACAAGTAAAAATCACTGATATATCAGCACATTTGGACGTGTTAGGTTAAAAAAATTGCCAAAAGTCCTGATTGTCTCTTGCAACACTTGTGCACCATAACACGGCACTTTGTTATACTACATCAACAACTATGAAATTAGCTCACAGAGCTACACAGGACATCCTGGCAGAGTGGAACTGACTCAAATTAATGACGGAGGCAAAAATGAGGAACTTTCCAAGCAAGAGGCCAAACGAAAGGAAATCTTGGGTAGAATCATAAAAGTGACTAAACCTCCAGGCTTAGAGGAAGCCACTGAGCTACAAAAGTCAAAGGCTAAAATAAATAAATAAATAAATAAAACTGACTATTTGGTATCAAAAGCCAGTGGTTCATATTGGGATCCTAAACTATAATGGAGATACAACAGGTGGAAGGACTAAAGAGGAGGATTTACCTGACGGAAACCTGACTAGTGTTTACCTCTGGGATGTTTAACAGAGGCTTTTGCAGTCTAAAATGGAAAACTTCAAGTTTCTTCATAATTACTGTAAAGTTAAAATATGCACTTAACTCTTCTGAGTGAAGAGGACCGGGATATTTGGTCCGCGTGTTGTGACTTTCCACGTTCCTCCTCTTCTCCTGGAGAGCGTCAGTCCCAGAAAGCCACTAGATGGCGCCACGTGACCACTAATTCCAGCAGGTTTTTGTCAGATATGGTTTGTATCCTTATTTATGTTTTAGTTGGAGTAACGCTGATGTTTTCATCTTAAATTGAATTAGTTGTCCTTCTGTATTACTTAAATGACAGTAGGATACAAACAACTCCGAGGATGCTGCGATCAGACTATTTTGTATTTCAGTTTATTTAGTTTTGTAATAAGGCCACTCGCCAATTGTGACGGTTGTGGAGGCTCTGTGGTATAAGGCCTATTTACCAGGCCTTCTCACCACTCCTGGTTGCCAGGAGATTTCCGTCCGAATAGTCGGGCCGGGCCGAGCCGAGCCGAGCCGAGCCGAGCCGAGCCGAGCCGAGCCGAGCCGAGCCGAGCCGAGCCGAACCGAGCCGAGCCGAGCCGGGCCGGGCCAAGTTAAGTTCTGCTTTGGGGATTGTCAAGTCAAGCCAAGTCAAGTCCAGCCAAGTCAAGTTTCCGCTTTGGGGATTGTCGAGTCAAGCCTAGCCAAGTCAAGTTTCAGCTTTGGGGATTGTCGAGTCAAGCCAAGCCAAGTCAAGCCAAGCCAAGTCAAGTCCAGCCAAGTCAAGCCAAGTCAAGCCAAGTCAAGTTTCCGCTTTGGGGATTGTCGAGTCAAGCCTAGCCAAGTCAAGTCAAGCCAAGTCAAGCCAAGCCAAGTTCCGCTTTGGGGATTGTCGAGTCAAGCCAAGCCAAGTCAAGTTTCCGCTTTGGGGATTGTCAAGCCAAGCCAAGTCAAGCCAAGCCACGTTCCGCTTTGGGGATTGTCGAGTCAAGCCTAGCCAAGCCAAGTTTCCGCTTTGGGGATTGTCAGGTCAAGCCTAGCCAAGTCAAGTCAAGTCAAGCCAAGCAAAGTTCCGCTTTGGGGATTGTCGAGTCAAGCCTAGCCAAGTCAAGTCAAGTCAAGTCAAGTCAAGCCAAGCCAAGTTCTGCTTTGGGGATTGTCGAGTCAAGCCTAGCCAAGTCAAGTTTCCGCTTTGGGGATTGTCGAGTCAAGCCTAGCCAAGTCAAGTCAAGTCAAGCCAAGCCAAGTTCCGCTTTGGGGATTGTCGAGTCAAGCCTAGCCAAGTCAAGTCAAGTCAAGCCAAGCCAAGTTCCGCTTTGGGGAGTGTCGAGTCAAGCCTAGCCAAGTCAAGTTTCCGCTTTGGGGATTGTCGAGTCAAGCCTAGCCAAGCCAAGTCAAGTCAAGTCCAGCCAAGTCAAGCCAAGCCACGTTCCGCTTTGGGGATTGTCGAGTCAAGCCTAGCCAAGCCAAGTTTCCGCTTTGGGGATTGTTGAGTCAAGCCTAGCCAAGCCAAGTCCAGCCAAGTCAAGCCAAGCCACGTTCCGCTTTGGGGATTGTCAAGCCACGTTCCGCTTCGGGGATGCTACGTCTGCCAAGCCTGGTTCCTGCCTTGTTCTGTGTTCCATGTTGGGAAAATAAATCATTTTCTACCTTCCTTGGCTCTCTGCTCTGGGGTTCTGTTCAGTCGGTCCGTGACAGAATCTCCTGGCCATAATTGAACCCCGCAGAGACGCAAGCTTGGAGGGCTGTCCTAGGACAGTGCGCTTAGCCCTCCGGCCATGCCCCCTCCACCCCCCCTGCTCGTCTTGGTCCCCGGCTCTTTTGCAGTAGTTTTTATGTTCAGTTCCCGCACAAGCCTGGTAGGTCGCCAGGTGGCGACCGTTGAGGGGGGGGGTACTGTGACGGTTGTGGAGGCTCTGTGGTATTTTTTCCCCTCCCCTTCGTTGTGGTACAGACCAGGTGGATGGCAGGGGCGTGGCCAGCCATTTTCGGACACCTGCACTCAATCCCCTCGTCAGCCTCAGGCCTATTTACCAGGCCTTCTCACCACTCCTGGTTGCCAGGAGATTTCCGTCCGAATAGTCGGGCCGGGCCGAGCCGAGCCGAGCCGGGCCAAGTTAAGTTCTGCTTTGGGGATTGTTAAGCCAAGCCAAGTCAAGTCAAGCCAAGTCAAGTTTCCGCTTTGGGGATTGTCGAGTCAAGCCTAGCCAAGTCAAGCCAAGCCAAGTTCCGCTTTGGGGATTGTCGAGTCAAGCCTAGCCAAGTCAAGTTTCCGCTTTGGGGATTGTCGAGTCAAGCCTAGCCAAGTCAAGTTTCCGCTTTGGGGATTGTCGAGTCAAGCCAAGCCAAGTCAAGTCAAGCCAAGTCAAGTTTCCGCTTGTGGGATTGTCGAGTCAAGCCTAGCCAAGTCAAGTTTCCGCTTTGGGGATTGTCGAGTCAAGCCAAGTCAAGCCAAGCCACGTTCCGCTTTGGGGATTGTCGAGTCAAGCCTAGCCAAGCCAAGTTTCCGCTTTGGGGATTGTCGAGGCAAGCCTAGCCAAGTCAAGTCAAGCCAAGTCAAGTTCCGCTCTGGGGATTGTCGAGTCAAGCCTAGCCAAGTCAAGTTTCCGCTTTGGGGATTGTCGAGTCAAGCCTAGCCAAGTCAAGTCAAGTCAAGCCAAGCCAAGTTCTGCTTTGGGGATTGTCGAGTCAAGCCTAGCCAAGTCAAGTTTCCGCTTTGGGGATTGTCGAGTCAAGCCTAGCCAAGTCAAGTCAAGCCAAGCCAAGTTCCGCTTTGGGGAGTGTCGAGTCAAGCCTAGCCAAGCCAAGCCAAGCCAAGTCCAGCCAAGTCAAGCCAAGCCACGTTTCCGCTTTGGGGATTGTCAAGCCACGTTCCGCTTCGGGGATGCTACGTCTGCCAAGCCTGGTTCCTGCCTTGTTCTGTGTTCCATGTTGGGAAAATAAATCATTTTCTACCTTCCTTGGCTCTCTGCTCTGGGGTTCTGTTCAGTCGGTCCGTGACACCAATCACGACAAACGGCGGAGATAAAGTTAGTGTTAAATACACTACAGCTACCATAATCCCCACATGCACTCTGTGTTGTTTCACTTTCGTTTTACGCGCTACACAAGCGTTTCCTTCTGGGATCAGAAACGGAAATATAACTAGTGAGAGAGCTGATCTGAACAGTTGCAACTAGAAAAACAACTTTTTGCAGCTGCGATGGAAGTTAAAGCTTCTTCTGCCGTGAGGCTCGAAAACCCCACGGAGGCAGAGGAGGAGGTGCAGGAAGGTGAGTGTGGAAAGTAAGAGTTTTGTACAGTTTAGCTGTACTCCTGGTCAGTTTCAAGAGCCAGTGCTTTTATTATTATTATTATTTTTGTGACTGTATTTCAAGACAAAGAAGTAACTGCCTTTGGTAGTTCCTGTCTTATCATTTCACATCTTAATATAGTATATAATGTTAATTAATACAAGATAATGTATGCTAGAGCACATCATTTACGGGTAAAAATGGCTTAAAAGTCTGTCACTTGGACCCGATGCAATCCGACCACTGACAAAAGCTGTTAAACCGCACTTTCTGGTCTGTGAGGTGTGTTTGGTTGCAGCATCATGAGGCTCCTCATGTGACATGATCCTGAGGAGCAATAAATGGCTGCTAAACCAGCAAAGTGGCACACTTAGATTTTGATATTCTTAAGTACACCCTGACTTTTGGACTATAGAACAGTTTATCGCATTAATTCTTTCACAGTGTGATCTGAAGATCTGAAGAGAAAAAGATTAACATCATTAAAGTTCCTCCCTGCTTGACCCGGAAGGACGCAGCATTACTGACCGCAGGTCCTTCGGTGCTACTGGTTTAGCGGCGTGGAGGAGGTCACCGGGTCGGCTTCAGCAGGTGGAGACTCCTCCAGGCTACACTCCTGCCGTCTCCAGACGAGTAACAAAGTAGTAATACTAGTCAAGCTGATCTCTGCCTCTCCAGTCACAAACCAGTCACAAACCCGGTGGTATTTTTGGCTTGCTCTTGACTTGGAGAGGCGTCTTCACGGCGCACTCGGACAACGCTCCATCTCTCACTGTGATGTGTTTCACCATCTTGGATTCCCATTTGACACTGCAGTCTTTTTCATCTCCGTTGCATAACCTAAACAAATTGTTACGCTGGTCCACTTCTGCACATTTCACACAGCAAGCTGAAATAAAAGGCGCTACAGAGGAGAAATAAAGTGTCTACGTGAATGCTGCTTTAGTTTTTAGGCTAAATAACAAACCAGTACAGGAAGGTTTCGCTCATCTTGACTAAATATGGAGCAGAAGAAGGCAGAAGTGAGACACTGCTGTAGTATTTTGCTCCCTTGTAGCTGGTTTTGGGTCTTTTTAATATTTCCTGTCCTCCACAAATGATGTTTGGCACTAAAGACGCAAACATACAGCAGATTGGTTTGTTGAATTTGCCAAATCTAGTGTAAATGCTTTTCACTGTAATAATCTTAGCAGCAAATGTTGAATATCTGATCAGGTTGGTACTGTACACAATGTGTGGTGTTGATGCACATTTATGGAATAAATCCATACTGGGTGGGAGGAGAAATTTATAAAATTGTAAAGGTGAGGTCCTGGTTATCTAACCCAGGGATGAAAGATGATCAATAGAACATCGTTTATAAATAAAGTGTAATAAATGCTATTTGTTGCATTCACAGAGCCCTTGAGGATCATGCTCATTGGGAAGAGCGGAGCCGGCAAGAGCTCGAGTGGGAACACCATCCTCAACAAAACTGTGTTCAAATCTGACATGAAGCTGAAAAGAGTCACTATCTACTGTGAGAAGGAAGATGGGATGGTTGAAGACAGACCTGTCTCCGTCATCGACACACCTGGGCTCTTTGAGAAAGACCGCAACAAGGAGGAAATTGTTCGCGAGATCCTGATGCGAGTGAAACTGCAGGACTCAGGCCCTCACGTCTTCGTGTATGTTATTCCTTTAGGAAGGATGACCCAGGAAGACCAAGACACCAACACACTGATTGAAGCTAAATTTGGCCCCAGTGTGTGGGACTACACCATCGTGCTGTTCTCACACGGTGATCGTCTGGAAGGGAAAACGATAAATGATGTCATCACTGACAGTGACGACAACCTCCGCAGCTTCATCCGCAAGTGCAGCGGTGGTTTCCACGTCTTTGACAACAAGCACCCAGAGGACCAGACGCAGGTGACGCGCTTTATGAAGAAGGTCCAGATCCTGGTGGCCCTGAATGGAGGCGGTCACTACCACGCACGGCTTTATCCCAAAGAAGAGAGAGAGATCAGGGAGAGACAGGAGAGCCTCCTGGCGGAGAGGGGTGGTTCCATCAGCAGAAAGGAGGAAGACCTCAAGAAGCACTTCCAGGGGGAAGAATTCATGATGAGGAAGAGGGAACTGTGGAGAAAAGAGGAGGCGAATACAAGAAAAGCAGCAGAAAATGAGATCACCAACAGCAAGGTGTTTAGAGTCATGATGCTCCTGGTGCTGCTGGGTCTGCTCTTAGGTCTGGTTTTAGGAGGTCCAAATAAATACCTGTTTGGATTAGCAATCATTTGGATTGTGATATTCCTTACGATGTCACCAAACTTTCCAAGAAAAATCCAGTTGCTTTCAAACAAAAAGTGAAAAGGAGTCTTCTATTTCTGCCACGTGTATCTGTAACTGTTTTGTCCACTATTGCAGATGTGTGTAAGGGTTTCAAGCATCTTTCTTCGAACTACCATGGAAACGTCTTTTTATCGTCTCTTTTTCACAGAGGTAATACAAACTATTTACCATGGATACCTCATCAGAAAGGTCAGAGTACAACTGCAGATTAATAAACTCTTCAGTATATCCTGAGACATAAGTCAATACTGCAGCTCTATCGGCGGCTTTGACACACTGTGTCATTTGCAACTGCAGTAAAACTTCAGTGCAGCTTTAAAATGATCTGCGAGGAAGACACAAGTATAAGTATACAGGTACAAGATATTATTTGGTGTTCCTCAGAGATCAACCTTCCTATTCATTTAATAGGTAAACAGTCTTGCCTGAAATGTATTAAATGCCAATGTTCACTATACTGTCGACTACTGGGTCTCCTGCCCTTCGTTGGTTTGAACAGCTAATAAACTGAATCTGCATCACGATACAGTACTGAGAAATCCAAGTTTAAAATACTCTTGCACACTTTCAATTCAGGGGAAAACAATAACAAAATTAAATAAAATAAAGTCATCCCGATCATGTGGGTCTCAAGTACGGACATTAACCTTGACCTCCTTCCACAGTTCCTCATAGCATCTTTATTAATATTTAATTTTTCTAAAATATGTGGGTGTTTTTTAAGTCTTTTTTAAATTTAGAAATGTGTGCTTGTGTCACAGACCTGCTGCTGCTTTTTGAAAGCAGGAAGCTCTCACAAGAGCTTCCTGTCTCAACATGTCTCTTTGGGAAAATACAGCTCATAATAATCATAATAATAATTAATTCTAAATAGATTTGTATCGTTACGTTGTTTTAATAATGAACAGTCCAAAAGCATTGATGTAAATCAAAACATTGATTGATTTTATTTTTTATGTAATTCTCTTCAAACTTTATTAACAAACAGCCCTTTTTATTTAAAAATATAAGTGAAATATATTAAATATATTTTTTAATTGAATTGTCTAGTTTAATCCAAAAATAAAACAGTAAAATGATGTATTTAGTTAGTTAGTTAATGAGATTTGTTATGAATGGAAGTGATTCTGTTCATCACATGGCCTCATCAATCACTGGCTCAATACAGATTACAGATTAATAGATGTACCGTGAACAAACTTGTGCTTTATACCCCCAGTAATTCATGTCATTCGTGCCTGTAATACCATGTAATCAGTAATCAAACTATGTATTTGTTTTAATCTCAGTCGTGATAAACTTCATGTGCTGACGTAGGTTCTCAGTCTCCGAGGTCATGGATCCTTGAACAGAAAGTATCTGGTCTTTCTCTAATCAAGTTGTATTCATCAAGTAGGACTACTCATCCAGTCATAGTTTGAGGGGGATCTTGATTTGTTTTGTAATTAAAACCTCAAGAGCGCTAAAGTGAGGCTGCTTGATCAGAATAAAGTATCCTGGCAGTGATTGGGTGGCACGGGGTGGTGGGCGTGTCCACATGTGAGCCGTTGAGTTTTGTTTTACAGGGGACACGGTCGAGGTAAGATCTTTTATTACTGAACTCTAGCCACATTAGGTATAGGAAATTGTGACTTAAGTTAATATTTTATCAGTATAAAACGCGAGTCCATTATACCAAATCAGGACAAGCAGGATATACTTCGTTACACGTTACGTTACACGTTACGTTAAACGTTGTCTTCTATGAGTTTCTGGAGCACCGCTTCCTGTTGGTACTCGTAAACGGTCTCATAACAAGACTAACCAGTCAGTAGAACACGGTGATTGAAGAAAGACAATTAAAATAAAAAGGACATACTTGTATATGTTTGTAAACATTTTTGTAAAGATTTGAAGCCCGTTTTCCTTCGTACGGGGAGCATATATGTTGCTCAGCAAGCCGACGGGAGCCGCAACGCGCGCGCTGCACATCGGCGCGCGTCGCCGCGGGCTAATAACGGGTAGATGGGCTGAGCTACGGCCACTCAATCATAGTAGAAATACACTATGATATACACTTGTCGCCGCTATTCCATCTGGAACATGACTTCATTTTGTTAATGAAGTTTGTTATCAATGAAGAAAATGCTGAAAAAAAAATTTAAACTGTTTTATTTTAAGTAATGAATGAGTACAGAGCAAAAACATGTTGACCACTTATCACTGCTGCTTCAGCAGTTACAAGTACACCATGTGCATTTATAACTGCTGTGTCCGTGGACCTAAATCTGGCTTTCAGATGATGAGGAAACAGAAGCAAACATGGTGACAAGAGGGAGGGAACTCAGAAAAAGAAGTGTGTGTGATGATGAGGAGAAGCAGCCTGGTCCATCATCCCACATTTCACAGAATCTCAGAAAAAGGAACAAGACAATGTGTGAGTTGCCTTTCTTGTGCTTTTTTATGCTGCTCATCCATCCATCCATCCATCCATCCATCCATCCATCCATCCATCCATCCATCCATCCATCCATCCATCCATCCATCCATCCAATTACAATGTGATTACTGTGAAACACGTTAGAAGTTCATCAGTTGAATGGGGGCTGTTGTCACATGTTACTGTAGCACTGTCTCACATCGTCTTACTGCTGGCAGTGTGGGGGGTTATAATATTTAGAAACTGAGATTGCTGACAGTGTTGTCACTGACCCTTGAAGGTTATTGAGTAAACACGGAGTAGCTGTCACAGAAGTCGATCTTTTTTGATTTATTCTTCTTTGCTTTTCTTTCTTTTTCATTTGGGAAAAACAGGTTTGGTCCTTTGTTAAAACACGTCCAGAGATATGACACTCCTCCAGCAGGGCAATTAAAGTCAATTTTGTGGTAAATTCCTAATAGAAGCAAGTCCCAGTGTGTTAATAATAAATTCAGAAGTTTGGAAAAGGAAAGTTACACAGAAATGCTGAGTCACTAACTGTCTCAACTGTAAAAAGAAATGTTTTATTGCCTCTCTTTAGCTTCTCAAAAGGGAGACATGAATGACTGTTGTTCCTAGTCCATCTTTAAGACCCAGCTGCCTGTGACCTGTGGAAAAGAGGAGGGAACTCTCATCCGAGACAGACTGGCTAAAGGTAAAAGGAAATCCAGCCCAGTGTGTGAGTGGGTTCATGCTGCTTGTTCAGCATGCTTTAGGGTTAGTGCTAAGTGCTCTGGATAAATGCTGCTCAAAGTTATGGAAAAATAGTAAATAAATGTGGAGCTCGTGTAGTGTTGGCTGTGATAAACGTGGAGCTGTATACGTTCTTTTATTGGTTTTGTAACCACACATACAGCTTTGTGATCTGTGCCAGAAGATTTGTAACTCATGTGTGCATGCATGTGAATTGTGTCTACGGAGTTCCCCTTGTTTCGTTTTTCACCTGTCATCTGTGTTTTGTTTTTAATGTTCGACGGATTTAACTGAATCTCTTGTTCTTTTAATATTTCAGGAGAAAAATGTATTTTGGTGAAGAAACAGTGGTTTACCCCTACTGAATTTGAAAAGTTTGCAGGAAAGGGGAGCTATAAGAACTGGAGGCAGAGCATCCGTTGCATGGGCATCCCACTAGGAAAACTTATCAGGGTTTGTTTGTAAAGCCATTTCAGGCTTAGTTCTTCAACTCGCAGCAGTCCACAACCTTTTCCATGTATTTCTGCTTTGGTAAATCACCTCATAATTCCCTCCAGGGGGGTCAACTGAAGTCAGCACGCCACTTCAGAGGAAGTAAACCGGTAAAAATGAACTGGGGAGAAAAAAGATAAATAGTTTTTGTGTTTAGTGACTCTGATCTTAACTATGTTCACCCATTTGATGTTGCCAGGACAAGAAGACCCAACTTCATTTCAATAATTCCACTGCAAGTAAGTTGTCGGAGAACAACATATGTTGTTTATAAAATGTATGTGGTTTGAGTGTATTTTCTGAATTATTTGAGATGAACATAAAAATCACAGTCTCACTAACTATTGCAATAGCATGTGACACCTAAGAGTTAAAAAATTAGAAAAAGAAAAAAAGAACCTGATGTGATCATTAACAATTTAAAGCCTCAGGTATGAAATAATTCACAGGAAATACATTATTTTTTTTATTTTGTTTTTTTTATACTGTATAGCTTTATTGAAATAAAGTTTCCATTTTGCCTTTAACAGTTTCTTTGTAAATCCACTATTAATAATTAGTATAGTTAATAATAGTGTAATAGTTATGTTAATAAATAGTACTTTTATTTGAATTTTATTTTTTTATAAAACTTTTTATTTAGTTCTATTTTTAGTTATTTTAATCATGGGGTGGTACTGAGGTCTTGGAAATTTATTTATCAGATATGAAACTCGTCAGAGTTAAGTAGAGCAGAGCAGTTCGCATCAACAGGAACTTCCATCCATCCATCCGTTATCTATTCCCGCTTAATCCGTCTCCGGGTCACGGCACCACGGCAAGGGTCCACCCTGGACAGGTCGCCAGTCCATCACAGATGAACAGGAACTTCTGTGTCCATTTTCAATTTTTGCTTGACGAAATAATTGTTCATTTTAAATTCACATATCTTAATTTCTCTTGTAAATACTAACATTTTAGAGTCTGATCAAGGGGAAGATGAATATGTATCTGAAAATGAAGAATTATACCTGGAAGACCATCAGGAAGAGATTTTACTGAGCAGCAAGGAAAATTCCACAGATGTCATTCTTATTATTCTTATTATTCTTCTTATTCTTATTATTATTATTGTTGTTGTTGTTGTTATTATTATTATTATTATTATTATTATTATTATTATTGTACTCTAAGAATTTTCGACTAAATTGATATTATTAATCTCCAGACTTCTCTAAGACAACGCAATTCTGGTGATGCTGGTCTGTAAAAATAACAACCCAAATTTTTAAAATATGTTTCATTATTCTTTCTCAGCTACTGATAATGCTTAATGCTTAAAGTAACCAAAGTGGCCGTTGATCCCAAATTCCTCCAGCTCAGCTCAACGAAGGGGCCTGGGTGTGAAGCTTAGCTAAGCAGCCAGAAGGAGCCTCAAGGTTTGAGCTACAACTTTTTGCAGCGGCCAGAGCAACCGGGCCCTCTGGTAGAGCAACCTCCACCTCAGACCCTTCCAGGTTGACTAACCGGCCACTAAAAGGAAGCCAGTTGTGCTAGTCCTTGTTTTAGCTCCTGTTGTGCTTGTTTTGGACATCATCTGGTAACAGCATCTGAAGTGAGAATGGATGGATAGATTTAATCAGGATGAATGAGGGTAACATTAGTTTGCATCTTGGGTTAGGATTATGTAAATCAGACTGTAGGAGGTATGTTAAAGCAATGGTTATGTTTAATTTCAGATGTATTTTATGTGTCTCACACAGACAAGGAGCCAGAAGAGATGGAGGAGCAGGGTGAACACCAACCACACACCAGCCCTGAAAATCACAAGAAGAAGTTCAAAGTGACATGCGGAGCTCTATCTGGCACTTTATACAAGAAACGATTTGCATCAGGTAACCACATTTCACCACAACACAGAAAACAAGTGCGTCTTGTTTGACACTCAGTTTTGCTGACAGGATTTCTACTCTGGGGAATAAAGTAAGGCATAAAAAAATGCTTCGGTTCAAATAAGTGTTCCTTTTGTTGTGCTTCCTGCTGCTAGGAACTTGTGGGAAGAGTATTCGTACGGAGACGAGCTGGATGAGTCCAGTGGAGTTCACAAAGGCAGCGTCAGATCAGCCGGATGTTTCTTGGAAGAAAGACATCGATTATGACGGAAAACCCCTCAATGCTCTCATAGAGGTAACAACAGTCAGCGAGTTATCTCACCTCAAACCACTGATAGTTTACATTTGGAGCTGCTAGTTGAGCATCTGAGTGTGTGTGGAATCAAATGTGGTTTTTCAGCAAATGCTTGCTTCCGATCATGTTTCTATAACCAAGCCTTTTAGCCAAGACTTGTGTCAGAATCAAAGTAGTATTGAGTTCTCTGTGTATACGAACAAGTTTTCACGGTGGAGGTCCCACTACTGTATCAAGCTTCCTACAAACTGGAGTTAGTTTTTATTCAAATGGGATTAGTTAAATTTGAAAATTGTATTGACTGTACAAAACACAAAACGTACAAAACGTGTCTCCTATTTATTACATTGACATTTCAGCAAACAATTGAGGTCATACTGTGATAAAACCGGCGTTGTCTCAATCTGTGGCCTACACCACTATTTTTTGGAGTGGCTGTCATAAGAAATGCAATGCAAATGTTGCTTGTAGGCCCTCCTGCATGAGCATGTGCAACATCCCAAGTACACCTCTTCCGCCTATGCCAGTGGACCAGGAATCATACCTTGCTTGAGAACTAATACTAGCCAAAACAAATGTGCTTTAGGGGGTCAGTTGTGCTTACGAATGCTATGCAATGCAACAAAACAATGATAAAAGTGAAAACGAGGGAGTGACCAAGCAAGACACTGAATAAGAGCAGATCTTTGACAATGTCATAAAAAAATGCTACTTTACTTCCATGCCTATAGAGGGACTTGTTGAAATAAAAATGGAAAAAGTTCCTTTGTGTTACTTTAAATGTCAAACAAAATTTGAACCTGTGCTGGTGCGTTGGGTGTCAGAGATTGCAGTTTCTTTCATTATTGACTTCTTCTCTTCCTCAGCCTTTCTGACCTCTGGTGTGCCACACAGATCCATTTTGGGCCCAGTTGTATTTTCCGTCTACATGCTGCCATTAGAATTTATTATTTTAAAATAAATAATTATCCTTTCATCTGTATTCAGAGGATTTACAGATGTATCTGTCAGTCTGCTGTCAATGTTTTCTCTGAATGAGTGAAAACAGAATGTATTGTGTCCTCCCGCACCAAGTTTCCCAGCGGTGTATCTTCAATAGTTCCAGGTCTAGATGCTCTGGCCTCTCACCTTAACCACGTGGCCAAAAATCTGGGTGTGGCCTTAGTTTAAAACTTTATAAACAGATTTACTCTGTTGTCCATATTGCTGTACAATATCTGTTAGAGGTCCCACAGTCGAGGTGCAAACCTCGACCTTTTCCTTTGTGGTCACTGGTCCCAAACTCTGGAACGCCCTACCCCCTGGACTACGTAGCAGCACTGACTTTTACAGATAGACTTTTGACACGTAACAACGCTATGTCACTTTTCTCTATTTTAATGTGTTTGTTATGTTTATTTATTTATTTTTTTTGTACGTATTGATTTTTATCTAATTGCAATGCTGTGAAGCACTTTGATTAACTCAGGTTGTTGAGAGGAGGTTGATTGATTTATTAAATGGCATGACAAGGGAATGTGTGATTGTTGAGCCAAATGTGAAAAGAATGAAATAAAATCTGTTCCTGTGCTTTCTCAGGCTAAAGTCTTGGAGATCCACTCGTTGCTGTGTAGTTGCAGACTGTGCAAGCCAAAGCCTCAAAACGTGGTGAGTCTATCGATCAGTTAGTTTCAGATGGAGCGCATTTATATCTGCTCTGAGGCTGAGCGACATTCAAAATGCTACAGTCTGAGCCTGCGTTTTTCTAAGGATGAGCTGAATATGAATGTAACCGCTGTCTGTCTTGGCAGGAAGATGACAAAAATGATGATGAGTGTTTCATTTGTAAAAGCGACAAAGAGAATCTGGTAGAGTGTGATTGGTGTCCGAAATCCTTCCACCAGAAATGTCATCTGCCTCACGTAGACGACAAGGCTTTGAGGTGAGCTGTGACAGGGCAACATCTATCTTTTTTAATTTTTTTTAGTTTTTTTTGTGTGTGTGGAAACTGCGTCATCTGCAATTATAATGCAAGGTCTGTATATTTTGGAGTCGATGGACTCTGGAGTCGACGGACACACCGGGTTGTCCAAATCACGTGACCAATTTTCAATGATATAGCAGCAAGACGGCCTCGCTGAGTCTCCATTTCAACTTGTCTCGAAAGTGCATAATTTTGTTGTTCTGTTCAGTTGCAGCTACTGATAAGACCAGTTTCTGCCTTAACGATATTTAGCGACAAAGACTAAATCCTCCTTTCTCAGGGCGGTTCCCCTTCTAGGTAGGACTTATGTGTATATGTATGTCTAGTTTAGGTTCAGAGTAGAAGAGACAAGATCGTTTTCACTCGTACCGTTTCTCACGTTTAAGCAAAAGAATAAATCTGATTCTATGTTGGACTTCCCACTGTGTTTTGTTAACGAACATTTCCAAACAGAGCGGCTTAATATTTTGTTGAGATTTATGTTTTTCTGTCTCTTTTCATGCAGCGACAACAAAAAATGGATGTGCACGTTCTGTGTTTTTTCAATAAATCAACAGTACCGCTACGATGCTGAGCAGGAGATGGCTGCTGTCTTGTCCAGGCAAATATCTCTAAACCTAATGGTCAGCATCAGTCTACCATTTCCTGTTGGAAGCTCCACCTATGTAAATTTCCTGACTCTCTGCCACAGAGCTGACATTTATCCCTCTGTTTCTAATAAACAGGAATGCCAGTATCTCCTCCTGTACCTGCGCAGTGCTGACGACAGACAAATATTTGCAATAAATCCCTGTCTCTATGTAAGCACAACACTTTCAGACAACACAGGTCACATAAAGTCTGGCAGTAGCTGGAATCACAACATCAGCAGTCTTTTTTTCATTTGAATCGTAAATGAGAATAAAAACAAATGTAAATATAATGCAGTTTGTGTTTGAAATTTGCAGTTAGAAGACTACTCCAGTCTCATCGAGACACCAATGTGGCTGTGCAGAATAGCAGAGAAACTGGAGAAGAAACAGTACCAGACTGTTGGCCAGTTTGTGTCTGACGTCCAGCTCATTTTCACCAACTGTTCCAAATACAACCAGGTACGAACGCATCCATGGCTGGAGCTTTTCTTTCTTTGCGTGTGTGAGAATAAAAGCACTTAAATGTCAAAAGATGAGACTTTTTATGAATGTAGTTAATGCGCGCTGTTGTTTTCTCTTGCAGTATCCTGATGAACACCTTGTCATTGGCTACCAGCTGCAACAACTATTTGACACAGAATTTAAAAAGGCCTTCAGCATCCCATAAAACACAATTTTTGGACTCCTCGCATTTTGGGAAAATGCTTATGTTTGAATTTTTGCAGTTGTTTCTGTGTCTTTTCTGAAAAAAATGACCCGCAGCCCTCTGATTTCTTCTTTCACATCACTTATAAATATTTATCTTCTCCTCAGAAGACAGACAAAATGCTACAAAGGTGTTTTGCAAGTGCAGTAAATGGTCCCCTCCCTCTTCTTCTTTGTTGTATCCTGTATATTTACCTATTTGTATTTGGTCTTGGAGAATTTAAATCAAGTGTCTCTCTTGTTTAACTGTAATTGTTCACCTTCTATGCCTGTTACGCCTTCTAACCTTCTAACCCAAACTCTATCTTACAGATATGTGCTGCTTTGGTATTTTTTGCCTTTATGTTTTGCCTGCTGTACTCATTTAAACTTAGAAAATGTGTATTATACACTTGTTTTTGTGCAGAACTCGTTTACTTGAAGACTTAATGTATTTGAAGTGGCTGTGGGTTTTTGGAGCTTTATATGTCATTTGATTATAACACCGTATGTCAGGTTTAAACGACCTAAACATTTAATAAACACACAATAAGGAAGAAAGACAAAGTCTGTATGTTTTCATTCATCAGCCCGGAGGACGGACAGAGAACTCAGCCACATTTCTGCCGCTCTCGTCTCTGTCCGCACCCCCCCTCTGATGGCCTCTTAAGGCATTTATTGAAAATAAGGAGGTCACAAATGACATGGAGATAAGCAACAATACAAGATGTATTCTGACGTTTACAATCATCTTATAAGACGAGCAGCATACAGTGCGTAAAATAACAATGAGATAAAACAAAGAGTGTGTTAAAGTTTAACCCGATCACCGTAATTCAACCACACTCTGATTTGTTAATTACATCTGGGTTATTTTGGGGCTCCTTATCCCAGACAAGCGGTGCCGAAACTGCAACAAAATGAAATTGTGTCCCAATAGGAGCCTAAATTTGGAAAATCCAACCTGTGTCTTTGAAGTTCTCTATTTTTTTTTTGTGTGTGTGGCTACAGAACAGAGGTACAAAGACGGTGAAGAAGCCGAATCTAACCGCAAGAGGTGCAGGGTCACAATCAGATTCATCAGGAAGATTATCTCAGGGGAAAAGACATGCAATTCACAAAACAATTCTCAGTCAGATGTTGCGGATTGACATTCCCGATGTGTTTGCATGTGTGGTGGCTGTCTGACACTGGTCAGCTGGGAAGCTGAAAACATTCAGGGATGATTACCGTCTGAATGTGGTCAGAATCTGCTTCATCGCAGTCTTCCAGGTCTCTTAGCTCAAACAAGCCGGACCCTCCAGGGCCGCCCCCGGTCCCACGCGACAGAAACGAACCCAAACAGCCAGTGTGTGTGTGTGTGTGTGTGTGTGTGTGTGTGTGTGTGTGTGTGTGTGTGTGTGTGTGTGTGTGTGTGTGTGTGCAAACGTGAATATTGGTATCATAATAGCCCAAAACAACAAGTAAAAATCACTGATATATCAGCACATTTGGACGTGTTAGGTTAAAAAAATTGCCAAAAGTCCTGATTGTCTCTTGCAACACTTGTGCACCATAACACGGCACTTTGTTATACTACATCAACAACTATGAAATTAGCTCACAGAGCTACACAGGACATCCTGGCAGAGTGGAACTGACTCAAATTGATGACGGAGGCAAAAATGAGGAACTTTCCAAGCAAGAGGCCAAACGAAAGGAAATCTTGGGTAGAATCATAAAAGTGACTAAACCTCCAGGCTTAGAGGAAGCCACTGAGGTACAAAAGTCAAAGGCTAAAATAAATAAATAAATAAATAAAACTGACTATTTGGTATCAAAAGCCAGTGGTTCATATTGGGATCCTAAACTATAATGGAGATACAACAGGTGGAAGGACTAAAGAGGAGGATTTACCTGACGGAAACCTGACTAGTGTTTACCTCTGGGATGTTTAACAGAGGCTTTTGCAGTCTAAAATGGAAAACTTCAAGTTTCTTCATAATTACTGTAAAGTTAAAATATGCACTTAACTCTTCTGAGTGAAGAGGACCGGGATATTTGGTCCGCGTGTTGTGACTTTCCACGTTCCTCCTCTTCTCCTGGAGAGCGTCAGTCCCAGAAAGCCACTAGATGACGCCACGTGACCACTAATTCCAGCAGGTTTTTGTCAGATATGGTTTGTATCCTTATTTATGTTTTAGTTGGAGTAACGCTGATGTTTTCATCTTAAATTGAATTAGTTGTCCTTCTGTATTACTTAAATGACAGTAGGATACAAACAACTCCGAGGATGCTGCGATCAGACTATTTTGTATTTCAGTTTATTTAGTTTTGTAATAAGGCCACTGCCATAATGTCCACATGCACTCTGTGTTGTTTCACTTTCGTTTTACAAGCTACAAACGCGTTTCCTTATGGGATCAGAAACGGAAAAATAACTAGTGAGAGAGCTGATCTGAACAGTTGCAACTAGAAAAACAACTTTTTGCAGCTGCGATGGAAGTTAGAGCTTCTTCTGCCGTGAGGCTCGGAAACCCCACGGAGGCAGAGGAGGAGGTGCAGGAAGGTGAGTGTGGAAAGTAAGAGTTTTGTACAGTTTAGCTGTACTCCTGGTCAGTTTCAAGAGCCAGTGGTTTTATTATTATTATTATTATTATTATTATTATTTTTGTGACTTTATTTCAAGACAAAGAAGTAACTGCCTTTGGTAGTTCCTGTCTTATCATTTCACATCTTAATATAGTATATAATGTTAATTAATACAAGATAATGTATGCTAGAGCACATCATTTACGGGTAAAAATGGCTTAAAAGTCAGTGTCACTTGGACCCGATGCAAACCGACCACTGACAAAAGCTGTTAAACCGCACTTTCTGGTCTGTGAGGTGTTTGGTTGCAGCATCATGAGGCTCCTCATGTGACATGATCCTGAGGAGCAATAAATGGCTGCTAAACCAGCAAAGTGGCACACTTAGATTTTTATATCCTTAAGTACACCCTGACTTTTGGACTATAGGACAGTTTATCGCATTAATTCTTTCACAGTGTGATCTGAAGATCTGAAGAGAAAAAGATTAACATCATTAAAGTTCCTCCCTGCTTGACCCGGAAGGACGCAGCATTACTGACCGCAGGTCCTTCGGTGCTACTGGTTTAGCGGCGTGGAGGAGGTCACCGGGTCGGCTTCAGCAGGTGGAGACTCCTCCAGGCTACACTCCTGCCGTCTCCAGACGAGTAACAAAGTAGTAATACTAGTCAAGCTGATCTCTGCCTCTCCAGTCACAAACCAGTCACAAACCCGGTGGTATTTTTGGCTTGCTCTTGACTTGGAGAGGCGTCTTCACGGAGCACTCGGACAACGCTCCATCTCTCACTGTGATGTGTTTCACCATCTTGGATTCCCATTTGACACTGCAGTCTTTTTCATCTCCGTTGCATAACCTAAACAAATTGTTACGCTGGTCCACTTCTGCACATTTCACACAGCAAGCTGAAATAAAAGGCGCTACAGAGGAGAAATAAAGTGTCTACGTGAATGCTGCTTTAGTTTTTAGGCTAAATAACAAACCAGTACAGGAAGGTTTCGCTCATCTTGACTAAATATGGAGCAGAAGAAGGCAGAAGTGAGACACTGCTGTAGTATTTTGCTCCCTTGTAGCTGGTTTTGGGTCTTTTTAATATTTCCAGTCTATGAACTGAGGTCTGAACTTGATTAATACGCCTGCGTGGACCAGCTTGAACTTTTTACATCACGGTTTGTGAAGAATGGAGCAATATGAAACTTTCTGCTGTGAAAATTTTAATAAAACACACCGTCAGTCGGAGGATGGTTCCTTGAGTACATGGCTGGATCACATGGACACTTTTAGGCTCCACAAATGATGTTTGGCGCTAAAGAAGCAAACATACAGCAGATTGGTTTGTTGAATTTGCCAAATCTAGTGTAAATGCTTTTCACTGTAATAATCTTAGCAGCAAATGTTGAATATCTGATCAGGTTGGTACTGTACACAATGTGTGGTGTTGATGCACTTGAATAAATCCATACTGGGTGGGAAGAGAAATTTATAAAATTGTAAAGGTGAGGTCCTGGTTATCTAACCCAGGGATGAAAGATGATCAATAGAACATCGTTTATAAATAAAGTGTAATAAATGCTATTTGTTGCATTCACAGAGCCCTTGAGGATCATGCTCATTGGGAAGAGCGGAGCCGGCAAGAGCTCGAGTGGGAACACCATCCTCAACAAAACTGTGTTCAAATCTGACATGAAGCTGAAAAGAGTCACTATCTACTGTGAGAAGGAAGATGGGATGGTTGAGGACAGACCTGTCTCCGTCATCGACACACCTGGGCTCTTTGAGAAAGACCGCAACAAGGAGGAAATTGTTCGCGAGATCCTGATGCGAGTGAAACTGCAGGACCCAGGCCCTCACGTCTTCGTGTTTGTTATTCCTTTAGGAAGGATGACCCAGGAAGACCAAGACACCAACACACTGATTGAAGCTAAATTTGGCCCCAGTGTGTGGGACTACACCATCGTGCTGTTCACACACGGTGATCGTCTGGAAGGGAAAACGATAAATGATGTCATCACTGACAGTGACGACAACCTCCGCAGCTTCATCCGCAAGTGCAGCGGTGGTTTCCACGTCTTTGACAACAAGCACCCAGAGGACCAGACGCAGGTGACGCGCTTCATGGAGAAGGTCCAGACCCTGGTGGCCCTGAATGGAGGCGGTCACTACCACGCACGGCTTTATCCCAAAGAAGAGAGAGAGATCAGGGAGAGACAGGAGAGCCTCCTGGCGGAGAGGGGTGGTTCCATCAGCAGCAAGGAGGAAGACCTCAAGAAGCACTTCCAGGGGGAAGAATTCATGATGAGGAAGAGGGAACTGTGGAGAAAAGAGGAGGCGAATACAAGAAAAGCAGCAGAAAATGAGATCACCAACAGCAAGGTGTTTAGAGTCATGATGCTCCTGGTGCTGCTGGGTCTGCTCTTAGGTCTGGTTTTAGGAGGTCCAAATAAATACCTGTTTGGATTAGCAATCATTTGGATTGTGATATTCCTTACGATGTCACCAAACTTTCCAAGAAAAATCCAGTTGCTTTCAAACAAAAAGTGAAAAGGAGTCTTCTATTTCTGCCACGTGTATCTGTAACTGTTTTGTCCACTATTGCAGATGTGTGTAAGGGTTTCAAGCATCTTTCATTGAACTACCATGGAAACGTCTTTTTATCGTCTCTTTTTCACAGAGGTAATACAACGTCTTATGTCTATAGAAACATTTCTAATCTCTATAAAATGTATTTTAAAATAAAAATAAAATGTATGTCTGTAGAAATTCCCCTTTGTTCGTCTTGTGTTTAAAGCTCAACACCGTTTCTGTCTTTATTAAATTCCTTTAGCTGTTATGACTCAAACTATTTACCATGGATACCTCATCAGAAAGGTCAGAGTACAACTGCAGATTAATAAACTCTTCAGTATATCCTGAGACATAAGTCAATACTGCAGCTCTATCGGCGGCTTTGACACACTGGGTCATTTGCAACTGCAGTAAAACTTCAGTGCAGCTTTAAAATGATCTGCGAGGAAGACACAAGTATAAGTATACAGGTACAAGATATTATTTGGTGTTCCTCAGAGATCAACCTTCCTATTCATTTAATAGGTAAACAGTCTTGGCTGAAATGTATTAAATGCCAATGTTCACTATACTGTCGACTACTGGGTCTCCTGCCCTTCGTTGGTTTGAACAGCTAATAAACTGAATCTGCATCACGATACAGTACTGAGAAATCCAAGTTTAAAATACTCTTGCACACTTTCAATTCAGGGGAAAACAATAACAAAATTAAATAAAATAAAGTCATCCCGATCATGTGGGTCTCAAGTACGGACATTAACCTTGACCTCCTTCCACAGTTCCTCATAGCATCTTTATTAATATTTATTTTTTGTATTTATTTTTTTAAGTCTTTTTTAAATTTAGAAATGTGTGCTTGTGTCACAGACCTGCTGCTGCTTTTTGAAAGCAGGAAGCTCTCACAAGAGCTTCCTATCTCAACATGTCTCTTTGGGAAAATACAGCTCATAATAATCATAATAATAATTAATTCTAAATAGATTTGTATCGTTACGTTGTTTTAATAATGAACAGTCCAAAAGCATTGATGTAAATCAAAACATTGATTGATTTTATTTTTTATGTAATTCTCTTCAAACTTTATTAACAAACAGCCCTTTTTATTTAAAAATATAAGTGAAATATATTAAATATATTTTTTAATTGAATTGTCTAGTTTAATCCAAAAATAAAACAGTAAAATGATGTATTTAGTTAGTTAGTTAATGAGATTTGTTATGAATGGAAGTGATTCTGTTCATCACATGGCCTCATCAATCACTGGCTCATTACAGATTACAGATTAATAGATGTACCGTGAACAAACTTGTGCTTTATACCCCCAGTAATTCATGTCATTCGTGCCTGTAATACCATGTAATCAGTAATCAAACTATGTATTTGTTTTAATCTCAGTCATGATAAACTTCATGTGCTGACGTAGGTTCTCAGTCTCCGAGGTCATGGATCCTTGAACAGAAAGTATCTGGTCTTTCTCTAATCAAGTTGTATTCATCAAGTAGGACTACTCATCCAGTCATAGTTTGAGGGGGATCTTGATTTGTTTTGTAATTAAAACCTCAAGAGCGCTAAAGTGAGGCTGCTTGATCAGAATAAAGTATCCTGGCAGTGATTGGGTGGCACGGGGTGGTGGGCGTGTCCACATGTGAGCCGTTTAGTTTTGTTTTACAGAGGACACGGTCGAGGTAAGATCTTTTATTACTGAACTCTAGCCACATTAGGTAAAGGAAATTGTGACTTTAGTTAATATTTTATCAGTATAAAACGCGAGTCCATTATACCAAATCAGGACAAGCAGGATATACTTCGTTACACGTTACGTTACACGTTACGTTAAACGTTGTCTTCTATGAGTTTCTGGAGCACCGCTTCCTGTTGGTACTCGTAAACGGCCTCATAACAAGACTAACCAGTCAGTAGAACACGGTGATTGAAGAAAGACATTAAAATAAAAAGGACATACTTGTATATGTTTGTAAACATTTTTGTAAAGATTTGAAGCCCGTTTTCCTTCGTACGGGAGCAGATATGTTGCTCAGCAAGCCGACGGGAGCCGCAACGCGCGCGCTGCACATCGGCGCGCGTCGCCGCGGGCTAATAACGGGTAGATGGGCTGAGCTACGGCCACTCAATCATAGTAGAAATAATGTTAATGCTTGATATAAACTGTCTTTGTATGGTACAAAATTGTGTTTTGGATCGAGGCTGTAAATATGTTTATTTCTGCTCTAAAGTTTGACATTTTAACGTCGAAGTCTGGAGACTGGCTCTCTTTTGCAGCCCGCCTCTACCGGTCCGTCCGGGAACTGCAGCGAGACTTGGTTCCGCTTTAGCATCAATCCGAAAGTGACGGTTGGTGCTTGTTGGCACTTGCTGCTTTCATCAACCCCCGGGAAATCGGTTCTTCTCCCTAGAAATGAAAATGAAAGTAAACTGTTAGTCATGTTGTGTTTATCAACGTTTTATTTGCTTTTTTATTTTAATTTCCCATCTTTATCTGAAAGTACATGAACATTGCTGTCTTAAACCTAAATAAAGAGGACTCCTAATTAATATAATGTGTATGGGATCCTGGTGCAGTTTTGTTCATCCAGGTCCTGGTACTCTTATGGGAATTGGTAGTAATCACAGATAGTAATCTGTATGGGACGGTTTTCTGAGAGTCCTGTTGTAAGTGCTGAGACCCGGACACGTTTACTCCTCAAAGACAGCAGTGTCTAGTCAGGACACGAGGGGCTGAGGTGGAGCAAGACCAGCCTCTCCGGTGCCTTCATCGCATGAAATGTGAAGGCAGCAGATGAATAGTCGTTGAGGCTCATACAATGTGGGTTTCCACAGGGATTTATCTGGGGCAGGATTGTTTACGCATAACCATTACCAGGAACGAAAAGTGGCCTTCAGGAACCTTTTCTGGGCAAACAAATGTGCCTATAGTAAGGCAAGGCAAGTTTATTTGTATAGCACAATTCAACATTAAGGTGATTCAAAGTGCTTTACAGAGACATTAAAACATCACGTAAATAAAAAGCATGATTTAAAATGTGAACGGAAGAAGTACAACAGATAAAATCATTAGTTAAATGTAAATTAATAAGCATGATATCAAATGTAACAAAAGAAAGAGAAAAGAACAATAGATATAAGCAGGAGTTAAAATGTAATCAAGTTTTGAAAGTTAAGCTTAAAAGTAAAACAGTGGATTAGGAGCTTTATTCAAATGCAGCTGAGAACAGGTGAGTCTTCAACCTGGATTTAAATAAACTGGATGTTTCACCTGATCTGAGGCTTTCTGGGAGTTTGTTCCAGACATGTGGACCATAGAAGCTGAAGGAAGCTTCTCCATGTCTGGTTCTGACTCTGGGAACTGATAAAAAACCGAATCCAGATGACCTGAAGGGTCTGGAAGGTTCATACTGGGTCAGGAGGTCACTGGTGTATGTTGGTCCTAAACTATTCAGAGCTTTATAGACCAGCATCAGAAATTTAAAGTCTGTCATCTGACAAACAGACCGCCAGTGTTAAGAGAGGTGTATGGATTGAAGCTCTGTGGTGACCTGTGATCGTTTCTCTTTGGCTCCAAAGAGAACTACCTCAGTTTTGTTTTGTTTTTAATTGGAGAAAGTTGTGGCACATCCAGTTATTCTTCTCCTAAATGCATTGACCAAGAGCATGTAATGGCCTCGGTCTCCTGGTGACATTATAATATGTATCTGTGTGTCATCTGCATAGCTTTAGTATTTTATTTTGTTGTTCGATATAATCTGTGCCAATGGGAACATGTAGATGTTAAACAGAAGAGGTCCCAGGATGTAACTTGGGGAACTCCACATGTGATTCTCGTCCGCTCAGATGTAAAGTTACCTAGTGAGACAAAGTATTTCCTGTTCTCTAAGTATGTTTTGAACCAGTTTAGTTCAGTTCCGAAAAGACCCGCCCAGTTCTCCAGTCATTTCAGTCATATATTGTGGTCAACTGTATGAAATCACTGACATCCAGCAAAAGTAAGACTGACGTTTTTCCACTGTCTGTATTCAGACATACGTCATTAAACACTTTGGTCAGAGCCGTCTCGGTGAGTTGGTGCTGTCTAAAACCTGACTGGAAGGCATCG
Organism: Xenentodon cancila; assembly: GCA_014839995.1. Lineage (NCBI taxonomy): Eukaryota > Metazoa > Chordata > Actinopteri > Beloniformes > Belonidae > Xenentodon > Xenentodon cancila. The sequence goes on along the minus strand of CM026214.1, from coordinate 20,336,078 downwards.
TAGCAGTTATTTTTGTTAAAAAGTAGTTGTGCTGTTGAAAAACTGCTTTTTAAATAAACTTAGTTAAAAATGGGAGATTTGAGATCGGTTTGTAGTTATTCTTTTAACTTCAAATGTAGTGTATGTTTAAAAAAATGCAAGTAGTAGTATCCCTTGTTTACGTGTTTCTTTTCTCTGTATTCTTTTATTGCTTTCTTCTTTTTGGTCTTCTTTTATGCTGCTGGCCATTTGCGAACAGCAACAGCATTACTGCCGCCTAGTGGCCAGCTGTGTTATTTGTTCAGTCAAAAGTTGTAGTGTGGCGCTAAGGAGTAATGGAGAAGGGGCTGAGGAGATGGTTGGCCCCGATTCCCATCTGGAGGGTTTATACTGAGCCCCCGCTAGTGGCAACACACCTACACAGTGACTGTTTTCGGTGTTGATTTGAAAGTAAATAAGTATGTCGGAATACCTCAGCTCCTTCAGGCTCCAAAAGTAAACATAGAAAAACAATGCAGTTTTAACTCCCAGAGCTGTTCTTGGACTTCTGTGACAAATGTAAACAAACTACAAAGATATCAACCGTCGCCTCGTCTTCATCTGCTGATGCTCACCATTATTCTCCTCAGAACTGAACCAGACGTGCTGCTGCCATGAATTGAGCCCGCTGTGCCGTGGTAGGAAAAAGAAACATCTCCTCCCGACTTCCTCCAGTCAAACAAAACACTCTTTCTAAAATTGTGCCCATAAAAAAGGTCTTTCAACGGGAATGCAGACTGAATGAGACTGCACTTAGTTTGGAAAGAAGATTAAATGGAGAGGAAACGATCTTGGTCAACATCCTTTAGTGACAAAGAAGAAGAAGAAGAAAAAGAACAACATGAATGTGGGGCCAGAAGACAAAGTCTAAGACTAAAAACGAGAGTCATCTATGTTGTGGATGAAAAAGATAATGAAGCAGAGGATGGTAGTGGTGATGCTGACGCCGATGATGATGCGGATGATGACAGTGAGGAAAATGAGTATCTCCACCCTGATCAACCTGGAAACAGTGAGTCTTTGGGGCCATGTTCTGTAGTTTTCTGTAAGAATCATTCTGGTTTCATTTATAACAGCCCTGTTAAATTTAACACTCGTCCTGCATTTGTGTGTGATTAATCTAGAACTCCTGCCTGTGATCTGTGGAGCCAAGAAGGGCAAACTGGATGTAGAAAAGCTGAGAGAAGGTAAGCAGATGAGATTTAAAAGTTATTTCAACCCAGGGAAGTTACAGAATTTTTGAGTATTTGACTAAAATCTGGAAGTAAAAAAAAATTATGATTGTTGTTTGGTTGTTTCTATTTTTATTTATTTATTTATTTTTTTTCATCTCTTACCGGAGCAGAAAAAGCTTGCCTTTGGTACCTCAAACAGCTATGTTCTGCCTATTTGCACTTTTCTGGATTGATGATGCAATTGACCTCTGAAATGACCTTCAAAATGAGTTTTCCAAAAATCTTTAGTTGATGTTACACAGGGTTTGCCCAGTTCCTTTATACAGTCTTTGAGATCATCTGAAAAACCTTAATAAAATAGAAGCTTGTTGCTACTTTTTGTGGGCGGTTTTGGTCTAAAAATGTGTAATTCACTGAGTGGTTCGGATTTTCAAGGCACTGTGACATCACAGACCCAGATTGGAGTAGAAATCTCCATCCATCGTCACATCTTAGTCGACTTGCTGGAGGAGTGAGGTGGAGCAGCTGACTCCGCCCCTCAAACCAGCTGCTATCAACACATCTCAGGAAAGTGACTTATAAAACAAGAAAGACATAACATGTCTCATATAAAGGCATCATATGAAAGTGAACAAATCTGGATTTTTTTTCTCTTGTTTGCACATATATTATTGGTTGTTACCAAGTTTGGTAGAACCCAAGAGCTATATATATATATATATATATATATATATATATATATATATATATATATATATATATATATATATATATATATATATATATATATATATATATATATATATATATATATATATATATATATATATATATATATATATATATGCATTTAAATATTGCAACAGAGGTTTTTTTTTTTTTTTTTTGTTTTTGTTTTTAAATGTGTGCGTAGGTGTGTGCAGGTGTGCAGCCCTCATATCAGTCTTATTATCTTATTATTAACTATCTTTTCATTGATCCCTGGATCCACTTTGTTGATCCAGGGATCAACGATGACTTTGGTGCAGAGCAAAGACTGTTTTCCAGGAGAGGAGACCTGCTGTGAAGCATTGCGGTGGACGGTGTGGTTTGGATTGGGCACCTCGAGTTTGACTGGTTAATTGTTATTATGTTAGCTGATTTAAAAGATTTCTGGTTAGTTGTGCAAAATCGAGAAAAATTAAAGGCAAGCTGCTAAAACTGAGGATTTATATCACTGTGTTTTGTTTTTTGGTGAATGAATGAGTTTGACTTAAGTTTGTTTTGAATAATGTATTTATTGTGTAGCACCGAGGGTTTGAGAGTAGCGTAATTTTGATTCTCTGTATGTACCTCACATGTGGCAGAATTACAATAAACGTGACGTTTGACTTTTTTTGAAGTTTTGTGATGTTCAGGTCGGCTTCATTTTACCTGTGAATACAGTCGACTTTCCTCCTAAAAACACTAACACAGTTTGGCTTCTTAGTGATTCCTTTATCTAATGTACCTGTTTGGTTTAGGGAAGAAGTGTATCCAGTGCGACGGCAAGTGGTTTTCTCCAAATGCCTTCGAGGGCTTTTGCGGTAAAAAATCTGCTAAAAAATGGAAATCTAGTATTATCCATGGAGATAGACCCCTGCAGTATTGGTTTGAGGTAGGTTTGATTCTTTTGTTGTTTTATGTTCATGCTTCAAGATGATCCAACAATGGTTAATAAACGGCTCGTTAAACTTATCACAGCAAGGTTGCCTGTCCACAAAGGGTTATAAGAAAGGAACCAGAAGAAAAGAGGTAAATGTGTGATTTATTTGTGAACAGATTTTTAAGTGATGAAGCACCTTTAATCTTGTTAATTTCTTGTCGCTCAGAGGATAAGTCAGCCATCGGATTGTGGGTCAGAGAGTTCCTCTGAAGGTTTGTCTTCAAATTCTGATTTAAAATCAATAAAGAGGTGGAAACATTTATTTAAATTCTTTAATTTTGGATGTGATTATGTCCCGCAGAAGACTCTGAAACGCAGTCGACAAAAGAAACGCTGTTGCTGAGAACCGAAACAGAACTAAAGGATATAAGTGATGGTGACGAAGGCGTAAAAGCTAAAGTTCAAAAGAGTGAACTGGAAGGTGAGGGCTTTGCGGAAGTTGACGATTGCTATGAAATATTGTTACTGTAAAAATATTTGCGACATAGGAAAATCAAGCTTTTTTTAATGGTTTTGTACACACGAATATGACTCTTCTTTTCCAGAAAAGAATCAAAACTTGTTGATGCTTAAGGCTCTTGCACTGAAGACGAGTGCAAAAGTAGTGCTCAACAAGCTGACTTTGGTAAGTTTGAGAAAGGATTTCCTGCAACATATTCAAAGGTCGGACCTGTTTAGTTTTGTTGTGGCTGTCGGCTTTGTGGGACCAGGTCTCTATTTTGAGGTTTGTTTTCCATGAGCCCTGCAGCTCTGCTCTGCTCGTCGTCTTCTGTTTTTTTTTTTTTAGTCAGTCGCCATCACTGGGTCAGGTTTGGTTCGGTGCTAAACATCTTTAGCTCTGGATCAAGTCCTAAAAGAGGCAGAAAAGCTGCTTAATAATACTTGTAACCTGATTGGTTACATGTGATCTTGGAGGCGGAAAACTGTGGAAGACAACGGCTGTTTCTTTACTCAACCAAATTAAAACATGTTTGTTAGCCACTATGACGACACAATGTTTGACGCAAATGTGCGTCATTTTGTGTTTCTCTGTTTGCTTTTTTTTTCTTTTTTGCATTTTAAATCACTGAATTATTGTCTTTGGAAAAAAAAATTAAACCAGAAATAAGGGTGCCTCATCTGTTAGAGCTGCTGTATTAAATATTTGCTCTATTTCTGCCAGGCTTATACTCTCCCTCCTGCTCTCTGTTTCAGACGAATCTGACCTGCTACCTGTACAGTCCAACAGGAGGTTTGTGAGGTTTAATATCAGTTATTTTTTATAACTGTATGTGTGTACGATGCTAAAGCAGGCCGGGCTAGGGGGCCAGTGGGACTACTAGTTTTATAAATGTCTGGAACAAAGCAGAGTCTGTGTTTCTAGCAGACAGTCTGCTAAGTAATGAAGTGACTGCTGTGTGGTGTAAGTGAGTATGATGAGCACGGACTGTATAATACGAACCGGACAAACCCCGTTTAGCGTCACCCGCCGTTGTCTAAGGTGCCAACAGCCGATGCCCAGCTGACGGCTGAGGCCATGTGGTTCCCATGTGACGCCGATAACTTGTTACTTTACGTCCTGCTCGAATCTGTCCCTCCACCCTTATTTCTAATGTTGCTGAACAGATTTGAAATGAGGACTGTGAGTTTCGAACAGGACTGGTGAAGTGACACTTGGCTGAAGCCTTGCAGTTCTTGGTACATCGTCACAGCTGGGTCCTGGCAAAGTTATCCAGAGACCACGCCTCTAATTATTTATAGATCTGTGGCTCATTTTACCTGAAAGGGTAAATGAAAATCCACACGGTTATGTCTATGAAACACCAGAACCCTTTCATTTTCTTCATAACAAAAATGTCTTTAACTGAAGGGAATCTGTTGTCTTTTATTTGTGAGCAGTCAAATGGTTTAAGTCTTTGGATGAAGATGCGAACTATGAAGGGGAGACGGAAAACAGCAGCGAAGAAGAGAATGACGTGGACGTCAGAGAAGCCACGTCAGAGGTCTCGAATATCATCACAGATGTTAACCAAGAAAACGGAGAAGAGTTCATGCACGGTAACAGAAGTGGGGCTGCAGAATGTAGACTCAAAACTGAAACGGCCGTGCATGAATCAGCTTCCTCATCCGTATCCTCTGAAAACAAAACCGAAGACAAGGAGCTGGTGGTCAGCCCCTCAGCCGTCCTCCCTGATCCAGTAGTGACTGATGAAGACAGCGACACGACAGGTTAGTTTAAAGATTTTAAAGGGATGCTTCAGCATTTTGGGAATTGCTGTATTTGCAGTCAACCTCGGAGAACAAGAACAATACTGCTGAATGCTCTTAACAAGTCGAGCATGTTTTCCTGTAAACATGTTGTGCTATTTAAAACGTGTCTTCTGTGAAGGTGTTGAGATAGAAGGTGGAGAGTCGGAGATGTTGGACTGTCAAAATGAGAACCAAACCAGGAGAGAAGAGCATCTTGACGTGTCGGCGTCTAACGACAGCGAAACGGCTTGTGCAACTGGACCGAAGACCTCAAGCGTGTCTCCTGATCAGTCATTTCCTGGGGAGGAACTCTTCCAGCCCTTGTGTGAGTCCAAGAGACAAAAGCAGCTCCAACTTAAAAAACAAAAAGTCATATCAGAGTGGTTTCTGTTAAATTTCCAGTCATACCAATCACACCGCCAAACGTTCTGGGTGAATGTGCATCCGAGGATCAGGCAGACGTCACCACCTCTGACCTCGAGGCCACGCCGTCACAAGTGATGATGCCAGACACAGGGTAAGACGTGAAGGCAGCATTCTGCTAAGATGCTAAATGCATTTTCTCCCCGACCTTAAAGGACTTATCCTTCCACAGCAGTTCTTGGACAAACCAAGCCCCAGACTGCACCCGTTCTTCCTCGCCCAGGGTCTCGTCCGGCTCGGAGGAGGACGCAATGGACATGAATCAACTGAAAAAAAAGGTTGCTTTCATGCATCTGAAAGTGTTAAAATTACAGGAGGAATATTATACTTTGAAGCTCAGGGAAATGAAAAAAGTAACAACACACTGACACAAATGTATTAATGTAAATGGAATATGTTGGGGGCAGCACGGTGGCTTAGTGGTTAGCACTGTTGCCTCATAGCAAGAAGATTCCCGGTTCAATTCCCGGCCGGTGGGTCTTTCTGTGTGGAGTTTGCATGTTCTCCCCGTGCTTGCGTGGGTTCCCTCTGGGTACTCCGGCTTCCTCCCACAGTACAAAAACATGCAGGGTAGGTTAATTAATCTTTCTAAATTCTCCCTAGGTGTGAGTGTGAGTGTGATTGGTTGTTTGTATGTGGCCCTGGATAGACTGGCGACCTGTCCAGGGTGTACCCCTGCCTTTCGCCTGATATGCGTCAGGATAGGCTCCGACAGACCCCCGTGACCCGGAAACGGATACAGCGGGTATAGATAATGGATGGATGGATGGAATATGTTGGGACATTATGAGGAAACTGTCATTAGTATTTAATTAAAAAAATACATAAAAAAGAGAATTCTAGCTCATGACGTCGTGACGCAACAACATCGTCTCACTGGTTTTGATGGCGCGTACAGCTTTGTGTCGTCATTTCTGTCAGATGACTCAATGGGATTAATGTGTCACGTTAATGCACCCTATTGCTCCTCCAACGTGCGTCTTGGCTGCTCAATTCTTTCACATTCAAGTCCGTAGTTGGACAGTGATACCTCTTGAAATATTTTCCTGAGTTTGTCTTCTGGGTCAAAGCAGAGCTAAATGCCCCCTTGTGGTCGGAAGCAGAGTTGCTGTATATTTATGCTTTAACAAGTTAAAACTGACGAATTAAGTATAGCTGAAAGAAAAAGAATAAATATCTTGATATCTTGGGTTTATATTGTCTGAAAAATTATGAATATTTTATGTGTGAATGTGTTATTTTCTGTTTTCTGTCAAACATTTTAACCTTTTTTTTCAGCAGATGCGAACAAAAGTTGCATTAAAAAGCTTATTTTATCTTTTCTGTTTTTATACATCTGAATTTAGCTTTTTTAAAGGTGTTTTTAGACTCATCTTGACTCATTCTTATTTCCCACAAAAAGAAAAAAAATTAATTTTGATTTAAATATATTTTTAAGTTTTATACAGTATAGTGACATTCTTTGAATGTTCTGCTTTTCAAAGATGTAAACAATCAAGACATCTTATTTTGTCTGTTCTTTTGTGTATAGTTTTCTGTTATTTGTAAAAGACGTCTTGTCAGAAATAAAATTATTTTTAAAGAATGTCATTTGTATTTTGTGGAAGATGTGTGAAAATCTGGTGAAAGTTAGAAAACAATTTTTTTAAAATTAAGTTTATGGTCAGGAGGCAGGATTAGGCTGCTCCGGATTTGTTTTTCCTGTTTATGGAAGCAGGTCTGCAGAGGAAGAAGACTGTTTTATGATTTCCATGTACTTACAAGATGGTCAGCTAGCAGCCGGTGAGGAGATATTCACCAAATTTAACAAACACGGTTCCATGTAGGAAATCTAGAACCGCATACCCTACCTTTAAAGAACAGGAGGCAACTGATCGTCTGGTTATGGTAATAAGAGATTCTGCAGACGGGTGCACGCAGGTATCGTCAACAATACTCGTGCTCTGAATCCGTCATGAGTGGAGTTACGCGACTAGTGCAGGACAAAGCAACTGCTGGTTTACAAATAAAACTCATAACAGCAAAAGATCCCAAATCTTTATTGAAGGTTTACGCAAACATAACTTTAAAAACAAACCACAAAGGAGATAATCTTTTGTACATTTTCATTTGCAGGTGAGACGCTACTGAGTCATATTTTCCTCCTCATCGTCCTCTTCATCATCATCTTCATCAAAGTATTTATCCTCCGCATCCCTGTTGACGATGTCCAAGTTGTCATAGTCTGGGTTCTCGTCCACCTCACTTTAAAGAGACACACAAACCCAGCACAAAGAAATCCAGGGAGTTGATTCAGGTGGAGCATCGCAACGTTTTCTTTTCTAAACTTAACAGTTTTATGAGGTTTTAATAAAACAAATCATGTCTTGGTCAAATTCTCACAGGGAGAAGGAACAAAAACAGCTTTTTGAGGCTGACAGCAGTCAGGGGGAGGAGTCAGTGGTCCCATTCAACTTGTGATGTCACAGTACTGCGCCAATCCCTACCGCTCACTGTGGGACGTAGTTTAACACTGAGGTGGTTTCAGGCCAAGTCACAGATCATTGTTTTTGGGTTGGTATTACTTCAGACCCCCAGACACATGCTGTCAAGCTCATCACCCCTCAATATGACCCCTTTCAGCTTCTGCTGCACCACTAGAGACTGGACTTAAAACATGAGTGTTCTTTATTGTAAACCTCAAGTTTCTGTTACTCTGAAAACTCACAACAAATAAGAATAAAAACCAGTCCTTACATGGCAGTTAAGTGTTGTATTTATAGGAACAACAGTGCGAGCCAAAGAGAAGCCAAACGGAGGTAACAGATTTAGAAAAGGCAGTATAGAAAAAAGGATTTTGAAATTAGACTATTTGTGTATTTAGTAACAAATTCTCAATCCAATTTATTTATACATACTCTTATTTCCCAATTAATATCTGATGGTGAAAATGCCTGATTACTATTTGGACGACACTCCTGGTCCTCCACTGGTCTGCACACCAGTCTGGAGAAGGTGGATGCACCCTGACCTGTAGTTGAAATCCTTGTCTTTGCCATCAAGGAAGCGCTGGTGCATCTGACTGAGGAACTCCTCCCTGAGCAGAGCCTTCTCCTCTTGGCTGGGCTCCCATTCCTTCTGCTGGACTCTGGCATCTACATGATGAACACCCTCGTCAGGGAAAAGCAGTGGCATGACAAACGCAACCCTGTTTGCTGCCTATTCTCTTCAATCTACATCCCGCCGCTTCTGCTATGACTGATTCCCGGTGTTCCAAACCTAACTTTGACATTTAACATCATCTGACTAAAGTTCACTGAGGTTGGTTCAGCCAGTCTGTGTAGCGATGCCACCTCTGACCACGTGGGGGCAGCATATCTCTACAATGTTCATGTGTCATTCCAACAACGTGCTCCTCTCGTGGGACGACGTGGTACCCAAACCCCAACCGTCTCACTTCCGGACTTCATGCAGAACTAAGATTCATTGCAGTTCCTCTGAACACTGGAGGCTGGCTCCAAAAGCAAGTCAAACTCCACTGACTCCACTGAAAACATACTTTTTGCCTGGGTTAAGAAACAAAAGTACAAAGAAAAACATGCCAAAACAGCGGGTCATGTGACCTAACGCTCCCTCCGTTTTATACACTCTAGGGGTGTTAGAAGATGTGTTGGACCATCTCCAGTCAGCTTTGTGAGTCACTCTGTGAACACAGAAGATCTATGCGCCCCCCGGTGGTCAGAAGTGGTATTTTTACAGGCCACAAGACAATAACGTGACAGTATTGGTAGAACAAACAAAAAAAAACTATCAGTCCAGATACGAGAAGATATGTACATAAAATAAAACAAAGCAAAGTTCAGATCAAAATGTCTCTACAAGAAAGTCAGTATTCAGCGTCGCCCCCATACGAATGTTTGTAGTAATATTTTAGTTTCAGAGAGCCAGGTTCTCTCTATACTTTTTTTTTTTTTTAACTTCCCCTCAGACCAAACCCTTCCTCACCATCATCCTCCTCCTCCTCCTCTTGCGCGTCATCCTCCCTCTCCTGCTCCTCCTGCAGACGGTCCTGAATGAGCCGCTCTTCGTAGGAGTTCAGGAGGAGGTGGGCGAGTCCTCCTGTTGCTCCTCCCCCTGACGTTCCTTGGTTTATCTGTGCATCTTCCAGCATCGCTTCTTGGGAACGCTCCAGAATCTGAAGCATTGATTGGGAGGAAAAACACATACACTGACAAAGACCCTCGCGATTCCTCCCGAACCTCCGATTGTCACCAACTTACCTCCTCATCTGTGAGGTACTGGCCAATGTACTGTTCATAGAGCAGAGGCTCCCTTCTCCTCATCTGCTCGTCACTGAAATAGTGTCCCTCTGAGACACGAGGAGACAACACAAGGAGAAGACAAAGACAGCTGATGTAAAAGTCGTTTTCTACAACAAAACCTTTAAAATGTGAAAAACACAATTTCTGACACTGTCAAATGCATCAAAACCACGCATGAACTTGCACATCACATAAATCCAGGTTTTATTCACAACATAGAAATCGTGATGAATGCTGAAAGTGAGGAAGTGTATGAATCTGTATCTGGATTTGACGGCTACTCCAGATTTGTTTTAAACTTAGAAGAGGGGGGTGTTTACGACCGTGTCGCATCCACGTGCCGTAACAGCGACCATAAAGGAGCCGGGACCCCAACTTCCCTCTGAAGAACATTATTCTCCTACCAGCTGTGACTGCTGAGAGGCTGTCGCTCTAAGATGCTCTTTTTATTCCCCATCCTGTCACTTTGTCGACAGTTAACTTAATAAGCTGCCATTTGCCTCTCCAGGCGTTTCTTTTTAGTCCCGTTTACTTTTGTCATCTGTGTCCCAGCTCTTCTGGAGGCTGCCGTCACTGAATTCAAAATGAGCCGATATTGTTCATGAAACGGTAAAACGTCCCACTTTCAACATTCGATATGATTTCTATGTTCTGTCTGGGGGAAAAAAAGGGTTTATGAGATTTGCAAATCATTGTGTTGGGTTTTAATTTACACTTCACTCAGTTTTCCTACTCGTGTGGTTCTGGGGTTGAACATCCACATATTTCAGACAGAGAAGCATGTTCAGATCAAGGTAATCCGGCTCCACCGCTCTCATTTAACTCAGAGAACAACCCATATGTGATCACAGAGGAAACCCGGAGCGCCCACCCTTCTGCAGAGCCCTCAGGGCGGCGTATCGCTGGTTTCTGACTCTGGTCCTGTTAGTGCGGCCTGCGGCTCGGGTCTGCACCACCTCGCTGTAGTGCTGGGCTCTCGGGTCTGAGCTGACGTGGGCAAACGCAGGCAGGTGCTCGGGCTTCAGACAGGCCTGGAAATGGAGAGGGGGGGGGGGGGGGGGGGGGGGGGGGGGGGGGTAGGTATTCTTAATCAATTCTCCAAATCTTGTAATCATAATTCATTCACAGGGAGCCGAGAACGTAACCAAAAACTAGTGAGTAAAATAGATTTTAGTCGTTGAATTAAATCACATGTTTTTGTGTAGTAAACATAATAAAACCATCATCATCTCATCATAGAAAGTCTCAGTAACTGTTAAATACACCCAAACTATAACATACAGCTTTTCTGTTTCGGGCCATAAAAACAAACAAAAAAATAAAAGCCAAAAATAAACACCTCCCGGCGACGGAGGAGCGAGGAAGTGGACTGTAGACTCTCCTGTACCCCAGAGTGATGTGACCCCAGCTGTTCCCCGCTGATACCAACCACAGACTCTTAACTAACTACAGCTTTAGTTGGGTTGAGTCAACATAGATGCAGAAGTACTGAAGTAGCGTCCGTTGACTCAGTGGGGCGTGCGTGCGTGCGTGTGCGCGCGGCGGACATACGTGGTATCTCTCCAGGAACACCAGCGGTCTGCTCCTGAACTGCCGCAGCAGCTCCTCTCTGCGCTCCTCCCGCGTCAGCTCCTCCTCTCCGATCTGCTGGCTCTTCACGAGGCTGCCGCTGGCGGCCACGGCCGCGATCACGGCCGCGACCCCGGCCGAGATCCCGGGATCCGCACAGCTGGACTCGGACTTCAAACACAAACAAGGTCAATGGACGCGCCGCAGGGAGCGGACACCGACATCTACGCCGAGGAGCCGCTCCTCATCTCACCGGGGAGTCGGCGTGTCCGGGTCCGCCTGGGCGGCATCTCCGAGGCGCAGGTGGCTGCGGGAGAGCGGGTTGGCTGTCGCGGTCACGGCAGCGCGGGAGAGTTTCAACAGGTGGATCGATTTCACCCCACATCGTCACACTGCGGCGAGCCGCCGGAAACGGGCCTCAGACGTGACTCCGCAGCTTTGGCCGACTTAACAAAGGATCTGTTGATCCTGGCGTTTAATCGGCGTGTTAACGCGGGGTCAGAAGAAGTAATTGAGTTTTAACAAGAAAAATCCTCCGCAGAGCGTTTTGTTTACAGTTACCAACCATATCGGTCCGCCAGTGATCACTCCCCCCCCTGTACAACAACCGAAACAATGGTTCCTACTTTGACTTTCGTGAGCTCGTTGTTTATTGTTGCCATCTAGTGGAAGAAAAGGAGAATGACAGGGTGGTGAGAGAACGGGTGGAGCGTGATCACACCAGTCTGGGGAAGGAAAACAAACACATTGGACAAAGCAAACAGCCGAGTCTCTCATTTGAAATATGCTTTATAAGTTGCATTAATTGAATAACCACCTCAGAAGAAACATCCATGTTTGTGGAAAACTTTTCATGGCATTTCTGGATCATGTGTCACATAGGCCCTTTACGTACATGATAGTTTTACCTGCATTTGTGAAGGGAACAGTGAATTATGTGCCGTGTTCACAGTCCACACATAATTTAATTTGGTTTTAAGGCAGTAGATGCCCAAAACCACGAGCTTCCAAAATTGATCATCGGCTTTGTCCCATGCACACAGAGATTTCTCCAGATTCCCTGAATATTTTGATAATATGCTGCATTACAGACGATGAAACATTTTTGACAACGTTTTTGTCATTTTACTTTGACGACTATTAAACTGAAACTGTTCAATAATTTGTAGACATGGATTTGCTAAGTAAACGTCTTCCCAACTGACTCACCACTTTGTGATATTGTCTCTTTAACGTGCTCTTTTTAAACCCAATCATCTCACCAATTAAACTAATTAACTGCACAATGAACCTTCAGTGGCTCCTTTCTAGTATCACTTAATTTTTTTAGGCTTTTCTCACCAATGATCCAACTATTTTGCGACAGGTAGCTGCTATCAAATTCAAAATGAGCTATTATTTGTCATGAAATGGTAAAATGCCTGTTTACTATGTTCTGTTGTGAATAAAATATGCGTTCATGAGATTTGTAAATCATGACATAGGGTTTTGTTCTGTTGTTGTTTCACACAGGGTCATATGTTTAGCTGTGTTGTTGTATTTTCAGCCACTCATCTTCTCCTCATCTCTAAGCAGAGGCCTGTCTTGCTTTGTTTTGTAGAAGTCCAGTAACTGTACCACTGTAAGTACACACGGTAATCTGAAGCATGTTATCAGGTAACTGCACCCTTTTGGACGGGAGCACAGCGTGTACCGCGTTTGCATTTTTGTCTCCACCCTGTGGGAAACATAAGTACTGCAACTGCCCTTCCAGCAACATAAAACAAGCATGTGTCTGATTTGTAAACCGAGTACCATCTGTTAGATTTCAATTTATTTATTTATTTTACCTCATTTAAGATACCCTTCATCGAGACAGCGTTTCTGAATGTTGTGCTCTGTGTGTGCGTAAGCTGCTGGTGTAATCCAAACCTCCGACCCTGTGTGTGCAGAAAAAGAGGTCCTGGATATAGCGATGCCACCAGTTGGTCTTTCTATTTAAACTTGTGGCAGAGAGCACAGCAGTTACGAGGAAAGGCAGCTGTAATGTAAGAGGAGGGCTCGGGGGTGCTGGCTGAGAGACCACGGAGCAGAGTCAAAGATATCAGCGAAGATAAAAGTTAATATTAGGTCCAAGAAAGCGTGGACCACAAAGGTGAACTCATTAACTTGCATGCAAAACATGAAGGTCAATTAATTTTTTTCAGCTGTCAAAATAAGATTATATTTATTACCTACTTTGATGCATAAATAATTATAGAAAGGACGTTTCTTTCCTCTTTTTTTTTGGATTGTGGAGTTAATTACAGTTAAGGTCAAAATAATTAGCCCCTTTTATGAAACTAAACCATTAACCTCTACCTGAAAGCAACATGACTAAAAGCATTTATACTTTATTTAGATAAGCGACAACATGTAAAACAGAGAAATCTCTACAAAGATAAAAAAACAAAAACAACAACAAAAGAACGACAATGCCAAGACCAACAAGTTTTCCTCCCGACAGCTGATGATTAATGCGGTTTTAGTGACTGACATCAGTCTCTCGTGGTAACTGTTATCTAAACTCACATGTCTGTCGAGGGATCTTAGTCCATATTTGGTCTATCTGCCACATGGTCTTCTTTTCTCATTACCACATCTACCCAAACAAGGCCTGAGCCTGAAGAAGCAAAACAACCTCACATATCGAACTCCTGAGGAACCCGTGATTGTTAGATTGAAGGTGTGCTTTTCTTGTTGAGCCCAGTTTAGCTCAAGTTTGGTCAATAGACACCTTTAACTCCTCACATCCATGTTTCTGATGTCCGGGGTAAAACTTCAAGTCTAGTGTTGACGTGCTGCCGTGTAAACAATTCTTCTTGGACAATGACCCCAACAACCACCAGGATGAGGAGCTCCCACAATGATCTTCCATGAAACATCGAGTCCATCAATAAATGAGTTTAGCAGCATCTTTGCAGTCATCCAGGGATTCTGACTGATTTCTCAGGTCAGGTTTAAAGGCCAAAGTGATTCAAATCGGGGCCTTAACGCTGAGGGAACACTCATTCATCAATATTTTGAGGAACTCTTCCTTGGGAACTAATATTTTTACCGTAACACCACTTTCTAGAGCCTTGAAGGGAAAGGGTTAAATTAATGGAAAGTGCAGGCAGTTTGACCCTTACACGTGGTGAAAACATGTTGAAATTGCTTTACTACTACTTGTTTTATTGCTTTAGTTTGGTCATTTAAAATCAAAGCACACTCGCGCCGATTCTCACTCTTTAGCCATTAAACAAAAGTAAAATGCGACATTGTCACGACAAATAACCACACGAAGACCCTGTCAATGAATTTCCAGAACTGGATCTCCACAAACAAATATGAGATCTGTGGCTTTAATAGAGCAAACTGTATCCTGATACCGGTGGTGTTAGAGGAATGGCTTGTAGCCTGAACAGAAGGTCATTGGCAGTCTCTCTGAAGCACCTAAATCTCATTTATAATAAACACAGTTACACTGAAGTTTACAGCAACTGCTTTTGGCGACGTTTGTTGACTGCTCGTCTTTTCAGTTGCTGTCTGAGACGCTTTAGGGATCCTTTTAACAGGTTCATACCCTAAAAACGGAGACACTGAGGTCAAGCCTGAAGTAGAAGCCTTGTGGAACGTTTTGGGGGCGTTTTCACAGGATTTGGTTTGTATACCTTCATCCTGGTTCACCTTTGTCTTCAACCAGTTAGCACCAGCTGATAAAGAAGATTAAATCATAAGTAAAAGGTTTCTAAAGTGTGGACAGATGAAGCTGCAGCTCTGTGTGACCACACAGACAAATACATATGCTACATATGCAATATCGCAAGTTACGTCATGTCCGTCATGTCCCAACAGCCAGCGTCACCTGCCCTGCCAGGCACCAAACGTAGGCGTGAGCCCACTGTTTCAGGCTGGGTCCAGCTGGGGCCACGTCACACAGAGCCAGACTCAGGCTGCTGCTCCCAGGACCTGGACGTGCATCAGCAGAAGTTAGTAGATGGGTGTGGCCAAAGGTTAATGGATGGGTGAATAGTTACAGCGTCATCAGGTGCTGCGTGTGGCCGCCGCATCAAGTCAGAGGCTTTTCACCTAAATGAGTTCCTTACATATGTCTGGTTGTTGCATCTTGTTTTACATAGTTTTTTCTATAAATAATGTAAATGTACAGAGAGAGAGAAAAAGAGACGATTTAGGCAACCCGTACCCCCTTTTACTGCCTCAAAAGGATTTACCATTGAAAGCTGTATAATGGAAAAGGGGCCCAGGTTTCCCACCCGGAGGGGGGGCCAAGTTGTTGTTCACTTGTTTCAAATCAAGACCACCTTTGTCTTTTTTTTTAAAATTATTATTATTATTTTTTTAGATATCTGTGTTGTCCACACTTGAGGGAGTTCATTGTGTTCTCACTGGGCAAAACAAACCAGACCACACAAACAAACAAAAAAACCCAACAAAAAAATAAACCTGAGTTTGTTCTAGGTCGATGAAAACCTGAAGTTGTGAGATTTCCTCCCCATTTAAAGGATGTGATAGAGAAAACTCTTCCCATCCATCTATTTTCCCGGATTATCCTGTTCAGTATTTCTATCCCTGATGGAAAAAGTGTATTCATTATCATAATTATGTATTTTGCGAGGCAATTATGTTTGTGAATTCAACTAAACTACCAAAGCAGCACAGAATGAACAGCATTTGCACTAAAGGACAAATTAGTATTGTCAGCATGGGGATGAATATTGCACCCAGTTACCAAGGAAACAGTGTCATCTTTATAAATGATGAGCAAATCTTCCCCAGGACTCAGTCTGGGGGCCTGACGAAAGCCCTCTGTGTTAACCCCGTTTACTCTGCAGCTTCAATGACCACAAAAACCTCACTTCACCAAAACCACCACTCAGAGCTCACTTTCCACGAGTCAATAAACAGATTAATATCTGCACTGAACAATATGACAAAGCTTTCTGTGAAAAAAGCAAGAAGAGAAAGGAAGTTTGACAGTTGACTCTGCTTTTATCTGAACGTTCAGACACGTTTAACCGACACGTGGACACACACTTCACGCTGTCTGTGACAGACGAGCAAAGACGTGCAGACACTTTTAGACACAGCTTTCCACATAAATTATCCAGATATATTGCAGACTTGGAGCCATTGCACATGCAGATAAAAGAGGAGTCAATCACACACCCACCCAAACTCACACCCACACACAAGCAGCACCGGAGGATTATCACAGCATTCTGGTTCAGGCCTTATCTGAAGGAATGGTGGATCAGAGTCCTGATTCGTTTCCCCTCTTTTTGTCAGATTGAGGAGTTATTTTCTTGCCTGGGGAAAACACTTCTTGCATATCAACACTCTGTAACGAGGACAGGCGCACACAAAAAAAATCCCCCTGCATATTAAACATAAAGACTCTAGTCTGGGATATCAGGTCATTTGCAGGACGTGTTTCTTTATCACGTGCATTTTTCTTTACGAAGTTCAACATTTCTGAAGTACTGCTGACTATTTTCTTATTTTCTCCATTAAAATGATGAACGTTGCACCTTGATAAGGCTGTCTTTGACCTTTCAATGTCATCTCCTGGTGTGTGATATCACCTGGGAGGGTGCTTTAATATCAGAGATGAATGAAACTGTCAGTAGAGGAGGGCAGCTGCTTTCCACTGACAGTCGAGGAGTGCAGGAGCCACAATGGAGGAAATTCACACTGTCGGCTTTAACCTGTTAATACCTAAGTTCGCCTTTAAAAATATATTAAAAAAACCTTCTAAAATCTAAGATTGATTGAAAACAACCTCCTCTGAGCTGACAAACACTGAGGGAATTGTTCGTGTTTACCAAAAACTTTACTTTTCACCCCCAAAATAACTCTAAAAAGTCAAACCTTCTGCTTTTATTGTAAATAATTGATCATCTCCATATTTTTGAATCAATATTTTAAAAGGAATAAAATAAACATTGTTTGTTTGTATTAAAATGGTGTGAAGTGAGTCTTGCGCCGGAACGGTAAGGTAAAATCATGCAAACCAGGTACGACATGAAGACGAAGGTGTATTTTACAGCTGTTCTTAGTGGGTCCTTAAAGTGTTCACTTTTAACGTTTAAACAAGAGCGTTAAAGTCTTCAGGGCTTGCTGTCAGAAGCGATGGTTTCCATGGTGATTTGTTGATCTACCATAGGTTCCACATGTTATCGTCTCCATTTGGAAGTAATAACAAATCTAATTCTCATCCTTTACACTTCCCAGTGAACTTGTCTGCTCCTTGTGATCGTGTTTCCACTGAAGAACATGTGTGAGCCACGACTTGGACTGAAGACTGCATTCATCTCCTCCATAAAGATGCTTGCTCATATATTGCTCACATCCTATTTAGCATGCAGTGTAGCCCTTTACCTGAATGTTCCTGCATGCAGGACATTCTGTTTAACCTTAACGTAGACGTACAGTAATGAACAAGAGTGAGTTTATGTTTTCAGGAAATCCTCAAATTATCGTGGACCTTGGCAGTTGCTAAATGCAGCCTCAGAAAAATTACAACAATTTCTTTTTTCTTTTTTTTTTACCAACTGGTTTGATGTATTCCAGTCTGGTTTTCATGCTCACCACACCCCTGAGACTGCCCTTGTCAAGGTGTTTACTGACATCCACATAAATACAGACTGTGGAAGAACCACAGTGCTGGTATTATTAGACCTCAGCACAGCATTTGGCACTGTTGACCATGGTATATTACTGGAGTGACTAAATAATTGGGTTGGACTTACTTGGACTTGCCTGGATTGACTCTTACTTAAAGGACAGGGACTATTTTATGTAAATAGGCAACATTACATTGGAATCAAGCAAGATTACAAATGGAGTTCCCCAGGGTTCTATCCTACGACCCCTCCTATTTAACATCTGCATGCTTTCGCTGGCTCATATAATAATACATAACAAGATAAATTATCATAACTATGCAGATGACACACAACCTTACATTACAGTGTCACCAGGGGACAGTGAGCCCATACAATCGTTGAGTAAATGTATTGAAGAAACCAATGAGTGAATGTGCGCTAATTTTCCTCAGTTGAAAAAAACAACAAACTGAAGTAGTCGCTTTTGGACCAAAAGAAGAGCATTTAAGATTCACCACACAGCTTCAGGTATTACAGCTACAAACCACTGATAAAGTCTGAAATCTGTGTGTAGTCATGGACTCAGAGCTGAACCTTCAGAGACACATTAAGGCAGTTACAGGCAGCCTTATATGTTAATTTCAGTACGAAATTGTAACTCTAGCTTAAGTCTAACTTTACTTTATTCTGCCAATTCACTGTAACTCATATATTTTTTTCCTCTTTACTTTTCATGTTTTTATTATGTAAAAGCAACTTTAATTGCATTGTTGCTGAAATGTACTATACAAATAAGCTTGCCTTGCCTTGCTTTGCCTTTTCTATATGTGCAATTCCAAGTACCCCCTTACTACTTTCCAAAGGATTTAGGAGGGTTAGTTGTAGCCAAGTCCTGCTAATTACCAGCTGTTCATGAATTCATCATCAGTAGTGCAGACCTCTATAAAAATAGAGTATTCCGATGTGTTAACACAATACCAAGAGGGAAAGACATAATCAACAGTCTTAGAGAAGTAAATCAGTCTAAAAAGGGTTGCGAAACCATTTATAAACAATTTGGACTTCGACATTCTGCAGTGGCAAAGATTATTCATAAGTAGAAGACTTTCAAGGCAATTTCTCAGGAGTGGATGTCCCAGCTCAGGGATGTCCCAAGATCAGACCATGCAATGCTCAGAGAAGTACAAGAAAATCAAAGAGCTGCATGTCAAACCTAACAGCCTCACTGAGCCTGTTTAATGTTAAAGTCCATGACACCACAATGAGAAGAAGATTGAAAAAGTATAGTTTGTTAGCGTGGCTGAGGATTGCAAAACTGCATCTGGATAAACCACAGACTGGATCAAAATCCTATGGACAGAAGCCAATCTGGAGTTGCATGGTCTTATTACCAAACACAGCATTCCAGTAGAAACACCTCATACCCACTGTCATGCATGGTGGTAGAGGAGTGACGGTTTGGGGTTTGCCTGGCTGCCAGTCGAGCTGGGCCCCCGACAGTCATTTAGTTGACAATGAACTCTTCTGTATATAAATACCAAAGTCTTCTAGAAGCAAATGTAACGCCATCTGTCTGATAGCTAAAGCTTGGCTGAAACTGTGTTATGCAATAAGACAATGACTCATTCATACTGGAAATGACTACTTCACATTTTTGCTACTAAAGGTGTTGAATCCTGGGGGTACATGTATATTAGTACAAATAAAAACATTCAGCCTCTTCAAACTGAGTCCACCAACCCTGAAAGCTGTAAATATGGACTTTTATTTAACCAGGAAGATGCAGATGTACATGTGGATCATCTCCCTGCTGAAGAATGATCTAAAATCGTTCCCTGGACACCAACCCCAATGCCAAGATGTGAATAGTAGAGCGGATGTTTCGGTTTTCACCCTCTTCCTCCACTAATATGGTACTAATTAAAGTAGATTTTACTGTACTCATGACGGAGGAGCACAGTTTGCTTGACAGATGGTTAATATCTCTGATTTCAGTTGGTTTGCCAGTAATCGGCGCTGTGCTTTACTGTTGTAACACCAGTGTTCTCCCTGCACCCCAAAACACACACACACACACACACACACACACACACACACACACACACACACACACACACACACACACACACACACACACAAACAAACTAACAAAAAAACATCCTGATTCTGACTTGACTTAAGAGGAGTTAACAGGAGAGGAAAGCCATCCAAGTCGGACACCTGAAGACACCAAACAAAAAAAGGAGACATTACGCGGAGACGCAGCAGTAGTTCTGTCCCTGTGTAATGATTTTAGGCCTTTCGGAAATAATACGAAACGTGGACGTTCACACAGGTGCACAACTCTGACACCGCACTGAGCCCAGATCAGGAGTGCTAAGTGAGAGGAATTTTGTGAAGAGCACGTGCGTGTGCGTGTGTGTGTACGTGTGCGCCTGTCTGTGTCTGTCAGCGGTTGAATGACTGAGCAGAGCAGCAGCTGTGACGGCTGCCCGAATACACTCACCGACATTTGACACATGGAGGCGCACACATGTCTCAGTCAGTCTCGTAGGGGCGAGCGACGCGCGTCCACGGCAACACGGTACTCTTATTGACTATCATCGAGGAATTTTCTTTCTTTTCTTTTTTTAAGGAACGGGTGTTTTTATTTAAACCATCTCTTTTGATCATCTTTGATCGGTGAAACCCTGCGAAGCACGTCCAAGTTTGTGACAAGTTTCTTCCCGCTGAAGGACATCACTCTTTTATTTGACTCATAACTATGGTCACCCAAAGCGGAGCTCAGTAATCGGATTGCTTTGCTTTTGACGGCTGCATAAGTCAAACACCTGAACTGGAAGCTGCTTTTTTAAGGCTCTTACTCCTGCAATTTCTCCTCTTTGTGTTTGGCTGTCATCAGGGTCCACATGTCAGGCCTGGGCGGCTTTCTTTTCCTGTCAACTCCATCTTAAGTCAAGTCAGACTTAGTATGATACTCAGAGGGAACTCTGTTATTACAGGCGGACAGCAGCGCACCAGTCACTGCCAGACCAGCTGAAACTGAAGATCTTACCCAGCTCATCATGCTTTTGTTGATGAGGCACGCGGAGTAGCTTTCTAGTCTGGTTGCCCTCGCGATGCTGGAGCATCTCCGTGTGTCCGCATCAACCCTGCCCCTTTCAGGCCCCAGCCAATCAGTTGCAACATGGATGAGAGCGCCATTCGGTTTGAGCTGGAGCGCCAGGCCTGTCAGAGCCTCAGAAAAGGTGGGATACCTGTGGTGTGTCATGAATCCGGTTGCACATGAAAGAACGCATTCATGTCATAAGATGTATCATTAACTGGTTTAATGCTTGACTGTAATGCTTTGAGGAAATACACGGCAATGTCCTTTACAAGCTGCACCAAACAGATCTTCCTGCATGTGCCATCCAGGTTTATTTTCTGGGCCAAGGCATTAAGTGGATCAAATGCTCTACATGTGGCTGGGTTACAGATGGGACGCAGCCAGGCTGTGTGCAGCACTCGGATCTGTGAGTGCATGAACTCAGAAACCTGTAGTGCATCTGCAGTGCTTGCAGACCTCAACCCTGAGTAACTGGGCAGTCCACTAAAATTTTCCCTTCATCAAAGGTGATAAAAACTGAAATGATGGTGAAAACATCTTTGTAAAGGCCTGGGCATGTGCATTACACCATTAGGGTTAGAGGGAGATACAGTGACAATGAAAAAAATATGTGAACACTTTGAAATGTACTGTTTTTTTGTTTAATTTTTTGCATTAATTTGCCATAAAATCTGATCAGATTTTCATCTAAATCACCACAGTTGCCGAACACAATGTGCTAAAGCTGATGATGCAAACAATTATAATTTGTTTGAGTATTTATTGAACACAGCCAACAAACAGTCACAGTGCAGGAGTAAAAATTAAGTGAACCCTTGGAGTTAAGAGCCTGTTGAAACTTCTTTGGCACTAATGATTTCGGGTGAGGATTTTAGGTCGACTCTGAATCGATATTTTCAACATTCACAAGGAGTTTTGGACATTTCTTGTTACAGCTCTGCTTCACTGCTTCAGCTCGGACACGTTTGATGTCTGGTGTGAACAGCTGTCATGAGGTCACTACACAGCATCTCTAAAGAAAACTCAAACAAGGTCTATTAGTAGATGGTAATGAGTGCAAAGGGACCCCATCCAAACCATCTTTTTTTTTTTAATTGCCAGAAGTGTAAAACAGCAATACATCCTGGCCTGGGGTACTTGCCCTCTAGTAAGTTAAACCTATTTTGCTCCAAACATAAATTTTGTTCTAATTCAAAACTGCTTTGATTCACAAGGTTTCGCCCCCTAACAAAAGTTTACGCTCATGTTTTCGACAGCACTGGCTTCGTCTGTGGTGTTCTGCTGATGGGAAAATACTGGGCTGAACTATTGAACAACTGTAGATACCTTCCTGAGACAGAGGATGTGAGACTGGTTGTGTGTATGTTGACACCTGTCTCTGCTTTTCCCGTGGGATAGCAGGAAGCTGTTTGGGATTGGGAAGCAACTGCCGTAACCAGACTTGTGAGAAAAACTTGCAGCTGCCCAGAAGGTGTATCTTCCTCTCGCACGTTGACATTTTATGTATGTGTGTGGGTTCAGTCAGGGTGTGGTTAAGCCTCAAATACTGCCTGCACCTAGTGAAGAGTCGGCCAGTCCTGTACCCTCATCAGCGCAGGTATTGACTCCTTGGAAGTAAAACTTCTAAACAAGACTTCAGCAACTCTGTCTACTTGTTTAATGGAGATTTTTCTAACGTCTGCGTTGACACTCTTCAGAGATGTTTGTCAGCTCAGGTGATGTCTTTAAGCGTCATCTCGGCTTAACGCCCACCTCTAGGAAGTGCAACCACACTGAACTGCCACCGTTTATAGACAGTTTGTCTAACGGTGGACTGACGGATGTCTGAATAATTCAAGACAATGTTGGCTATGTTCAGACAGGGGTATAAATCAGATTTTTGGTCATATCTGATCCACAACCGATCCACCTGACTGACCATGTTGGACGTGATCTGTGGGTCGTTGATGAAGTTCCAAATCTACTTGGTTGCTATGGTGACATACAGGCACAGAACTGATGTAAACAAACCAAAATAAAGGTCAGTGAAAGCACCAGAAATGGAGGAGGCTTCCGTGCAGTGTGTTAATACGGTCCTCAGAGATTGCTCAGTGACCAGTCTATTATTTCTCACTTCTACATCTGATTAACCCAGCAGATATTTTATATCATTGTTCCTTTTTGTGTGTGTGTTTGTGTCTGTGTTGGCAGTTTACAGTAATGCTCTTCGCTTTAATTCACCAGAGGAACTGGGTTCGGAGAGGCATGTACGCAATTGGAAAACTGAGTAGGGGAGAGGGAGAGGGGGAGGACACGGACGTGGCTGTCGGTCAGTCTTAGACAGAGAGAGCTCGAAATGTCGACTGTATTGTCAGAGAAGTGCAGGAAAATGTGCAACAAAAGAAAACAAGGCTACCATAACTACTGGTTTTCAAACCGGTTCTGTAGAAAATCAATGGTGAAAGACAGAAGACGTTTAAAAACACCCTTTCAACAAAAATGTTTTTTTGAAATCCACCGGAAGCCATGTTTTGAATCTGGACACTGATGTTTCATGTGGCTCCCAGAACACGAACTGACAGGAAGAAAAAGCATGGAAACACTATGTGACATATGCTGGATTGTATCAGTTCATTTTTAAATCTCCAGTTATCAAACCTGGTTTTAGATCACTAACATTAACTTGTATTCAAGCTGCTTAAGATGGTGTATATCAGGGGCAAAAGATGCCCAAAAATGAACTTGCAATACAGGAATTTACAGAAACCCAGCAGTTATTAAAAAGAAGAGAATTCTGCGAAGGGTCCACGACCTGACCAAAACTAACAACCACTAAGCTACAAGACAAATGGCAGATTTACTTGCTGAAAGTCTAAGAAGCGTTCGCAATCCTGAATTTCATTTCACTTGCATTTATGCAAAGAAACACACCATGCCTTAATGCATTTCTTTAAAACGTTGGTCTTATATTTTGAGTTTGGAGTGCAACTACCAAGAACGCAACCAGCTTTGGCTTTATCCTGTGAAGAGGTCGCCACTTGGGCTCGTGGTTTGGCATATGTTTCCATGTTGGACACCCTTCCTGATGCAACCCTGGCCATTTATCCGGGCTTGCGAGCGACTATGAGTGGCCGGGACAGTCGGGGCAATCTGGGGTTCAGTGTCCTGCCCAGAGATGATTATTAATATATTGATTATTGCTCTGCCGCAGACTCAGACACAGATTCTCTCCAACATGCACTTTATTTAGTTTTTAAGTTTGATTGTTCAATTTAAATTTTCCTCTCTCTTTATTTAACCCTGGTTGCCCTTTTTTGAAGTCAGTGTGGAGGTACAATAATGCGCAGTTCCTTAAATGACCACTAGGGGTCGACTCTAAAAGTGAATCAAGTTCAACTGACCACCGTGTTGAAAAGGTCTCATTTTACAGCAGAAATAAACATATTTACAGCCTGGTACAAGAGCTCTGGGCGGAGCCACAACAAGCTCATTTCAGTTCCACAGTCCTCGTTTCGGATATCAGCTGTTCTCGTTTCAGTTGTCATTTTTGTAGTGACATCTGAAACACAAATGGATGAATGGATTTAGTAGAATAAATGTAAGGTGATGTTACTTACCATCGTATGAGTTTAGTACAAAAGTACTTGGTAAGAATTAGATAAAGTCACAGTTTGGGCTAAAATCTACTTTTCCACATACATTATGCTCTCTGCACTCTTGGTTGCCTGGGTGATGTGTCGACAGGAGATTTTTGCAGCATTGATTCACAAAACCAAATGTAGCATTGTTTAAGTGCAAATTAGTCTCCAAACGTTAATAATTGGAAATGCTAATTGAAAATGTCGTCTTACATGTAGCGTGTGTAGTAATCATTGGTGTGATCACTACAGTCAGTCTGCAGAAACTGTAAATGTACACTCTGTGGTATTTGAGCAATGAGCACACTCTCCCAGAACAGATCCGGTAACAGAACATTGCATCACTTTCCTGTCATCCCTGTGCACATATCATTCACCTCAAAAACAAGTGTTTTGAGTATGTGCACGTACTTGTGCTTGCCCATGCGTGCTCACATGATGCTGCTTCTTTAAGTGGAGGTATCAAAATGTGCGATCTTTATTTGCGCGCATTTTATGCACGCTGCTGTGTTTGTTTGTGTGTTTTGCATGCCTGTAGCAAGCATATGTGACAGTGTTTGTTTTGTTAGTTTGCTCATTCTTGCCTGCAGGATCCAGCAAAAAACTTTCTTGCTGCCCAGGGGGAGACACTGCGCGATCCTGCGTCAGCCACATCTTCATCCCAGAAATCAAAGACATCTGGATGTTTTTATGTCGGGCTACTGTAGGACAGGCTTAGAGACTGTCTGAAGATTATGGGGACAGAAAATGTAGAGAGAGAAATATGAATAATGAAACACAAATGTGGAAGTTTAAAGTATACAGGCATTGTATGAATGAGGGAAAGAGAGGCAAATATACATGACAAAGATTGCGGCCTAAGTGAGGCCACAGGGGCATGAAAAAGAGGGAAATTAAATTAATTAATGACTGTTTATAGTCGAGGGCAACCAAGTGAAAGAAGGAAGGAAGGTTGTGTTTTCTCGAAGAACAATGCTGATTTGTGTGGAGATGTAGACCAGAGTGCGATAAAAAAGAAATCCGAGGTTTGAATTCAAACGTAGGGTGAAGATATTTGGCAAAAAACAGCAAGAAACTCAAATTAATTCTGCAACTTTATTATCTGGTTTTAAAGGGGGGCGATCATATCATCATCATCATCATATCATATCATATTCTGCTGTTCCTCCAGAGTTGAAATGTAATTAACGTCCACATTTTAAATTTGGGTCGTGGAGACCGCAGACTAAGCAGGGAGGCCCAGAGCTCCTTCTCCACAGCCACCTCCTCCAGCTCTTCCGGCAAAATAGTGAGGCATTCCCAGGCCAGCCAAGAGTTATCATCTCTCCGGTGTGTCCTGGGTCTGCCCCGGGGGCCTCGTCCCAGTTGGACATGCCTGAAACACCTCCCCAGAAGGTGTCCGGGGGGCGTCCTCAACCCACCTACAACACTGAGTCCCTCCCGGATGACTGAACTTCTCATCATATCTCTAAGAGAGAGTCCTGCAACCCTGCAGAAGAAGCTCCTTTCATCTGGTTGCATTTATCCTGTGACCTGGGATATGTATATTCATTTAATTTTTGTACTAGTTATGCCATAGAAATAATCTTTCCATTGACTTTTCCGCAGTCTAGACTGATCAGGAGCTGCATGTTTGAAGATTTAAAGTCAGAAAAGGTCTTCTTTTAGGGAGATAATAATTTATTAATCCCTGAAAGGGTACTATGAATGTGGTCTACTGGAAGGAGAAATGGGATTTCAGCTGTTCTGATGCACCAAATAACCAACTTTCCTTTGTCCTTGGCGCTGACTGGCACTATAGGCTCCCATTTGACTGTAAAAGTGATCATGAACTGAGTTAATGGTGGTGTCTTTCGTGCGCCACAATCACAGTTTATTTTGGGTCTTTACGAAAACCGTTAGTTATTACTTGACTCTGTAGCTCATTTGCTTTGTCTGGTGTTTCAGGATAGTTTTCGTACCTCTAGGACTGTTTATTACATAGTAATTACCTCTTTGGTGTGCCAGTCTGTTTATTACTTACTTGGCGTGTGACCCTCATTTCAGTAGCAGTTCTTCTACAAATCAAGCGATAAGTTTAATCCCTTCGGTTTTATGTCCTCGCCTGGTGATCAAGTGACCCCACATGGGGCCTGCTGGTGAAAGACGAGCCTCTGTTTGAATGTCATGGGGATAAACTGGCTCAGGCCAGAAGGTACAGCTGTAAATTCAGACTTTATGGATTTGTCCTTTCAGATCACGGATCAGACATAATGACCAAGCAGTGAGTTGAGCCTTTTTTTTGTTGTTGTCTGAGAATTAAATTGCATCAGAATAAACACATGCAATGTCACAGCTACAGATGTGAGCCTCTATTAGAGCTGCACATGGTTGGGCTAAGTGAAAATGCGTTCTCTAGTAAAAATGCCGCCAGATGTTCTTTTTTTAAAAATTGCACTGCTGATTTCATGATACAGGTAGAAGTGATCGTATCAGATAATCATTTCCTGCTGGTTCATAATTTCCTGTCACAATTATAGTCAAGTCCCTCACGGGAACATTTTGCAGATGTATTGTCATTTGAGGAACTGTGAGGATGGAGCAGGACAGGTACGCTGCTTTGGTGAGTCTTTGGCAGACTAAATCATTGATGAAAATCCTGCGATAATCATGTAAATACATTTACGTTTCAATTATGCAATGTGCTGTCTTTGGCTTTTTTCTTACATTCTCTGTGATGCCCAAGTGTCAAAGGCTGCTGTGCTGTTGTTTGATCAAAAATGTGAAACAGGAAACTGTTTGTATGCTCGTGTGTGTGTTTTACTTCCCTTTGTAGTGTGTGACACAACCTTTGTGGATCCTTTCAAAGAGCGCCACGAATTTGAGCTGCAGCCAACAGGGTAGATAAAACCTTCTCGGCAGAGTCGCACAAACGTAACATTTATTGCTTCTTATGTTTTATATATACGCGCTTTTAAATGTCTTTTTTAAACCTTTAAGCAACGTGACTTGTTTTTTGTTTTGTTTTTTTTCCTAAGAGTGACTCACAAAGAAGCAAGAAATGATGCACAGGTTGCTCTTTGATGGTTTCTGTTCACCCTGCAGTTTCTTACTTTTGCGATCTCCTCTTTTTTGTGCGTTTGTGTCTCCGTGTGCAGTTCTGCAGCTTAAGTTGCAACAGAGACGAACCAGAGACGAACTGGTCAGCCAGGGGATCATGCCACGTGAGTAGAAGATACAGCAGCAAACACAAACCTTCATGGACTCATTATACACCGTAGATACCAAAAAGGCAACTAGAATAACTTAAAATATAAAACATATAAAATGCAATACAAATATTTAGCTTCCACAGTGATATTCCATTTAAAATAACATCTGTATAACCCATTTTACACCGTGTTAGCTGTCCTCGAGAGCAGCTAAAAACACTGAGGACTGAGAAGTCTGCCATTTTCACAAGACTGACATGTTGAGGTTTCCCCTTCAGTCAGCACCAACAGAATCTGTCTCGCTGTTTCAGATTCAACCTCAGTCTTTGCACCTGAACTCTAGTGAGGTCTTTTGGATTGTGGTTAAGACGGTGCCATCGTCTCCAGACAGACGCAGCTTCTTCAAAGCTGCGTGAATCAAAGTCATTCTGCAACTGCCACCGCCAAATATCCTTGAACTGCTTTTCAACTGCTTGAAAGATAATACCCCTTTAACCATTCAACTCAGGAATACTGAGAACTGAGAACTTACACGCTATTCCAAACAACATCACATTCTTCATACACTTCTAGGACTTTTATCTGCTCTTGATAATCCAGATCTTTTATGCACATCAGTGGTATTTATTCTAATAAATACTGAGATTCATATGTTCTCCTTTACAGTTGACTTCTTTCATTTGTTTTAACTGCTTGTATGCTTTAAAAAAAAAACTTCTCATCAGGTAAACGCTCGAATTATCAACCTGTCAACTATTCTGACCTTTTTCATGCATTCCCCTCACATTTGTAGGACTATACAAAATACTGACGCAGTTTTTACTTTTCTTAATGTAGCAGTTGTAACACACTTGCCGGCTCTTATCAGAGCGTGAAAATAAAATGTAAAAAAAAACTACTTTTCTTTTGTTAACAATGAGCGGACAGCTGAGTTTTTATGATGTGGGTAGTGTACCTTGTGCATTGTTCAGACCATGGAACAGTGGATTTGTAAATAAAGAAGACATAAAGAAGAAAGAGTGAAAGACATTATGATAGCATTTTTTTTTCAGCTTTATTTCCTGTAATTAGCTGATACACTCAGTGGGAGCAGCAGTGGTGCACTGGACAGCACTGTAACATGGCGAAGCGTCCTTGGAGAGGGCATTGAACCTTACGTTGGCCTTGCGTTCCAGCCGCTTAGAGGTCACAAGCACCTGTTCTCATCGCACTCGTCTCAGGCCTCGCATAAATGGGGAGTGGCTTAAACTCAGCAAGGTGCTGACAACATCTTCAGAGATCTTTGGTCATACTGACCTGATTGCATCACACAGTGAGCGTGCTCTGCATCACATCTCAATATCAGGTCCAGGAAACCAGCAAAAAAACCTGTGTGCACAGCTAAGGTTGTCGGTGAGTGCTGAATGCAGCTTGATTTTTAAGAAGCAGGGAGTATCTAGAGATCGTTAGGATGCACTGGCACAACCTCGTTCAAAAAGTTGCACAATTGAAAACGCTGTAAGGATCAGCAGCAACAACCCACTGAGTCAGCAGTCACAAAAACAACTTTACTTTCTAAAAACTCTGAATTCACCTTCAACTTTGGTGTTTGGCCATCATATATCCTGTTCCAGGGAAAAGCTCTCCTGGATTCATGTGATCTAATGCCTCTGTGTCAAACCAACAAATGTTTGCTTTCTTTAGCTGTTTCTCCATGTTGAAAAGCATAAACTATTTCCATCGTTGCATAATGTTTGAAGTTCACAATCTGCTAAAAGTACAAACCAAGTTTTTTTGCAGGTTTTTGGCTCTGCCGTCGATACTCTAAGGAATACAAAATCTGAATGCGTTCAGGTTCAAGTTCACGCTCACTGGCATCAGAGGAGCATCTGGTGTCTGTGGTCTTTGTGTGCAGCCTGTGAGGTTTACAAACATAAGAGGGGTTAATCAGCCGAGTCGTAGGGCAATAAAGTAGAATAAAGAGGAGCCTTTCAGTGAAACCACAAAGAAAAAATAAGCAGCAGTCAGCAGCGGACTTGAGATAACATAACCCATCAATGCCAGAGGAAGCAATGCAGCTCAACGTTCTCAAAGTTTAAAGACCAGCAATGTCGGTTAGCCACTCATGCACATAATGGCATCTTTTCGCTCTGACCTCATCGTAACACTCTTTATATCCTCCTCTTTATTTCCTCTTCAGTCTGTTGGTCCATTTTTCTTCCAGCTGCCTCTCCTCGTTTTATCTTCTCCTTGTTTGTTCTTCATGTGTTCATCTTCTTCATATTCATCCCTCTGCCTTTCAGTGTCAGCCCCACTTCTAAGATCATAACTCTGCTCATCCATTCATCCCTTGCTCGGTCTCACCACTCATTACCAGGGTATCTGACTGACAGGCACGTTCATGTGCCCTCAAGGAGGCTGCATACACCCCCCTCCCCCCCTGTAGAGGGGTGAGAGGTCTCTGGGGTGTTCAAGAGTGAGTGTACACCAGCAGTGTGACAGTGCTCAGTGACGTGAACTGAGGCTTGAGCAGGTACCTGCAGTCTTGCTCTGGGTTGCTACTGCGTGTGCGTGTATGTGTGTATGTCGGTACTGTACAGTCAGAAGGTATTAGGAAGGCAACACATTTCCTGAGGGGAGTTGGATTTGACGTTAAACTCCAACCACGCCTGATTACAAAATATTATGCTGCACAGAATATACAGTATTTATAGAATACTAGTACGGCGGTCATGCTTAAGTATCAGTATGCCACCATAAAAACCATCGTGGCCAGCTTCTATATTTGGAAAGCAAAAGGCAACGACCACTGTTTACAGCTCCAGCTTCAGCAGCTCACCTACATTAAAGGATAGACCAGTCAGTTGTAGGCTGGATATTTTAGTAGTACATAAAAGCATGGGATAAAGCTTCAAAAACGGCTCATGAAATTACGTTTGAACCAGGCTGTAGATAAGTTTACTTCTGCTGCAAAGTTTGAATGTGGACGTTACTGAGGACTGGCTAGCGTTTGCATCCAGCGCCTAGTGGCCATTTGAGGAACAACATGTTTTGTCAAACTAAAACGCTGAATAAAGCTCCTCGAGCAACACAGAAGATGTGCAGTGTTATACATAATAATGAGCATGTTTGTCTGCAGGCCTGAAGGACAGCGCGCACGCCGTCCCTTCAGTTGGACTGGTTTACGCTGTGCTTTGGGAGGAAATAGCGGACACTGCTATATATACTTATCAGACTTTTACTTACAGGTTTGTCTGCATTAAAAAAAAACACATCTAGGAATCAGCAATAGTTAATGACATATTGCCACCTTAATGGAGGTAATAGTGATGTCATTACTTTTAACCATAATTATTTCAAAACAAACACATTTTAGTACTGATATAAAGCGACTGACTCAGCAATTTGATTTCATAACAGTTTTGTTTATGGTGTAAGATCTTAAGTGCTACTAACCTCAAGGCTTTTGCATAATCACAGACCTACAGGACGTAATGCTGAAGTCTTTTGTGAGAGTTGAACAGTTTGCAGAAATTCATCTGCTTTGGTCTCGCTTGTCGGGCTAAAGCCTTCAGGCTCCATCCCATTAGATTTATATTTTGACTCTGTTTTTTGGTTGCCTTTTTCCAGCGCTCCTCCTGAGACCACTACCCTGGATATTATGCAGTTTGTTCTGTCATGGTGCACAAGTACATTACATAAACCTGTATAGTGAAAGCAGGCATTTACTATGCTGATATGGTAATCAGGAAAAGTTTGGTTATAAACAAGCTAAAATCATCCCCATCAATAAACCTATTTATACTGGACTGTGGAAGCAAAGAGCCATTTAAACCTCTTTTGCTCTCCTCAGTAGCATGAAAACACATTGTAATGATAATCCCCTCTCTGTTTTCCCTCCTTATTTTTTGCTCTTGGCTCTCTCTTTTTTTCTTCAAGCACTTAAAAGTTCAGCTGCCCTCCACGAGCAGAGACGGAGCCTGGAACGAGCGCGGGTGAGTGTGTCACTGGAGTCAAAAGCCAGCGCAGGCGTTCTCTGTCTTCCACTGGCGTTGTAAGACGTGACATCATTAAAACAACCCTGGAATAATCCTGTAATTCAGTAAAGCTGGAGTAGAGAAGTAAGAGAGGTGAGATGAGAGCATCTGCACAGGAGATGAATGTTCTTATTGGAGTGTGAGGTGCAATACAAAGGTACACACTCAATCAGTGGTCTGCAGTTATGAGGCACATGGAAAGACTGCAGAGTAGCCAGACCTGAAAAATAGAAACTGCTGTTTGGATGTGTTTAATATATGATAAATACATAAATAAGACAGTCATCTCAACTCTGCCTAGACAGGAAACAAACCTAACCATATATGACTGGATAATTGGTTGTCGTTTGTCACCCTCCAGACTGAAGACTATCTCAAGAGGAAGATCAAGAGTTGTCCAGAGAGATCTGAGTTGATCAGGATGCACATCTTGGAGGGTAAGAGCACATCGCGAAAGCTTCTCTGGATCTCTTTGGAACCAAGGACTAACACTCAAGAACCGTTGCTGCTTCATGGAAACCCTCCTTGTTCGGTTTATTTATTTTCCTAGACACGGCAGCAGAGCAATTACTTCAGACCAAGCAGCTGCAGTTGAAGAGAGCTCGCCTCGCTGAGGATTTAAACGATAAGATCGCCCACCGGCCAGGGCCCATGGAGCTGATCCACAAAAACATCATACCTGTTCACTCCAGCATCAAACAGGTCATCATAGGTGAGTCAGGACATTCGCCAAATGTTTTTGGACCTTTGCTATATCCAGCTGTACTTGTGATTTATTTAAATGTTATTTCTGGGCGGCACAGTGGTGTGGCTCTTGGAGCGAGAAGGTTCTTGGTTCAAATGTCAGCTGGCAGTTTCTGTGGGGAGTTTGCATCTTCTCCTTGTGTCTGCATGGTTTTTACACTAATATGCCAACAGAAGATGCCATCACGTGGATCCTTTGTGGCCTTTGTGGCATATTTTGTGGCATATCCCAGAACTTATTGCGCGGTTGGTGGACATTCCTGTATGTATGCAGTCCACAGGTGTCAGTAAACCTTTGCACCTTTATAAGAGGTCCAAACAGCGAAGCTACTGGAACCCTGTTGTTACTCTTATAGATACGAAACTTGGTACATAGATTCAAAACAAAACACCTGGCTCTGTAAATTATTGCAACCTCACCAGGCCTCTAGGTGGCAGTGCAATAACATCATTTGCATTTTAGTGAATATCTAAAGAATACTATGGGCTTGATCCGTATTTCTTTTTTGCTTTGATTCCTTGGAAGGTCCAGAGTCTAATTGACTTACCTTTGTCCATGTCTGATGGACAAATCTTCCCACCATTTTGAAAAGACTGAAAGTGGAAGTAAAACGCACTAAACTGGAGCCATTCATGCACTTCTAATAAAACTTGGCAAAATGTATCAACTTATAATGTCGATAGGAACTTTTGATTGTTGAAGAATTTTGATTGTTTTAAAGTTAAAGTCAACAGTCGAAGTTGCGAGTGTGACTTCAAGTTACTGTTTGTTCAATAACATTTACTTGAATGATCCAAACTTAAAAACCTCGGTGTGACGATCAGTACAACATTCTTTGGAAGCATGCCACATTTAGTGAAATGTCATCCATAGGGAGTGTTACAACTAACACCTGCCAACAGCTAATGAACCGTTGAAGGTAAAAAATCAGAAATGTGTTGTCCAAAACCTAAAGTACAACCTGAATAACTTTTCAAAACCAACTTAACAAACAATCACATTTCAGTGTAATGAATAAGACCAACATTCATGAAAATAGGCTCATTCATAATGGCATTTTGAACAAATTTTCCAAATTTGCAACTAAGTGTCTAGTAGAGGACTTAATAAGGAGAAAATATGTTTGCATGGTATCTTAAGATCAAATCTTTTTTCTTCTGATTTGTTGGAAGATCAAGAATCTGTCTCATTCTTCTTGTTTCTGTCTTTCAAATTTGTCTCATCATTTTTCATTCAACAGAAAATGAAAGAAATTTTAAATTAATCTGAGGACAATTTTCATAAATCTTGAGACAGTTCATTTAAAGACGACACTGATTAACAGTTGTTGAAATAATTTGGATGGGAGCCTCTGCTTCAATGATACACACAAGTCAGGTTTATAGCTGTGGTCCATTGTCATTCTTTGGCCGGTATCTTGATATAATGATCTAAAATCAACAAAAATATGACTTTTGCTGAGTGACTCTTTGCAAAAACATAACAGATGTTGTAAAACCTTGTCCATGAGGAACTGACTGAGATAATTGATTGCGATGAACCTGCCTGGACCCTGATGAGCGATGCCCTCAACAGGCAGGACTCAAAAGTCAAAGTCCTCCTTAGAAAGTCAAAGTCAAAGCTCAATTTCCTGTTTTTGCACTGAGAGTCCATCGAATTTAAAACAGCACAAAGGAACTTTACAAGTTTTAGATGGTTTCCCTGCAGGTGTGGAGGGTTAAGTGTATTTATATACATGGCTACTGAAATGACCTAATATAGTTATTTTCCCCAGTAAATGGATAAATTTAAATGGCACAGCAGCATGATTATTTTGTTATATGCCCTGTATAAATGGGGAGGACGGAGGTGCAATAGAAAATCAAACACTGTAACGTACCAAAGCACACCCACACGTTTAATATCCTGACAGGATGTGCCCTTCTCCAGCTATCATCACACTGGCGCTGCCCCTCGGATGCTTCAGCTGTGCTCGTTGCACACACGTGCACACACGTGCACACACGTGCACACACGTTTACTCTACAATGAACAAATACACACGTTCACATACTCGCACACAAAGCCCCCCTGACTCAGTAGTCGTGCTTCAAACTGCACCCTCTGAGGGTTTGGAAAGGTTAAAGTGGAGTACAGTGAATCATTCATGGCCTCTCATCCCTGCTTGACAGACGGTCGGGGAAGACATCAGTTTCATTTCTGCTGTCAGCTTTAAATAGCCCCGGTGTCTGTGAATAAAATACAGAACCTTTTAGTAGGAGAATCGCAGCGCTAAAGGAAGTTGATCAATCAGATTTAATGAGCCCACGTTTTTGAACTTTCCATGCCAACATATCAAAATAAACAGGGGCTGGTACTGGAGTGGATTTGTGCGTAGACTTATATTTAGAACACACTTTATACGTGCTCAGTCCTGCATCAGAACTGAATAAGATTTAAAAAAACAAAACAAAAGCCAGCTACTTGATTGATGCGCTGCTGGAAGAGTTCAGAGATTCAATAACAGGTGATGCTGCTGGATTATCCATCTCTGTCACCGGTACACAATAAACACTATTATATTACTGCCACTTTTCTGTGGAAGCTCTGAGATTTACACAGTTGACATGCAAAGACAGACCTACACGGATCACAGCATGCACACATGTGCGCACAAACACAAGCGCGGCGGTGGGCAACTCATCCCATTATTGGATCAGAGGATATTAAATCAGCCCCATGTTGAGCTTTCATCATCGCCTGCTGATGGCAAATTAATGACCAACAGTGTGCTCTACATAGCCAACCTCTGCAGCCCATAGCAGAAGATAACTTAATAACACACAACTGTTACAAAGAAGGTCTCTCCGGCAGTCTGGGGGATCCTAGCAGGCATTCATATTCCCTCAATCCCACTGGAGAGTCATGTATCTGCATAATAATATGCTTATATGTACGCCTGAAGGAAAGATTATCTGGACTTTGATATAGTGCTGCGCTGTGCTGTAGGATGACTATATCTCTGCATTACTTGTTAACACTGATCTATTCATTTCAAATTGTGGCCTGGAAAATTGTCCTGCAAAGAGAATATGTCTTCACGGCAGGCAAACACTAGGCCCCATCCCATAAACTCATAAGTTACTAGAAAGATCCTTCAGAATTTAGAGTAGAGAGAGAGAGAGAGAGAGAGAGAGAGAGAGAGAGAGAGAGAGAGAGAGAGAGAGAGAGAGAGAGAGAGAGAGAGAGAGAGAGAGAGAGAGCATTTGTCTCATGAAAACAGTTCGAGTGTGTGGGTGTCTGGAAAACAGTGGTGCTAATTTGTAGTCTGTTAACATATTACCGGGGGCAGTGGGTCTCGGATTGAGAGAAACCCAACAAATTAAACGGAGAACCTGTAAATGCAAGCGATAAGAGTCGTGTGATTAGCGTCTCATTTTAAGGACGGACACATGAAAGGCAGTCCATGTATGCAAACGCATGTAGGGAGGCTGATAACAGCAGCCAGTTCTGATGTTTAGTTGGACATAAATTATTTCCCTTCCACCACGCCTCATAATCCCTTCTCTCCCACTCAGAGACACAGTTTCCAAAGGCGTCAGGGGAGAACTCATCATGCGATGAGCACAGTAATGACAGTCTGTCTCCGGGACAGCCGGTAAGCCAGGATTGTCCTCTGGGCTCAGGACCTGCGTGCTCTCCAACAGGGAAGCAGGCGGAGAGCATCATCCCATCTCCAACTCAGGTACGATCGCTCAAAGAGCCAGTGTTACCCATTGTATTAACTTAGAGGCCAGAGCAAATGTGATTGTTTTGTCGCAGTTACAAAATAAGATTACATTTTTTTGTTTTCTGGGGGTGGATTCAGTATGCAGGGTAAATTAGTATGTGGTTGGAAATTTTAAATTAGCCCCTATGGGAGTGTCCAGTTCTGTCAAGATTTAAAAACTGATCTGTTGAAATAAAGATGCAACCAGCTGATGCCAGTAATGACCAGAGCAGTCTGTCAGATTAGTGTTAAATCGCACACAGGCATGCTGTTTATTTCATCTCCTTTAACGAGCAGTCCGCATTCCTCGTACTGATCTTCTCCATTATCCTATAAATCAGGTTTCTTCATCAACTCTTTCTTTTCCACCAATCTCTGGATCCGCCGCTTCCCTGAAGCTGCCCGATGGGACGGTGGCATCATCTGTCCAGAGCTTGGGTGGAAACACTCACATCAAAGTAAGCGACATCTACCAATAACTATTTCTTTTATCTAGGAAAAGAAAAGAAAATGTGCCTGCAGTTCAAATTTGCTGAAGTTCCCAGTAGCTGTATGGTTTGTGCTCCTGCTTCGCTGTGAGCGTCTAACATCTGCTTCGTCTGGTATGGTACTGCCAGATCTCCAGGACAAGACACATGTGGATGTAGTGTCTCTAAGCGATCAAGCTTATTCACTGTTAAACTGGCTGAAAACTAGAAGTACTCTACAATGTCAATATGAACCCTGCAGAATTAGAGTTAATGTTGCCATTAGTGCAGATGACAGTTTCACTGGAAAAAACGCTGCTCAAAGGGTTGCAAAGGAACAGGAAGCACTTCAAGATGTTAAGCTGCATTGTTTTCAATCTATCAGTTACTCATGTCTTTCCACTAATGGATTTGGTTTTTATGACCTTTTTATAACCTCAAATGGTATATGCAGAAGAGGTTATCAGCAGTTATCAGAGTTTTGCTACAGCAACAATGAGAGTAGAGAAATAAAGTTGCCTGTATATCAGCGGGTCCAGAGCAAACGTCCAGCTGAATGTTTTCCATTGCAACTGTTTGTCACTGCGCCTGTTGCTTGACATGCATGACATCTGTTGCACATTTTCAAACAACTGCATGCAAAAATAGACATTAATCAACAGCACGTTTCTTTTAATGATTCCAGCCAAAACCAAACCCTGATCGCCTTTCCCAGAGACACAAGAAAAGCAGGGACAACAAACCAAAGGTAGAGGTTTTTTTGCTTTTTTTTTAACTTTGTTTTCAGCATGTAGAAAGATTGTTACTGAAGCCTAAAGCTGTTACTTTCCAGATAAAGAAGTTAAAGTACCATCAGTACATTCCTCCTGACCAGAAGGGCGATAAAGAGCCTCCTCCCCATCTGGACTCATCCTACACCAAGATCCTCCAGCAGCAGCAGCTCTTCTTGCAGCTCCAGATCCTCAGTCAACAGCATCATCAGCATCAGCATCAGCATCAACATCAGCAACAGCAGCAGCAGCAGCAGCAGCAGCAGCAGCAGCAGCAGCAGCAGCAGCAGCAGCATCAGCAGCAGCAGCCACAGCCACAGCAGGGCTACAGCTACCCCACCATCCTGCCTGCACCACCCAAGTAAGTGGGGAGTTTGCAGCTTGACTTTGTTAGCATTTGTTAAAATGTTTGTTTGACTTATTTTCCCCCAACAGAGATCAGAAGACGTCCTCCTTTTCCTCCTCCAACACCACCTCCTCCCCCACCTCCCCTGTAGCTGCCCCTCCAACGGTCCTGTCCAGCCAGTGCAGCCACATCTGCCTGAGCTCCGCTCCTGTAGGTGGGACCAAAGCGGTGCCGCTGCATCCAAATCTGGATGGAATGAAGGTCAGTTCAACAGCAACAGGCTGGCAGAGCCTAAACCAAGTGAAAGCTCTTCTGTTGTTAAAGTTGTGTCACAGAAAAGTGCCCCTGCCAACTCAGAGCTGTTAAAAAGAGACAGACGGATTATTCTGTCCACTTTGTTTTCTCTTCTCTTTCGCTGTTGATCTTATACAATTTTCTTTTCCTCCATCTCCACCGTCAGTGTCGATTTCTCTTTTATTTTGTCTCCTGTCAGGTCGCAGAACTGAAGTCTGAGCTGAAGCTCCGCAGCTTGCCCGTCTCTGGCACCAAAAACAACCTCATCGAGAGGCTGAGGACCTACCAGGAACTGAGCCAGGGCGCCAGCACTACCTCCTCTCCAGCAGCAGGAGGTGTGACAGGGCCCGGGCCTGAGGTGGCGAGGAAATCCCCGAAAGCCGCCTCAACCACCACCACTAACACAAGCACAGCACAGGAACAGCAGTTTCAGACGTCTTCGCTTAACGGTCAGTGAAATAGTTCAAGACATGCTCACAATTTACATCCCAGCAGTTAAAGGACGGAGAACAGTGTTATAGTCGTGACCTTTGTTCTATCCAGGAGCTGTCAGTCACTCCACTGACCTTCCAAGGATGAATTATAAATTGAGTGCTGAAAAAATAAATGAGACTACTCAGTCTCCCTAAAGCCTATTTTCTATCTGAACCTTTCTGTATAGGTGATGCTGGCAGATGTTTCAGTCCAGCTGCAGCAGCTCCTCAGCAGCTCGTGATATGTGGCGGCAACATCAACCCTCTCACCCCTCGCTCCAGCTCGCCGGCTGCTGCCAGCCCAAAAGATCCCGGCCTTCATGGCAACCCTTCAGAAGAACTGGTCAGGCCCTTTTTTTGTTGTTTTAGCCCATTTACCTAACCTCATGTGGAGAAGCATATGTGAATTATTTCACGCTTCATATCAGAACTTCAGTCAAGATCAATTAATGTCTCCGTGCACCCTAAAGGGGTATTTTTTTATCAAGTCGCACCAGCATCAACAGGCAGATGTGAAACTGTAACTTTATTTTTTCTTATCTGTCGGCGGTATCAAAGGCTGCAGACTGAAAGCAATTCTAGATGGACCTTAAACCAATCAGAGCTATGAAACGTCTCTGTCCTATGAAAACTCCTTTTGGCACTTTTATCATATCCCATCCATCAAATCTATCAGTCAAATAAGTCTGGTGAAGGCAGCGAAACAGCTAACCACATTCTGCCAGAGCAAATGAAACATAAATCTGTTCCCAGTTAAATGTTGAGAACAACGCAATGCGCAGCTGTCCTTGATAGAAGCGTTTAAAGGGGACACATTAAGAAGAAAAAGTCACTTTTTCTTACTAGTTTGAGGATTTTTAAAAAATTATTTTTATTCACTGAGCAGCTCAGCTTTGCAGGGGCATCACAGACCCACATCATAATAGAAGTGTGCAGCTTCCACCACTTTAACTCCATTCAGTTTCATATTATGTTGTGTCTGTCTGTCTGTCCTGGCCTTTGGGACTCACTGCCCTAAATGTTTTAGGGTGCTTTACATCTATAGGCTTCAGTCTGCTTAAATGACATCTGCGTTTGCCCTCCTGCTTGGTGCAGTTTGTTTCGTCCGATGTGAACACAGTAATAGCACCGGGGTGTAAACCTAAAAAACTGGACCCCGAGGGCTGTTTTACACATAAGTTAAGGTGCAGCATCAATGCTCACTACATAACATTGTTTCAGTTTTCCGTTAGTTCGGCTGGTGTTCATAGGTGTTGTTTTCAGTGGAACCTGGACGCTGCCTCTCACGCCACGTGACAACGGTCAGTGTTGTCAGTAGTTAACATCAGTCTGGGTGTAGTGTAAACTATACAGTCTGCTGCTGAAGCATGACTTCCCCAGACAGCGTTACTTTCATTTAACATCTTTATTTCTGCATCACAACGTATAAAGCCCTGCTCGGCTGACTAGTGAAGCTTTTTAGCTCAAACGTGTAAAGTACACCCTGTATGGGTCGGACTGAGGTCGCAGAGCTTTAACACCATAAATGAACCACACCAGAGTTTGCTGATAGCTGTAGTGATACCGCCTCTTCAGACAGGCCACTGGAGGATGCATGAACTGTCCTGTGATTTTTAAGAAAGATTTTTCAACAAATTTACTTTAAGAAATAAGTTCAGGTTCACTACAGGAACTATTCCAGTCAAGCCAAAGCATATTTTATACTTCTAAACATGCTATTAACACCTTAAATGGTATTAAATATCTTCTTTTTTTTTCTAGATGAGCTCCCCTCTCCCCGGGCTCAGCCTTCAGCCATCTTCGGTGGCTCACCTTCCTGCTAACATTAAAGAGGAACCCCCATGCCGCACCACAGCACCTTGTCAGTTCTCCTTAAAGTCTGCCTCTATCCAGAAACCCCGCGTGACATCTTCTGCTGCCGCCACCACCACACCTGCAGCTCCTCCTCTGACTATTGACAAGGACAGAATGCTGCGGGAGAAAGATAAGCAGATTGCAGAGCTTATCAGGATGCTGAGACAGAAGCAGCAGCTGGTTGAGGCCCTGAAGATGCAGCTGGAGAATGGGAACAGAGAAGATCCAGAGCAGCTGGTTCTTCTCAGAGTGAAAGAGGAACCTGCTGATAATTCTGGTGCTGCTTTGTCAACTATCCGTACATCACTTCCCCCTCAGTTATTGTCTTTCTCATGTGGAACAGATATTTCCAAGATAACCATCAAACAGGAAGCTGTTGAGGCAGAGATAGCTGGAACTGAAGCATCTGTGCAGATTTCAGATGCAGGCACTCTTGGACCGCAGCCGCCTTTGGTCCAAACCCAGCAGGTGCAGGATAAAATGCATCTCCAGCTCAGGCCAGACCAGCCAAGACGCAAACACGTTTCTCCCCGGCAGTCGGCTCTGCAGCTGGCTCAGCAGCAGGCCTTGCAGAAAGTCCTGCAGAAGCAGCAAATGATTCAGAGCCGCATTCAGGTAGCAGACGCTCAGCAGAAACTCTGTCAGGTGAAACAGAAGAAGCCTCAAAAGCTGCAGCCCGAACAACAAGACTGTCAGAAGCAGCGGACACAGTCCCAACAACACCGTCAGCAGCCTGAACGTTCACTGCAAGTGAAGCAAACGATTGTGCCAAAGCCACAAAATCAGCAGCCTGAGCAGAAGCAGCCACAGTCTAACCAACAGCAACAAATCCAGATACACTTGAAGCAGAACCAGGTATTTGTACAGCAGAAATAAGAAATTCATCAGCAAAGGCTTTCACAGTTGTCCTAAAAGCTCTGTGTTCTGTTTACAAAAATACTTCAATTTGTTTTCTCCGAGTCTGACCGTAACGTGGAAGAAATATTTCCATTTTTATTTCAATTGAGATGCCTTAATATATTTTTTACATGTAAAATGTCTGAATAACTGGGGAAACTTTTATGACATACTTTAAAGTCCCAAGTTTACAAGCAGGAAATTCAATGGGCCAGAAAAGAGCTTGGAAAAGTCCACAGGAAGATGTTTTGGGATAAGAAGGTTCTGATAGGTTGAATGACATCATCTGAGTAAAAAGACCTTCAAAGAAAAGGGCCTCATTGCATGACATGATAGGAAAATCAAAGCAAATCAACCAAGAAATCAGGAAGAGATTCGAGAACATTCACAACTCTGATTCGGGTATCCAGAGGCCTTACGTTCATCCATCTAAGCAATAATGTACAAGTATAAACAGCATAAAATGAAACTGCTGCTCCAAAACCACCTTTAAAAAGCCAGATTACAGTTTGCAGCTGCACATGTTTACACAGATGCCCTGCGGTCACATGAGAATAAAATTGTTGTGTTTGGTCATCATTGTCATTATCATGTTTGAAGGACAAAAGAGGAAAGCGTTCAGGCATCAGAAGACAATCCCGACTGTGAAGTATAGAGGCAGCAGCATGTTGTAGACACTGTTGCTGCAGGAGAGGAGTGGCAATCACAAACTGCAGATCTCAGTCTTATAGAAAATCTGTGGGAAAAGTCTGAAAGACAAAAGACAGAAAAGAGCAAAAGACAGGAGCAAGAATGCCCCTTAAATTTGACTCTTCCACTAGTTGTGCCAGGGGAGATGGATCAAACCTCCAGCGAGATATTAGGAGAAGCTCTCAGAGGGCTACTATAAACGTTAGAGACAAATTAAACACTTTAAAAGAAATCCCATCAAATACTAACCAAGAGTTTGTAAACTTTTGACACTGAAAAAGATTTAAAGTGATTTTAAATGTTTATAATATAAACAATTTTGTTTTTAACCGGTTACTAATTATTATTTTTTGTATCTCCATAAATACATTTAGTTATTTCCCTTTTTTGATCTTCTATACCCTTATTTTATTACTGTTTTGTTTATGGGGATGATGCCGAAATGTATATATCAAATACAATACATTAGGTATTATTGGGATATAGGAAACCAAAAAAAAAAATAAAATCAAAAACATGTAAAAGGTCCCTCTTCTTTGTACAGGCACCTCACACGAACCTC
Source organism: Xenentodon cancila (assembly GCA_014839995.1). Taxonomy (NCBI): domain Eukaryota; kingdom Metazoa; phylum Chordata; class Actinopteri; order Beloniformes; family Belonidae; genus Xenentodon; species Xenentodon cancila. Next base: position 20,293,274 of record CM026214.1, on the reverse strand, counting down.
AGCCAGCAGTCTGGTTCTGCTCCTTCCTTCCCGCTGGATCATCTAAAGAGTGACTCCATCCCAACTCTAATCAGCGACACCAACGGCAACCACTTCCTAATTTCACTGACCAATCAGGATAACGGGGGCCAAAGAACTGACACCTCAGAGGGAAATGCCACAAGTCACATTACATTACAGGTACATAAACCGAAGTTCTTGCTTATGGTTGAAAATAGACACTTGTGTACAAAATTTAGTGCCACCAGATTTAAGGCTATGTTTAATGTGCAAAAACCTAATAAAAGTCATCTGATTGTAGTGGATCTCAGTGTTATGCAAATACAGTGTCAGAGGAGCAACCGCATACACTGTTTTAATTTATTAAGAAAAAATTATAAAGCCAAAACTAAAATAAATGCTGCAAAACTAAGAGGCCCCTCACTGCCTCTACAGGATTTAAGAGGGACTGCAACATCTCTTGATGTTTTTGTTATCATCAGGTTTGCAGATCTCTATAAACGCAGATGTTATGATTGGTTGCTGGTCTTGAGGACTCAGATTTATCATATTTACAATGCCTAGAGGGAAGGACATAAGCAATGTTCCTAGAGACAAAATTGTTGTGACATATGAGTCTAAAAACAATTATTTTATAGGCAGATTTCTTCTTAATTCTTAGTTACAGGTTAGTCGTTAATTATATAAACTTCCTATCAGTTATACAATCTTTTTCAAACTATTTGGAGTTCAATGTTCTACAGCAAGAAAAATGATTATTTAGGGAAAGAAACCAGTTTAGAATTAGAGTTCAATTCTACCAAGCGTTAAGTTTTATAAATGTACATGTGGACAATGTGTTGGTGCCATTATATTAAAGAAAGACCATTGTGGGTTTTTCTGTCTTCAGCCAACTGGCATGGGAGGATTATAGAAGTAGGAAATGAACGCTATATCAGTATTCAGCCACAAGGAAGCATCAAGGTAAAGTCAGCGACTCCCCGAGAGGGAAAGCTGCACTCGGATCCACAGATGGTCACAACAGTCAGACTGGGCTTTTCAGAGGTCGTCTGTTGCTGCAGCTGCAACGCTGTCAGCTCAGTGGTATAGAAGAAAAACCAAGAAGATGAACAAAAACGTTCCCTTTGTTGGCCTGACGCAAAGTTCTAAGACTTTTCCTAACTTTTCAATCACTTCATTTTCAATGAATCACCTTTCTAATGGTTTGACTTGTTTTTCCCATAGCGGCTCCAGTCTATGCCTGCCAGGCTCCCAGGTCACTGCTCTGTTCAGGTTTCCAGAGCAGACAGTGGGACCAAGGAGCAGATGAACGTGGGGTTTCTGAAACAGCTAAAACCAAAGGTGAGGTTTTGATCGGGGCTAATAAATCCAACTTTGCCTACTTTAAATGGCTTTAGAAGCGTTAGTGTTTGAAAGACGAGAGGGAAATTATGCAAATTATGCATATTTAGCTGTATTAATATTTCCTCAGTAATACAGGGCAGTAGTAGAAAACTGTAATTTACTGAATAGATAAACTATTAAAGGAAATAGGTTAACTGATCTCGTCCCCTGAGGCAGGGAGACCCTAACCCTGTTTTCAGTACTCGTACTGTCCATCTTTGATGCACGCCCCGGTGTTACATTGCATTCTTCTGCTAAACCACAGAGCCCCACAGCCTCTTTTGCTGTCTGTGTTGTAGTAACAGAGCAGCCTGTTAAAGCTCCACAGAAACACAGGAGACTAAGAGAACTGCTCCTGTCAATCCAATTGCTGTGGAAATTAATGATGCATGCTGATCGGGACAATGATAAATGACTGACAGCACCCAGATGCTGTTATCGTTACTTTGCTAATTACTCCAACGACATCCTTCGTCACTGTCATTCATGGTGTGAACAGGTGAGGAATAAAGAGTCCATCTCCCCCGACTAACAGGTTTGTGGTATCTATAGTTTAGGTGTACCGGAGCACTTGTTCTTCAGGGTATAGTTGCCTCAAAGATGTTAAGCTCTAACCAAGCACAGATTGCTTATGGGATGCAACCTTTCCTTCTTTCTTTACAACTTCTAAGTTACTCAGGATAATGTTAGTTATCTTAAAGTTTAGACTCAAATGCGGAAATTATGATATTTCCAGATCGGGAATATCTTGACTGGTGAGAAGCTTTTAAGCCACAGGAAACACAGGCTAATGCGGCGCAATAAATTCTGACCAAAATCCTGTTAATTGGCTAATAATAATAATGACTTAAATATCAGGCTGTATTATTATTATTAATAATAAAATTTTTACATGAAAAATACAACTGTGACTGTTTGATACATGCTTGCAGAAAGAGTGTGACAAAGTAACTGAAAAACTTCATCACCTGGCAACTTCTTTTTTTTCATACGTTTTGTGATTATTTTATTAAGTATGGATTGGTTATCATCAATAAATGATAATGTGTAATTAAAAAAAAAACACCTAAAGGTTTGTCTTGGGCGTTTACTCTAAACTGGTCTGAAAGTCGCTGGACAAAGTAGAAAAATTGTTTCCCAACTGAATTATATCCTACTTTATCTCCTTGAAGACACAGGACGGAGCACTTCAGGTATCCGTAGAGCAACCCCAGCAGGAACTACCTGGCTGTCTGCCAGCCCCACCCAGTCCGCAGGTGTTCTTCAAGGACCAGGGGTCTGCTCACCAGATGAGAAACATCTCTTCACCTTACTCTCAAACTGTAAGCAATCAAACAGTCAAAGGCATGATCTCACGCCTTAATTTATTGTCATAAAGGAGCAGGGTGGATTTTTCTTTCTCTCGTCATTTAGATGTGCCACGGTCTAGCTGCCCTGATGACTCCTCTGTCTCCAGTTTCTGAGAAGACAACAGCTTCACCGCCTGATGACAAAGTAAGACGTGCTTTATGTCTAAACATGTTCTTTTAAAAATGAGCTGCTTCCTTACGCTGCAAGACGATCTGAATGTTCTAATTTTTAGTATTTTATTTTGGTTTTGCCATAGTATCCGTGGCGTGTGTTATGAGAACTTTTCAAACAGTTTTGAAGTCTAACATGTTGTCTTGTGTGTCTGTCATCAGGATAAAGAGAACGAAGAGGAGTTCATTGATATCGTTTTGCAGGATAGAGGTAGGCCGCTGCAACTGTGTTTTTGTTGACTTAATAATAAAACTATGATTACTTCTTGAAAAACTTTGTTGAAAGTTTTTTTTATTCAAAAGAAAGTGTTTTGTGTTTTTTATTTTTCGCAGGAATGTCCAACACCATCAGACCTGCTTCAGACCCCTCTCTGGACCACCTCCATCCAGACTCCTCAGCTTCGTCTCCTCCTCCCCCTCCCCTCCATCTGCTGCTGTCTCCCCCCATCCCTCCTAGTTGCATCACTCCAGAACCTGTCCCTTCTCCGCAGTCTGAGCTGCGAGCTTGGGCTGACACCACAAAAGACCAACAACAGCATCTCAGTCAGTCTTCAAATGGGCGCCTGGAGGACTTTTTGGAAAGCACCACTGGAAAGCCTCTTCTGGGGGTGGAGCCTGGTGGCCTGTTGACATTGATCGATGACCTCCACAATCAACTGCTGTGCACTCCCAGCATCCTGGACCATCCCCTGTCTCCCATGGATACATTTGACATGGCAGGAGAGGGGCAGCAAATGTTAGACATTGCGGACTGGTTGGACCTCACCATGGAAGGAGAAAAGGATGAAGAAACTCCCACATTCACTCCACTTGGTCCCCAAACCCCTCTTAGTGTCTTCTCTGCAGGGTTCCTAGATAGTTCTGATCTCCATATACACTGGGACTCTTGCCTATAGCAAGCAAAACTCAGAAAAGTGCAATCCAGACAGAGATGGGTGCGTGAACACAGCTACAGCAGTGATCAGCAACCACTTCATCCATCCATGCATTATCCAAAGCTGCTTCTTCCTATTCAGGGTCCTATTCAGGGTCGTGAATGTTTGTTTCAGCCTATCTCAGCTCTCTTTGGGATCTTTCAGTTCAGTTCTGTTTATTTTTATACACCAAGACGATCTCCAGCAGTAGAATGCTAATCAAACATCTTAAGTAACAGAAACCCGTTGAAGAAGAAGAAAAAATGTAGTTACCATCATAGAAGGACATGTTCATGACACGTAGTTCTGGCAGATTAAAGGAGTTACTAGTGAGAAGTCCTATCAGTGGCAAAAAAAATAAAAAAAATAAAGGTTGGGTGCAGGATGTGGCTCTGAGACAATTCAACATGTGACAGCTGGGTGACAAATGCAGGCAGGTACAACCTACACGGAACGCCAAAGAGGCTAAATGTGGTTTGATAAACTGACGCCTATACAGAAATGTAGTTTGAGCAGTTCCTTAAATGACCAGTAGGGGCTGGCTTCAGACATGAGTCTATATTAATTTTGCAGCCACAAAATGTGTACATACTTATGGACATTTTTAAAATTGATTTATCCATCCATCTTCTATACTCGTTTTAATAATTTGCAGGCGTCACGGGGGTCTGCCGGAGCTGATTATAGGCGAGAAGCAGGGGTACACCCTGGACAGGTCGCCAGTCTATCACAGGGCCACATATCTACTTAAGTTTTTTCTTTTGAGCGACAGCTACGTTGCAGTCTATGGTGACAGACGGTTAGCTCTCATGACTTTTACTACTTAGACCTTCACAGGTGAGCTGCAAATAAAGAGCTAAGAAAGCATACACATGATATGGCTAACACCAGCTCGCCATCTTTGGCTGTTAGCTGGGCCGGTGCAGCTGGTGGCCAGGGGTCACCGTTGGCCGGGTGTGACTTCTTCTGACCGCCAAGTGGCCTTTGACCTTAAGCCACACTGGCAGCCAAAGTTTTAATCCGAATAAAGTAAGGTAGTGTTAGTTGGTGTTATATGTCAGCGTGCTCAGCTAAAATAGCTATCTGGTTGTATCTGAGGTAACGCGGGCATGTTCTGGGCTTGTTTGTTAACCCGTTTGCTCATTTGGATTGACTTTGCTGGGGTTTGGTCGACTCAGCACCGGCCAAATGGCTTCCCTCCATTGGTCTAAAAGTAGCCTTTAAAACCAGTCTTCAAAAGCCTATGGGTGACACCACAGAGGGTTTTTGCACTTATTTTTATAGCTTATGGGAACCCCAGAACCAAGCAGCTGGAATAATGTATAATAACATGGGTGCCAAATATGAGTTGGAAGTCCCAAAGTCAGAATGGGAGACAGCAAGAGCAAAGATCCTTTGGGATTTCAAAATCCAGACTGTAAAAGGTGGCTAAAGAACCAGACACTGTAGAGGTGTAAAAAGAAAGAAAAGGGAACACAAAAGGCTTGAAAAAGTAGAAAGATAAAGTAAATAAAGGAAAGCAGCAGTGGTGGCAGTGGTAATGGGAACTCTCAGGGTTGTTATCCCCAAACTGTCTCTCTTTCCAGAAGAGCTCAGTAGAACCTTTCAAGCTTTCGGTCTCTGGTAGAGGACTAAGGCTTGAAGAGAAGTAGCCATAACCACAGGGATGGTGAAAAAATGTTACTTTTTCAGTTTTTGATCAGAGTTTTTTTTGTCTGTATCATCTCACACTCTGGTATTTAAATCTTCAAGCACTTTGATGTTTGTTACTTCATTGACCCACCGTGGAGAGGATATTTGGAACACTTTTTAGGCTGGTCCTGACTATGTTCTCACTTCTTCAACAATGGCTGAGGAGGGATTTTTGTGCTTTTAACTAAGACTATGTCTTTAAATTGTGCAAACAACTTGTTACAGAAGCGTTTGTGTTTAATTAGAAGACAGACTTGTTTGTAGATGCCCTGAAGCTAATCAATGTTTTTCATGTTAACAGCGTATTGGTAATCAATAACTAAAGCTGACCTAGTGGCTTAATAGAAATAAGAAATACTCACTTTAGAAAAAACTGTTCCGACATGAAATCTTATTTAACATTTAAATTAATATATTGATTAATAAAACCCAATGAATGAAAAGTCAAATATACCTTCATAAAAGAATAAAAAACTTAAGAGTTTAAAAATTCTTAAAATAAAATGTTGTAATAAATGAAATGTTTTTTTCTCAGATTAAGTAGAGGAAAAAATAGAGTTGTGAAAATAAAATTCAATAAAGTCATCGTTCTTCGTTGCCCCCCTTCCTGGATTTATGACTGCTTGACCTTCTTGAAACACGGACTTCACTATAAAAAACAACTCTCTCACTTAGCTGTTGACAAATCAGAATTTTTTCAATTTTCACAGCTAATTCTCAACCCAACTGAAAATTAATTGGACCGGATTGGGAAAGTGATATCTAAACACAGCATTCATTTTTTATTTCACCATGTAATCAACATGAGAAACGGAATAATCCGCTGTAAACGTCTGCAGGCAGTTCTGCAGATATTTGGTGGGAATCGGCTGGAGGCGCCTGGTAGCCACATCTAACTTTAACCGCTTTGATTTGGGCGGTATCTGGTTCTTGTGCATCACCTGTTCTTTTGACATTAACTGACAGCGTTGAGCTGGCCCCGCAAATATGTATGCAAATGACTTGCCTCTGCGGGTACACTTGATCTCAGGTTAGACCTGATGAAAACAGAATGACACAGAATGGTGAGTCCTGGGTGCTGATCACAGTAACAAGAGGCAATGGAGGCTGACAGATGGGCGCGGACATAACAAATGTCCGTGTTGGGCAACATGTTCCGTAACATGCAACGGGACCCACAGTCCCAGTCCGCTTTCATACGGATATTGGCTGGATATGCTCGTGCTCCTGCACCACAGCACAGCACTTCACCATCTATCTGCAGCATGTAGGCAGACAGCCATGTACCTCAGTGTCGCCGTGTCGCCGTACCCCAGCTTCCACTCAGATCAAAACACACCTGCCTGACAGCAGATTTCATCCCGCTGACGTGGGGATAACACGTCATTCAAATTCAAAGTCAAAGTCAAAGTCAAAGTCAAAGTCACGTTTATTGTCAATTCTGCCACATATGAGGTACATACAGAGAATCAAAATTACATTACTCTCAATAAATAAATGACTCTGAAGGGAGAGAAGCTGCTGCGTGTACACGCGCTGCCATGTACTACGTGTCCAAGCGTGTTACATTATGTTGCTCAGATATCTGAACCGTCTGACTCTGCCATTGTTCAGTTGTCTCTGCCATGATATCCACTCTAGTTTTGTGAGTTATGTTTCTCTGTCATCATCATTGCCCATTGTGTTTCATGTGAGTTATAGTGCCATAAAGTGAGTCTCAGTTGTTGCGAGAGACAGTGGAGACAGCGGAGACCAAAGTCCAAGTTACTTTCCGAAGTTCCTTTGAGTGATTTCGTTAATACTAGGAACAGGAAACTACATTAAAATAAATAAAACATTTTTTAGATGCAACTGAAACTAATATTTTATTATGAAAATATTGGGGCAAGATACACTACCATCCTGATAAAGGACTTTATTATCACCAAACCTACTTTTAATAGACAGAAGAAGAAAAAAAAGTGAAGTTTCCTTCAAAATATGCTTTTAATATATTGTTAACGACTGCCATCTTCCCTGCTTCTTCACCCGTTACACAGTTCAGTACCATCAATGAGTGTAGAAATGTGCTGGTTTATTTCACTTGGTCGTCTTTGTGTTTCACTGGACCTTCACCAAACAAAACTTCCAGCATCATCTTTTCAAAAGCAGCTTCACGATTCATCACTTTTGGAGATTATTATTACTATTTTTAAGGCATTATTGTTGAGGAAATATGTAACATGAATTCAGTACACCCTCCTGCTGCTCTGGAGTTTGAAAAGGAGAAACATTAAAAATCTCTTGTTATAAGAAAAAATATTTTGCAGTATTTTTGTTTTGTAAACTGTGTAGAGAAAATGCCAGTCATCTTAAATGTGGGACACATTATGCGTTCAGACTGATCAACATTGTCTTAACTTGATATATTGATATATATATTCAGAAACAAACAACCAGCAAGGAAACACTGAGTAAAGGTTCGGTGAAGTACACACATGGGCAGCGATGCTGGTACCACGATTAACAGCTAAATAAACGTTGATCCACTGTCTTTGGGACAATTTCAAGGTAATTGAAAAGGGATACTTGGTACTTCATCGTTCTGAATATATAAAGTGAAACCCAAAGTCTTATCTTTTTCTCTTTACTACATCAGTTTCACATGTATATATTATTAAGTATGTCTTTAAAAAGAAATGAAGCAAAACAGCATATTTGTGTGTATATATCTAATGTAAATGTCTTACAACGTCGTAAGAATGTAAACTTGTTTGAGGGTTTTGTTGTATCCATGCTTAAACTCTGCAGCCTCATCAATTATTGATGATCTGCTGAGATGAAGTTGTTTTCTTAGAGACTTTTGTCAGTCTTGTACTGTATCAGTACTTAGAATATATTTTAATTTAAGTGTTACCTTTTTGAGTTTACACTGAAGTATTAGCACATTTATTTAGACACTGAGCATGTCTGACATGACACATTTGTTTGTACAGTTCTTTAGTTATTGTCTTTTATTTTTTGTCTTTATTTTACAAAAATGTCTTTGCTGTGAGCGGTAATATTTTGTTACTTTCAGGTTTAACTGATAAGATTTTAAATTTGACAGGACAAGTTAAAAGTAAAAGAGTGAAGCTGTAATCGTCTTTTTAGGCACTTCTCTGCTGTAATATTCTGTCAAACCGTCTCATTCGAAAGACGGCGAGATGTGTGAACTGCTTCAGCTTTGTGTGTACTTCAAATGTAAGGATTTATTTTTGTAAAAGGGTAATTTAAAAAAATAATGTAAAAGTATCCTTGATTAAATGTTAAATGTTTTTACAGAAAGGGTGTACATTTGAGTGAAACATGTACTGCTGCTTGTATTTACTGTCTCTAACATATTAAAAAGTGCCAAAAGTGAGTCAATTTTCATTTATTCCCATTTTAAAATGTCCTGCCTTCCAGCAGGAATAAACATATTTATTAAAAAAACAGTTTTGGTCTCCGTTCACATGCATGACAATTGGATCCTACGAACATTTCTTATTGTACATCCATCCATCCATCCATCCATTATCTATACCCGCTGTATCCGTTTCCGGGTCACGGGGGTCTGTCGGAGCCTATCCCGACGCATATCAGGCGAAAGGCAGGGGTACACCCTGGACAGGTCGCCAGTCTATCCAGGGCCACATACAAACAACCAATCATGCTCACATTCACGCCTAGGGAGCATGCAAACTCCACACAGAAAGACCCACCGGCCGGGAATCGAACCGGGAATCTTCTTGCTGTGAGGCAACAGTGCTAACCACTAATCCACCGTGCTGCCCTCTCATTGTACAGTGTTTTTTAATTAGTAAAGCTAATGTTGCGTCCTGTTGTACTTGGCTCTGGGGAAAAATGACCTCTGCCTCAGAAAAGATTGGCCACTAAACTCAGCCAATGTCCACGTAGACCGAGACGGGTGAATGACGTCCCAGCACCACGTTGACTGTGATACACACAGTCAGCGATAAGCAGACATCTCAGTTTGTGACTTTTAATTTTATGTGATATATTGTGTTGTGAAGCGAGATGTCAATAAGTTCTTCTGTTGCTTAACGGCAAGCCAAACAAACATGTGTCATGATCATGTCCTGTCTGTGCTGGTTTCTGAGCTCTAGGTTGGGGCTAGCGGGCTTCCCGGGATCCTGAGGCGGAGTTGGTCTTGCTCCAGCTTCCACACCTGCATGGCATTAACCAATCTACTCAGCCACTATGCAACCACCCTTTGCTGGATTATTATATCATGCCTGCTGTAATTTTGACTCATGTGTGTACCTGGGGATAACTTTTTGGTTATTTCCCCCAGAGATCTTCTGAGTAGTGATGGGTAGATTAGGCCTCCTGAAGCGTAGCGGTTATTGATACTGTGTCGCTGCCGTGTCACTCAATACGGACACCTGCTGGATTGAAAACATTATTGCAGGCAATCTAGTTCCACTGACAATCTAATTAAATGAACTAGTGTATACACAATATTTACCATTGTAAATGTATTATGTCATGTTTTAATCTAAGTGTAAAATATCTGTGATATCATACAAAATGTACAGTCATTAAACATGTAAACATAACATGTAAAAATGAAAGTCTGAATGTAATGTTGCTTATGTATATGTAATCTGAGGGAAGGAGGCTTTTATTCCTTTTCACAAATTTAAAAAAAAAAAAAAAAAAAGAAGTTTTTCCAGTGTCCTGGCATTCAGTCGATTCCGTTTCTTTGAGGCGAGTTATCCAGCTTTGGAAAGCACCTGTTTGCACAGCAGGCATCCCGTTGACCGATACGCTCCCTTATAAACAGTTTGGCGCCTCAGTGACAGACCGACACTGGGTCTTTATCAGTCACATCACTTTTTTCCTAAAGCGATACGTGCACTAATGCGGGGTTTTACTCTAAGGTCTCCAGACATTCGCCGACGCATCGGTGTTGCCAGACCCAACACTAGCTTCCTCTTCAGTTTCCTGTAACCCCCAGAGAAACTTCCTTGGACAACTCTGGGTTTTTCTGTTTTGTTTTTTGTAGTAATAAATACCCTTCATTTAATTATACTGCTTAACTCTGTTTGTTTTTTTGGTCCAATGTTCCTAGAAGGCTTTACAAGCCCTGACATCACCTTTCTGCAGGAATACATTCACACTCAAATGCAGTTTTGTGTAGCGATGTTCTGATTATTTTTTTCCCCAACATCAATTCAGTGTTTATAGTATTTAAACAATTTTAACTTTTCCTTTTTACATAAGAAGCCATTTTAAATTTGAGATCTGAACACACTGGTTGGTTCAAATGTAGTGGCATCCAGTCTGATTACAATGTATGCAGATAAGAACACGAGGATTTTTAAGCTGATGAGACAGTTACTGAAAGTGTCAAATCAGTCCCGACTGTAACAGTGCTTTAGGATGAGTGATCGCCGATTGACCTTAAACTGCCAACAAAGATTTCTGGTTTCTGACTTTCTTTGGGGGGATTTTTGACTTCCCAGTGACTCTAGAGAGGGAATTGCACAGCAGTACTGTGTAACTTCCAGTGCTGGCTTTTAATCAACAATTCTTTTATTTTTTTTAAACGGTTTACTCAAAGACAGGCTGTTCTCAAAACTCAAAAGCTTGAATCAAGGCATTGGAACTCCTTTTATTCTGTCTTTAACACGTTTCACCTTCCATCCAGAAATAAGGGATCGGGAACACTAATGTCTAAACTCTGCCGTTAGGCCAATCTCGCTACCATGTAGAACATCACTTCCTTATGAATATAAGATGAAGTCTTCAGATACACACACACACACACACACATGCTCGGAAGTTCCCTACCAAACACACACACACATCCCTAAACCCGGCGTTCCACGGCTCAACAGAGCCGAGGGGGGGTTTCAACATTGAGACAGCCTGAAGTGATTCTTGTGGTGCTTTGATGCATCTAAACTCAACAGCAGTCGGTCTCCCTCTGATGTGGATGTGTGTTAACACCCAAACAAATGCATCTGTGCACAAACATATTCTGTGTTCAAATATATTTCTTTAACACAGAGAGATATGCTGTCATGTCTAAAAGAAAGTTTTATTAAGGTTTTATGTGTCACGATATAATAAAGAATCCTCTGGTTCTTTCCAAGTCTTGACTAAGGTCAATACAACATCATATAACAAACAATAGATGATATATTAAGCTGTGTTATTTATCAATCAAAACTAAACAAAATGGAAGAGCATTGTGGGTACCCCAAGGGGCGCCCCATTATTCAGCAGAAATAACTGCATTTTGTGTGTGATGTCATCAGTCTCTTCCCGAGATAAACCAAATGCAGCATACATCACTGTGGAGGGATTTAGATCCACTCTGGCTAATATCCCTGGATGCTCTCTGGACACGTCTTTTCTTCTTCCTTTTTTTCACTTCTCCTTGTCTCCTTCTATTGTATTTTCAAGCCTACAGATATATCTGCCTTGCAGATCCCTCAGCAGACTCCTCCTGGCTGTGGTGCACCGTTGACCAATTATTCATCAAGCTTTAAAGGAGACCCCGTCCACCAGCAAGTTGACTTCAGACTGCACTTGCTGTCTGGATAGAGTTACCGCAGCACAGAAAGTATGTGAAACATACTTGTTTGAACTCATCTTGTTTTCTCCCTGTGTTGAAGATCTTTGGAGTGCCTTTGAGATGGACCTCTTTGGTACCGGACGTTAGAAAGACCTTCTTGGTCCAACCAGCGCCTAGGGTTTGACCACCTATATGATGTTCATATGCTGCGTAGCCTACAATGTAGATGAAACACATTTAAATATGCTTCGCAGGTATGTCTTACTAGCATCCACTACAGTTCATTAACTATGCGTAAATGGCGATGGCGAGCCAATCAAATCAGTCTTCCCTTTCAGAGAGAGTTTCTGGCCGGGTTAAACACAATGACAACGTTATCTGGATGTAAACTGTGTAGATGGCTGTAGCTAATGGTTGGAGGCTGAATCGATATTGACAGTTAAAGATTTTGACTTTTTCTGCAAAAATTGAATGGAAGACAGCACACAAAACCATCCTTTTAGTGTAGTAGCACTGTTCCAGCTTGTATTTGTATTCCTATGAGATTTTCAACAGATCTAGGTCAGCTCCTCCCCGGTCCAGCTCTCCTCATCAGCCTGAGGGTATTCCAAACACCCGTGGCCTCTGGCCTTTCTTCCTGCTTTTCTTGGATGCTGGTTACCTGACGGTATCGCTCCCTTACTCTAAGGTCGCGGATGTTCTTTTTAGGTGTTCTTAAGGGTTGTGTCAACTCATTTTTAGATTCTGTCAGCTTTTAGCTGTATTGGTTTCTCTCGCCAGAGGTTAATGTCACCAAGCCCCTGGCTGCTATGAGTGATATGGGTATTGATCATCTCCAATCTATCTAGGTAGGAGTTGTTGAATGAATTATTAAATGGACAGGAGGGTGTTATTATTCAGATTTTTTTTTTTACACTAACATGAAGTCTGTTTTTATTTTGGGTTTTTTTCAGCTGCTGTTTTGCCTTTGTATTATTTTAGTGTTAACTCTTTTGTTTTATTTTTCTTAATGGAGACTTGGCACCTTCACTGTGGTTTTCCCTCACGTTTCAAGTCGGTTGAAGTAAGTGCACTGGGACACCATTTTTAAATGCCTGTTTGCCTTGAATTGTTGAAGGCCGTGCACACACGTGGCGGTGAAATGCACTTCAGGGATGCACTCTACGGGAGGTTGCCTCCCCATAGCTGGCCCCAGCCCACTTTCTCTTCTTTTTTTAATAGTTTCTATTACTGAAAATTGTTTGCTTTTTAAAAAGAAAAGTAAGCTATAAAAAATAAAGTTAATTTATAATGCCCTCTTGCCTCTAACCATGTTTCTCCACATATACTTCTGGCCTTTTTATTAATGCTTTAATAAATGTGTATTCTTTTGGACCCATAGTCTGTAGATCAGTAGATCAGTTTTGAACTTGTGTTACCAATGTTGGTCTAAACTATCAGATCAGAATCCTCAAATATTTCCTGGGGTGAGTTTTCCCAGGTGGTGTTGTTGGGTTGTCGAGCCACCCTCCCCTTAGCTCCGCCACATCTGCAAAGGTAGATGTCCTTGCTGCTTTGCTGGTAGGCTACAGACAAAGGTTAACTTGCTCCTCTACACAAAACTTGAACAAAAATTCTCCCGCTGACTCGTTTCTGTCGCTCTGAATACGTCATCTTGTTCGTTGGTCTGGTCATTGCACTAACCGACTAAAAAGCCAATCTGATAAGCATAGTAGGTTTAGTTGTATAGAACATTTCAGCAACAAGACAAATCAAGGTGTTTTACATAATAAAAATAGAAGCAACCGTTGGTGCCAGCTACTGGATGTGGAGGCCCCATGGGTCATTTTCAGACCCTGCATCTTTTTAGATGTGGATCTGATCTATTAGGCTAACATTTCCAAGGCGCGCTGGAGGCACCCATCCCAATCAGCCACCACCTTCCAGCCATTATTCCAAGTATTTTCACTCATGACCTACATTTTGAAGAAAACTGAAGCCAAGCTGTTTGAAGTTTGTCCGGGTACCCCACGAGTACCCCTGTGCTGGATGTTTTAGCGGTTTCACAGTTTCAACACACCAGACTCTAATTAATGGTCGTTATCAGCTTGGCATCAGGGTCTACACAACTCTGTTAATGACAGTCATTTGTTACAGGGTGTGCTGAAGCAGGGAAACATCTAAACCATGCAAGACAGTGAACACGTGGACCAGGGATGGAGAAAAACCGGCAGTCTTCAGAAAACTGAAGACTGGTTACACACTAGGACTACCTCCTCACATGACAACATTCTGTTACACAATAACAGTAGTGTTTCAAAGCTGTATCATACACTCACCAGTCACATTATTAGGTACGCCTGGTAAAGCGAACAACGATGCTGGTGAGTATATCTTTGAGCTTTCTCATTCTCAATTACATCTCCTTGATGCAAAATTCATGGTGGATACGCACGTATCTACTGGCTTCATTCTTGATCAAATGAGCAGCGCAAGAACACATCCAGGGATTCTGACCATTATTGGCTGTAAAACTGGAAAAGTATTTTGCCTTTGACAATGTTTCACATCAATACAAGTACAGACAAAAATTCCTCTTGAGAAAAGATCAGTGAGTCACCTGCATCGCCCAGAAGCTATTAGACCTGCTGCTATTGTTCTCAATTAAATGTGACAGTCTTTTGAAAGTTCAGGTCATTTCAGACCACACGTCATGACACCTCTGTAGTCGATAATGGGATTGAAATTAATTCTTGATTAGCATTTATGCTAAGAATATCTACCTATTGAAGCGCCGTCCTTTCTAGCTGGGAAAAGAGATGCAGACGAAGATGTAGAAACATCAAGGACCGTGAAATGTAAGGATGGATGAAAGAGTGAACAGCCTGTGATATGTATTTCATGTAAGATCTACAAGGTGAAAGTGGTCTCCCCCCAGATGACAGATGAAGTACTAAATCTGGGTCACTCAAAGCGAGCCCTGCTGTGATGAAATGTCCATACAGGCACGTGAAGACACACACACACACACACACACACACGCTGACATGGTGGACTTCAGTTCCATCTGCATGAACAGGCTAACTGCAGATGCTAACTGTCAGATGCACATGCCAGTGGACAACACATGCCGTTGACATGCACGCTCGGGCAAGCAGGAACCTAAATGCATTTCTTAAAGCTTGGCAAAGGAGCCTTTGACATTTTTAGATCAGTGGAGCCCGTATAAGTGTAGAGGTTCAACGACAATTCAGCAAGAATTTCCACAAAAACCAACAATTAACAAGAGACTCAAATAAGTGAGCTGAAACAGATCATTTGGGAAGTTAATGGTGCAATTGAGTTATTTTTGTTAATCAATATCAAAAAAATCCCCCTGAAGTTAGCAATTTCACGTTTTTGCTTTTATACCATATTTATTTGTCACTTTGCAAAATGTGCAAAGTTCACTTTAAATTAACAAATGAAACGAAGAAAACACAATTCAGAAAAGACTCAGCTGGCTTGAGAGAACAGGAAATAACATGCAAAATTGGTATTCCAGGAACCTTTCAGCTCCACCTTAACCAGAGCTGGATGATTGACAGCTGCGTGGATTTGTGAGCAGGAGAGACACAGGAAGACGACATACTGCTGACGTGGAGAGGACAAGAGTGGATAACAGAAATAACTGCCCATTAGCATCACCTCGACATGTCTGGTTGTCACACCTCTAATTGCTGCTGCACATCTACACAATGAGAGAAGTGTGTGCCTGTGTGTGGTTGTGTAGACGTACTTGTGTTCTGCATATATTCGTGTGTAAGAGGTATTTTTTTTCCCCCCACATTTCTTTCCTGGCTTTACAAGACATTTTTAAAACTGTCTCGTAAAAGCTGCACATCGAGTCACGACGATTCAATGCTGGTAATTCTTTCAGTGTTCCTGTCACTGTGTGCATGTGTGTATATGTGTGTGGAGATTATACCTCTCCTGTTAACCACCTGGAAAGAGACAGCCTGCTGAGAGAAGCTTAAGGAGAATCTAATCCTTGCCTTAATGTGACAGCAGCATTTCTGTGAAACTACCATCATTACTAAACTGTTGAGCATTTTCTGTGTGTGTGTGTGTGTGTGTTTAAGAAGAGCTAAAACACATAAAAACACATTCTTGACAGCAGGAGGATACGTTAAGTGTGACTTCATGTGTCAGCTTAAGCTTGCTGAGCAGCCAATGTAGGTCAGGAGTCTTGCAAACAGCGTCTCTTAATGTTCTCCTAAAACTGAACGTGACCGGGATTATACATAAACGACGTCAGACCACCCACTCACCCTGACTCTACACACACTGATGTGCACACCATCAAACGCACATTTAAAGGGCCTTTTGAATCTAGGTCAGCGATGGCGCTGACCTTCACCACGTAGTGTACTGTGTATATCACCTGAGAAAAATGGCAGCCGTCAAATAGAAACTGCCTGTTGGTGCAAAGTGCACCCTTTAACCCTGTTTATGATTTAAAGCAGCACACGGTGTAAGAATGGGCTCCTTTTGCTCCTGGGTGCTCCACAGATTTACCTGCACCCATAGATAATGTGGACTGGATTACCGGCTGGAGCCAATAAACTGAATCCAACAACAAGAAGAAAAAAGCAGAAAGCGGAAAAGAAGAAAAAAATATATCCGTTTTTCCACAGCAACTGACGGTAAAATCCCGGGCCACATTCACGTTGAGTAAGTGCCATCAGAGAAAGCCAAATGTGGACCAAAGATTGTTTACTATCTGAGCAGCTTTAAGTTAGGCCATGTGCTATTGCTCTACAAATAAACATGGATCCTCTGAATTTATTTGATCTTTTTTTTACATTACGTACTATAGCACTCCCTTGCTTTGTCAGTGGCAGTGTCACCAATTACTCTAACATAAGTCAATGAAACATCAGAAGGGGGCAGCACGGTGGATTAGTGGTCAGCACTGTTGCCTCACAGCAAGAAGGTTCCTGGTTCGATTCCCGGCCCGGTGGGTCTTTCTGTGTGGAGTTTGCATGTTCTCCCCGTGCTTGCCTGGGTTCCCTCCGGGTACTCCGGCTTCCTCCCACGGTCCAAAAACATGCAGGGTAGGTTAATTGATGATTCTAAATTGCCCGTAGGTATGAATGTGCGTGTGCATGATTGTTTGTCTTGTACGTGGCCCTGCGACAGACTAGCGACCTGTCCAGGGTGGACCCCTGCCTTCCGCCTACTATGCGTCGGGATAGGCTCCGACAGACCCCCGTGACCTGGAAACGGATTAAGCGGGAATATATAATGGGTGGATGGATGGAAACATCAGAAGGACTTTCATACTATAAATCCAAGGAGAAAAAGTTACACAGTTTTGCTTTAATGTCCTCTTTGCCATCAGTCTGTCTCCATGCGTGAACTGCACAGCCAGCATCGTATGACCCCTGACAGCTTCCATACTTTCTCCCTCTGCTCAACAAAACTCTCTGAGACCAAGAGGACAGAGACACAGACAGGCAGCTCAGCATCCAGCCAGCTCAGCATCCAGCCAGCTCAGCATCCAGGCCTCCCATCTGCTCACAGTCATGTGCACGTCATCTGGTCTGGGCACCGTCAGGTTGATGTTTTGTCTCATAAGTTTGAGTGTGCCTGCACATCTGTCCTTTTGGTTACGCCACCAAAATGGCTCATGTCTCATTTTATAAAGGGACACGGGTAACTTTTTTTGACAACAGTAAAGTATTGTTTCTTTGCTGTTTCAGTTTCAAGCAATGAAAAACAGCCTTTATTTAATTTAATTTTACTTTTTTTTTCAACAGCTAATTCATTTTTCTCCTCAATTGTAACTCCACTGACAATGTTCACACTGAACTTAACCACAAATCATTTAAAAATTATGAAAATGCATAACAAAAGTAAACAGTTAAATATTTTTGTAATTGCAGACACTATGAACCTCAGTTTTATTAAGTAATTAACTTAATTTCATTTGTCAACATAGATAATTTGTTTGCATTTCACACCTGCAGTGCACATTCTTATTAAATACACAGCAGCACCCAGTCCACAAAGCTAATCTGGCTCAATTCTGGCCCACTGAATCCACAGAGAAACCTCAACACTCACCCAAAGGTATGGGTTTTATACCACGTTAAGACATTTAAAAAGAATATTAAAATTAAGTGGACGCAGTTGTTGCAAGGGCTACTCAGACCTTGCGGCACTACAACGACAGCGCTGCATCACCTGCATACTTTATTGCGAGAGAAGAACACAAAACTATTGCAGGGTAACGCAAAAGAAAAAAAATCTCCACATGTCCCTTAAGGGTCTCTGTGGTAGATATAAAAGGCAATGTAAATAAAACATGTAGTACGTCTAGGTATTACATACTTATATATTATAAACAAATGTAAACAAATGTTTAATTTAAGTGAGTTTCATTTTCTCTTAGCTTAATGACCTGCCTCCAAAAATGTCATTTCATGTCATAAATGGCATTTCCATTATCATTCCTTCCATAATTTTACTGATCTTGCATAGAAGAATGCAATTTGCAATATATATGTGTTTATATATATATATATAAAATCTTTGTTCTTACAAAACTCTTTTAATAAAATACGATTCGTGACCTATTAAATTATTATTAATTTCCTACTATGTGGAATATTGCTTCATACAGCATATTTTATCTTCCGTAATAACAGTTGACAGTTGTAAGATGTACGACTCGGATGCAGGTGTTTGCTTTCCTGCTTTTTGTTTTCTTAAGCGGACACATGGTTCCCTAGATTTCAAGAATGAGGAGGAGAACAGTGGGAGAAAACTGTGGTAAATAATATGCTACTGTAGTCATGTTTAAGGACTATAAAACAACATGTTATGGTTATTATCACACAAAACAAAACTTAGCATTAGCCTATTATCATCAGTACCCAGTCATATACTGCTGTTTTTAAAGATATTTTAAGGGCTTCACAAATCAGTTCAGAGGAACATCAGATTTCTGCACACCAGTTAAACACAATGAACAATAATACTGTCTGACAAGTTATATTAAAATTATGAAGTGGTGTAACATGCCACTATCTTTTTCTAAACAAGTAGCTTTAGTTCCTAAACCTAAACATGTGTTGTTCTTTGACTCAATTGTGAAATGCTGTGGCCTAAACCTAACCGCGCAGCTTTCACGTCTAAACCTAACCGCGCAGCTTTCACGTCTAAACCTAACCGCGCAGCTTTCACGTCTAAACCTAACCGCGCAGCTTTCACATCTAAACCTAACAGCGCAGCTTTCACGTCTAAACCTACCAGCCCAAGTTTTACATCTAAACCTAACCGCGCAGCTTTCACGTCTAAACCTAATCGCGCAGCTTTCACGTCTAAACCTAACAGTGCAGCTTTCACATCTAACCCTAATCACCCAAACAGTGAAGGCAAGACAGCGTGAAACTGCAACTCAATAGTAAAAAAAAAAAAAAAAAAAAAAAAACGAAAACAAGTGTAATAGCAGTGTAATAGCAGTTATACTAAGTTGGTCTCAAACATAAACCCTACATTGGAAGCTTACTTTGCTTTCCTTCAATTAAAAATATTAATAATAGCTCTTTATAATGACATGTGTGTGATTTGTTGCTGCTATTGTAACAGGGACCAATTTTAACTTTGTGTGCATTTCCAAGATGAAAGTCACTTTCAGTATGAGAAAGACAGTATGCAATGTTCTGGGAATAAAATGGGCTATTTATTTTTACTGTCCCCACTAACTTTTTTAAGTGAGAATGGTGAGAACTGCTACTGACTTAATCAGTTGTGATTATACTCATGGATATTTAGATAAAAAGAAACTGGACAGCGGTATAAATGTGTTGTTGATTTGAACTATTGGAAGGTAACTGTGGATGCTTCATATTGTGTAGTCCTTTCTTCATATCCATATTGTACATAAAACCCTTCAGAATAGCAACACCTTCACTCCTTTCTTAAAGAGTAACACACTCCAAACTAGGACTAAGCTGCAACCACGTAATAAAAATAAGAGTACCTTATTTCACTTTCACCCCAGTCTGAAAATCCTCTGGCAAGATCAACGAGACCGTTGCTTTCCCATTCCCGCTGTATGTCAAACATTTAAAGAGGCATTTGTGATAGTACCAAGGAATAAAGATCAAGTAGGGAGCTTATCCTCCTCCTGTTCACCAAAGCCAAGATTTGACATCAGTCTGAAGGTGAAATTCAAATGTTATTATTTCACTTTTAAATTTCAAAATGTTCAGTGTAGACTCAAGATCCAAAGTACAAACAAAGACATTACCCAGAATAAATGCATACATATACCAGCAAAAAGATCAAATGTGCAAAAGTCTACATACATATATAAACTTTATGCTTTTGGGTCATGCAACTAGCAGCATTACCCATCAATATCTTTGTCAATGAATGATGTCTGACACCACTGCTGACCTCAAACGAGGAAAAGACACATTTCATTGGTAAAACATACCAGAAAGCCAGAAATCTTATAATAAATTTAGGCAGTCTTTTTTTGACTTAGCCTAAAATATTTAAATGGTTACCATGATTAAAGGCTGTAAAGGCATGATTAAATTGCTGACTTTCTAACTTTTTTTATATTTTCAATTCCTTTAAGGACATCTACACAGTTCTCAGTGCCATGTCCAGCTGAAATGTTACTGTATACGAGAATAATTCATATAAAATTCATCTCATCTATGCAAATTAATTTTTTTTGCAAGGGTTTTGACAGGATCTTGGCTAAAGCAATGGGCCTGCAGAACAGATAACAGAGCAGAACAGATAACAGAACAGACCAGATAACACAGAGTCTGATAAGAAGCTAAAAAACATGGAGCCAGTTAAAGAGATTACAAGAAAAGGAACTTTATCTTCATACTGGCATGCTAAAGATGTTCAGCAGAGATAGTATCTAAATCACTTGCTTTGTTGTCAGCCAGCATATTTATAGTTTGATACACTTCATTGATAAAATCACTATTTTATCATATATCAGTAATAAACACCTTATACAAGTCACTTTGGATGAAGTCCCTTTCATCACTTCTTAGTTTAATCCATAGATTGTATAAAAAGAAGTGGACAAACCTCCTGTGTTGTCATCCATAAGTTTTCCAAAGAGAGGCCAGTTGTAGTTGTTAAGTTGGGAGCTAAGTGACTGCGGGTCCGGCAGGACCTTTCCTACTTTCAGCTCTGGCAGCGTCTCATTTCAGATGTCATTTGTTAGTAGTCTCTTTAGTCAACCTGGAAGGGTTCTGAAAGAATCTGAGGTGAAAGTCGTTTGATGGTGCTCCACCACACTCACTGCAAGGCCATGCACTAGACATAAGAGAGACCAGGGTTCTGACCATAACCTAACAGCATCATGGAGAGCGACCAAAAATAGAGGCTTTAAAAAGCAATCTTCAGGAAAGTTGTAGGTGACATCGATTGGGTTCCCCCAGTTTCCCCTGTGAATAGCCCACTTGGGTTTATTTATATGTATGGCCTAAGTGGAATGCTGATAAGACACCTATTTTGTACCCAGGTCTACTGATCACTCACTAACATCATATTTGAGCATAACCCTTGTAACCAGTTCACACTGGGCCAACATGGGACCCATGAAAAATCCCATAATGGGCCCCAGTTTTCTACAAATGTTGGCTGGGGAGCCAATTTAAATAAAATTAATTACTTCTTGAACCACTGATTATTATCCTCTGTGGAAGGCAGAGGCATAAATACCTAAGATAATGAGCTTCAGATAGCTCATCTGATTAAGTGGGTGATCCGTGTATGGAAGAAATCTAAAATGAATGAATTATTAGGATTTATTTTACAGTTGAGGCGTTTGTTCCACCTATTCTTTAAGTTTGTTTGTCTGGTTTAAAAAAAATCATATTTAATGTATTCTAAATCTGCCAGCCTTCAAGTTTCTCTCCTTAAAACATCTCCTTAACAGAATTCTGTCGGGTAAATCATCTGTTTGAGGCAGGAAAGCGGAGTATGCCAGAGGGTAGTGCAGTCAAATCTCTTAACAGGTAATCTAGTTTTTGACCAAGAGAACCAAAAAAGAATACATTTATTAGAGACTGTAGAGAAGTTTAATCTATTCTGTTTCTTTTGTACGCACGCGCACACCAATGGAACTTGTTTTCCCTTGTCAGGTCTACAATGACAGGATGCATGTCTGCTTTTGTTCTACTGATGAATGAATGAATGAATGAATGAATGAATGAATGAATGAATGAATGAATGAATGAATGAATCAATCAATCAATCAATCAATGAATCAATGAATCAATGAATGAATGAATTTCACAGTAAAAATATATCGAGTCACATGCTCTGTTGCCATGAATTGTAAGTCACTAAGAACAAACAGAGAGAGGAAGCCTCATACTATGAGGATTTTGGAAGAGCTGACCCAAATACAGGACTGAGGTGACGGTAAATGGATAATTGTAATATGAAAGTGGGAATTGGCCAGATGGAATCACAAGATGAAGGGTGACACAGAGGGAAGTGTTTTGGTTGGTTGTCTGGGAGAACAAAAGAAGGGGAAAGTTATCACAGGCAACAAGAGAGAACTGCAATCATGACTTGACTTGTCCTGCCTCCAATTAGCTGAGGGGCTCACACAGAAAAACATTCACACAGTTCTCTTAGAGAGAGGGCGAGAAGAGAGAGAGAGACAGCGCAAGCCAGGAGGAAAATCCTAACACATACACTCATGTGGAAAAGTTAGTCCATCTTCTTTTCTGTAAAAACATAAAATTATTTAAAATCTTATTGTGAAATCAGACAAATGCAACCTCAATATCAACATATGGGTGTTTTAACAATGACATTATGCATTTGAATAAAACAATGCTAAAAAAAAAAAGTGTAAAACCGTGGGCAGTTCTAATACAACCATTGACTTAGTCGATTGTAGATCTACAGCAGCCATAACATGCAAAAGTAGTTTTCTGAATGACTTCACAAGTCACTCACATTGTTGGAGGAATGATTGTAATTGATAAATGACAAGGGTGTAATATTTAAACCAACAACTTTACCATCTTTCAGCTCTGCGAGCTCCTCCTTTACTCTTGCTTGGTCTTTTGCTCAATCACTCTTCAGTTACATTACATTTTCACAGTTCAAAGTTACTGTGTGTTGTTTTTACCAGGAATAGCAAAGGAAGACCTCCAGAGGTAGATGGCAGTTCCTAAAACTAATTCAATATTCCCTGAAACTGACATAAAAACATGGAAGAACTACACTGGTGGTGTTTTATTGTGCAAACGTATTTTCTTTCCTAAGAAAACCAAGCCAGTTGTTTGCTCCATTCACGGTATTGCTACAGTGTTTAAGTGATGCTTCTGACAAGCAGGCAGTTTATTATTGGAGCAGTTTTTACCTCTTTATTGCTTGAAGCAAACAGCACAATGCTGCTGTATACAGTATTTTGACAGCATAGACAATATTGATTTCCAATACATGTGTCAGGAGGTTGGAAAATGTGTGCCACACAGCCTGCTATTTAACTTGCAAACACAATACCAGACTTATATGATAAGGTGAGATAGTGTGTAGTAACATCAGACACTAGGCAGTACGTGCTGTCAGGATCAGGATGTGCAGGGAATGGACCCAAACTGCAGGAGATCAGGAGCAGTATTTAAAATAATCCCATTATTATTCTTAACAGAAACCGAAGAAGAAAAACTGTGGGATTTCAATACATAAGAAAGAAAAAAATACATCCTGCAAAAAGTACAACACAAACACAGGCTGGAAAATAGTAAATAATGCAATAAGCAACACTAGAAATCACACGGGGAGAAGTGGGAATTTAAAACGGATGCCACTTACATGGGAAGACACGAAACATGAGTACAAACTCTGAAAAAATAAATTTTAAAGAACGAAAAAATTCATTCAATTAAATTAGAAGACAATTTAAGACTATTTTGCTAGTTTTAAGAATTCTAGTAAAGGAAATGTTTTTAACCTTATTGGCAATATAAGACAAATTTTACTGGGTTTAGGAATATTAGGGCTATTACTAGACGGGCTGTTTTTGTAATGTTGGTAAAAGGAGCTCAAGTAAGCAAGACTAAAACTGAACCAAATCTACGATTAAAACCTCAACGCTGATGCATCCTGCCATCTCTGGCATGTGTAGTGTGAGTATGTAGTTTCAAAAACAACCTGTGTTTTACTGGCATTGAGAGCTTGTGTGAGCACACGTAGGAGCTTCACTTTCTAAAATGTGGCACATGAAATCAAAACCACACCTGTGTTTACTATCTGCTGAACAAAATGTGGAGAAACACAGCTATTTAATCAAATACAGTTACAATAGTGCCATTAAAAATCTTCTGTTCTGCTCTGTTAAAGACGTGTGTTGACTCTTTTTGGGTGTCCAGCCATGGCTGAAATTAAAAACTGCAAAAAACAAACAAACATAAAGAAAAAAAAACTGCAAAAAACAAACAAACATAAAGAAAAAAAAAACAAAGCTCTAACAGCAATTAGTTTCTTCTTTTTTACTGTTGTGACACCTGAGTGCTGTGAGCGTGCAATGGATTGTGGGAAACAGTATACAAGGTAGACTAGTCAGTAACACACTGGAAATTATCAACATATAGGTGTTAATATATTCATATGTGTACAACATTTTTGCAGACGAAGCTGGCAGGAAGTCAGACACAGGAATGGCATTGAGACGCCAGATAATTTTCAAAATAAAATGCCACTTGCATACTCCTCATACTTATTTACATTAGATGAGAAGAGACTGATCCTTGAAAAACACATTTTATTTGGCACCATTCAGTGTTTTTATAAGGATAATGTGAAAAAAGACTTGGATGGGAAGAAATACCAGCAGTTTTTGGACTGGAACATTAATACATTATACAAATTATTATTATTAGATTAGAGCATGAACACATGATTCTCAAGTGATATTGAAACTTTTGGGTAAACTTATAATTTGATGAAGTTTAACCAAGTAGGCCAGTGCTGAGATGTGGTGGGACCTTTATTGTGGGCCCCAGCGGTGAGAGTTGGCCCTTTGAGACTTGATCAGTCTATAACTGTATTGTGCTATACTTTTGCAAACAGGGGAAAATATCAAAACGGCATCAGTGTCAATATCCTGCACTAACTGTATGACATTCAATGACTCATACTATCACTATCAGTAGAAGCTTCATGGAGATTTTGAGCTTTGTATAGTCATATCTTGTTTGAGGGCGGGACACACAGGGCTGAGACAGTCATTGCACAGACAACTGGACTGTGTCCACTCTGCAGTCAACCTGAAAAGGTCAAACTTGCAGGAGATCCAGGGACGAGCCGCGGGACACAGTGAAGGAGGAAAAATGACCTGGGGGAGATTGTTTGGAAAACAGGTAAAGTACTATACCTTTTGATTAAGAAAGGGACGACGTTGAAAGTGGCTTAGAGTTTGTCAGAAAAATTAGAAGAAATCTTCCTTCTCTCACTCCATCCACTGTGGTTGCTAACCAATATCAAAATCATCTAAGGAGCAGTTAAAGCGCACCTCAGACGGTGTGAATTTGAATTTTGGTACCAAGTAGTCTGCACAGTTGATCCAGGACAGAGTATAACTGTTCCTTGATCAACAACATCCAACAAGAATTTAAAAAAAGAGAAACCATGTCTTCATCGTCCTGATTATCTTATTGAATGAAAACACATTTGAACCATTTATTATATATTGAAATCAAAAACACCGTGCAGAGAAGTCTCGCTAGGAGAGTTCTGCCGTGATGAAGAAGAGACCAGTTTTTATAAGATCTGAACCAGGCAACGTCACATGAGTTACAGCTGTTTAGCTCCCTAAATGGCAGCGCTTGTCTCACATGAAATACTTCTGCAAGACCCCTTACTGCTTATCAGACTTAAGGAGGGGGAAAGTGGGTACCTTGTCAAGGTGTAAATTTTAAGAGTCTGAGAAACAAAGTCTGTTATCCTTGACATAAATTTAACACAGGCTACACAGTCAAAATACAAAGAACAGGCTTGTACTTAAAGAATACTCACTTAGGGTCCAATTAAGTTCAGACAATGTTTAAACTGCTTAGTAGAATTAGAGATTCAAACTAGTTCTATGTGAATATAATATTTCTCTCACAGTTTGTTATTGCTTTGTTGAATCAACCAACGTCTTCCCTGAAAAACATGCCAACTGGATAAATGCATTAAATCAAATAATTATTGATGTGACATAAATGAACTAAAAGACTGCATTGCACGGGTCACCTGTCCAGGATGTTTGACTCTCTTTCCTGTGGACAGTTGGAAGAGACTCCAGCAACTTCTCTGATCCTGAACAGAAAGAAGCCATAATAACATCAGCATGGATGGATGGATGGATCTTGCTATATGGGATTATTTTCTATAAACTATAAACTATAAACTATCATATTGGTTTTGTATATGTTAATTTGTGTTGCTTTCTGATGTGACACAGAGATGCACAATCAGCACTTCAATGACAAATGTTATACACATTTAAGTTTGTGATCCAGTTTAGTAAAACTGTCTAGAAAGCTGTTTTCTTTGAACAACAGAAAAGGACACAACAGGCTTCTGCTGCCTTGCATAAAGTATTAGATGTAACCTTCAACTGGTGGTAAGTCTGCAATTCAGTAGCAATAAAATGGAAATGAACCCTATCAGCATACTCTTATCAAAGATGAGACAAGCTGCCCTTCTTAACTATTCATAATTGGTTACCCTTTAAAAAAAAATACAAACGACACATGGGCAAATCAATCTATATCTGCAATAAAAATGAACACATTCTCACTTGTGAGTGCAGAGACACATATATTCTTCGTACATATGCCAATGCAGTGTGGATATTGAGAAAATGCTGACACAGTGGCTAGAGAGAGGCATGGTAATGGGGCAGGGAGAAAGGTTGCAGAGCAACAATAAAACACGTATTAAAGCTATTAGTGTCACTGTGCCCCCATTGGCTGCTATGACAAGCTTAGTTTACAAAGATCACAATTTCAGCGGAGCAGGACAGACTGTATCAACGTGCAGCTGATGTTGTTTTTATTTGTCTAACATTAGCTTTAATGTGTTTCAATAGATGAAGGTCAAAAAGATCAAACTGATATCAAAACTCAATATGTTTCAGAGGAATAACAAATCCTTTTAAATGGCAGAGTGAAAACAACATGTAGTGCCGAAGGGATTACGCACAGCAGTGAACCTAAAGAGCTTTTTCATGTGAATCTGTGGCTTAGGTTGATACTTCTCTTTTGCATTATAAAATCATTACTGAGCTGTCTGGTTTTAAATTAACTGCTCATAATCAAACTTTAGATAGATACAGTTAGCGAACAGCTACAGAAATAAAAATGTACCAACTGCAATTTCACCTGCCAATTCCAGTTTTTGTTTTTCCTGAAGGACTGGCCTTCCCAGACCACTTATTACAAATTCAGATTTTCCTTTCTACAACTTTCATCAGCTGCAGACGTTAATGAAAAATGAAAGAGGCTGCAGGCGGTATCATCTGCTAGCTTTACTTTCAGCCTTTGATAGCTTCACAACACTGAACGTGTTCAGCAGCATGGTGCCGTTTAAAGCGTCGGATGGAGTTTGTTGTCCCTAACTTTTTGCTTGTGATTCCTCCACAAGTTATTTACACCTCACGCATTGTAAAAATGGCATGATATAGGTCCTAATTCACAACAAGTCATCTCAAGGGACTTTACACAGAGGCCAAACAAGTTCAGGACAGTGCAGTTAAATACAGCTGAAATATATTTCCTGTTCACTCCCGTTTGTTTTGACTGAGTTATAATCCACATGATTCAAGTTGAGTCCAAATTCAAAACTCATATGATGCTAATTCATAAAACAGCAACAACAATAATATGCATAAAGTACAGAAAAAGCCCCACAGTGCAAGATATAACCTCTTAAAAAAAGGTGATGATATGCTGTTGCTGTATTCAAAATATGTCATTAACATTTGGCAAATACCCTACAGTCGTAATTTATGAGATACAGTATCCATTCATAATCTAAAAGGTTTATTCTTCATTCAGCCAAAACATTGCAACTACCAACAGATGATGGGATTAATACTGCTGACACCATAGAGATCGAACGTTCTGCTGGGGAACATCGGCTCTTGGTATTTATGTGGATGATACTCTTTGGATGGGCCCTAGCTGTTCTGACAGCACAGATTGACTGAGTAAATATGGGTAAATGTTGTGTCTGATTAGAGCATAATTTAGCTGATAAGTCACTGATTAATCCCCCTACGATTTCATAAGTTGACCCAAATTTCTCAGTAATTCAGAGGGATCAAAGTGTTGGATCCAGACTTACTCGCCCTGGAGCCATGCCTCGAGCACGGCTAACAGGGTGGGAGAATGCAAGGACAAATGGTGAAAGTTTGGAAGAATTATGTTACATTTGGAGAGATAGGCGAGGGTTAGAAGCTGGTAGGAAGGAGTGAGAAACAAGGGTGAGGTAAAATGCAGACAGACATTCTATATTTAGCAGGAGAGCTATTGTTTTCCAGATAGGAGGTTGGGAAAGGCTGACGTTTGGCCATATTGAGCTTTCACAGTCACATCTTCCATGCACACAAAAATCCAACATAGACACAAACTTACTTTATACACTAGTACTTTTCACTTCACACACGACCTCCAATATTGCCATTTTATCACTGATCACTGATGGGTCTCACATGAATCTGGTCATTATTCAAGCCCTGACGTTATCGGCCTGTGGTGTATTGCTCAGTCCACAACAACATTTTTTATCAACCCCTCTAGTCTCACTGATTTGGTCCTGACACATTTGTATCTCATTAGAATCATTTAATTAGGAAAAGAACTTTGATCAAATTTAGACAAAAGGGTTTAAAAGGGACATGGACACAATTATATTTGTAATGTTCATAACTGCAGGTTCAACAGTTCTTGGTCCAATATAATTATGGGCTTTTTGAGTCATGTTTTTCCCAAAGCTACTTTGGAGATACAGAGATTAAAGGCACTCTATGTAGTGACACTGTTAAGAGAAAGTTCATGAGTCAGCCCTTGGCATAGGAGACAGTGAAGTGCCGGTACTATGGAGCGCGGTGGTAAGGGAAAAAGTGTCACCTATTTGAGCTGTTGAATGGTCCACTAGCCAATGGCTAGGGATTACCCCTTCCTCACCTGTTATCGTCATGCTACCTAACTTACTAAAGCAATGAGTTTGTACTAACCCAGTTGCTAAACGCATCAGTCATTTTTGATGTTGCCACTGAATCAACATGAGAATGAGATATTCCACTGTAAATGTCTCCCAGCGCTCTGCAGATATTTTGGCAGGGGCTGACTAAATGAACTGGTAGCCACAGGTAACTTTGATTGACATAAGGTGGGTGTGTTCCTGTCTGTTTTCCGGGCAATACGGCTGGACACAGTACAATCAAAAAGAAGCTTCAAAACCACTCTTCCCGATCCAGTGGGTCACATGACATCACAGGAAGGGTCTGTTGGGTCCCTCCTCTACAGGCTACACCTTCAGCCAGTAACTGACATCTGAAGCTTATCAGCACTGTTAATATTTCAGTTTCAAAACCCAAGGAGACCACGGTGAGCCAGGTGCTGTGATAAATGTATGGGTGAAAGCTGGCCATCGGGTTTTTACATGCAAACTTTATTCCTGATATGAAAAATAAAGGCTACAACCGTGTGAATTTAGACTAGTGAATTTCTAACTTAAAAGAGATATTTACATTGATAGTCCTGGCACGCTGCTCAGTTAGTTCACAACCCAACGCTCATCCCTTAAGCTGTCTGCATGAAAACGGCATGTAGCTCGAGGCGAAGGAAAGATTCACATGGTGTGCTATTGCTGTCTTTTAACATAATGAATATTTAGGCAACATTGTGAACTGCCCTTGAAGTTTGCTTTTTTGTCGTATTTACTGATGTACACAATTTATGAATTCTTTATATATATATATATATATATATATATATATATATATATATATATATATATATATATATATATATATATATATATATATATATATATATATATATATATATATATATATATATATATATATATATATATATATGCCTACAAAACTGAACCTGAAAGATTGGCCAATCGCACCAGTGGAGTAAAGACATTCTGAAGAGGAATTTATGGTCTCCAGAGGACTCATTTTCAATTTTTAATTCCTATTCATCCAATAATATTGTTACAGTCTTGATCAGTGTTACCCACTCACGCATTGAAAACCAAGTTATGTTGGCTTTAAGCCAACCAGCAGTAAATAGTGGAGTAGAAGCATGGGGAATGAAATCAATAAAAATGTCAAACACCTATGTGTGTCTCTTGCCCTTTTCACTCCGATTCAAATCTGGTATTTGAGATACAGAAAAATCTTCTTTGACCCAGGTTTATCATTTAAAACTAAAATAGTCATGACAACAAAATGACTAAGTTTCAGAAAGGCTGAACATGGATTCAAAGTGCACTCCTAAGTGTACAATCAACAGGGATGTAAATGAGTAATAGAGACAGGACTGAAGTAAACCCAGTGAACAGAAACGAACAAAAATATGAAAAAATTGTTAGAAAGGGGACTCAAGACAGATTTAATTGAGAATTAATTGGATAATGCTTGGGGTGCAACAAACTGTAAAATCTTGTGGGGCCTCTCCAGTGGCTGCTTGTGGCATTGTCTTTAAACTGCCTTTGGTACTCTAATTAATACACATTCTGTTACTAATTAATTTTCCACCCCTAATTAAACTGAAAGGCACCTTCATCTCAGCCAGTCTTCTCTATCCCTTAGCCCCTCTATTTTTTACACTTTTCCATCGCAGTGTTTGAGTGTTCCTCGATTTAACAGCTGTTGTAACCGATCTAGTGAGTGTGCTTTCCCGATGGTTGCGTCCCCTTCCAGATGCTTTCCAGGAGAGGTATCAGAAGAGCATTTTACTGAGAAGGAGGCCTTGAAGCAGACTGAGGACTCACCACTACATTAAATCTCTGCACTGGCTTGGGAGTGATTCAGTATGCTCCCATAGGAGTTAGAAGAGGTAGCTGGAGTGAAAAAGAGTCTGAGGATCTCCGCCCAGCGTTGCCCCTACAACCCATTGTATAAGTGACAGAAAATGGACAGATGGACTGAAAAGGGTGATTGCTGAATGGTGATGCCTGGTGATTTTGGCTTCACTTGGATAAACTGGGTATGAATGGAAAAGTGGCCTCACGACCACTGGACAATAACATCATGTTGTTATGTGCTATGGCACATAATGCTTTGAAGACAAAACAAAGAGAGTAATTATGTGTTTTAGCATAACCTAGTATTATGTAAACTAACTGAAATGACAGCAGTGCTTTTGCAAAGCAACCCTACTTATTGATATGTCGAGAGCAGTGGTAGAGCTGTTCATACAGCACGCAGACACAGTAGCCTGGAGTTATCTTAATCCCTGGAAAAGCAGCTGGCTCAGAGATTTCAAATACACACACGTTAACCCATGCATGGCTTTCATCTCAGGTCAAATGAGCTATGATCCGCAGTGTTGACCGGCATTAGGATGCATGCATTTCAGAATGAACATGGTTGTAGTTCAACCCATGAGCACTGAGCACTCACTGCTTGCGTCTTGTGCTCATTGGCTATTGATCATTGGCTATGTATCAACAACGACTATCAACTAAAAATAAAAAAAAGGTTTTAAAATAATTTTTCAACTCCTGTAGAAGCTGAATTTTGAGCCACTATCATAACAATAACAAAAGTGATAAGGTTATGATATTGTTAAAATGTAATGAATAATAAAAAACCTGAAATCCTGTGAAACACAGTCGGGATCACATCCTCTTTTCCATAGTACTGTTGTATAAGAGCTGTAAGTCACACTGTTTTTTCTTTTTATCATCATTAAAGTGCTTTAATGGAAAAATACATGCAGCATAAATCATATATTTTACTTGTGTCATGTTTGGCATTTTGCACCTTTCTGAGAGCTAATTAGATGGTGCAGAAACTGCCCTTCCCTGAATCTCCAGGTCATGACCAGAGGCTCTCCTATTAAACTTGTGACTTACGCATAAATTACACATGAAGCATCAAATTACCTGCAGCACACTGCCAAGTGGGGTTTGATGCTGGTGGGGTTGAGGAAGTTTGATCTCTACTGATGTCTGCTTGGACCATAGCTGTCAGGATATCATCAAACAGATGTTGACTCTTATAAAAGTGTATAATATGAGTCATTTCCTCCAAAGATAGCTCTCACAACAGAATAGTTGATCATATTATCTCCTCTGGTGATATAATAGATTTTTCTAAGCTGGATTCAGATGTGGTGTGCAGAGCATGTTGAGCCAGACTGTATGTGGATGGTCACATCATTACCACTGCAGTTACCATTATATTTATTAGGCTGGACATCAACGTCCCTCAACTCCAAACTATGAATATGAGCTGTTTTTAAAAGCTCAGACTGCATGAGTTTGGATGAAACATCCTCTTTAATTGGTGGAGGGATGAGCCTATGTCTGTTTCGTGACATAAAGGCGTGAAAATATTTTAACAGCTTTTGGTGCAGTCGTCACTCCTGGCAACAATCTAAGAGTTTGGTGGAATATTCTCTCTTGGTATTTTCATCTTCTGAAACATGTTTAGAGCGTTCATGTACTGACTTTTGTATTTAGAGATGGCCAAGTGCATGCAGCTCCCATCAGTGCTCAGGAAGGGCCCTGTACTACACAGCCCAATGTGCTGGTTTTCTCCTCAATTTGCTGGAGACATTCCCAGATGGGCCACAGATCTAGTCCTTCCCTGTGGCTTGTCCTCTTACTAAACAGTGAAGCAAGCCAACAGCCTTGCTTGGCAGACAACAATGTCCAGGGCCAGCATGTTAGTTACACCGTTTCTGAAGGTTAAAGAATAACCCCGCAGTGGAGGCCAATTTACTGTCAAAGGTTAAATGACTGCTTCAATCCTGACGATTGTAGTTTGAACAGCGCCCGAAGGGCAGCTTCATCTCAATTACTGTGTTTTCAGAAGATGTCTTTTCTGTGTGTCTGCAAGCAGGTTTTACAATGACACACTAAATTTGTTCAAGAACTTGGCTGTCACTTGGTGGTTTCTGATTCAACTGTTCGCAAAAGTGCCACAGTCAAATCAGAAGCTATCAGAAGCTGAAGAAACTGGAAACAATAGAAAATAGAAATATCTGTGACGTCACCCATAGGTTTTCTGGAAAGCGTTTTTTTTTTTTTTTTTTTTTTTAAACCTCCTTATCCTTGTAGTGCACAAGTTAGCGATGGCCACCAGCTCCATCAGCCAATCCATGCCGGAGGAGCTGCAGAGCTGCCTGCAGACGTATAAAGATGAATTTCCCATTTCAGATGTCGTTTCAAAAGTGAAATCAGAAATGGCCAAAATGTTTAGTTGATGGTGGATAAGTATAACTTGCATATTGCTTCACTTAGGTTCAGAGCATGATGGCAACTGATGAGGAAGTGATGATAGATAGCCATAAGCTGGCTGCTAATGAAAAGACTATGCTTCATATTAGAAATTAGTGACGATTTGTGTCATTACTGACATCATATTGTTATAAATGATGCTACAGCTAAAGTGTTAACTGGAGGGAAAGAAAAAAAAAAAAACAAAACAACAAAAACACAAAAAACAAAAACAGCACCAAGGTTGCTTATTTGTTAATGAGTTCAACAAATACTTATATTTAAATGAGCTGCGAAGAAATAACAAAGAAATCCAGTATATACTACATATAAAACTATTTGTTGCATTTCAACACCTTTCTGTGCTGAACACAGAAATAGAGCACATGGAGCTGGTGTCTCTGTGTGAAGCTGCTTGTGTGTTAAACTGCTTTTTGTTATGATTTGAGGTGTTAAAGGATTTATGGAACAGATGTCATCAAATAAACCTTACTGTGAATAAGCCTGTGCTCGAGCCAGCTGGGAAACGTTAAGTCTGCTTAGAAAAGCTTCTGTTTTAGCAATGCCGTAAGTCACAGTTGACGACTGTTTTGCACAACTTTAAACCTTCATTCAGGAGGCCTCAGTCAACGTTGCACAGATAAACTCTGGGGAGTCTCAGCATGTTGGAGATACCAACATGGAGCCCACCGTAAAATGACACTCTTGTGATATGAAAGCCTTGGTAAGTATGCTTGACATGTAATTTTAAAAAATAACCTTTTCAACAGAGATGGAAAAAGGGGAGTGGTGGCCTAGTGGTTACAGTGGTGGGCTTGGGCGTGGAGGACCCAGGTTCAAGCCCAGGGCTGCCCACAATGGAAAATCACTGGGGGCTCCTGAGCAAGGCCCTTAACTCCCAATTGCTGCCCGGGGCGCTGCCCTGCTAGCAGCCCACTGCTCACTAGTGAAACTAGTTGATGGGTTAAAAGCAGAGACTAATTTCGGTGTGCATCGTACATACAGCGTGTGCACGATGTCCACACTGACAAGAAAGGGAAGAAAAAAAAAAAAAAAAAAAAAAAAAAAACATTCTTTCCAGTTGTGACTTTACTCAGTCCAGCAGAGGCGTAACGGTGTAAGAGTTTATGTGCTTCTCCTGAACCTCTGGTCCACCTTGAGAGGTGGTAATGGAGTGTTGAAATGAGTACCGTTTAAACTGACAATGCAGAAAGTTGTATCATTCCACATGGTTTGCTGAAAACTTGGTGAATGAGATCAATTTGTCAGGGGGACGGTAAGAGACGGCCTGGTGGGCTGTCTGACAGAGGTATCGAGGCCCACCGAGTCAAAAAGCCTAGCCAAGTGAGAAACATCCAACAGATGGTGTAGAAAAAATAAATAAATTAATACCACCAGGTGTTGACAGCAGTTTGAGAGGCAGAGACTGGCTGGACTAACTGTATTACAAACATTGCCTTCAACTTAACGTACTCACTTAACTCTGTTGCCATGCTTAGCGACTGGGAGGAACCTCCAGCTGCTGAGGTTGGGCAGCTGCAACACTGCAACCGTCAGCAGCAATGGGAAACTTAGGCCATCACTACTGTGTGTCCCATGAGATCAACAAGTGTTGTTGCCTTTTAAAAAGGCAAATCACAGAGGCACTACAAAAGACAAAAACCCTGAAAATGAAAGCAAAACAGCTGGCCTGGTATCACAATCAAAAAAGCTTCCAGTTACTGCTCTACCCATGAAGTCGCTCTTGATTTTCCCAGACAAACATCTGTTCAGTTGCAGTGCCTGTGACTCAGGAGGACCTCTGCTTTTTTGAATGAAAACGACTCAATCACTGGCTCCTTCCATTCACTGTATTTTAAAATATACGATCAATAAGGCAGGAAGATGCCCTTTTTTGATTATTGTATTATTGTTGACCTGTGATGTTTTCAATCATCACAGCAAGCTATTATCTGAGAGTGACTATGACTATGGCCTCAGCTGGAGGACATAGATGGCTGATTTTGATTTTTTTTTTTTTTCTAGTTGTTGCCTCTAATGTCCTACATGACACAACTGTCAATTTCCCCCCTACTCTTTGGCTAATGGAAGCTGATACGTTTTTGTCCTTGTGCCCATTAGGTCTATGCTGCAACCTCATCCGACCTCCTCTGTGAGCCGGAAGCTGCTGGTGGTCACGATGAAATGAAATGACATAAGGTGTAGTGTAGAAGAGGTCACTATGGGCCTCAGAGAAGCCCTCGTCAATCGTCAACATATTACCATAACTGTATTTTTCAGTTGCAAAGGCAATGTAGGGTTTCATGATAGTTACACATGATTGTGGCCTTACTGAGATCGGTAAGAAAATCTCTTTTATTCAGCCAGGTGTCTTTGTGTGTGGTATAACTAAAAGTAATTTGAGCCTCTTGCATCTAGAAAAGGGATATGCCTACAAGCTACAAGGCAGGCATCTCATTAGGTGAAGCAGAGGTTGCAGCCAGATTACTTTTTTTCCTTCCATGGTTCCTTGACGGTACTTTTACTGTTGCAGTTATAACTTGCTGCTGCTTATGCAGCGTCCATTTGAAAACAAAAATAAATATAACCTGCAGCAAAGCAAGCCCACAACGTGATGCTGCCGCCCCCATGCTTCACAGTTAGGATGGTCTGCCTGGTTTCCTCTTCCATCCTTCAAACATAAACAATGATCATAATGATCAAACACTTTCATTTTAGTCTCAACAGGCTACAGGAAAAGTCTCTTTCAACTTATGTCAGTACAGAACACGATTCACTGTGGATTATTACAATTATCTCTCCCATTATTTTGACGCTTAAAAAACAGCAAATGACTGACTTCCAGCAAGTAAAGTGAAACCCTTCTTCAACCGACAAAGGCAAAACTTTTATTTGTCTTTTGCAACCTTTTTGGTTGCAGCTGTATCTTTAACTCTCAACACATCCTCCTTATCAGTCAGATATAAAAAGGACATATTCTGTAAATCAGACTAAACTGTTACTGGAGTAGATACATTTGTGTTTTCACTGCACTTGTCTGAATTATAAGATATTCTTCTGGTACTGTTTGCATGCAAAGTGTGTACCCCTGAATGGCTAATTGCTCGTTTCTGGTGTCTAAACCAGGATGATCTCGTTGAATTATAAATGTTGGATCTCTGAATAAATATTTGAATGAATGGAATAAATTATTTTGGTGAAATTTTTGAATATTTCAGTGTTAAGTTTAACCATGAAACATTTTGAAAATCTCACTCCTCTTACAAAAATAAGGGGGAAAAAACCCTGTAAGTAACTGAGAAATTGCCACAATTGAAGCTCAGCTTCCTCTTTGAAGATGATTCTCATGAGTGGACTGCTGTCACAGTCTGAGCTTTATAGATTAGAGTAGAAACATTTTCTTTTGAAACAGTCTGATTTTCTATGTAAAGTAATGTGCAAACGTTAGACGCCCCTCCTTTAATCTTACCTTTTTGTGTAAAAACATAATAAAGTCATCTGATTGTAGCCTGTTTTAGTATTAGGGAAATATAACATCAGGTGAACAGCAACATATAACTTGTTTGCACTGTGACAATCATCGTCATCAGTCATCATCATCATCATCATACTAATTACCCCCATAATTCAATAGTTTGTAGCTCCACCTTTTGCTGCAAAAACTTGAAATTGTCATTTTTTCTGAACAACACTGTTTCAGTTCATTGGGTTCTGGAAGGAAGCACGGTGGCTTAGTGGTTAGCACTGTTGCCTCACAGCAAGAAGGTTCCCGGTTCAATTCCCGGCCCGGTGGGTCTTTCTGTGTGGAGTTTGCATGTTCTCCCCGTGCTTGCGTGGGTTTCCTCCTGGTAGTCCGGCTTCCTCCCACAGTCCAAAAACATGCAGGGTAGGTTAATTGATCTTTCTAAATTCTCCCTAGGTGTGAATGTGAGCATGATTGGTTGTTTGTATGTGGCCCTGGATAGACTGGCGACCTGTCCAGGGTGTACCCCTGCCTTTCGCCTGATATGCGTCGGGATAGGCTCCGACATACCCCCGTGACCCGTAAACAGAAAAAGCGGGTATAGATAATGGATGGATGGATGGGTTCTGGAAGGTCACATGTGCAGCACCACCACAGCATTTCCCCCAGGTTGGGGTCTGAACTTTCATGAAGCTGTTCCAAAAACCACGATTCTGTTATTTCTTATCAGTTCTTATGTAGATTTGCAGTAAAGTTGTGCTTCAAATCAGGGTCATTGTCATGTTTCATGGTCTAATTTCGACCAAGCTGTTGTTCTTGGACAGTTGTGTCCAGTATATGTCCTGCCAGGTGCCCAGGTGGGCTGTTTCTTTTAAAAAGCAATGTTTGGGTCATTTAGATCAAATAACTCCTCTTTGGTCCCATTTCTCATTAAGATATTGCTCCAGAAGTCTTGTGAGATGTGCAGATGCTGTTTTGCAAACACCAGTCATGCTTCCATGTTCTTGTTAGACAGAAGATCTCCTGGCAACCTTTCCAAACAAACTATACTTTTTCCATCTTTTTATAATTTTGCTCTCAGGGACAACAGTCGGTAAGGCATGTACGGTCTGCGGTTTAACCCTTGGATTTTTGGGGGATTTCTCTGAGCATTGGATGGTCTGACTGTGGGCTAAATTTGCTGGGATATCAACTTTTGGAAAGACCTTTGTCTTGGATACTTTCCATTTATG
This sequence comes from Xenentodon cancila, assembly GCA_014839995.1. Classification (NCBI taxonomy): domain Eukaryota; kingdom Metazoa; phylum Chordata; class Actinopteri; order Beloniformes; family Belonidae; genus Xenentodon; species Xenentodon cancila. The sequence goes on along the minus strand of CM026214.1, from coordinate 20,255,043 downwards.
GATGATCTTTCTCTCTGTAGAACATTGAAATGTAAATGGTTTTTTTTTTAAATGTTTTTATAGGATGTAGGTAAGTGATGTGTAGTTTTATTTTGCCTTCTGCAGATAGAAATACTAAAGTGCTTCATTAATAAACACAGGTTTTATACATAACCATTTGCAGGTAGATGTGTAGCAAGAATTGCTTATGGCTTTGCTGCTTGTCAAGACAACAAAAACCTGAAGCTCAAGACAAGTAAACTGTTAAAATATCTGCTTTTATAGAGATCTGCTGATGATCGGTTCAAGGTTTGATGATTAGTAGCACCATGCTGCCATGTACCCTGTTAAAACCCATGGAAGCAGTAAGGGGGTACTTAGTATTACCCACATAATATTACCAAGCACACACCCACACACCCATAGCATTAAAAGTCAGGGTACTAACGTTTTGCACATGACTGCTATAAAATGTATCTATAAAATGTTTACTATGGTTTACTTCTTGAAGTGCTTCATGAAAGCTGTTCCAAAGCTCTTCGTGCCATATAGGTAATCAACCTTGCAGTTTTTGTTTGTCTGTGAATGTGGTAAGATTATGTACATAGAGTTGAATGAACAGCTTAATGGAGAAGTATGTTGATCGGCAACGCTGGTCTAAATATGAGTCATCCACAAGTCTGGGAGCCTCTGTGATGAAAACTTCATCCCTGAATTAGGCCAATCCACTCAAATCCAGTGATTTGAACTGAAAGCATACCTATATAAGTACTGGAAAAACCAAAGCAGTGCCTGCACAGATCATTTTAAATGAACAAGAGATTAATTATGGAAAAAAAAAAACTGCATATGCTAATGTGAGTTATAGACGTGACCTGATGGATGTGGCTTATCGAGCTAAATTGAAGGCTTAACATCTCCACTTGTGTGTATGTGTGCATATTTCCCCGAGCTGCAAGGAAGATCTACTGGATTTGGCAAATCTGCTGTGTGTCACAAAAGTTTAATTCAATAGAGAGCAAAGCACCAACAAGCAATAAGTTGGTATCAGCTTCGTAAAGGTTTCCTTTTCTCTTTTGCTTGTTCCCTGCGTCCCTGCGTCCTAACATGTCCTAACATCATGGATGCAATGCCAGCTACTGGGTTCAAGGTACCAGCACTATTTGTGCAGAGTCAACATACTTTTCAGAAAGTAAATTGGAGTAAATTCATGCAGCTAAAACGTGGGAAAATACTTCAAGACAAACAATAGATACAGAGACAGAAAACTATGGACCACGAATAGACACACAATGTGGTTTTAATGAAGCTAGTTTAGAGTAAGTTCAAAAAGATAATTACACCAAGATGTGATGATTCATTGGGTTGTTGGCTCCTGGTTTGAATCTTGATTCGGGTCTTCTTGTTTGGAGTTGGCGTGTTATCCTGGTGGATATGCCGGTTTTCTTCAGGGGCTTCACCTTCCTGATGACGTGGGGACAGAGATGGATGGATGACACTGTTGCTTGTTTGCAGGAGTCATGCCCTTTAAGTGTCACTCATACTCTGTCCATAATTCCTCTTTCCTATCCTGAATCGACCACATCACCTCTGTTTCATTTCGGCCACCTTTGAACGCCCTGCCCACGTCTCTCTCACACAATATCTGCATCCTTCTTCACTCTGCCTTCCTTTCTGAAGCACAAGTGAGGACAGATCCCACCTCCAACTGGGATATTATGTTACTGTGGCTGATTCACAGCAGCAAACACATGAAGCGACTGGCTTTGCAGGAGGCTGGGACTGCAACAGGGTGAAACAGAGACAGTCTGTTACTGACATATAACTCCTACAAAGATGGCGAGGGACGATCTGCTATTGATGACTGCTGGCACCCTGTATGATAGTTACTGTGCAAATGGTGTTCTGAGCAGGATTTAAAAGGGTATGGAGATTACTGCTGCACACTTCAGTCTGTTACATTAACATAAATATACAGCCAAGTATTTCTGTGAGACACCAATTAGTCCCTGACTGTGTGGAGAAGGAGCCACCAAGATGAGACCCACATATTAAGGAGAACTTGGAAAGTTCTTATAGAAATACTGCAGACAAGTGGAAGATCCAAACCCATAAAGCAATCTTCCTTTGACTTAGTGCAATTTCTTTTTCACATTTTTATGCCCTCTGCAGTTGGTGCTATATTTTCTACTAAACAAATTTTCAAAAAGGCTTTTGGTCTCCTAAACATTTCTTAGCTAAATAGGCCTAGACAAGTGTGCACCCCGATTCAATGTTCTGTAGAACAGCTTTCAGCAGCAGTCACCTAAAGTAACCATTTAACATTGTGGAGGAGTTTTGACCAAATCTTTTTTACATTATTGCTTTCAGTTCAATGAGACAGGTGGACATCGGTTTACGCACAGCTCCATTAAAGTCCTGCCACAGCACTTCAAGCGAGTCGAGGTCTGGGCTTTCACTGGGCCACTGCAACACCTTCATTCTTCACTTTATCAGCGTTAATGTTGTAGATTTGTTGGCCCATCTTCTGTGGTCCCAAACAAAGAGTCAAAATCATAAAATCATCAACTTCCATCACTGAGCTTTACAACTGAGGTTCCACTGATGATATGCTGTCCTGAGGATTTACTCAACTTGGTGTTGTGTGTTATAGTTACGATTTTCTGCTTTGGTCCTGTCTTTGTGAAGAACATTGTACAAAAAGTTTTCTTTTAATGCAACTTTGCAGACCTAAGCTGTGATGATAAGAGTCTTCCTCCCAGCAACCTTCCAGACTTCTTCCAGACGTCTTTTTCTAAATGTCGTTAAACTTTGTTCAGATCATTGGATTATCTGATCTTGGCGTGAACTTGCTGGGCTCCACTGGGAAGTTTGACAACCTTCATGTGTTTTCTTCCACAGAATAATCTTTCTTAATTTAAAACAATGGACTGGTTGGAAATTATTACATAACCCTTCCCATACTGATAGGCAGTCATATTTACTTCCCTAAAATCACTGCTGATGTCTTTTCCCCTTGCCTTTATGTTAACAGACACCTGCATGGTCTAGAACAACACACTGATTTTGATGATCAGATAGTTGCCTTAGTTTTTTTTCAACAAATAATGTCACAGTGCTGAGGTTGTTTTTTTTACTTCATTTCAAGACCTGGTAATGGTGGTTATGGTGATGACGTATGTTTTTGTTTTGCTTTTACAGTTATCTGATATGTAAAACCTCAAAACTGAAAGAGGATTTATTTTCTCTTTCATATGACTATATATCGGAAGAAAAAAAGAAGAAAAAATATTGAGCAAATTAGCGACAATCATGATCAGCATAATGATCATCAGGCCAATAGTCCACTTTCTTACCAACATTCAAGAACATTCTCCGTCTATGTGTGTACACATCCACATATGTTCTCAGTATTAATATAGTAGGTGTGTGTGTGTGTGTGTGTGTGTGTGTGTGTGTGTGTGTGTGTGTGTGTGAGTGCGGTGTGTGCGTCTGTCTGTCTGTGTGTGTGTGTGTGTGTGTGTGTGTGTGTGTGTGTGTGTGCATGTGTGCGTGTGTGTGTGTGTGTGAGTGCGGTGTGTGCGTCTGTCTGTCTGTCTGTCTGTGTGTGTGTGTGTGTGTGCATGTGTGTGTGTGTGTGTGTGTGTGAGTGCGGTGTGTGCGTCTGTCTGTCTGTCTGTCTGTGTGTGTGTGCATGTGTGTGTGTGTGGGGACTCATTTGTCTTTGTCTGAACCAAATCGATGGCAGGTATACGATGTCTGACTGTTGCAGTGAAGGTTGAGGTAGCAGAGGACACAACTCAGGAACTCACAAACTTGCTCCACAATGTTCAGAACCTATGTCCTCCTAACATTCCTTACATGGATGAGGGGCTGTACGTGGCATCTACGAGCCACTTAAGACAGTTTTTAACTGGGATAAGAAGGTCATTCATGAAGACTCAGGAAAAGTGAAGAGGCGATGAGACACTACAGATGACGGGCGTCAGTGATGAGTTTATCCTTGTACTCTGTTTAATAGTTCATTTTACTTATATAGCTCCAGTTCACGACAAAGATTATGTCAAGGCACTTTACGCAGAAAGCAAACAAGTACCATACCATGTCCAATTATATTCAAATTCAGTCCATTGCAAGTCTGTTTTAATCCAATTCACTCCAGTAGAGTCAAGACTCGAAGGTCACATACATTTGTTTCATTAAAAAGAAATAGCTAGGGAACTCCGCAGATTGAAGTGAATCTTCACCTTAGAACCATACCCCATCTTGACCAAGTACAAGGCAACAGTGAAGAGTTAAAAAAAAAGAATAATTGGGATAAAAATCTTTCAGCAGAACCGATTGGGTCTGAGATGACTGGAAAGGATGATCAGCAAGAAAAAAGGGATTAGTCCAGGACTATCTGGTTATGAGGCAGAAAAGAGAACAATGTTAATTGCAGTAATAATGAAATAGATGTGCAGGAGAAGTAAAGAAACAAGAGTAGAGAAAAAACCCCAGTTCATCACGGGAGATCCCCCAGCAGTCTAGACCCGCAGCAGTATTGCAAAAGAGATGGAGCCAGTCACCAGAGCCAGCCCAAACAAAAAGCTTAAAAAAAAATTAAAATTAATGTTAAAGGCAGAGAGGGCGAGTGAGAAAATTGGGAGCTGATTTCACAAACGAGGGGGTTGATAACTGATGGTTCTGACACTTGTTCTACTTTGGAAACTCTAAGAACCACAAGTCAACCTTCAGTCAAAGTGCCCTATAGGGATCATAAGAGACTATAAGTTCTTTAAGGTAAGCCCTTAACAGCTTTTATATGTATGAAGAATTTTAAATTCTAGCTTTGATTGAACAAAAATACAATAAAGGGAAAAAAAGATGATCCCTCACGCTAATATTCATTAGAACTCCGCAGCATTTTGGATCAACAGATGGTAGTTCAGAATAATTCCAGGACATCCTTTTAATAAGGAAGTAGAAAATTCATGGATTAGATTTTAATAATTATGACTTAAACCATGATTGTAGTTTATTTAAGACCAATGACACATTCAAACCTATCTAGTAAAATGTTGTCCAGTACTGACGTCCACTGTCTCAGACCATGAATACGCTCTAAGAGTTTTGTGTCAGATTTAATGAAAAAAATCAATAAAATGCAGGATTGGAAAGTAAAGAAAAAAGCAGTGAAAAAATTTAAAAAAGGGAAAATTAAACAGAGTTTTCACTATTCTTAATATTGAGCAAATTGATTTGCAAATAAAGAATACCCCTGATGGTGCCATATAAACTCCACGAAAACTCCCACATAAGACAAAATCAGGTCAGAACTAAGACAAATAAGCAGATTCTCCACTGAGCCATATGTTTGCTAAATTATGACATAAGAAAAATACCAGTAAAGTACTCCGTTGAACCGAAATGTGAACTCATATGTGAAGCTCGGTGGCACTCCCTTTAGCATATGAGTGATTATACAGTTTTTACAAGTGCGTATCGGTCTGCTGGAGCCAGTGAGCTCAAAAGGACGACACTTCATGGACGCCAATTAACTCCATTAAAACTCAGGTATACGCTCTGTCTTCATTCTCACTGACACGCATATTTATACAGTCCCTTTTATTTTCTTTCCACATAGAACCGTATAGCAAAATAAATAAAGTGCTGTGACAACAATGGAAAAAAAAGAGTGAAAAAGGAAATAAAAGAAGTGCTTTTAAATGAAAAGGGAAACAGTTTGAGATTTTCTTTCTGTTTGTGTTGTAGGACCTAATGGATCCACTTTTCTATTCCGCAGGGCTGTAGCTGGGAAATTTCAAAGTTCACGATGATCTGAATGATGTCTTCAGGTATTTTCTGGAGACTTCCTCTTTCTTCCTCTTTTTCTTCAAACAACATTCCCAGTTATTTAACTACTGTTCCATTTGTCACTTTCCCTTGAGATGGCTTTTCTCCCCCCGTCTGAACTCAATTCCTTTCTAAATCTCTTCCTCACTCCCTCCTCCTATCCCTCCGTCAACTCCTATTCTAGTAGCTATCCCGATGTTTCTTAATCCCCTTCCCTTTCCAAGCGATAATTCCCCTCCATTTTCTCTCCCCTGCTCCTTTTTTGTAAAAGGTCTCTTCTTGGCATTCGTTATCCCGTTGTCTCCACCCCTCTTCTCCCTCACTTCCTGCCTCCCTTCCCCTCTTCCTCCTCTTCTCTGTTTATTTCACTCCTGCTTCCACGCTCCTTCTCCTTTTTTCCTTTTCCTCAAATCGTCCACGATTGACTGCAGTGGCGCACATGCTCCAGACGTGCTCTATCAAAGGCAACGATATGCAGAGGTGTTGCTGCAGTAAATACGCATAGGCACACACACGGACATGGAAGCATGACTTCATTATAACCTGGCACTGGAAGTGAAGAGCCGCAGGCAACAGAAAAAAGTAAAACTATAAGGAGAATAGGAAAACACATCTACAAAGCAGTGGAAGGAGGCCAGAGGAAACAGGAGATAATGGCGATGAGCGTTGATAATCTGAAAAAATATGGAAATTATTAAAAAAAAGACTTACTTCATAAAAAGAAGTGGATAAATCTCGTCGACATCGACCCAGGGGTCTGTGGGGGTTAGTTTGAAACTAACCCCCTTAACCTATGACTGGGGTTAGGGGGTTAGGGGGGTTAGGGGGGGTCCCCCCAGGGGGTCATAAGGGGTTAGTTTCAAAGCCTGTTTTTTGCAGTTATAGAAACGCTGTTTTGGCAGGAGCTAGCTGGCTCCTCCTGAACCCAGTTGATCTTAAAATGGCCAAATGAGCCGAACGAACACGCCTGGCAGTTAGTTGAAGCACGCTTTTCTTAGCTCAGTTACCACAAGCTGGCTAGTTTAGCGCAGCTAACCTGTGAAGCTAACTAAGTTACAGTCATTCTTATTGAATCTGTTCATCCATCCTCATCTCAGATGTCGATACCAAGTCAGCTTTTGAAACAAGTACTTGTACTAGTAGGACTCAGGCTGAAGTCTCCTGGGATTCCCATGGACATGCACTGCTAACCCGATGCTACATGGCTCAGCTAAGCAGCCGTCAGAAACGGCAGTCACAATGCAGGTGAGGCTCGAACCTGGAAGGGTCCGGGGACGGACGTCGCTCACCCAGAGCGGCCGTCAGTAACGGCAGTCACACTGCAGGTGGGGCTCGAACCCGGAAGGGTCCGGGGACGGACGTCGCTCACCCAGAGCGGCCGACTGAAGCGACTTTTGCTGCGTGCTCGGCTCAGGGCTCAGTCTCAGCCAGTGATGCGGATCTGGGTCATTCTAATACAAAATATATTGTCCAATCAAACATCACCAGGTTTTAAGCAGTTTTTCAAAAAATCTGCTCTGGTTTGTATTGTTTGATTTCACATTCATGACAACTCTTTTGTACCACATTAGCTGAATTCATATAAGTAAATTCATATTTACATTTTTTTTCTGGCATTGTTTGGCTGAGGGAGCTAGCAGCCACAGCAAAACTTGATTGACATACGGTTGGCATGTTTCTGTCAGCTTCGAGGACAACATGGCAGTGCACCATACGGGGAAAAACTATATATTCTTTTTTTGTTTGTTTTTGTGGGGGTTTTTTGTACTTTACAGTGTATAAAAAAATTCGGTTTCAGAATTGTTTTTCAGAAAAGCAATAGGTCATGTGACTGATGATTCATGCATTGTATTTTACAGTTTATAATGTAATTTATGTGTGATAGTGATTATGCTCTTTTAGCCTTTTACTAAAATAGTCAAGTTCATTGAGAATGCTTATTACTTAATAGTTGTGACAAAATGTGACATTGACCACCATGGAAGTAAAATCTAGCAACGGAGAACTAAACTATCCTCTGTGCCCTAAACATGTTTATTTCTGCTGTAAAGTTGGACATTTTAATAAGTGGAGATGTATGACTCAATATAGAGCCAGCCCCTAGTGGTCATTCGAGAAAATGCATGCTTTGGCACCTCCACGATGGCATCAGTTTAGCCATGTATTTGGACAAAATTAAGAAATGACAGTGTTGGTGACATACGCTGAGGCAGGGAGGAGGAGAGTGAAAGGGAGAGTCAGCAAATGAGAGCCGTGCTCATTTGTGCACAAAATATATGAACGTGTGTGTGTGTCTGTCAGAAAAAGACACCAAGAGGAAGGGGGAGGAGTGAGTGAGAGAGGGAGGAGTGACTTGGTCGAGGGAGGAGGGAGAGAAAGGGAGTGAGTGTGTGAGATATTGTCAGCTAGTCCTGCCACAGAACAGCATCAGCAGCAACAGCAGCGGCGGCAACGCAAGAATCACCAGCGGACCGGATACAGGCGCACTGACTGAGGCAGTGAGGAAATAAGGGAATACACGCTGATGAAGAAGCACAAACAAAGGGAGAGGATGGAATAAAAACAAAAAGGGCATCTTATTGCTTCTCCAAGCGCTTCACACCTCTGTTTGGAGCTTTCCACAACCAGAGCACCAGTGAAAACACATACATATGATATATATATAAAATTCCTATACATATATATCAAATTATGCCTGTTTTCAAAGAAGCTGCAGCTGGACAAGGACTGAATTGATGGCAAATTGCATCAAAAATTGGAAGATGATATGCAGAATTTGCTTGAAAACTGTTGCATATTAATGCTTTGAGATTTTTTTCCTCACTAAATCTGCACAGTGGGGGTATAAAGGCAAAGAAAAAAGAAAAAAAATAGATGCAAACAGAAAATTTGTAAAACTGGCAAGTGACTAGTTGATTTGAACAACATAAACAAAGAGCTTGAAGAAAGAGCTGCACGCTGTCCTTTTCTTCCAAAGGGGCTTCTTTTGAAAACAGGACATTTTTTGATGTGCCCTCTGTGCCACACTGCTCTTTGACTGTCGCATCTCCACTTGTCTCTGTCGTCCGTGAGGGCTGGGCTTGTATTATTCCAGCGAGGCTTGTGCTAGTCCGCTGCTGAAAGTGCAGAGGGCAGTCCGTGGGCTCCCTGACCCCACGCTGATATTTCCTCAGCCACGGCAAAAGTCCCACTGAGAGGAGAGGGGGAGGTAAGTTGTGATAGAGACAGAAAGAAGCAAAAATAAAAACATCAAAGAAAGGCTGGAGGGAGATTAGGAAAAGAAAAAAAAAACTGAACCATAAAGGAAGGAGTGATCCATTTCCTCCAGTTGCTCCATCCTGGGTAAATAATTCTGTATTACAGCTTCTCCTGAGTGTTAAATAGAGCAGCTCTAAGAATTAGGATAGAAGGTTTTAGCAGCACAACAGCCGTTCCTTCTCCCTTTCCCCCTCCATCTAACTCTTACAGGGCAGGACTGAGCAGTCACAGTACCCAACTGGTGTCCTGGTTCTATTAGAGATCCTTGAACCAAAGGAGAGGAGGGGTTTCAGTGGAGCGCAAACAGCAACAGGAGCCCAGCGCCCTGCCAAGCACAAAAAGCCGCTGGACTCTCGTGTGTCGCTTAAAAGCTCCAGACTGATACTGGCAGTGTACTGTCATCAGGGAACTCGAGCTGTTTGTAAAATGTGTGCTCGTGAGAGTACGAGTGTGCATGTGCAAGGGACAACAAGCCTCAGGTGCAAGATGGACACTCGTGGACTGTAATCACCACAGGACTTCAGCTTGAGGAGAACCTGGAGAGATGTTCTAAAGACTTTTCAGAGCTCTGGTTACCTGATAGAACAGTGAATGAGCTATTTTAGCACATTTTAAAGTAGACCACTTATCAAGACGCCAGTGACTGAAAGACTGAAGCAACGCTTCTAGAGAGGGAGTGACATTCACCAAAGTGGACTAAACTGAGAAGATGCCCACCTCAAGGATAAAACATCTGTCGTTGACAAGTGACTCTGAGAGTAGCTGGATGATAGATGCGAGTTAAGATCTGAGAAGTCGACGACACGGAGGAGCACAACAACGTTTTTTATCTGTGATATTTTTTTCTGGACATGATGATTAGATTCTTGTGTTGACTTCGTTAGATACTCAGGAACATGAAGTCTATCTCTCCTGGGAGACGCCTTCCACATGGGAGCCTGTGTTAATCAACGACTTCAACGGGAATCGACTCGTGGAGCCTCTTTTGAAGGATTATACATCTACTCAGTTGGGGAGCTCATTGTTGGAAATGCCAGAGGGAAGTTCATCCATAAGTAACTTGCCCTCCTAAATTGGATCCCTCTGCAGGATTTGGATTTGTCTCGAAACACCTACGCTGTCTGCTGATGATATTTGTGAAAGGTGACACCTCCTGAACTTTGGAATATGCTTTGATACACAGACACTTTTACCAAGACACAATAAAGTAGCTGTGGTGTGTTTGTGAGTTCCTGTCTTCAAGGAGCTCTTTCACTCCTACTAGGAGCATGTTGGGAGGAGACTGATTTGTTTTCCTCATCTCACGCTGTAATTGTGTGCAGGAATATTATATAGACAAGGTTCTTCCAGTTTATCAAGCCGTTTTCTTCTTTCAGCCGTAGCAAAGCTCACAGATTCATTCGGTGTTGGTTAGTTACCCCCTTGGGTGTTTAACTTTCAATCTCTTTGTCATTTCTCAAACTGCAGGAGCTTTTGGTCCCTTTACTAACTCTTACTCATCAGTACTGAGATCTTGCAAGGAATTGGAGTAAATCTAAGATGGCAGGCTCCATACTTCCACTCTTGGTAAACTTCTCATTGGCCATTTTCTTGGGTTTGACCTCTCTGAGTGAACTGAATTCAAAGTTATCAGGTCAAGCACTGGCTCAAGTTTCACCCAGCAACCAGACGACAGAACCCTCTACGTTACCAGAGGCAGCGCTGGCAACACCCACACCAGACACCGAGGACCAAACAGACCAGTCTGGCAGGAACCGCTGTTGGGGTTACTATGACGTCATGGGCCAGTGGGACCCACCTTTCAACTGTAATGCAGGTATCTACATGTTCTGTTGTGGTTCCTGCTTCTACCGCTTCTGCTGCCAGTTCAAAGTGCACAGTTTGGACCAGACCTCCTGTTCGAACTATGACACGCCCGTGTGGGCTAACACCGGGCGACCAGCGGCAGCCGTCACAGAGGTCCATCAGGAACCGGACCGCGATCGGACCCACATGATCGTGTATATTATATGTGGAGTGGTGGCCATCATGGTGCTGGTGGGGATTTTCACTAAGCTTGGACTGGAGAAAAGCCAGGGAGGACAAACGGACATGACCAACTCCAGGTAGGAACCAAGAGCGATGGATGGATGGATGGATGGATGGATGGATGGATGGATGGATGGATGGATGGATGGATGGATGGATGGATGGATGGATGGATGGATGGATGGATGGATGGATGGATGGATGGATGCACTTTCAGTAGACTTGAGTGTAATTTATTAACAGATTTCTAATTACGTAAACCACACAGATCCTGCGTAATGCCCTTTTGGCTTATTGATTTAGATTTAGAGAAGACTTTTATAACTGTGAAGCAACTGACTCCATCCAGCAGTCATTTGGGTTTGTTTAGCACAAAAACCAGAAACAAGGAGGACTAGTTTACTCTAACAATGTCAGCCAGTTCTGTCCTCCGCTCTTCGTCATTCGTGCTAAACTAGGTTAATCATCTGCAGGCTCCAGCCGGATATTTATCTGTGATAGGATGTTGTGAACACTCCGGAGCATGGAGAGCCACTACGTTCACTTTTCACTAAAATGTCAAGCTCAAGTTTTGAGGTATGAAAAGGGGATATAGTTCAGTTTCAGTTGGTCATTTGCACATATTGTGTTTGCTTGTTTCAGACATTCTCAGCTCACTAAATAAATGCTATCAGTCTCTTAAAAATGATCAGAAATGTTTGTATTATTATTTTTTTTAATAGTGACCTCCTAGTGGGTTTGGAGTTGTCATCTATTGTCCCTGCTGAATACCCTCCCTAAATCTCACATAGCAGCAACCGGAAAAAAAAAAGAAATGTTTTTAAAAATAGCAGGCACGCTCCCAAATGAAGGACTAAACCCGACCAAGTGCCGTTGCTATTACTTATAAAACTGAAAACTGATGAGAAAATAATGACTTCAAAGCTTGCTCAGCACCACTAGCAATTAATTATATTACTCCTTGGGCGTCTTTTATTATGTACCCAAATGCTTCCAAAGGTAAGTGAGACTTAAGGAGATTCATTTATGTGATGAAAATACAGGTTGAAGATTTTCACATTGTTGTGTAATGCATTTGTGCGCAACATTGCCACTGTTATAAATCCTTTTTAGAAAGATCGCATGTTTCTGCATACGTGTAATGAACGCCACTGGTAGGGTAACACTGAGGTGATAACGAGCACGAAACCAAGCGTGAGAGACGTTTATAACCATGTGAGAACAACTGGCATACAGAGGGAAAATGGATAAAACAAAGAAAAAGGGGCAGAAATCATATTATATTTCAGGAGAGATTTAGGGGGTAAATGACTGTAGAAAGTTACTGTATTTTCCCTGTGTCGGTGTAGCAGCTTGGCACTGATGGCTGATTGATTGCTGTGACACAACTGTGATTGTGCCAATGTGTGGCCTCCAGAGAACAATGAAAAAAAGAGTGTGAGGGTGCTTTTGGGAGGGTGGAATATTGAGCGTATCTGCCTGGAAAGCAGCCAACAGCTAGTACAAGAGCGGGGGAGGGGGGGGGGGGTGTTTGTTTGTTTGTTTGCGTGAGTGTCTCTGTGCCTGTGTGCGCGCGCAGTAGAGAGAGAGAGAGAGAGGGAGAGAGAAGGGGAGAGGGAGAGACGCTGCCTGTGACCAGACAGCCTTTCCGGTGTTAAAAGTTGGCACATGGGGATCTTTTAAATCCTGTTGGACGTGATTCTCCCTCAACTTCACAATGCAGGATAACGAGGAGAAAGTATAAGGCATCCTTAATGTTAAACTGCTCCAAATCACCAATAAGACGGTAAAAGCTGGCCTCTCTTGGCAGCCTTACGCAGACGAACACAGCTGTTACTAGACTCGGTCCATCATGACTCAAATCACATATTTTTATTGCTCAAGTACTGACATGTGTGGGGAAAAAAAAGTGTGATAAGAAAACGTTTCAGGTCCGGTCCGCCAGTTGTGGAGCTTACTGATGCGTCGGTCGCAACGCGTCAGGCGCGTCACGCGCGTCAGGCGCGCGTGAGCAACTTAAAACCTCGCCAGAAACGCTCTCCGATGCCTGATGGATATTAAACAAGACAAATGTCTGGAACCAGCAGGGGAATTCCTGTTCCAGCAACATCCAATGAGACGGCGAGGCATCAGGTGAGGTTACTGTGAGGAAGGAATCCCACAGGGGAAGTTCAGCAACAATGAGACGCTCGCAGCACATCTGCCATAAAAGCAACCGCGCTTCCCCCTTTTCCCTCATTGCAGTTCAGAGACCCTTCTTCAGTGTTACAGTCATCGTTACAGACCAGCTGCACTGCCCCCCGCACGTCTTGTAGAGCATTACAACAACAAATGACCATGTAAGCCGCAAAGACCTTTTTGTTCTTGACATTTATGGGGTTATTAAGTTAATACACATTTTCATCGCTGATTATGGTGAATATGTAAAGTAATAGCTGCAGGCCTGGACTTGATAAAACTATGCTTTGCAGATGGATTGAGCGCTGGGACGAGACGCTGCTGTGAAAGACTGTTTTAGTTATTTTATACCGACTGAATACTGAACCCCAGCTTTATTAAATTTATCAACATAAGAAAAGTAAGAGTAACTTAGCGAAGCCAGAACATTTCCAAAGAATATGTTCTGTCAGAACCCATAAACCATGACACAGTTAATGGGTGCCTTGACATTATAACCACCACAGTCAAAGATGCTCCATCACGAACTGTATCTGGCCCTTTTCCATCTGTCATGCTTGTGACGTGCGTTAAAATGCGCTCTTTGACATTGTGGAACAGAAAAAGAGAAATGCTCTTTCCCGGTAAAGATCATTTCAAATCAATCTGCACTGCCAGGCTCTCAGAACGTCTCAATGTGAGGTTTTCCTGGAGCACAGCTGATCAATACTGGCAAGGCAAGATTATTTGTATATCACATTTCATGTACAAGGCAATTCAAAGTGCTTTATAAAAAACATGCAGAAAGAAGCAAGGAAACATTTAAAATGTAGGGTTGAAACAACTGATGATCCTGGAGCGAATGGCCCAAAGGTTCTACTGATGCATTTGCTCGGATCACCAGAATAACAACAAGGAACCCAGTTTCCCAAACTCCTGGAGCAACTTCCACAGGTTCGCCCTTGAGAGATATAGTGGAAATAATCACCATACATCTAAAAATGGAACCATAATCACTAAAAAACAAATCTGGCATGAGGTAAGATGTGGAAGAAACATTCAAACCTTATTTTTAGCGCAACCATAGAAAATGTTTCAGGGTCTCCATATCTGTAGCAAATATTGCAAACATGAATGATCTTAAATCCAATCCATTTTTGGAAATTTCTTGAAAATGTGAGGGATGCACCACACATATGGAAACAGCTATGGGGTTAAAAAAACAACAACAAAAAAAAACAAAAAAAGCACAGTGATAAAGAGACAAAATCAGCTATTAAGAGACACAATATCGATGCAAACACACCCCACAGATATTCACCGTGGCTAGTAAAACACAAGAATCTCCGAATGACCGGGATGAATCTATGACGTGATCCAAAATGACTCATGTGAAATGACTGCCAACAACATAGATGCTGTCAGTGTGGATGTCTTGCTCTTCTGCAGCAGGAGGGATGAGAGGGATGCTGTTAAATGTCTGAGCCCGGTGTCTTCCCGCTGGTGCTGGGGCATTGTATCAAGAGATAAACAGTTACAAAAAAGGCCTTGGCATGCTCTCTGAGGTTTTTCATTTTATTATTAGTTTACTTTTTAACTCATAAGCTGGGAAAAGGGTGACAGAGAGAGTGATAATTACAAAGGAAGGAGAGAGTAAGAAAAACTGAGAGTTAGACATCCAAAGGACAGTGAAGTGACACTGGGGACCCGCTCATTTTACAGCCCAGTTGCCAAACACAGCTGTTTACATCGTGGCTGTGTGTGTGTGTGTGTGTGTGTGTGTGTGTGTGTGTGTGTGTGTGTGTGTGTGTGTGTGTGTGTGTGTGTGTGTGTGAAAGAGAGACAAAGACATAAAGGAGACAGAAGCACAAGAGCCAAACCATGTACTGATGCGAACTGTCTGCTGGAGCATGAAGAAGTGGTGAGTAGAAGGGAGAAGCAACAAAGTCATTCAAGACTGCAGCAAGAGTGAGGGGCGTAGATGCTGACCGTCAGATGATTTGCCATTGATAGTTGCAGAAGACATGGTTGTGCTTTTACTTCTAAATTTACAAGAAACTCTGTCGAGGGGGCAGAATTTGTGACTGGTTGTCAAAAAGTGTAATCTGGGTGGCTGCTGACCAACAACTAGAGGTGTTAATCCAAATGTCTGCTGCAAGCCTGGAAAATAAAAAAAGGGGAAAAAATGTTTATGCCACTCTAGTTTAGCCCAGACAAACACGAGCATGCTGCTGTGGAGGTTAGTAGCAGGTCCCGCTCAAATCTGTCTGCTGGGGGACTTACTGTAGCTGTTTGTGTGAAGCAAATGCTGGGAAATGACAAAATGAAAATCGACATGGCCAGAAAACAGTTTAGTTTAAAAGATGCTCTACATTTCAGGACAGCAAAGATGAGTCCAGGTTAAACTGTTTATTACATCGATGCATGGATTTCACTTTCTTGACCTCCACGTGTTGGATAAAGAGGCACCTTGACCCAGCAGTGAGCAGCAAATGTATGCAAGTTGAGCTGTAAATATGCATGGTTGAACACAGCCACAAAGCTGTTGAGGTGGTAATGCGCTAAAACCCTGGGTCAGGCAATTACAACTGGCAGTGCTTCAGTGGTTGAAAGCGTAAACCCCGCATGTGCACCTGTGCATGCACACACACCATACATATACACCCTCCATTCCAGCGCGTCTCAGCTCCATAACCACGGTCGCTGTTGGCTGCTGTGTCTCCTGCGTGAGAACTGCTGGAAAGCTCCATGTGAAATCAATTACGTCCTTTAATACTCTGTGCAGCTGCAGGAATTGAAAAGCCACATCAAATGTTTATTACAACGGCAGCTCAGCTCATGATTTTTCAGAGTGCAGAATCTCTGATAGGGGTGTAGACAAAAGAGTGATCATGGATCATTCATGGACTCGTGAGAGATCTTTTTTGCTTCTTCTATTTTTCTTCCAGTAACACAATTTTTGGGTTGTCTGAGTCTTTCTGTTGTCATTTTTGACAAAGAGGTTGACAACTGTACAATGTAAAATATCTTTTTTTTCATTTGTGTGAATGATAATTACAGCACTGAGATTCCCACAACCTTTTGCGGCGCTGTAGCTTACAGTGATACCAAACTAAACCGAACACTGGTGAAAGGAAGTTTCCCCCCCGAAGACCCCAAAGACATGTCAGTTCACCGCTGCTCACCGGTGCATTGTCAAGTTGTACCGAGGTCCTGTACGAGGTACAAATCCTTCTTTTGGAGCACACATTTCATACGTTTAATAATTTAACTTATTTACTTCCTTCATGTTGCTCAACATGCCCACAAAGCCAATTAAACACCATGTGAGTTGCAGCTCATAAACGCTGAGCAACAGTAACTTGTACGGACAGATATAGGAAGTACCGCAGTACAAATACTTCATACTTCACTTGAATGTTGATTTTTCTGGCAACCTTTTACTTCTACTCTCTACATTAAAACACAAAAATCGGTATGTAGACTCCTAACTAGAGAGGGAAATTACGCGAGTGTACAGGTTATGATAGTGAGAAAACCTTCAGGGCAACACAAGGAAGACATTGATTTGTGGTCCGAGTTTGAGTCTGATAACGATGCAGCAAAAAAGCAAGACATTCCCGATCCCGATGAAATGTTTAAAACATACAAATCATGTTAAAAGTAATAAATGCTCAGGGTAGTATTATGAGGATAGTTTGTGTTGGTAGTTAATAAAAGAAGAAGAATTTCCTGTTTTTTTGTCTTAAACCTTTTTCTTTTTTGCAGTAATCAAAATATATTTTTTTTATCGCTGGCAGCAATATAAGCTTTTTTTTTATTTTACTTAAGTTCATTTTTTTTACTTAAGTCCACTTAAGACCATTACTTTTATTTAAGCTAATAAGTTGAATTGAACCTTTACGTTTTCCGTTTTTTTTTTCTTTTCTTTTCCGCTTAAGTATTTGTATTTCTACTTTATATCCAGCTTGAAACCAATGAAGAAAAAGTAGCAGTGGCAGATACACAGAAGGAAGAATGATGCTTCTAAATGGTCCAAATCAGACGTGTGATCTACGTCAACCTGATGGGTAGATATTTCTGGAGACGTCATGTGTCGGTAGAGGTTGAGGAATAGGTGACCGGGCAATATGAAACATAATGTTTTAGTAAAAATGGAGAAAAAGACACCTGTTAATGTGAGTTTTAAAATGTATTTATTTATTTTAGGACAGTGCTTGAGGACAAACCAACCTTAGCTTGCAACTGTAGTTTAAGGTGCGAATGAGGGTATACGAGGGTTTAGCGCCTCGTTGGATCTCAACCTCAGCGAAGCAGCCCATCATGTTTCCTGGAACATTTTTTTTTTTACGTGTTTTCTGAAATGTCAGACTTTCTTTTATGTGAACGTGGTGTTGTCTTCAACCACTCATGTTCCCTCTCTATTCTTGTTCACTGACAACCGCTTCAAACATGAACGAACACATGGACTTAGAAGGTGATTGATGCTCTTTCTCACAAACGCTCATTTCACGCAGCACCTTCAATTACTCTCGTCTTCTTCACCCTGGACCACTTACCATAAATTATTCCACCAAAGAGCTCTGTGTTCAAGGGCACAGACGACTGAATGACCCACTGGGGACCTACACAACCATTTCTGCCAGCTGTTCACTTCCTTGACTGTATTGTGTTTCATCAGCAGTGTTCTCTGTTTCCGTTATTGTTCTGCTGCGATGCTGCTTTTCATCATCACCTGTGACAGCTGTTTGGAAGTGAGACATAAACATGGGCTTTCTCTTGACGCCGTTGCAGCGTTGGCCAGATGGACCGGACATTTTGTTAGGATTCATAGTCGATTATTTTATTGGAACGTTAGCGGGCTTGTGTTTTACATAAGAACCAGATCTGGGTTATCGTTTTAAGCAAAACAGGAGGAGGAAAGAGAAACTCGTCACCAATGTAAAACATGTCTTCAGGCTTTGCTGCAAATATCACCAGAGTTTCTGCTATTCTCACATGTCATCTACAAGAGCTCGTGTGCCTTTTCGAAAAGCAGCCACATTCATTTAATGTCTGCTGAAGTGACTTCTCCCTCAACACTCAGTCTGAATGCAAATAAACATTTTCAATGCTCAGTGGTGTACAAAAATATATTCTGGCCCTCTCAAAGTGCACAAATAAATCAGCTAGAAATTATTTATGCCTTTTACCAGCTTTTTCACCTACTTAAAGAAGAAGTTATGATGGTAAATATTTCCAATGAGCCACTTCTGTGCCTTCAGAGTTCATTACTAGCTTCACTTTCCCTCATGTTGTACTAAATCAGCTGTTGGAAAAGCAACAAGGCCAAAGAGATATCGAAAGGCTACAAACACACTTTTAGCTGAGTGCCTGCTTTACAGAGTAGCCTGAAAGCTTTCTTTCATGCGTTTCAATTATTGGAATTGGCACATCTAAATAAAGTTTTGAAATTTCTCCAACAGCAAGGGCTGTTGTTAACAGCTCCAGAAGCTCGTGAAGACTTAAGTAGAGGACCCAAATGCAGAGACCAGCTCAGGAAGCATGCAGGTGAAGATTATGAATGAAGATTACTAGAAAAAACTGTTGGGGGCCTAGTGGTTGGGAATCCTAAAGGTCCCAAACTTCATGAACTGGGCCAAATGTGTTGGCACCATTTCTTGAGCTACTTTTAACGTTTGATGCAGTAAGCGTTGGGAGGGCCAACTAATTGGACCTCACCTTTCATGAAAACCAAGAGAGAACAAAAATGCCGAAAGCATGACAAAGATAATGAAGGCAGAGCTTTGATGCAGCTTCATCCACTGAACAATTATAGTCAGTATATATAGACAGATGTGAATCCCTTTCCCCTTAGTGCCAGCTGTTTCAGCTCTGTGTGTGATTGTAACTCCACACCACACCTCAGTGCAGCAGTGCTCAGTGAGACAGATTGCTGCAGAGCCTTGAAGTTCCTCGTGTTAACTGTTGCTGCAGAGGATCACCACAACATCAGCTGATCCCCACACTTTCTGGGACGGATTAAACCCACGGTATCACAGTGTTACTGTGTAAGGAAAGAGTCAGCAGGGTTAAAAACACTCAACATAAAATGGATAATAACACACAAGGAACACTCATCTGTGTGCAAAACATCCACAGCTGCAACCACAAATTAAAACAAACTTTAAACAGCAGAAACTACCAGTGCATGCCAGCATACCCATATATAATAATGCCACAGCATTAAAATGATACATAATAGAAACAATAAGAACAAAATCACACTGCCTATAAGGCCAAAATGATTAAACCCAAACAAATCACTTCCTTCACAGCACCTCCACTTTCATAGGAGCAGGGCAGAGTCCAGAGCCCAAACACTGGACACGCGCCCTCGACGTCATCCACATGCTTTCTGAGGACTAGTTTTGAAGCCTCGTTTTCCTCGTACTGTGTGGCGTCATGCTACAAATGGACAGGCCTGGAGGCATGACAACTCATGTCAATAACAGTGAGCCATTTTAACTTGCCTGATGTATCATATGCTAATCTATGATGCTGATTAATATTAACTTGCATTCTGATCAAATGAGTCCTCACATCATAATTTCAGGTATCTTAACCCAAATTGATATATAAAGCGAGTGCTGCCAGAGCTGAAACGAGGACTAGCGGCGCCCCACTGGGACCTGTAGTCACCTGTAAGGTCTTTATTCACATCTCAGAAGCCACGCGTAGAAATTGAGCGCCAAGCAGCAAAATGATGACATCTGGCCTTTAGCTGTACTGGCTCTTCAAAAGCCAATGCCCCTAATTATGCATGAAACTGTTGCTTTGCTTGATGTTATACAAATACAGTCCTCCTCTGTACAGTCATGGATGTGAAGTCTAGCTATGGAGAGCAAAACCGATTTTTGAACGGAACAATTGTCTCTTCTCAGTCATCGCAAATTTGGCAGTGAATACAAACAACAAAATGAAAATGCAGCAACCATTCGAACTCCTTCAATGTTTCCCTTTTTCTGGTGTATTTTTCATTTGCTTATTTTTGTGTTTACTAGTTTACTAAAGTTGGATTGTCCTATCAGCTCTGCCGGGCTAATGGAAATGCGACATCGGGAAGAACCGATGGGGAAGTTGGCCCTGGTACAATTCTAGGCTCTTTGGTGTTACCCCGGACTAATGGATATGTAGCATATGACCTTATAATTACGTCTTTTAAGGAACAGATGACAGGTTTTTATGTGATCTTGAGATTCTGCGGTACACTTTGAATCTTATGAATCCCATTGAAGAATGTCATGGGAAGTGATTTGCTTCTGAAACACTCTTGGTGGGACCTGAGCTTGCACAGAAGGAGTAATACCATGGCATAGCTGGACCGTGAGACCCTGAGATAATTGAGCGTTCCCAGTATCCCCAGACCCTCCTCCTCCTCCTCCTTTCATTTGTCTTATTTCAAATTTCCTATTATCCCTCTTTGCCTCGTCTCTCTGCCTTCTCCCTTATTCTGTCGTGGCATCCCATGAATAAAATATGATGGTTGCGGTATTAATATGATCCCTGAGAGCACATTATGCACATCACTAAAGTAGTAAAATATGAAGGAGGTGGTTGAGAACATTTAAGAAGAAAATACTAATTAGCATGAAAATGCATGCAAATGTCAATAACGGCACTTTAGAGGGATATGAGAATGAGATACAAGGGCACTGGGGTTTATTGTTCTTCCCTCCACTTTTTATTCTTTCAGGTTGATCACCTTAGCGGCTGAGGTCTAAATGAATAATATTCTCAAAGCTGATAAAACTGCCGATAAACTAATCTGAATTACTTGGAGTAATTACTGGTTTCACAATGAGCTAATTGGCTTTGTGAGAGCTTGGCAGACTTTCTTCTCCACAGTTTTTCATCTTACGCTACTTAGAGGCTTATCTTCATTGTTGATGGAGGTAATTGTGGTGTGTACATCAGAAAAGAGAAACAGCATCATACTAACGTAAAAGCACATTTTCTTTGCAATAAAATGGTTGCAACAGGAATCCTCTGCCTTAACCAACCCGCATATGCTTATGTCAAACAACTGCTGCGCCCACTATGATGTCGCACATTTTTCTTTCTTTCTTGCACTGACCTCCTTTCCAAAACAAAGCAGCCAGAAATGCATTCAAAAACTCATCATTGCCCTATTTTATACAAAAAAATGTCCTTTATTGAATTAGTTTTACCAAAATTAGCAGATATTTAAACCATTTTACTAAAGTTGATGTTTAAATGTAAAATGTTGCAGAGTAAGTGCATTAAGTGTGGTTATTTCATACTGAGAAGTTTATTTTTGAGCTTGGCTGTGGGCTGTTAACAACAATCAGTGTCATTTCTGACTTTGTAATTTGGAGGCTCTGTAGGAGCTCCTCTGTGGGAGGCTCCATTGTTAAAGTCAGCGAATACAAGCCCATCTATGCTCAGTCTAAAAGCACTTTAATAACTCCTCAGGAGTAGGTAAACTATCCATTGCTTGTGAGCCTCACATTGATTGTGAGCCCCTTTGTGAGAGCATAAATCTGTGTATATGTATTTCTGTACAGTGTCTATGCCCTTTTGGACCATGCCTCCCAACATAGGCTCCGTTTTACTCCAGTGATCTGGCTGATAGTCGAGACCCAGTATCCTAGAAATTTAGACGTGCTGCTCTGCAGGTAAGTCTAGCTATCATCCATTGGAGTTATTAACTATTCCCAAAAGTCTTGGAGAACCAATCAAACCAGTCTGTCCTTGCAGAGAGAGTCTCTGTTTGGGCAGCGATGTAACGTGGAAGTAAACAGTGTAGATGGCTGCAGCTGAGGATTGACAGGCGTTTGAATCGGCTTTGACATCAACAGACAGAACTCAAATCATCCTTTTACCAGGTAAACATGTTTGCTGTTTCTATGGCAAACATTTATGGCAAACGTTTATGGCATTTCCATTGCTCTGAATATGTTCCTGAATAAAACCAACTGTGTGCAAAGGCAGTTTGAAAAGCAACCATAGATGGGGCAGTCCTATTGATCGGTTTCAGATGTATTAAACTAGTGTCCCAGTTCATTTCTTTGTAATTTGCCCATCAACCCTCACCTGCTCAGCCATTGCAGCATGTTTAAATAATAATATGATAACGACTTTGTGAAATTTTATCCATTTTTTTCTGCTGTCAGACCACCAGTCTAATATGCCTAGTGTCTGCATTACTGTCCTCACTGCTAGAGCGCAAGTTTTCCATATCTGTGAGGGTGTTTTATCCATACGGTGAACTAGTTATTTTCTGAGGGTCTTCTTTAGTTTCAAGCGCGCTGGGATGCTGTGTTTAGAAAGATGCTTTTAAGTTTTGAAGACGCTCCTACCACATATGGGATGACAACTTCTTTTCTTTTCCATTTGCAGCTGTGGTTTTTTTATTTATTTATTTAATGTTTTCTTGCTGACTTGACAAAGGCCTAGTTTGGATATCCGCAGGTTTTTAAATCCCGTCTTAGTCGGTGTAGTTTCAGCCCATGGTGCAGAGTTGCCGTTGCAGTAAGTGGCGTGAATCAGACAGCAGATAATGGTCTGCGTGTGTTTGGGTTTCTTGTATACCACAGTGTTGACACCTACATTCATCTCATTGTGTTTGGGGTGAGAAGACTGAGAAGCTACACACCAGCTGGAAGAACTGTGGCAGGACCCACTGTGGTTCCGGGTTCATTTTTAACTGGACACTCAAGTAAAGAAGTCAGTAGAGGGATGCCGCAGACCACTTTTCCTTTCTCCTGAGCAGTTTTGGCCAAAGACGATGGATGTGGCGAGTTGGAACACATGGACATCATTAGGTAGCAGGACAAAAGTAGGCTCTTAGTGGGGAATGAAAACTTATGTATTATACAATATTTTAGACTTTATTCCAAATGAGCAATGTTTTTTATGCAAGGTTTGTCTTCATGTTGGGTCCAATAACAATGCAAAACTTTTATCCATGTTCTCATCATAGTATCTGCAAACCATCACAGGACAGATGCAAAGGAAGTGCATCAAAGAACTGCACGAAAGTATTTCTTGTAGATTCTTTTACCTTGAACCCCAATATTGCGGTGCATGTTGGAGAGAACCTCATAGCTTTGATCCCCAAGCAACATCAAATCTACAGGAGAAGTTAAACCATACACGCAGATCAAACAAGAGAGACATCCATCCCTGATGCTGTTCAGATTCCCCCATCCATCCCTTTACTTCCATCCAACCCCACTCCCTTTCATCCACAGTGCAAACACTAATTACCCCTTTCAGACCGCTGTGCAGCATCAGTATTTTTCAAAAAAAGAGATGAAACAAAGAAGTGTGATGGGCGTAGACTAGGGGGAACCAAGAAGAACAGGACGATCCAGCAAGGAGGATTTCACATCTTTACTTTGCTCTTCTCTTTCATCCCCTACCATCATCTCGTTCCCATTCTGTTTGCTTTTCATATTCCTACGCTTGTGCTTGTCGCATTCCCAGTCGGCCTCTCGTAGTCTCTTTCTCGTACTTTACCCTCCTGAGCCTTTTTGTCTGTCTTGCTGCTAGTTCTCTTCCGCAGTTCCATTTCTTTTTTGTCCATGTGTTTTTGACATGTAAAATCACATTTATATTTAGAGTACAATGATGCCAGACATCATCTACCAATTATTATGTATACATTTAGAAGAAAAAAAAAAAAGACAGGGTCTTTTGGGGTCTTCCCCTGTCATTTCAGTATAGTGTAGCTTTTTTTTAGTCACGTAAAAAGTCTGTAAAATTTAAACGCCTTAAGTCCTCAGAAAGGCAGTGATTTTTGCTACAGAAAACGCTACTGCTGAACTGACTTTATTTTTCCTCACCATGCAACACATTTCCATAATACTGGTCTAGTGTTTAGTTTGAAGTACGTCTAACAAAAAAAACAAACCTTAGACACCTTGATTTGTGGCCAATTAAAGTAAACGGAGCATTTCAGACTTAATGTGACAAACAACACAGAGGTACTCTTGGTATAAGGTGTACTAATATAAAAAATGCTGTTGATATGAGATGTACATATATATAAGGTTACAACACACAGATCATCCAAAAAAATAATATCTTCTTTTTACATTTTTGTGTACGCTTTATATTGGCTTTTTAACCCTTTAATACGTGGTGAGTGGGTTTAGGGGATTTAGTTGTATTTAGTTGTATGTCACTTTAGTGGACATTAGGACCTCAGAGTCCTCCCACATCCATTTAATGTTTAGCACTGAACAAGTTGAACGTTCAGAGGACCTAAATCCATGTTGTTCATCTAGGAAAGACAGAACAACTTCTACAACAGAGATTGCATCCTGAGTTTGTTTGATTCACCAGGATTTTTTTTTACATGAGATGGTATAGATGACAACCAGGTTGCCAGGGCAACACAATGATGAGCTGGAAATTAGACGACCCTCTGGGAGCTTTTGGTCAAACTGAACCGTTTTCCAAAGATTACTAAGTTTGGTTTTCTTCCATATATTTCCCTAAAATGACATGGATGGTTCAATACTACGCTCTTTGCAAGTTAAATTAATTATTACTACTTTTGTTAAATGATGTGCATTCTTTTTAAAAACACACACACATTAACAAACACACCCCTTCAAAGCTATAGATGTGAAAAGTAAACTTCATCACCATCTCACTTCCACATTGCAGTTCCCGGACAGACCGATAGAGGTGGGCTGGAAACGTGAGTTAATTTGCACTGACTCTCATGGTAAAATGTCCAACTTTAGAGCAGAAATAAACGTATTTACAGCCTGGTTCAAAATACCGTTTTGGTCTCAATCATTTGAATTCACTCCCATGACGAGTCTGAGGAGGGTGAATTTTTTTGTACCACAACAGGAGAGTTTATGTGAAGCAGTAAATATATTTCTAACATGACTGAGCCGGCTCAGCCATTCGCCAACCGTTATCACTTTCTCATCGTAATCGTTGTACAAACCCGGCATTGGCTAAACGCTATGGTCATTTTTGATTTCGCCGCCTAGTCAACATATTTATTGATAATATCCCACTGTAAATGTTTGACGGCAGCTCTGCAGATATTTCAGCGATGTGCAGCTGTGTTGCGGTGGGAGCGACGCTAACTTTGATTGACAGGCGGGGGGTGTGTTCCCGTTGGCTTGCTGCGCCCTGTAGGAAAGAAAACAGGCCTAAAAACTGGTCTTCAGAAACCAACGGCTTCCATGACCGAATGCATCGCATTGCAATGAGCATCCTGAACACAAGCTGCACATTTGTAAACATTGTACGTTTCACAGCTTCGATAAGCCTTCCCCCTAATGGAAACAAAATAATAATAAACTAAACAACAACAACAAAAACAAGTTTACAGCATCCTTGGGGCATTTCACATTTCACTTTGACAAAGCACAATGAAGAGGATCTATACGACATCGCAGGCTCATGACCTCATTTTGAGCCATGTGGAGGAGCAGAGAGATGAGGCAGAAGGGGAAGTGTCAGAGGAAGAGAACATCACTGAAAATGATGAAGATTTTGCTCCAACTGACGAGGAGGAAACTCAAGATATTTTCCAGTCCAAACATGGAAATGGTCTCTGGTCTTCCATTGCCAAGTTGCTGTTTCTCGTGCTGATAGGAAAATGTCTACATTGAGTTGTTTATGCCAGAGTAAATTTAAAAGCTAGTGCTGTAAATGACCAATAAGGAGGAGCATCATGTGTATGGTGACAGGTGGAAGGAGAAGGATGAATTAGATCTAGAGGGAGATTCCTTGATTCTTGTTGGTGTCTACAACAAGTAACAAGGCTGCGTCCGGGGCTACGACATTCTCAGTCCGGGAGGGCGATGCTTTTGTGCCGCCATCCCACTGAACACATTCCACATCTTCTGGAGATGATGTGGAATGTCTTCAGTGGCATTGGTGATTGTGATAACAGACTGGCGTGCCGTGCCAGAGACAAACTGGCCGCCATCCGACAGGTGTGGGATAAGTGGGATGTCGCCTGCAGCTCATGTGTAATCCTGGCACTGATGTGACAGTGGATGAGCGCCTGGTCCCATTCAGAGGTCGATGTGGATTATACGTTACATCCCAAAAATAAATGTCAAATTTGTGAAAAAGTGTTGGAAACAAGTTCAAAGTCAAAGCCAAAATCACGTTTATTGCCAATTCTATCACATGTGAGGTGCATACAGAGAACAGAAATTACGTAACTCTCAAACCCTCGGTGCTACACAATAAATACATTTCTCTCTAGAAACAAAGTGCAAATCTAAAATCTAAAAGAAACAAATCATAAAATGACACTGGTTGATGAAAAGGTGTAACACAGAATAATGTGATCATTTTACATGTCATGCTTTAGCAACCAGTCAAACAAGACTGGGTCAACTCGACCCGAGAGGACAACAGGTGCATGGTAAAAGGGACGCCAATACGAGGGTTGAGAAGACGATCCTGACAAGTGTTTTTGCTTGCATCCACCCCTCTGAAGGCCCCATCTAGTTCATAGATCTTTAAAGAAGTAAAAGGTAACCTCACCTGCTTTCTGATATCTCTCAGCCTGCCAGCCTTGCTGCTGTCAACGGCTACATCACCCTGGCTTATCTGAAGTTTACGTTTTTGTTTGCAGTTCCTCAACTGACCACTAGTGGCTTGCTCCATTGACTCCTATATTAAAAAAAAACAGTCCAGTGAGATATTTACATCCATCATCTATTCCCGCTTACTCTGTCTCCGGCTCACGGGAGCCTATCCCGATGCATAGTAGGCGAGAGGCAGGGGTCCACCCTGGACAGGTCACCAGTCCATTGGCAGGGCCACATACAAGACAGACAACCAATCACACTCATATTCGCACCTACGGGCAATTTAGACGTATCAATCAACCTGCCCTGCATATTTTTGGACTGTGGGAGGAAGCCGGAGTACCCGGAGAGAACCCATGCAAGCACAGGGAGAACATGCAAACTCCACACAGAAAGACCCACCGGCCGGGAATCGAACCAGGAACCTTCTTGCTGTGAGGCAACAGTGCTGACCACTAAACCACCGTGCTGCCGAGTTATTTACAGCCTGGTTACAAAAAAAATACAAACAAAAATGCGGTTTTGGTCTCCATAGGCAGATTTCACCTGTATAACTGTGCTAATGTTTTGACTTCTGAGCTTCTGAGCTGTGAAACAAGATATAACAGAGCAAAGTCACAGCAGAGCCCTGCTAGTCCTCGTTTCAGCTGTGGCAGCACTGGTTTTGAGTATTGTCTTTGGTAGATTTGGTAGACAGATTTGATCACAATGAATGTAAAGTAATATTAGTTAGTGTCATATTTATTAGCATACGACCAGTTAAAAACAGGATATCTGTGGCAGGTGGTCGACAAAGTTACTTTCCAACCCTGTTAGACGCTGCAGTAACTTACACATAAATATAAATAAAATGTATGTCACTTTGAAGCAAATTGTTGTATTTGAAACATTTTTTTTTTAAATTTACAATAAGTAGACATGAAAAAGATTCGGCTTTACCGTTAATGTCCCAGTTTAGAGACCAGTCGACACATTCTCAGCTAACATTACATAACATCAGATATGCGCGCTCCTGTCGATGCACAGGCGCTCGTTTTCTCTCACTGCCATCACATGCACCTGCTTGTCCAGCCTCAAAGCTGGGGTTAAGGCCATTTTAACCCCAACCTTATAACTGGAATCAAATGTTGCTCTTTGTTAGGACAGGTTACTTTTTGCTGCACGCAGTTGTTACCATGTAAACAGATTCATGTCCCCAAAGCTCGAGTCATAGAGGTACACCTGCATGCACAATAACAAGAACATTTATTTTGACAGGTCAAAGAGCCCAGTGCCTCTAAAAATATTTATGCCGATCTCCTCAGTGGTTTTCTTACCGGTAGCGAGATTATCCATCTTCCTCTATTATCGGCTCGAAGAGGAACAGAAGAGTAGACAGACACATTTTTCCAGTTCTCCTCTTGTTGTTTAGTACTTAAAACAAGCATCGTTATAAGGTTTCACTTCAGCTTAAAAAGCATTCCGCATCTATTATTAATGGGATGTCAATGAATACAACAGATATAATATCCATACAGATCTCCTTTTTTCTGTCTGAACCTAAACACAATACTGTGGATTAGTGTGTATTTGTAAGTCTGTTCTTACAGTTGTTTTTTACTCAGGGATGATAACAGTGTGCGAGCTATAATGAAGATCAATCAGGTTTCAGCCCTGCAGGTATACGGCACAAAGGCCACGCCGCTGTGTGCAGGATCTAATGCGTCTGTACTCTGTCCAGTCAAGTATTAGATTCACTGAGTCTCAGTAAGCCACCCGTCACCACTGCAGGCCGCTTCCTGGTGCACTGTCAACTCCTCACACCTCAGCATTTGTCACAATGATTAAAAACTTCTTAAATGTAAAGAGAAAAAAAAGGGACAGTCCTCAGGCTAGTAGTGAAATCAAAAGACAAACAACATGATTTTATCAGTGTCACATCTTCAGATGGTTTATTTACAAGTTAAAACTGGTATAAGTCAGAGTTTCGGTGCAGACATGCGGAAGAGCACAAATACGCACCATCATGTTTGGCTTCACTCACGCGGTCAATATGGTTCTAATTATACTGATGCTGCATCAACATTCGATGCCAGCGTGACACAACACTAACGGTTGCCAAGGGAAACCGACCACTGTGAGGAGGGAACTAGGTAGGAAGGGACCGAGAGGGAAGGAAGCAAGAACTGAAGCAGGGAAGGGGGAATGGAGGGAAAGGATGAAAGGAGAAAAGGAAAAAAAGGGAAAGAAATCAAAAGAAAGAAAAAAGAAATTGGGAATGAAGAAAGATGAGAGCTAAAAAAGATGTCCTTGAGCTGAATAGAAACGCTCCCTTTTTCTGTGTGGTATCCAGGAAATAAGACAGAATCAATGCTGAACGTCAGGACGAGTGAACACGTCATCCATGATGGTCAAATCCCAACACACGTCTTCCTCTCTGCCGTCATCTCTTTCTCAATCCATCACTTCCATGCGTTGTCCCTGCTGCCCTCCTTTTCCTGCTTCCCTGTTGTCTTTCTCATAAACGCTCAACTCTCTTATGTCACACATGCAAAGGAAAAAAAACATCCATATGAAAGCAAGTCTTTTCTTCAAGTGGCCATTTTACAGCTGTTTTCAGCTTATTTTGTTCTAATCGCTGTTTCCTCAAGAGAAGCTTTACCTCATGTGCCAAAAGACCTCAAATTGCAAGGAAACGCAGTATTTTGATTGGTTGGATCCCTGGAGGCTGCTGATAGGCGGAGCTAAAGGCAAACAACGCCTGTTACTGGTCAGATACAAATATTGTCAACATACAGTCTTCAGTGAGTAACGTCAACATCTCAAATACTTTCAGGTTTGAGTCAGTCAGTTTGAGAATATGAAAATGGACAGAAAGACGACCCACCACAAAGCTTACGTCTGGATGTCTCTGTTCTGCTGTGCTGTTTACCTGCTGTTGTGTAACATTGCAGATTAGTTCATTTTACAGTCGTTCAGCATCTATGAGATAAATATGTTTGGTTTATTTATTATGACACGCCTGTGTTAATGAGTGTCAGTGTGAGAAGTTCAGTAAAATGACAACTTAGAAAACGTTGGTGGTCAAGAAATAGAAAAGCTAATGATGCCGTTGTCCAAATACCTTTGACTTAAGTCTTTAAAAAAAGAAAAGACTTATTATAAACTACAACAAACCAAGTATTTTGAGCATAGAAGTACTGCCACATAATGTTAACCTTATTTTTTTTAAATTTAATTTCATTGATACATTGAAAATCTTGCTGAAACACAAAGTTCTTTATCAGTTACAAAGACATTATAAGTAAAGTATATCTGAAATATTGAACAAACAGTATTTAAACTGTAATATGAATTATAAAATAGTCTGTATACAGTTGAAAATGACCAACGAAAGCCAATTCAAAGAAAAGGCATCAGTGCATTACAACTGGAAGGGATTTTTTAGGCTGTACTGTATCTATGAAGGTACAACCCTGCCTGGGTTTCAAGTACTGATTTATGTTTTCTCTTCCAACAGCCGTATTCCATCTCTGGCAGTGGAAGTTGCTTAAAAAAAAAAGCCACTTTGAACAGCCACTTCCCCCATGTTGACAACCCTCCAAAACATCTAAGAGCTCCCTGGGCAAAAAGAAAAAGCAGCGCGGCCAACAGGCTGCACCACACTCACAATAGTCCGCAGTAGGAAACTGGTATATGACATACTGACACAGGGATCTGTTTGCAGCCACATTTTAGTGCACATTAGTGTTGTGGTTCTGTTTTTGAATGTATTGCATTCCAAGTCAGTTAATTTTTATGCAGTACCA
The DNA here is from genome assembly GCA_014839995.1 of Xenentodon cancila. Taxonomy (NCBI): domain Eukaryota; kingdom Metazoa; phylum Chordata; class Actinopteri; order Beloniformes; family Belonidae; genus Xenentodon; species Xenentodon cancila. The sequence goes on along the minus strand of CM026214.1, from coordinate 20,224,415 downwards.
AATAGCATTAAAAAAAAACAAGACAAAAACAAACATTACATTGTGTAATTTTATTGTATCCATCTTTTATCTGTGTAGGTGCTTAGAAGCCTTGCAGACTTTCCGAAGTATTTACGTTAATATTGAGACCAGAAAAGGTTCAGGTTAAAGGCTGGGGTTCCTTATGTCTTAATGATGTTAAGGTGAGCAAAAGGGACAAAACCAAACCACTATCCAGCTGAACACCTTCATGATGTTTCACCATACGGCTTTCTCCCTCCATCCATCTCTCTTACTTTGAGAGGTATCCGGCCCACCTGCTGAGCTCATGTTAATTTCTCCAGCCATTAAGTGTATTTATGGCTCTCCTCTGCTCTAAGGGCTATAGGAAGCCAATGACTCCTTATCAATACGCCGTCTTCCTGTACATATAGTCTGTTCTCATGGCAGGAGAGAACATGTAAATGTAGAAGGTGTGCTGTGCATACATCATCATCATCCATGATGCAACAGGGGTCTCATTTATGCGCACCACAGTGTCTCCGGAGCAGCGACTCTCTCGAGCCATCGATCCCGATGCTAACACATTCCAAGTTAAATCAGTTGCATGAGGAAGAGGAGGTCTCTGGTCCGTCATTGATAGTGCATGAAATCCTGTCTCTGAGTAGAGCACTGCTGCAGATTAAGACATTTATTTAGTTATTTTACAACTGTGTGCATATATATTAATGGTTAGTTCCACAATTTGGTAAAACCTTTATTGATGAGATATATATGCATTTTGATCTTGCAGCAGGTGTTTGTTTTGTTAAGACCTCAAGAGAGGGCAAGTTAAAGATACTCTGAATCCAATGAAAGTAGGAAAACATCTTACTTTGCTTACTTTGAATAACGGAGACAGAAAGTGGGCTTTCAGAAACAGATGAACCTCACTGGCTGGTGCCTGCCGTTGCTTTGCGCTCACATCAGAGGATGAAAAGTGGAATTTTTGCCAACTTTGAACCGAAACTATGTTGCCACAGTTACACAAGCAACCCGGAAGTCAGTTCGGGAAGCTTGACGTCACCCGATTCAAAGTCAGTGGATGGCAAACCTGAGGACACTTGCAATGTATACAAGGAAAGGAGGGAAATCACTCCTAGGACACTCTCCAAGATTTATTCTGGGTCTGTCTCTTACTCGGTCACTTTTTCAGTTTCTTATCTGTGATTACCGTATTGAATTTTTGGATGGATTTTGGAGATAGGAAGGGTGGAAGACTGCAAGACCTAAATGAGGCTTCATTATGGATCAGTGATCTGCGGGTAGGTTAAGATTCGATTGCCAGACATTTTCAGCCAACCCAACCGCAACACCCGACCCACTACGCACCAGCATTTTTTACCCTTTCAAAAGTAAAATAAAATAAATAAAGGTAAGCTCTTGAATAGCCAATGCCTTCAGGTTATATGAACAGCAAACACAAGTGTAGAAATGTCAACGTGCTGTATAGTCTAGAAGATAGTCTAGAAGATTTTACCGCATAAGAATGACATTACATCTTGCGCCAGCATTATCATAAGGCTATGATCTATTGCCCAGACTCAAAAAAGGTTTTCCCATCTGTGACCTATTCTTATTTACATGACACATATTGTTGCTGTGATTCATAGATAAAATCAGCCATCGTTGAGAAACTTCTTCATCACTCAGAACGTTCAAACACAGATTCATTCCAACAAATGATCTGAATTATATAACATGAATTGTAGCTGAATTAATAATAAAAGCACAAACACAAAAGACCATCTGGGATGCTTAGTTACATCAAAGCTGAAAGGGGCCCTGGCATTGGATTTTAAAAGAAAAGAAAAGAAATGTGGTCTTGTTTCCCTGTCTTAGCCTAAACGCTGATGATTCATCAGACCAACAAATGAAATGTAGCACATGTATCATCTTGATTTACTATTTCCTCAAATCTTTCCCAGACTTTACTTTTCTACCTGCAGTCTCCATCACCTGCCTCGTGTCAGGCCTGTCCAGAAAGCTCATGCTTTATCTCCGTGCCAGTCAGCCAATGATGTCTTATTACATGTGACTAATGTAGCTTTTACATTTTCTATGCTATAAAATGTTTTTAATGTTTATTTTCAAAGTGCAATAATTATTTTAACCAGCCCGACCCGAATAGCATTATGCATATTTCTGTCTGACTCGTGCTTGCGGCTGACCGCTCAGTTCAGATCAGGCCGCGCATCACTGCTGTAGATAATCAAAGGTTCCTTCAGATTGAATTGAAATGATATTTACAGTTTACTTGTCTGCAGTCCAGTCACATACAGATGTCTCTGAACAATCTTATAGGCACAATGTTGTCACCAGTCACCAGTCTGTGAACCAACCCAGGTTGTAAAAACACTGGACCCCAGGCACACAGCAGGGTACTTTAACGTACTTTACCTGTAGGTTAATAGTTCATTTATAAGGGTTTGGCTTTCCCACTTGTAAGTTACATTAAAATTTTGTGGGTTGTAATCAGATGTTGATTTAATGATGGGAAGGCTTGATGATTGCACTCTGAACAAGGTTGATATACTGGTAATGCTCATAAGTGAGTGTTATGAATGAAGAGTAACTCTGACTTTTTTTGATACGGTATATTAACCTACCGACTAATGAGAACTGATTTGGCTCAAAAGTTGAATAGACCAACCGCCTCCCAACAAACAGATACTGTGCTCCTTCTAGTACGGAGCTGCCGAGTCATATGCTGTATCCCATACTGCAATGTGGTTTCAAAATCACCCAAGGAATAAAATTGAATTAAAAAAAGAGGACTAAACAAAAAGACAAACCAAAAAATATTTAAACCCTAAGACCATGCCAGTAGCTGATGTAACAGTAACACAGAAAAAGATTTGATTTATTTGTTTGATTGATTGTTGGTGGTGTTCATAATCCCCTCTAAGTATGGGAAGCCAAACAGCCGGCCCAGGCTGTGGTGTTTTTGGGTGGTGCTCTTCATCTTCTCAGTTGCTTCATGCGCTCTTTTCACCTTCAGACCGTTCTAGCACGTGTGTGTGATTTTAGTTGTGTGTGATTTTTGTTGTGTGTGATTTTAATTGTGTATTTGTGATTTTACGTGCGCATGTGATTTTACAGCAGTATGTCGAGCACCAACTGCGACGGAGTTACCTCATGGAGCTACTCTGGACAACTTGGTAGAGATTTAAGTTCTTACAGAAGGAAACAAAAGAGAGAATGAATAAACAAAAGTACATCCTAGATACGGGTGTAAAGGTGAACCTGCACTGCCTCTACATTATTATTTATTATTACTGAACTGCAGCATCATATGATCTTAACTTTTCCACCCAGAAACTCTGTAGAGTTGCTCTCTGTGCATTTTGTGAGTTTAATAGCTTCTTAGCAAGCGATCTTACATGTAAGTCACCTAATAAGCTGTTCCTAAAACATAAAAACAGAACAAAATTAAGCTAAATCTTATTGCATTTTAAAATTCCATTAAAAAAGACAAACTTGTCTCCACGTGTCTCTGCAGTTTTCCCCAGACACATAAATCTCCGACTATGGATCAAAACAAAGCAATAAAATCAAAGAGGGGGGGGGGGGGGGGCTGAGAAGACGCCACAAGTGTGTGTGTGTTTGTGTGTGTGTGTGTGTGCTTACATGTGTGTGGCTGTGTAAGTGAATCAGAGGGCAGTTTGTCATGTTGCTGCTCCACAGCCCTGATCCGAGCTGACAGGTGAAGCTAAGCGCAGCTAAACAGCACACATAACAGAGAGGATGAGAGAGAGACGGGGGAGAGGGGGTGGTGGTCAGTGGAGATAAGGACAGTCAGACAGATCAAAAATATAATAAAGAAAGCGAGAGCGCGTACGTGAGAGGAGGAAGGAGGGATGGACAAAAAGCCAGTGTGAGAAAGAGAAGGGAAGGGGCAGTTAGAGTTAGTGAGCCATTAATAAAAAAAATGAAAGAAAACACGCAGACGAGAGAGGAAAACAACAGAGGCATGATGGAAGGAGAGAGGCAGAGGGAATTTGACCAAAACAGGGAGCCTGGGAAAGACAGGATATGAGATTAACTAAGGAAAGAGACGGGTTAATTAGCATTTTATCACAAGAGAGAAATGGGCAGGTTCATTTTTCATAACATTGCAAAATTAATCTGTAGGTCCCTCATTCTTCCCTTTTAGATGTTCATCTCATTTCCCCTCCATTCAAACACTTTCAAGGATGTGGCAGTGTACATAATGTACTTTTTTTTAATTTTTGTAAAACATTTCTACGTGGAGGCTCATTTTAGAACGGACGTAAGAAACAAACGGAGGGGTGTGACCATTTCTCCCCCCACCAGAGCTCCTTGTGACCTAACAAGTGTGCTTCACATGTGAGAAACAAACAAGTGTGGTTCGCTATTTAATAACACCGTTTAAAACCAGGGAAGCGGAGGGAAAGCCTTCCCCATAGAACCAAAGAGATGAAGCTGCGTGTGGGGGCTGAATGGAGACAGATCAACATAGGAGATGTGTGTTATGGGACCGAATATGTGAGCGTAAGAAACTAGAGTTACCACCTAATGGTTCTGCGCCGCCACAAGTTCCAGTGTCACTTTACTTTGATACTTCCATTTGAACTATTAGAGGAAGATGTTTCTCACCCACGCTGAGGATACAAGGTGTCATTTTCTACGTGCATTGCAGAGATCCTTTGATTTTCCTGCAACCACAAATCTAGAAAAGTTGGGACACTAAAATGTCAATTAAAAAACAGAATGGAGTACTTTGCAGCCCCGTTAAGCCATATTTTATGGGTTAGAACAGAGAAAACATATAAATTCAAGAAAGTGTCATCTTAAGAAAACAAAAAAAAAGCCACTTGACATCTTTGACTAAGAATCCATCTATTAAAGTGGGTGCAGTATGCAGTTTAGCTTTGTCTTGTTGAAAGATGCAAAGCCTTCCCTGAAAACGAAGTTGTCAGGATGGGAGCATGTGTTCCTTACAGCATTGGATTTCCCTGTCCAGATGTGCAAGGTGTAACCTTTATAGGTACAAATGCCCCCCAACACCATTAAGCATCAAGCCAGATAGTTTTGTCGTTCTGTTTAGTCTGTTTCGTAACGTAGACGTGACATGAAAATCAGAGGCTCCAGACTTTCATTTTCATGTCTCCACATTCTTTGAATCTTTTCAGTTTAAGCCCTGTATCTTGTTTTTCTGTACTCCCTGTTCTTTTCTGCATTTCAGTTGGTCTTGACTTCTTTTGTTTCTTATTTGCAGCTGTCATATGTCAAAATGTCAAAATGTTGCCCTGTCTTATGAGATAACATGATCGTTTTTTGTTTTTTTTTAAATGGATGTTATATTCCCAGCTCTTGCAGTACTTCTGTTGCTGAGTTTATCACTGTCACCCACTGCACTACATATGACAGCGGATTGAATCCAGGCGAAGATTCCAAGCAACCTGTTTGTTTCCTTACTGACTTTTAAAGATGACATTATTTCCATATATTATAATGAAATAAATTGAACTGGAGCCCCGTGAGGGATTAGCAACCTGTCCACCACCGACCCCCCACCCCGCCCCCACCCCCGTCACAGCAGCGTTGGGAATCCCATGACCCTGAATAGAGGTGAAGTGAGTACAGATAATGGATGGATGGATGATAAATAACTGGATTATTCTGAGATAACCGTTAAATGAAATAGCCCATAAAATTGAATTGAGCTGAACTGAACCAAATTGACCCAAAAACACCAAGATGGTTCGTGACTACTCCAGTTTCCAAATGTGCTCCAAGATTCTTGTCACCTATTAGGTTATGTGAGCAAAGTTTGATCATGTTTATGACATCTCCTTCTATTTTCTGAATATTGTCAAATACTGACCAGGAAAATGCTTCGCGGAACATTTCACACTAAATTTGACAAATCTCCTCTTGTGTTAAAACATTATAAGGCACGTGTGAACATTTGTTGCAGCTACTACATGAAATCTTTGATGAGAGGAGACCAAATCACATATACTGTACACACATGCCTCAGTGAAAAAATATGGTACAAGAATTGGCAGTGAGAGTTGTTTATCCATTAGTGTATTATACTGCATTGTCAGTGTCCTTGCACTCTCTGTACTGTAATAAGTGTGTGTTTCTATGTGTGGACTTCGTGTCAAAATACATTGCACAGAGCTTTGATGTCTTTGTACACTGTGAAACCTTGAGCTGAATGGATGTGGGGTGAAATCACGTCTCCACGTATATGAATGTGTATTATGAGCTAAACATAGGTTGATTGATGGCTCCCACTCTTGTTGTGTTGCGCTGCAAAGCTTTTTGTAGTGCCGCCGTGTGTCGCATTACATTACATGGCATCAAATTAATTGGACTGCGTCAAACAGTGCAGAGTTTTTTTTTGCATCTGTGTCTGAGGAACTCAGTTACATTAATCAGACAAGGTCAATTTAGTCTTTGGAGATAAAAGGCGTGAAGACAGTAGAACATAGCGTTTAAAAAAGCAATTTGGGATGAAGCTGAGATGCACCGTTTTTAACTTTCCAGTCTGAATTATTTAGAAATGGGACATTTTTGATGCTGGACAGTTTTTGTAGGATATCTTTAATCGTTATCAAACTGGGCTGTTTTTTTTGCAGTTATTCTAAGCATCCTCTTAATGTTTGTGAAATTTTTTAAAATGTAAATTAACAAATAAGTAAATATAAAAGTAAAATATAAAACAATATAATATAAAATATAAAAAAATATATTGCAAAATAAGCCCATTTTTTTGCATCTATCTGCATTGGATGGGACTTTGATGTTTTCAGAGGGTCAAGAAGAAATGCGAACTACAGATGTCGTTTGGCTAGATGTTTAGATTAATACTATCTGTACTTATTTTTATTGCCAGGATTACATAATCTTGACTTGCATCTTATTGAATAATATTGAATCAAGCAATGTCAAATAGGAATGTCCCAGACTGGAAGGGGAGCCAGAGGAGAGGCTTTGGAAACCAATGCTGATTGTAATGCCTTATGATGTACAGCAGAAATTAAAGGAATGTAGCAGAGTCCGATCAATCCTGGGTCTATTAATGGATGGTAGGACGAAAGTTAACTGTTGACTGGAACAATTGGCATGAATAAATGCAATTTTGAGCACATACATTTAATGTTTGTTTGGAGACGTCAGAACAAATGTTATTTCAAGCCTCAGACGAGACTCACAAATGTCTTCCCCTTACGTGATAGTGTGTATGCTGCCGCTACAAGCAACAGAGGTTGTTTTGACTGTGTGAGTGTACAAAAAGTGTATAAAACAGGGCTTGTTTCACAGGGCGGTCCTTCAGTTTCTTTGGTAGCATCTTAACTCAGTCCTAATCAGCTGTCGAATCTTGGATGTACAGCTTTTGTACACCCCATTTTGCTACTAACATACAATATTTTGTTAACTCAGAACTTCATCAGTTCATGTCATTTTGGTCCATAACGACAGTTGACATTGTTACTAGTTAGTAATAATAGGGTTGGTTTAACGTTGAAATAATCCTTTAATTTGCCAGCGGGACTGTCGCTACGTTATCTGATGTTCACAGAATTTAAGGTATATTAAACCGCTGTTTGGTCACATGACCCCATTTGGCTGTTTTTTATATCTTTTATATCTATTTCATAATGTTAATCTGCAGCCAAAAGTTAACTTGATCTTGGTTAAGGTATTCATTTTATGTTGCGTTTTCTTTAGCCTGATCATTGTTAACAAGAGCCCAAGTAATTTGTTTTTATTTAGAGCACCTAACACACTAATTTTGGTCACGTGTACCCCGATTTTTGCCCAGGCTTTAAGTTAAAGAGAAGAGTTTGCATTCATATCATATGATTTATTCACCAGGATCATTACACATAGTAGAACATGAAAAATTATATTAATTTACTTCTGATTATAAGAGTGTTTAAATTGCAGTGTCAGTCTAGACTAAACATTTGATTAGTTCATCAGATCATCAGATCAGCTCCATATTTGATTTCTTAACAGGGCCAAAGCAAAAGCACTGCAGTCGCCTAACCATATTTACAGACTGATATATTTTCATTTTGAGCTCATTTCTAAATTGATGACTACTGAATAGGTGCTGAACTTGTAGGCTTCATATAGACTGAAGACAGCTTTTTTGTAACCCGTGATGATGCCATGGATGCACGTACTTCAGTGTCCTTGGGTTTCTAGTCAGACCATTCACTTGAATATCACTTCTGAATGGAAAAGTACAAGATTTTAAAATCCAAAGTGCCAAGTTGAGTCTGCAGCTGTTCAGCTGCAGTATTGTAGCTGAGGGGTTTTTCCTCAGTTCTAAAAACTGGCAGTGAAAGCACAGCAAAGTTGCTTCACTGCAAGTTCCTCATCAGAGCCCACCTGAGACTTTCCTGTGTGGAGTTTGTTCATTCTCCGCATGTCCACACCTGGGATTCACCCCACACTGTCCCTCGTGGCACTAAACAGAATGAAGCTGGTGTGGAAAATAGATGTATAAAAGTGGCAGAAAAAAAATGATATGGTTTTTGAGCTATGTGTGACATGATATAAGCCGGGAATAAGCATCTGCATATCTGTATTAAAGTATCATTAACTTAGTTTCTAATAAAGCTGCTTGCACGTGCACTTATACTTCACACAGCCAGATAACCAGATAACTGCATCCCCTCAGAAACAAACAGAACAAATCTTGGAGACAGCAAGCTTTACATCTCACTGCTCGTGCAAACTGCATCCCGGATGAGCCGAGCTCAGATCGGCTGTCCATCCATGTTGTTTGGTTTTTTTGTTTCTGTTGTGTTTATCTCACCGGCCATGCCAGTGCCATGTGTTAGTGCCTAAGGTTCGGATCCAAGGTCAGGAGTGTACACGGTGCATGCAGCACGCCGCATCTGTTACAGCATGTCCATGCGAACGTATGACAGAGTGCTGTAGTGTTGCTCATTTTTCAGTTCAGCCCATATCATAACACATTGACAGTACGTGAAGTGTGCAGGTGTTTTACTGCCTCCAAAAGGGCGCGTCCACCAAAGGCACAACAGAGCCTTTTTATGTAGGTTGAAAGGATGGATGGTTGAGTTGCTGTCCAAGGTGAAATTGTCCCAGACTTCAGGTCAAACGCACATTTGCAGTCAGTAAAAACAAAAAGGTTTATTCTAAGCAAACTTTCCAATGTCAGCGGTGTCACTGTAAGTTCTGAGAATGCTACGTTGGTGGTACATCGGCTTCTCTTTTCTTTTACTTCCCCCTCCCAGCTGGTGAAGCAAGACAGCCACCCATCATTAGCCCAGTTCTGCTGGTGGTTTCCTCCTGTTAACGGGAGCTTTTTTTTCTTTTTTTCGTGTCCACCATCCCCTGTTGCATGCTCAGGATGGGGTACTTAATCAAAGTGAACATCCAAAACAGTCTGTTAGGTTCATTTCCTTGGCTGTTTTTTTAATAAATTGGGGTTTTCATGAATTATAAGAATACAAATCGTATAAGAACTGAAATTAACTAACCTGCAAATTGGCTTTTCCTGGAGTGTCATGGGATTATAGCTGGACTGTATGTAATTAGAGCACTGAACTTGTTCACTTTAAAGTACCCTGAGATGACTTTTCTTCTGAATTAAACTGAACAGTCAGGCAAAGATGACTGCAATTCTCTGAACTCTTTCACATTTTGCTCAGTTGGACAGAAACCCGCAATAAACCAGTGTCAAGCTACCATGCTTGTTTCAGATCAATAATGGCCTTCGGCAGGAGGGTCCCCCCTTGTGAGCCAGGTTTCTTCTTCTTTCTTTTTCTTACCACTGTTTGGCTTAAGTTTTTTCTCCCACTAGGGGAGTTTTTACCTCCGTTGTTTATGTAATAATTGCTCGGGGGTCATGTTCTGGGTCTCTGGAAAGCGCCTAGAGACAACTTGTGCTGTGATAGACGTTATACAAATGAAACTGAATTGAATTGAATTGAACAATATACTGCCAATCACCCCACTGAGATCACTGAAAATCATTAATAACATCATAGACTTCACAGTCAAATATTCTGCAGAAGAATGTGCGTAAGCATATGTGTCTGCCTGTGTAGGTGTGCTCACATGTGGGTTATGTGTGCGTCACTCCAGTGAATGTTATGGAACAAATCCCTTGAGGAGTGTGAATCTGTGTGTATGCATGTGTGCGCGTTTCGTTGTTTCTAAAATAAAGATGGCCCAAAATAATGAGTGCAAGCAGTGACTCAGACAGTGACATATGGTATTTTCTGTGACATCATCTTCTGCAACATTGCAGCCTCGGCACTGAGATCCTGCCAGCGACTGGTTCATGCAGTTTCGAGCGTGTTGGCTCTGAATGTATACTTTTCATCTTTCGCTTCTTTTTTTCTTTCATCAGCTTCTGCTTGTTTTTTTATTTTTTTTAATTGCACGCAGTCAGTTTTTACATGTTCTAGGAATTCAATTTACCAACAATATAAAACATTTGAATAAATGGAAATGGAAGACAAGTAGGAATTCTTAAATACTAAGGCCCATTTGAAGCAAGGAAATAGTAATTAAATTACTACACATTTGGTATGTGTACATGTTTTATTTGTAAACTTGAGCTGCTGCTGAGTTCCTCCTGCCTTTCTAGAACATGAAGCTTCGCTGCAGAAGATCTGTTGCAAAACTCACTATTTTATTTTGCTCACCTTCAGCTCGCTGTATCTTGCTGTTAAAGTCTCTGGTCTGGTCATCCGCTCATTGCATGTTTACATAACATAAAAACCATGATGTTATAAAAGAATATTTTATTCTCCCACTGCCCCAGGACTAACCGCTGCCCATGTGATAATAATCGATTGATATGACTATACTCATTAACAGCATAAAACGCTAAAAGGGACATCTACAAATGTAATTGGACATTTGAGCAACAACAATGTCATACACTGTCGTGTTCTCTCTCTTTTTTCTCTCAAAATCATCTTTATTTATTAACTATACACGTTTGCACACGTGTGAGCTCCCTCTGTCGGCAAACTTACATGACAACTACCTTCCACCAACCACATCGATGATCCAGTCAGGAGCAGCTACGCAGATCTGTGGTTACAAAAACACAACACAATCGTTTGGGGCCGTTCATTTGATTGATGGTTTTGGGAAACACCTGAGTTGCTCAACGGCAGTTATTACAATTGAATTTACGTACATTGTTAGATTTATCCTTCGAACAATGTTTCTGTAAGACACTTGCATCATACCTGCATTGTTTCACTTATGTTATTCATTAATGTAGTTTGCAACCGCAGTTTTGGGAGACACGCTCCTGTAATGAAGAACGGTGCTGTAACAGTAGTACGTAGTTGTTGCATAGGATGACAAGGATGGCCGGGCTTTTTTTGTCCGGGAGATATTCCTTCAAATGAAATCTCACAAATACTCTTCACACTAAGCTGAATATATTTAGTAGAGTAATGATAATGAAAAAGTGAGTTTCATGATCCTTTAACCCTATAATGCCTTTAGTTTTTGATTTTTTTATTTAGTGGCACAGAGGTCTCAGAAACGCATGTATCAAATACAACATATCAGACATAAGAGGGTTAAATCCTGGTTTTGAATCCCAGAATCGTCGACCCAATTAGTCCATCTGTTGAACATGAAAAGCGTGGATGGGTGTTACGACGCTTCACTGCACAATTCCACTATGACATCCACAGCTTTTAGTTGAGTCCTTATTATTTTATACACTGCACTTCCCATCCCAAATATATGGCCTCTTCTCAAATTAAAACTTCTTTTGACTGGGCTGTTAATATTTTAATAACGCATTCATATATTCTGTAGAGCAATACAAACTAGAATGAAACTCTTCCGGTGTCAGCTTGTGCACATGAACATGCACACTTGTGAGAGGGGATGAGAAACTATTGCATGCATGAACACAAACCGGCCCTGGCATGATAAGCACTCAGCGATGCTAAGGGACATTATTTGGCAGCTGTCAGCTCTAATAGGAGAATAGCAGGGTGGGAGACAGTTCCAGGCTCTGCACCAAGCCTGCATGGGTGCACTATCTGGCAGCTACAGCAAATCAGCATGTCTGTTGTGAATGCAAAAAAGTCTCACCATTACTCACACAAAACGGGCTCTAGTGCACGCATGCACCAGAGCGGGGGTGTTTCTGAGTCAGTGGAGCTTTGGTATAAGACCCCTCCTGAAATGATCCATAGTACTTGTGCGCCATCACAATATCTGATTACCTCGCATCTGCGTGAGAGATCTGGTCCTTTGTTTGCTTGTGTTTGAGGCTTTGCAGATTAAACTCAGTGAATTACTGATGAAATAAGACTTCAAGTATTGACTTCTGCCATTTCATAACAGCGCGGGATAAAGGGAGGGATGAGGAGATGTAGAGGCAGGCCAACTTCTACAGGACACACATGCACACACAACTACGCATCATATCTCCGCTTTCTCCTCCTAGTTTCAAAGGCTTCATTTAGCATTCTTGTTTAAAGCACCATTTCAAAGGCAGCAGTTTTGGAACAACTATGAACTTCAATTTAATTTACATAACAATCAGCTTCTGAAAAAAAAAACTGTTCAGTGAGGGCAACATGAAGGGGGATGAGAGTCCTGCCGCCTGGATCATATTAAAACTGAACCATTTTCAAAAGGAATCACACAGACTCATTGTGTTTTATTGAAGAGGAGGGTAAGAAGAAGATGATTTAAACTATGGAAAATATCTTAATTTCTTCTGGTTTTGTTTTAGCTCTCACATTGAAATGAATAATTAATTTATTAAAAAATAGGACACCTAGAAAACAGCTCTTATGGTTTGTTTTTTTCATGATTTTGCCTTTATTGTAACGGGTTTGAAGTAAAACCATGAAGGTGCGATTGAAGTGTAGATGTTCAGCTTTAATTTAAAAGTTTGTTTTCAATGATAAGGTACCGCTGAGCAATTATAGCCATTTTAAGCTGAACACATCAGTTGTTTTTTAGTGAAAAGACATTAATTAGCCAGATGTGGAGCGTTCCCTCTTTACTTCAAAACAAATGAATGATATAAAAAGATCTGCAGTTGATATCAGGTACTGATTTGGGTTTTGGCAGGTTTTAACTGAAACTACCAATATGAAGTCCAAGAAGCTCAGAATACAAGTTCATTAAACCACTGTTGAAAAAAAAACAACATTAATCTATAAGAGCCATAGTTAAAGCTGTGCGTATATATTTACATTGACGTCACTGTCTCCAAATACTTTTGAGGCCCTGAAATTGGAGGCACTTTGCTAAAACAAATAGCCAGTTCCTGAATGGTAAATGAAATATTATTGTGAAGCCTCTAAAATTAAAACAGAGGTTCTTGTCTGTGTGTAAAATCGTTAAAAATCACACACATGTGACAATTCCCACGCACTGCAACGTCTCTAAATTGCCACCCATGACATTTTAGGGGTGACTCACTGCTTCTGGCATCAATCAACTCCCTCCGGGTTGCAACTTTAACTGTGCGTTTGTGTGCGTTTCGGTGCGCACATGCGCGATTTGTGTTGTGTTGTTTTATGAAGGTTGGACGAGCAGCTTCACACACAAAGATGCAGCATCAGGGACCCATGACAGCAGGGTGTCCCCGGTATCCAGGGGCCCCTGGTATCCTCCGTGGGGGGCCTTGTAATGTAAGGTAACCTGCTGTGACGGTGAAGCGCGATTCAAAACACTGTGTTATAGAGCCAGGGATTAGATGTGTGTGTGTGTGTGTGGGGAACGAATGTCTTTCTACATGACCATGGGGAATTTTTCCGCTTTATTTTTACCATCAAACACTGACAATTGAAAGTTATGGAGCACATTTAGTCCTATGACCAGGGACGAGCAACTGCAGGGCTGCAAAACACAGTTGTTTAGTTTCACTGTGCTCTACTTCATAGCTCCGTTTGATATGTAACGGGACTGTTAAATAATCCATTTTCTTTGCTCTCCATGAAGAAAAAAACCCAACCTATTATCCTTGAAGCCTTGTGGCTCTGCTCAAACAAAGCTTTATTTTCAATTTTCAATTTTTTTTAAGGCTAATTACAAATGGAATTCTGTCAGATGGACACTTCCATGCGGCTGACAAGTAAGTTACAGCTAAAGACTTTTGGACTAAATTACACTTCTGAGGATTCTGCCTCATGCCAAAGAGAAGGCAACAAATACTTGCGTGAGATCAGACTGTAGCCAGGCCTACTTTTGAGATTCCTTCACAAAACTCATGTGTCGAATTTAATATGAGAATATATCAACAAGTACAAAGTCTGTTTGGATGAATTTAGAATCAAACATGACAACTTACAGAAGTTTGAGTACACATAACACACTTATATATATATATATATATCACCAGGCCAGAGTATATACATAAGGATGGCAAAGATAAAAAGTAAAACTAAAATAACTGCATCTTACAAAATATTACACTTTTGATATTTATATCTCTGTGAATTTATGTGTAAAAACCTAAATACTTAAAAAAAATGTGTTTAATGATAGGAAAATCATTTTAGTTATATGTTTGTGTTGGTCAGCAAATGAGATCTTAAACTTAAGTTCACTGCTAACAGAGAAAATAGTCATTGCTACTCTGAATTGCACACAAACTCACATCTTACATCCATTTCTTTAAAGTCATGTTTCTTTAACAGCCATAAACAGACTAAAATACGATTTTAAGCAGACTGCATTTTGTGTGCTCCATTACCTCGTAGCTGATACAGATCTTTGTCTCCCCACACACATATGTCCATGAAAGCAGGAGGTCGAACCACGATTACTATCAAAATAACTTTCTTTTTTTTTGTTGCTTCAAGTATGTATTTATCATAGTATGTTCAGTCCTGTGAAAACAAAAGGACGCAGTCTTTCGTTTCCAAGTGTTACATATCAGAATATTAAAAACTCATCTGGTCCTAAGCACTTTTTAATGTAAGCGCATCCTCGACATTGTTGTGGCCCACTTTTCTTCGCAACATCGCTTCAGTTCCTTCCGGTTTGCCGACTTTCATTTATTCACGGCTCTCTTGAGTCTCCATCACAGAGTTTCAGTCTTGTGCACGTCGGGATTTTGACTGGGCCATTGCAACACCAAGATTATTTTCTTCACTGTGTTGTAGTTTTGCTGGTATGTTTGGGATCATTGCGCTGTTGCATGACCCAGTTAAGGCTGGACATTAGATAGTGTAACATTTGATTATAGAATGCTTTATGGAGTTTATGGTCGACTAACTGTAAGGTGTCCAAACTCTGTAACTGCAGGCAAACCCCACAAAACATCTGTCCATTACTGTGCTTGAGTGTAGTTGTGAGGCATTTGTGCTGATATGATGTGTGGAGAAGGTGTAAACCTAAACCAGGTTTGTAGATGTGACGACATACTTTCAGGAGTGCAAACACAGTACGTCCTAGTCCACAGTGAAGGTCCACCTACATAACTCATGTCTTCTGCGTAAGAGGAAGGAGGACGGTGGTGCATGAGCAAACAAGTGCACACTTTAGTACATTGCTGCATCCTCATTGTAAACGAACAGAACAACTTTGGCCTTTGCAGGCAGAAATCATCTACCTGTTTATTTGCATAATACAGACAGGTGGAGCAGTGAGATCTGGGCACAAGGTGCCACTTGATACTTGATGTGTGTGTGTTTTGATAAACTTGACCACTATCATTAATGTTTTCTGCTTGTAAAAAATATTTGTCATTGTAAAATCATGGGCAGATACGTTGGAAAAAGCTGGACTACCCTTCCAGGATTGATGAGTAGTACCGGTAGTTTCACTGGGACCGTCTTACCTCTCTGGCACTGGGTTATCACACATCTGCTGCAGGCGTGCAAGCTGCCAAAACGTCTGTTTCTTATAAAGGTGGTTACACTTTCTGATGATCAATTAATCAAGCGAAGCTGATTGGTAGCAGGTGGCCGGTAACTACCTCCTTCGTTCCTTTGGGCTCAGGAAGCGTGGACACTTTATGCATACTAAAGTGAAAAGTTTGCAGTCCAGCTTTGGGGAAAACGTATATAGTGGGTGCTTCGTCATGTACGTGGGTCCACAGCATGTTGCCTTCCTGCGTATCGGAACGATGCATGTGTTTGAAGTGCACTTAGTGAACTTATCATAAAAGAGCCAGATTTATTTCTGCGTGTAGACGGGCCGATGCTATTCTAATCTGGGGTTTACACAACACTTAATTTTTTTTGTTTATCTCCACCCCGACTACTTCAGCTTTGTGCATTTGCATCGTTCCTTTGAAAAATTTAGGCACGTGGCCGTGCTTTACCTCATGCAACATAATGTAATAATGTAGAAAAAGTTCATGGCCTCTTTGAACCACGAGGTAAATGATGCGCCGTTAATTCAAAGATCTCTTTACTATTTAAGTCCTTTGGGGTTGTATATGGGGCTCTGCTGTTCTCATAACACTATGTATCATTTCAGGAGAGCTAACATTGCAAGTTGGAATAGTTTATGTGACAGTTTCTTCGGAGAGGGGAAGAGAAATGCTGGAGGAAAGGCTGAGAATAATAAAGGGAAAGAAAGAGGGGAGAGGGAGCAAAAGTGGGCCAAAGGGTAAGACTCAGAGAGGCAGACTAAACGATGAGAGAGCAAGAGAAGCCAAATCAGCGGGCTAAGAGGAGAAGAGAGACACAGAAGAAGCCTTGAGGAAGTGATACAGGGAGAGATAAGAGTCTAGCAGCAATGAAATATAAAATAATGGGAGCGATAACAGGAAAGAGGAATGCTAAAGAGATGGGAAGGATAAGAAAGGGTAGCTAAGGGATGAGACGATGTTTTCTGGGAGATGTAGCGCGCAGAGAACAACAAATGCTGAACAATACCGAGCTCTTTAGCTTTCTGTAGGGAGAGAAGATATTAATGAGCTGAGAAGGAGAAAAGGGCCTGGCAAGCACAGCTCTAAACATGAAGGCCATTGAGATGCATGCGGGGCGTTGAGTGGTTTTGCATCACACATTTCACAGCCTCTGGTCGTAATTCGTGGTTTTTTTATTATGCGTGTGCGTATGCCGTCAATGGTATTATTATTTAAAAAAAATGTTTCATAGTTTTGTCAGACATTAATTGTTATGAAATGATTCCTTTACAGAACTTGTACATTTTGATCTTTCTTGAAACCTTTAGAGTGGTTTTGCAAAAAAAAAAAAACATTCTAAAAGAAAAAAAAGTAGAAGTAAAATACTTAAAAGTAATTTTGCATTCCTATTTGTGCCCAGAGATGCCGGAGCAGCTTCCCGCTGCTGGAACTCACCCTTGCCTGACATTCTCCCAGGGCTTTAATTCTAAATCAATGTTTTCCTGATGTTAATTTATCCAGGAGAGAATTTGATGAGCTGTGTGTTTTTCAGCAACATTTTACCTCTTATGCATACGACGCAGCAGGCGACCGCCGGCCGCCGTGCAGCTCCAGTGGAGCAGCTTAATGGCACCTCAGCTGTGTGAAAGACGTACAGACTTTCCAGCCTTATATTTTAGGTCTCGGGGTTCAAATAAAACAATTGAGTCTGATATGGTTTTTCGGGAGATGCTTTAAGTGCATGTTTTCAAGCAAATTATTGTCTCAAAGGTGAGTGAATTAGAGACCATTTGAATTACAAAAGGGGTTTTTTGTGTAATTACACGAGAGGGACATTACCAGGTTTTGAGCCAATATTTAACCACAAGTAGAGTCGTTGCTTCTTCTCTTCTTTTGATTGATTGTCTTCTTTTATTTTATCAGCGTGGCAAACAGTGAAACAGGTGCCTCGATAAAAAAGGCAAAGATGGAGGTACATATTCTGTACATGGAGCGTGACAGTTACAGTAGTGGGTGTAATGAGCAGGAACGTCGAGTTTGGGTTCGAAATCAACAAGATTGAGACCTCCAACAGTGGTGGAGAGTGACAAAGGTGAGGAAAGGCACATTTATTTGTATAACACATTTCAGCAACAATTCAAGGTGCTTTATGTAACGAAAACATGAACGGTAAAGTTATACTGCAGTGGTACAATAAAGAAAAGTTTGACTTGAGCTAGAGTTACACTGCAGTACTGAAATTAACATAGTTTAAATTTAAATTCAGAATGGTTTAAATAATTCAGTAAAAGGCAGCTGTAAATAAATGACTTTTAACCTTGATTTAAAGGAAGTGAGGGTTTCACCGTTCCTGCAGAGAAAAGATTCTCAGATCCAGACTGTAAACTAGATATAAGTAACCAACCAAACATTTTGTTGCTCAGCAAAACAACAACAGATGTGGCAAAGCAAAGCAACAGCAACATCAGGAAAAAGGAACACGAGAGGCTTAAAAATACTATAATGTGTAATAATGAGAGCACGATTCCGGGGACACCCCTGGAGAGCTCTGTCCAGGGTGGTGCGGCGGTCCCAGACAAGCTTGGACACTAGGTGGAACCCTTAAGCTCCCTGGTCTCTGGCAGAGGATCTGAGCTTGAAGATGGCAGTTCAAGAGTGTTATGTTGTTGTTGTTTTTTAATACTCTTTCTTTTAAATACACATTCATTTATGTTCCTGTCTTATGGTGAAATCATTTCTCCTCTCATGCAGACTAGGGATTTTTGTTTCTGTGCACTGTTAGTTGATTCTTATTCAACACTTATAGTTGTTTAGCTTTTTCAGTATAGTTTTTTTTCCCTTTTCCATCAATATTATCAATAAATGGACATGCTTTGGATCAAACTGTGCAACGGATTTATGCACAAGTTTTAAAAGAATGTTGGATTAAACTCTGTGGATTTGAAGCACATCACGTTACAAAGGTGCTTTTCTGTCCACATTTAATATGAATGCGTGCACACACATGTTGCACCTGCTGTTAGGACTTGGAGAGTGTGAGTTTTGGTGCCTCTTTTGTGTGGGATTACGTTGCACTGTGCTGGTGTTTTTATGTGTGTGGCTCTCATGAGGCCACACAACCATTTCACTCCAGGCTAATCAAAAGACAATTTCTCAGACGCACTTGAGCTGCGTGAAGGTTTCAGCAGGGGAATTAACGGGAATAAAGTACTCAAGAGTCTCTTGGGAGCATATCTGAGGTCACAGCTGGTGTGTTGAGTATATGGCCATAATATATTTGTGTTCAGCAACACCTTCATTAAGAGCTTTCTTGAAGATGCAGATGTATTTATTTTGGTGCTTGATAATAGCTGCAAACACTGGATTGTTTAGAGGAATAAAATAAAAACTAACAAGTCAGTTGTGGAGACAGAAAAAGCTCGGCAGCTGCTGTGGTTTGAGGCTCTGAACCTTTGCATTTAGTTTCTTTCTTTCTTGTGTTGGTTTGATTTTTTTCCTTTTTTTAAATAGAAACTGGCAGCGAGGGGAAATGTAACACTGCAGCCCCGCAAGCTTGTTTAAACTGAAATCACGTTTTGACAATGACGCAACGTGGAACCCACATTTGTGAAACCATCCTTTTCTGTTTACACTCTTAAACACATTTCACATGAGACAACAAAGGATTTCCTTTAACTAAAAGACAGTGTAATGGTTGGGTGCATTATTTATAACCGTTTGAAAAAAACAGTGTGAGGTATTGTGTCCACGTTCTGGATCATCACATCCTATTCCCCAGTCTCCTTCATGCTCTTTCCCTCAGTAACATGGATGGAGTTGCTCAGATGCACTTGGAAAAGCTTTTATTATGACTTTGTAATCATAAATATTTTCCCTTCCTCCCTCCAGGACTCTGACGGAGCTCCTGAAGCAGCCGGGGGAGGCAGGAATGGTGGATGGCGCCGGCGTTCATCATCCTATAGGGACAAATGGCATCGCGGCCAGGACGCTGCGATCAAACAATGGTAGGCCTTCTATGTGTGTGTGTGTGTGTGTGTGTGTGTGCGTGTGCGTGTGTGTGTGTGTGTGTGTGTGCGTGTGTGTGCGTGTGTGTGTGTGTGTGTTTGAGCTGTTCATCAGTTTGTTCTTGCTTCTTGTTTTAGCTTATTTAAAGGCATACTATGTAACTATATGACTCCAGACCAAATAGGCAGAGGCAGTAAATCATCTGATCTGAACGTAGTAGGTCTTCCCAATTCAATCATGTTCCTCCTGCTCCGTCCTGAACGCACTTAACGATGGGCAGATGGGTGAGCATCAGCAGTCCAGTATACTCAACATTAATGCCCCACTCAGGCAGCGTGACGTCTTCTACATTTAAATCTATGACAACACATGCTGGACCGTCCCCACTCCTCAAGACATTTTCAGTATTTTCAGTGGCTCTTTTGTCAACACAGCAGACATAGCGTCAAACACTCCGTCAAAATGACATGTTTTAAGCTTTTGGAAACATGAGGTACTGAACCCTGACCGTTCAACTTGGAGGGTCGGTTTCACAGGCGATGCTTTAATTGGAATTAGTCATTAACCTTCTGACCCGGGGGAACCTAAGGAGAACACAAACAATCCAGTATACCGGTGTAGCTGGGTTTTTTCTAAACGGCAATCAAATAAGTTGACCTTCAAGTAGGCAGGCCGGGAAGGCGATGTAGAGCAGCGTTTTATGCTCACCTCCACACTTCCACCATCTCATCCATAGATCTATCGAAGGAGCGAAAGGTTTTTGTCTCTTTTATGCCCACTGATGTCACCTGCCAAGATCGATGCAGCTCCGAAAATCCAACCATGTGTGTGTGTGTGTGTGTGTGTGTGTGTGTGTGTGTGTGTGTGTGTGTGTGTGTGTGTGTGTGTGTGTGTGTGTGTGTGTGTGGTTAACAACAAAAGACAAAATAATATATATGGAAGAGTATTCCAACAATGTAAATGAGGATGAGCGATTCATTTGGAGGGGAAGTTAGAGATGAGGGTTCTTAGCTCAACACTAGAACTGCCAGCTTTCTATCCCCCCTGCACGCGCCGCGCCCGTCTCACAGAACAATTTCATTGTTAGGTTACTGAAGTCAGTTCTTGAAATGGAAAGATTTGCGTTAGCACTTCCACAGTCCACACACAGAAGACGGTGTGTGCATGCTCATCGATGAATCTTCTGTTTCTCTTCTTTTTGTTGAGATTTGTTGGGTTTACAGTATTATTGTCATGATTGCTTATGTTGTGTTTGTGTTATAGTCATAATAATAACTAATGCAACATAAACGCTGAAGGGACAGTGGTCGGCTCCGCTTCAGCCGCCGGTTGCTGTTGAGAGGAAGGGCATTGGCTATAGTTCTTTAAGTTGTTGCAGTAATTTCAGATCAGGCTATGAAACAAATTTTAATTTGCAAAATAATGTCTGTGTAGAAACTCTCTCTACCTTGTGTGGACATGAAACATCGTAGCTGTGTTTTGTTTTACTCCACGGGGGTCCAGCTCGGAGTGGGATTTCACCTTAGTCTAGTCCTCATCTCTGAAATTTCTCCTCGCCTTCGCTCATTTCTTGCAAAAGTTGCAGTTTCCTCTACAGTGAACAGTCTTTTATTTTCCCTCTGTCCACTCTTCCCTCTTCAGATCAGGTTATACAGCTTAAAATAAGAAAATCAAGCATAAATGATAAATCTGTAGTCTACGGGACCGCTGTGGCAGTCTGAGGAATAAGTGCTCAGAACCCGTGTGTATTTCAGTTTAATATGTTCCAAACTTCAGAAAATATAAAACGCACATATTTAGGAAAAGCCAGGGAGTGACAGACCTGTAGATTTTGTTTAAACACAGTTATTCACATAATAAAACACCCGAGTGTCGGCGAGACCTCCTCGGCGGTTCTAGTATTGATGGGATAAAGTCTTGTTTTATTTTTAGAACAAGTATCTATCACTCGTCTTCACAGCACTTGGTTACAGTGGTCACAAAAAGAGCGATTCCTGGTGTCAAATTTGTTAAGGAAACTCTCAAAGTTATCCAGCTGCGCACTACGTGACTGTAGCCAGACCAAAAAGTGAGCCAGTCATTCCCCTGGGATCTTTTCCTTTTAGCTGTTTAACACTCACCATTTGAACGGTGACAGGTTTTTACACTAATCAGATGATAAAACTTGTTCAGTCTTTTCCTCATTAAACTCTTGAGTAAAGTTTTCAAACTAGTCGAGCTTTCCTCGACTTTCCACAAACTTTCCCACGGTGGTACAAGTACAGCCTGGAGGTGCAGAGGCAAGATCACGACAGGTTCATTACCAGGGAGGTTGCAGTGTCTGAGTGCTCTGGGAGCTGTCCCGGTCTTCAGGTTCTTTTACTGGAGGTGACGCGGGTCAGCTGTCTTCTTCGGCCGCTTTGCCACCATAACACCAGCATGATCCGATTTTCCTGGCTGTATGTCTGATCGCTCCCCCTCTTTTAGAAGAAGTTGAAGCTGCAATGTTGTTTGGCAGCGGTGTCTTCTTTTGTCTCACCACTTATGATGAAGATGTGAAGTCTTCAGCTTTGTCACCTCATCTTTCCTGGCAGGTTGGGGAACAAAATCCAGGTAGTTCACTCTGTGAAGACGTCCTTGTCACTCAAACTAGCAGTTGTTGGTGAGTCAGTAGGTGATTTGCGCTGCAGTCGCATATAACACTTTAACACAATATTCGAGACACATCAAGGGAAAACGAAGTGTGATTTGGCAAGAAGAATAAAAGAAACAAAACAAAATACAGCTTAATTTAATAAGGATATTTTATAATGTAAGTAAAACACAACATAAATGCGTCACAGAAATTCTTTTGTGTTATTACCAGATATCCTGGTTCAGTTGACCCTTCAGCATCTTTTTACCCTGAAAAACCGACTTGGATAAACAACTCAGGTTAAGACTTAAGACACGTGTGTTTCTTTTCATTTCTTTTTGTTTTTTGTAGGGGCAGTTAAATACTGACTTTTTTATCAGAAAGTTGTGACATAATTCATACATGGATTTTTTTTCCTTAAAAAAATCATGATTTTATTCATATAAAAACAGATAATTACAACTTTTTTTTTGTAACATTACTGTTAAACTTATCTTTTCCGTAACATTATGACCTAATTTTCATAACAATAACTTTAAACATGTAAAAATCACAACTTTATTCTCGTTACGTTTTTCATATCATTGTGACTTTTTTTTCTTGCAATATTATTCCCATAAATTTGTAGCTTTTTTCTTGTAAATTTATATTAAAGTTACATTATCACATAAAAGTACTTTTATATAAATATAAAAATATATACAATAAAAATATTCCTTTTTTTTTTACAAAATTATGATTTTTTGTCTCCTAATGTTTGACATTATTCTTACAATAAAGACATTTTTACGTCTTGACTATTTCCCGTATTAAACAAAGCCTTTGCTTGTGCAGTAAAAGATTACTTTTGTTTTTGTTAAGATTTGACTTATGTTAGTGTAATATTTTATGAAATTATTACGTTACTTATATTACACCTTTACTTATATTGTTGTGACTGAATTGTAACATAATGGATTTTACTTTTCACGTAAATCCCGACAGATATCTTTTTAAAAAAATTCTCACTTTGTGAACTTTTTCTCATAAATCTGGTTTCATCCTGCAATAAATAGATCTTTTTTTCGTATAAGTCAAGTCAAATCAAATTTATTTATAAAGCACATTTAAAACAATCACCATTTAACTTGATTATAATAAAACTATGCCTTTTTCTTCTTGGAAAATGATATATTCTCAAAATCGAAAAAGAAAAACGAATTTATTTTTTAAATTTGGCCCTAAAACTCATTGGATAGTGAAATGATTCCCTCCAGCCACCATTTTCACTTCCATAAAATACCATGGACTCCGTACGAGCATGTTTACAAATTTAGAGCACGCTTCCCTTCACACCGTCTCAAAGTGTCCTGATAAACAAAAACACGTGTCGTCTGTGGACGAGGAGGGGCAGCGACAGGCGGGTCATATTTAATTAAGATGTAATTAGCTGCTCCAGCTCCAAACTCGCAGAGGGACAACTGTGTGACCCATCTGTCTGTATCTTTCTGTAGATGCTGTGACCACCCACACCTACACACACACACACACACACACACACACACACACACACACACACACTCCTCAATATAACCCCGTGCTTCTTCCGAGTATTGAGACTTAAATTAGTAGCCATTCATCCTGAGGGCTCATCTGTGACAAGACTGATGGCATGCTTAAAGGACAAAGATCCCTGCTGCTTCGGTTTTGTGCTCATCAGTTCGTACTACAGTGGTCCAGCTGCTTTTAGAGTAGAAGTCGTACCAGTGTGAATATTTGACAGACGACTGGCTTTAGCGTTGGTTAAGGTTTCTCACTAACAGCAGACATCACTGAAGACGGCAGCCTCCACTTCACAAAACTCACTAGCACATGTACGCTGACATTCATACCACATGTTCCATTCAAACGTATTCACGTCGTCATTTTATACGGTCCAGAACACATGTACGGAAAGACTTCCTTCCACTTTCATCTTCCCACTGCTGACAGAAACAAGATTTCAGCCTTGTTTTCACCCCTAATCCTCTGCTTATTAGCACTTCTCTTTGTTGTGTCCTGCCTCCACTTGGTCTTTCTGTTTCTGTTTCTCCTTTTCTTTTTAATCCTCTTCTTTCTCACTCACTTAACTTTGTCTTGGTATGATCATTCTTGTATCTTCAACATCATTAGCTTTTTAGCAACAAACACACAGTGGCCCTGAAAACCCAAAATACTTCAGATAAAGAAAATACATGCAAATGAATTCCACTACTGACTTCAGACCCTGCAGAATTGATATATTAGCTGGATGTAAACAAAAGCTGTGTTCAGATTCAGGCCTAAAACCTATTTAACATTTTCAGTTAAAATCTGATCCTCCAGACTGACCCAAACAGGTTTTTATGCTCTGAACTGTAACTTTGGCCATCAGGAAGCTGTTGTGTGTGTTGCATTGCGAATGTTCAGACAAATCTGGATTCACATTCACAGATTTGGAGGAATCACATTCAAGTGTTTATTTATTTATTTTTTTTTATGTTTTAACTGTCAGCTGATTTATTCAGATTGGATTAGATAGCTGGATAAACATTAAAACAGGTTTTGAGCTGAGAGTGTGGGCATCCACACAAACACATCCACATCTGGCAACCAACATAAACACCGGAAGGCCGGAACAGCACACGGGAATGCAGGTTAAAAGCTGGACTCGTGATATGGAACAATAAGAAGTTTAATAAAGTCATATTGCACTCTTGTGTGATTTGCTGAACTTTGCGTGCGTTTTCAGATGCTGCACGCATGTGTAGCTGAGACAATCAAATAAAGTTGATTTCTCCTGATTTGTCTGGTTAAAAAAATGCCACTTTAGTATACGACAAAACATATTTGAAGTATTTATACCATGTTTATGCTGAAAGACGAACAGCGTTCATGATCCGCGCTGCTCCTGGAGTGTAACTTTATGATTCAGTGGCTGCTTTTACACTCACGTTTGTTCTTCTGTGTGGCATCAGAATTGACCAGTGGATATGTAAACATATAAAAACAATTTTTTAAATGATGCTGATGTTTTTATGTCAGTTTCAGGCCTCATTGTTGTATGGAAGAAATTGGATCTGAGCATCTATATCTTCCATCTAACCCCTCACTTAACGCTGCCATGCAGTTACAGTGAAACTGTCCTGCATTTCTGCCCGGGCCACCTTGCAGGACCGGGGCTAGGCCGGCAACAGGTGGCCATGGCGGCGCTGACGGAGCTTGGCGGCAGTTCCAGAGCTCCTTGATTCGGCTCCGGCAGTCCTCATTTCCATTCTCCTTACATAAATGACATCTGAAACAGGCAGATTGAATGAGAATGAAGGTAAGGTAATAGTAGTTGTTAAGTTACATGAGCTAAGTTAAGCTGAAACAGGCGGCTTGTGGAGTAAAGTTGGGCATCTTTTTTATCTGACTGCCAGTTTGCTTCACTCCAACCTTTTCATTTTTGGATTCATTGGTGTTGGATGGAGTCAGCTCCTGCCAAAATGGCATCCATCATAAATTGATAAAAAATAAATGAATACTTCAAAGGTACTTGTCAGAAACTTAGAGGAGAGGATTTATCCACTCCTCTTTATAATTAAAATCTTCTCTGCTTTACAATATGCTGAATGACCTCCAAAACAGGCTTCGGAAGTCTGGTGCATCTTTAAGATTACAGAGACAGACACAGACTTTCTGTGTTATCTGGTAACGTTTACTGAATGAACGACAGTTTAAACACACATGTGATGTGAAACTATGAGGAGGTGCATCAGGGAGCTAATGGAAATGGGTCCACAAACTACATCTTCTATTTCACCTGCATCCATGGAGCATGTTTCCTTTACAATTAAAATCGGATTAAAAACATAATAAAGAGTGACGAAGAAATGGGGGCGCAACGCCAACTTATGGAGGGTGACGCATATGTGTGTGTGTGGGTGTGTGTGTTAGATAAAACATACTATCAGTGTCTGCGGGTTTGTGTGTGCGTATATGGTGATGGTGGTGGTGCTGATGATGGGGGATGGGGGGCAGGGTGATGAGAGCCACAGAGAAAGGATGAAGTCATCTTGATCCTGCTGTGTCAGCCGTCATAAATAATCACCTCTTAATTAAACACATTTAATCCTCCAGGCCACTTAGAAGGAAAGAGAGAGAGGAAAACAACGAGAAGGGGGAGGAGGCAGGAGAAAAATGAGAAGACTTGAGAGATAGATGGTGATAGATGTTTAAAAGCTAGAGTGGAAGTACTTTTCGGCAGAAGCTGATTGAAAAAACAGAAGGTCTTCGTCCTTGAATTCACCTCAGCAATGATAACTGAGGTGCACACATGGCAATGGACTGTGGATTTAAACATTTAATAAAAAAAAAGCATCCTGTTTTTGTGAATGGCAGTCAGTGTATTCACAGAACAAAATAAATAAATGCAGTATTCCAACTAAAATTGTAGGTTGAAATATGTCTTAGTTGAGCTGAACTCAAACTAGACTGAAGGTGAATAAAGCAGTTAAAATCAAGGCTCCAGGTCAAGGGTCAACTGGACTGAAACTGGCCCACGTGCTCTCCCATAGTTACTGCATCAGAACTACTGGGAGAAGCCGACATTTATGACGGGTCGATCAACTAAGGAGCCACAATCGGTGACACGTTAGGTCCAACAGCTTTGCTCCATTTGACATGAACAGAGCCACTGTGAACTGTTTTTATTTATTATTAACGATGAACGGTTGAGCAAGACTACCTTGTGTTTATGCCAATTTGTAAATTATTTATTAATGACAGACACATTTGTAATGAAATGACAGGCCAGGCAGTTTAAACTTATAGACATATTATTTGTGGCATTTCTGTTAGTTTGGTGTTAGAGTGTCCAATGTGAAAAATAATCACCATTAAAAACCTAAAACGTATAGCAGTTCTGTCCTTGAGTCACCAAACTTCAAATCCAGGTCCAGTCTAGAGTCCCCAGTATTCAAGTCCATGTCGAGGTCGTACGTTGACCTGAGCCAGATAGTTCAGTCCACTTTAATTAACACTGCATGCGTTTAAAAAGCTCTGCTTTTTAGACACATTGACAGTTGAATGTAAAAAGGCCAACAGCGTGACCTACTGACAAACAGTTTCTGCAGATTTGATCCTGATTGTATCTGCAGCTGCAGCTCTGCGTGGTAACAGCAGACTAGCAGCCTGGGAAAGAAGACAGCGAACGTTTTAACTCAGAGTCAGCAACTTACCTCCTCACAGCCATAAAAACTGTTTTCTCCACCACTCTGCCCTCTCTGTAACCTGCTGGAGGAATTCTTGTATCATCAGTGTAACTTTTCCTGACATTAGTTAGTTCCTAAACATGATGCATATCCGACATGAACTGATGGCACGTGGGAGCTTGCATCTTCCATGAAAGGAATACTAAGTTTAATGTAGCTCTTATCTTGTGGCCTAGTAAATAAAAACGGACTTCATCGCCCTGATTTGCAAGTCTGAGTCCAAGTCAACAGTGCTAAAATCTGAGTCAAGTCACAGGTCCTTAAAATTAGGTCTCAAGCCGGATTCAAGTCTGAGTAAAGTCTGGTCTTCTCTCTTTGTCACTGGAAATCCAGGAAAGGACTCCAGATCAACCACTGCTCCTAAACCAGAGGTCTTACTGTTGTCCTGGTGTGTGGCATAATAGATTAACCAGAAAAGCTCCATACTTACATGCTGAACGCAGTCATATCGCCACCCATCGTCCCCTCACATCCACGTATATGTGGACAAAGAACGAGTCCAAATAAACGGCCTGGTCGAGCTGTGGCTTGTCTAAAGTGTGTGTAAATGTGCTTATACCCTAACAAAGCCTTACAAAATCCTACAGTGAAAACTTTATTCAAGAAAGATTACACATGTGAAGAACCAGCACATTTAATATTTAACATATTACTGCTGCAGATTCAAACAAAAAGAGATATGACTGAAGTTGAAAGTATTTGTTAAGACAGTGAATTAAATAAGGTACATGTCAAGAGGGGAGATTGAATTCAGCACCTTTCTGATAATATTTTTACATTCCCTGAATATCTCTCTAAAGCACTGAAAAGGAGGACAATAATTACAGATAAGGCCTTCAGACTGTCCTTTACGTGGATAGTAAGATACAAAATGCAGTAAATGATAATTTTTATGGGAATGAAAGGAATTATCTCTTGTGTTTGAACAGTTGTAATTATGTCTTGGCTTTATGGGGCTGAGTTTATGTGATTGTATTTTTCTTTAACTTTCATTACGACATCTCATAATACTAAAACGCTCCTCTGCTGATATTAATTTCCAGTTTGTTTTGTTTTGTTTTTTTGACCTGCCCATTCGGATGACTGATTCCAGCTATTGTCATTTACCAGAGTAATTCTGTTTGATTGAACACTAAACCACATGCGTGTTTACATTGTTTTTATCAAAACTGCAATACACGATCTTCTCTCTTTGTCACTGGAAATCTAGAAAAGTGCTCCAAGTTCCTGGATGGAGTTTTTTTTTTTTCTCAGGAAAGGAATTATAGTACGTCTTATTTTCTGCACCAGACAGCAAGCCGGCTTTGTCACTAATCTCAAAGTTCAATGGAGAACAGTGCAAACTTGTTCAAAAGTCTTTATCCATTCAGCCATCCATCCATTTTCCATACCCGCTTCAATCCTGGAGTCTTTCCAAGCTGTCATCACACAGTCCGTCACAGAGACAAACACATGAACAACCACACATGCTCACACATACTCATCAATGTAGAATCACCAATCAAACATGTTTTACACAGCGGTGCTGGCCCCGGCAGGTGGTGACTCTTCCAGGTTGATAAGAAGGACAAAGGGGAGTGCGAGTAACAAAGATAGTAATATAGCCGGTCCACGCAGCGTCTGGTGGTGTTTTGTTTTTCTGGTGCATTCAGCTCGTTTGCCACTTGTCCTTTTCGTTCAACCATGCTTGGTTTTTTTTGCCAACATGTTTTATAACAACAGGCCATCACTCACCGTCCCCATGATGTGCTAGCTGATTTTACCCTCCGTGGAGTTTGCAGCAATCATAATGTGCCTTGTTGTACCTTTATGGACCTTTATGGATCGCTTATAACACAGCTCTTGTTTATCCTCTGATGCTACCTCTCAAGTTAGCGCAAAGCCAAACAGAGCCAGATTAAAATGTCATGCCGTTCTGCCTCCAAGCCGCTCACACAGGCACAGTGGTGAGGAATAAAGGCCCTACGGACAGGGAGCGAGCTGGCTCGGTAGCATGCTCTGTGCAGCATTAAAAAAATATTAGAAACCTGCTGGCAACATGTTTGGGAAGTATCTCCATTTTGATAATGGATCGAATATTATAAATCACCATCCTTTACTGCAGGAATTGCTAATCATCCAGTTGTTTTCCTCCCAAGATGTGATAAATAAAAGATGTCTACATCTAAGATATGGTTTGCTGAGAGTGTCTGACTGCGTGGACCCAGGATGATGCATTTACTGAACAGAAAAAAGAATATTTCATGAGAGATGGATGACCAGAAGTAAAATCAGCACATGGCCTTTAAAACAAAATCTTAAAGTCTGGTTAAAATAACTATAATTGATTGCAGCAGACATGTATTTTGTATTTATATACATAGACTTGAATAAATATACACACAAACACACACACACACACACACACACACACATATATATATATATATATATATATATATATATATATATATATATATATACCAATTATGCTGGTGCTTTCCGCAGGCTGTAGCTCTCCAAGTACCGAGCGTGCAAAGCAAGAGTGCAACTGATTAGGAAGAAACACAAACAAGTTCTGAGCCTCTTTCTGACAAAGTCAGCTGCCAAGAGACCTAAAATCTTCTCATCTTGTGTGCCCTTTTCCCTTCTCACTTGTGCTCATTTTTAAGGTACATTCATTTTTAATAGAATACAAGAGATGAAGCCAAGACACAAAAGTGGATTCTGAGTCTGAAGTTGACAGGAAGTAGGAAGTGAGAAAGCAGTCAAGGTCTAAAATTGTGACTGAATTGGAAAAATTAGAAGCTTTTTTTTTTGTTTGTGAAGATACAATGTTGTAGAGAGATTGAGAGCAGAAAATTAAGGGCAAACACAGAAATCACTGAGCAAAGAAAACTCGCAGTTTCCATTCAAATGAAAAGTAAAATGTTATTTTAATTTTATCACACTTTCTAATACATGAGCTAAATAAAGATATCTAAATATCTTATAATCTATAGGGATTTGGAAGTTATCGTTAAAGACTTTCAAAACAGCAACTCTGTTTTATTAATAGTCCCGCTCTGCAAGGTGCTTGCTGGGATTACAACATCTTATTGTCAAGAGTTGCAAACAAATACACAGTTCTGGACAATGTTTAACAAGTTATAGCCCTCTGGACATAATTTAGGAGCATGAAAGACTGATATACCTTCATGGCATGATACAGTCACTGCCATTAATCTTCATTCTAGTATTGGTTATAATGAGTATCAAAATACTCTGTATTTGGTGAGAACAGGTGTGTGTGGCCTTTGTATTTGGCTCTACTTTTACTTTTATTTAAAGTAAGCAAAGGGAATGGAAAAAGTCAGGCGGGAGGAGATGAGGATAGGTTAAAAGAGACCCACCTTTGAAGTGTGTGTGTGTATGTGTGTGTGTGTGTGTGTGTGTGTGTGTGTTGGTTTTTGGACTGAATGAAACAATCAGAGGTGTAGCAGGTATGAAAAGACTCATGGGTAGTGTGGCAAAAGAAAAGTAAACGCAGCAATAAAGTAGTATGTACGATGTGTACGATACGGAGTGAAAAGGGGAGAAGTATGTAAGAAAGAGTGAGGAAGGAAGGATAGAAACAGAGATAGAAGAGACAACATGCTGCTAGCTGCAAGGGGGACAGCTGGTCAGCTGCTCTTGTTCTGGTGTGGAGAGCTGCCCTAAGGACAGTCATCCTTTCTGCTCACACACATGCGCCCCCTATAAACACAGAGATAACGCTGCACGGACTTACGCGATGTTATAGTAAAGAAACACTGAGGCTTGAGTCACATTCATATGCATACCTTCTATCATTAGGGATGAAAAGCAGAGTGATAAAATCAATGAAAGATATCCAGATGGTAACTATTCTTGTCTTTTCCTAAAGTTTGTTCCTCAGCAAACTTGATAATAGAGCTGAAAAGTAGATATCAGGCAAAGTGGAATGGAGACATATGGTGCGTGTAAGTGAGACACTGCACAACAACATAAAACCAAGAACAGGAACAGTGGGGAAATCATGTGGTGGGATAAGAAAGTGTGGTGGAGGAGGAGGACTAGGAGAAGAACAGATGGCAAGGAAGAAATGCAGGAAGGAAGATGAAAAGCCAGGAGTGTAAGAATATTATTGCATGATATAGTTTATGTTCACACTACCAGCCACATTGTCCAATTCTGAAGCAATACTGATTTGTTAAAGATCTGGTTTGTTGACAAAAAGGATGGGCAGAGTTTAGCACATAGAGAAAAGGCTGCACGATCTGTCTGTTCTCATGCATGTCTCCTGGCCACATGTTGCATAATAAATAATACCTTGTGAAGTTCCACAATTCGGATCTGATCATTTCAAAATTTCAGACGAAAGGGAAAAAAATCAAATATACAGAATATACATATATAGGTTGTGTGAAAGCAGGATGTGCTAACACTGCTTTCAGCACCATGGACAGCACCATTCGGAAGGGGCAAGGAGGAAACTTACTTTAAATAAGGTAGTCCTTAAATAAGGTAGTCCTTAAGTACTTTAAAAAGTCCTTTAAGTACTTTAAATTGGTAGTCTTACAGGAATAAACAGTAGTCTCCTTTACCAGGAGCAACTCTGCATCAAGAGGGGCGGTGTTGACTCGGTGCTCATCGTGTATGCTGAAGGCAGGAGATGACACTGCTCATCTAAATGTCATCTGAATGACACTGACATCTCAATGTCCCTTCAAATTCGAGTCTTCTTGTTTTATCTCCACCATTGTAGTGTATGAAAATACAGCAAAGACAAAAGTGAAAGTGGTGGATTACTGCCACCAAGTGATGTGGAGTGTCAGTTTGCCAAGTCAGTGGATCCTAACAGGTCCTTCACTTTAATGCAGACACAACGGCTCAAAGGACCATAGAGGCAGTCGGCTCTATTACAGTTTTAACATCAAAGTTTTCACCACTGATTGAAACCTGATGAATGTAAACTAAAGCAACAACATGTTTGCTAAATGTTTAACCTTAATAGATTTCTACACTACTTACTTTATTTTTCACCGTATCCTGGGTACAGCCCTCACTGTTTTTCTTTCCTTTCTTTTTTCTTTTTAATCTCTTCACCCTTCAGACTGCATTATTTCTCCATACAGTCGCAATCATTTCTTTTATCAATTTCATTTTATTTATTTATTTAATTTTACCCGACCCATGCTATTGAATAAAATCCAAGATCGATCAGTTTTTGTTGGGTTGTCTATATGATGTATTTTATCACACTGAAGGGAGGATGGGAGGACGGGCGAGGCAATGAGACAAAACTTCCACACAATAGCTCGAGAGGATACTTAAGTATTAACCGACACTACACGACTCTCTGATTTTTCATGAAGCATTGCCATCACACAGTAGTTATTATTTTGGTTTAGGATTTAAAACCTGCAAAAATAATGAGATTCAGTCATCTGCAGTTGAACATTTTGTTCTGTTCTAATTAAATGTAGCATAACTGCATTAACGGTGTATAGTCCATGAATTACTGACCCTCAGCAATATTAATCTTATGAACCTAGAAACGGAGAACAAGACATATTAATTAGCCTGTAGGCTTTTTAATTTGTTTGCTGTTTAATTACAAAAAAACATATCAGTCAGTAAGTCTTTCACATGTTCCAGTTGTTGTGTAGTACACATAAATCTGTGCCCTGCTTGTTACGACAACTTACATTTAAAAGATTGGATTAGTATCCCTGTCTTACTAATGCACCCCTGTAATTCTTTATTCGGCAGTTCCCAAGGGCAACTTTGACTCAAGCGATGGCTCTGTGTAGGAAAAGGAGAAGAATCGAGTGAATATCTGAGCTCATACGACTCTTCTCTACTGGAGGTCTTTTCTGAGATAGGGAAGGATTTGCATTTGTGGGTCATGATTTGCATGTTGCTATAGCCTGCGAGAGAGGAAACAGAGAGGTAGAAACAGAAAGAAAGGAAGCAAACATCAGAGTGAAGGGGGAGAAAGGGAGGCTGAGATGGAAAAGAGAAAATAAAGGAAGAGGAAGAAAGATGAAAAGAAGGGGAGAGGGGAGGAGTGCTTCCTGCAGAGAGAATGGAGAGGTGAGATGGAATCAGTGTGACATTGAAATCGGGGAGGAAATGAGTATCACGGGAGTGAAAGTGAAAAGCGTACTATAGATACAAGGTTTGCGTGTGTGACGGCATCTCTGTTTGAATGAGTATTGGTTTGCATCTGTGTGTCCTTGATTCCTGTGGATTGTCATTATAGTGCCACATGGGGCCAGTGCCAATTATATTCACACTGAGACTGTAAACCACACACCACCAGAGACAGAGGGAGTTAAACAGAGCGACGCTGGTTTCAGAATGCATTAACATGCATGTATATGTTCAAACAAGCATGAAAACAGTCGCTCATGCGTGAGTGTGCTGTACAGTTTCCACATCAGGTGGCCAACCTGCTTTCTAAACCAAGTACACTCGAATTATTATTCAAAACTGAGTGAATGACTGCAGCCCAGTGGTATGCTATATCAGCTTATGTTATTTTAAAATCCTCTGACTGTGTTTGAACGAGAACCGGGAATGACACATTCAGACCCCACTGACCTTGTCGGGTCATTTGACCAACCTTCAGCCTTCAACTGCTGGCTTCATACGATCAGAGTTAACACTGAAGAGTCACACATGTTGTGGGAAGCACAGGAATGTGTTTAAACAGACTTGGCAGCTGTAATGCATAAACACACATTAGAGAGTGAGATGTAGCTCTGTGAGCTTTGATGTGAGAAACCAACACTGTTCAATGTCAAAGTCACCGCAAAGAGATCGACTCCTGTATCAAAAATACAAATATAAATACAAATATCAACACACAAAAATGTTATCTGAACACATCATATGATCAAAAGATTCTGAGAATCTGGAGAAATCACTGTATGCGGGGGACGAGGTTAAAAATCATTGTCCCCACAATCTTCAGACCGTCAGACAACACAGCAGTAAAAACAGACCTGCGCCTGTAATCACAATCATTGTCTGGGTTTAGGAACACGTCCAGAAATCTCTTAGTTAGATCATAGTTTGCAGAGTCCTCCACAAGTACAGACAGACTCGTGTGACGAGACTAGGCTGAAAATGTACGTTAAAAGTGCAGAGCATTTACCAAGTACATCCCATTATATTTTACAGTATAACATAATATTTTACAGTGTAACACACACCGTTCATTTGTTGGAAGTTCCTTGTGGTCTGGTTTATCTGAGACAAACAAACAGATCTTTAAAGAGTTGCAGCTGAGCATAAGAGTGCAACATGGACTGTACTATTACGTAGTATAATAGCCAGCCTGACCATGGCTCTGCAGCGTCATTGAAGTCCTGAGAAACAGCCATCCACTATTCATAACAACGGATTTCTATTGAGGGTCATGGAAATCTGCTGGAGCCGATCCCAGCTTTCTTCTGTGAAAGGCAGGATTGCAGATGGTCACATTATCAAGAGACACAATATATCCCCACTCGGTCTACAGTGGCATCAATAAAGAATGAATTTTTGCCACATTTGCTCTGATCTTTGTTTAAGAGAGGTCTAACTGTATGTTTGTATTTTTTTCAATGTAATTTTGAAGGATACTGACATTTTGCTTGTTTTTCTTGCTGGTTTACATCTTTTCAGTTCCAGGTCAAGTGTGGCTTCAATGCCATTACAAGGTATTTTTCACTGGCTTTATCTTGTTTTATTGGTTTGAGTAAATTTTGTGAATCGTTTCATCACAACATATTATTCTATATCCATTTCTATGGATACACAGCTGGAAGAAACACCCACCAAATAGAAAAGTTAGGCTCACAGACTGCAGAAAAAGAGTACTGCAAACCTTCTGCGTATTTCTGGCATGCTGTATTATTAACGTCATCTCCTTTTATCTGCATTTTTCTCTTTTAATACCTTAATCTCCTACCAATCTTGGTTTGCCTCCTCCTTGCAGCTCACCCTTTGTTGGTTGCTGCAGTTCTTTCTACTTCTCTCTCTGGGTTTTGGGGTCTTTTAACCTTCATTTGATACGATTCAATAGCGCTTTTTAATCCCCAAAGAGAAATCATATTTTGAAAGTATAAAGGATGGAGATTAAATAATAATAAGTGGGAGAAATAGACAT
The DNA here is from genome assembly GCA_014839995.1 of Xenentodon cancila. Classification (NCBI taxonomy): domain Eukaryota; kingdom Metazoa; phylum Chordata; class Actinopteri; order Beloniformes; family Belonidae; genus Xenentodon; species Xenentodon cancila. Next base: position 20,188,566 of record CM026214.1, on the reverse strand, counting down.
ATTATAAACTTTCTCTATACAATGTATTGCATAAGGCTGTCATTGTAGAAATAGCCTCATATTAGTCCTTATTGAAGCAAACATGAGGATACTTCTACTGAATACATATGAGATCTTTAGTGATCTACTGGTTTTTGACATAGAAAGTGGAGATGTCAGTCTGACTAATTTATGATTTCTCCAAATAAGATGAATCTGTGGTGGTAAAAATTGAATTTGCGAAGACCGTCCACTGCCATAGATACAGCAGGATTAGGATACCCCCACTGATTTTTGAGCAAAGTGTAAATCCGGTGTAAATCAGGCTAATAATTCAATCGTGCATCAGTAGTTGCAGTATCTCTAATCTCCATCTCTGTTTTTCCCTTTCCAGTTCAAGCTCATTAGCTGCCAATCTTCTGATCTTCTACCTTCTTTCTCTCCCTCCCTTTCCCAGGGATTCTCTCTCTTGTTTTGCATGTTCTGTTCCCTTTGCTTTCATCTGCCCCTCTCCCCTTTTCATGTGTGTCTTTTCCTTACTCTCTCCACTGCTGTTTTCCCTCGTTTTGTGCCAGAACTCTGATGTGACCCTCCAGTGATGGCAAAGCTACAATAAACAGAGTCCCGCAACCATTCTGGTGTTTAAAAGGAAGCCGCCATGAGCTGAACATAAACTTTGGGAATAATCTGGGAATCAGTACCCAGGTGTAAGCAAAGGAATAAACACAAAAAGAAAGCATGAAGAGTAAATAGTAAGAAAGGCGCAAAAAATAACATTTAAAAATCAAATACAGAGCATTTGATTAACATTTCTGCAGCAAGAATGAAAAAAAAAGTATAATTCAGTGAACCAGTGAGCTTGGACATAAGTGGGCTCTTCTGTAGATCCCGATTCTGTGATGATCCTTGTGCCAGAGCTGCTGAAAGTCAACCAGCTCTCAGAGGAGAAACATCCAGAATAAGCTTATTAATATACCAACACAGAGGCTGATTACAGCTGCAGTGAAGCACCAGAGCAAACGCAGAGACTGGAGGACAAAAACATACACTTGCTAAGGCAGAAGTTGCAGAAGTGCAGGGTGGATGGTTGATTAGAGACACAGTGGTGTTCTACCATCGTTCACAAGGCTTCTTACCAAACCAGGAGTATTGCAGAGCCTTTATTTTGCCCAACTTTTTACCAGGACTTCACATGTTAGGCAATATTACATATTTGCGCTAACTATGTATGAAGTGGACTAACTAATCACTTCTAAGTCTCGTGAAATTTAATGTTAGGCGTCTCTTCTTCTGATATCCTTCTGAAAAGGATCTGTGATGCCACGCAGAATCTCATGTGTTTGCGCTCGTCTTTCAGGGTGAGAATCATCTCATCGGCTTCTGGCCTGATGATGTGATGTCAGACTCTAAAAGTGGGTGCTGTGAGCTTCATGTTGAACATCGAGCTGAAACTCTGTCTGACTCGTTGCCGTGGTTGACTTTCTGCCAAGTGCATCTACTACGTGCAGTGGCTTATCTATTTCTGAGTTAAGCTGCAAACTTTGAGCTGAAAAATCTCCTCAGAGGTTAAAGACACTGCGGAGTTTGGTTTTCTTTCTTTTTTTGTTATTTTTGGTGGCGTCTTAAGCTTTGTCTTTGCAAACTGCTGCCAGCTCCTGTACAATTGGCAAAGCAACTCAGACAAGACACAACGTACTAAGAAGTATTAAGTAAGCTTCTTATCTTGTTAAAGAGTTCTGCTCATTTCTCTTTGATCATTTCATCATGTCCCGTTTTTACCAACACCTGCCGCACAATTGTTTTGCATTTCAACACATTTGAGTTAAAAAAAAAAAAAAACTAGAGTGAACAGAGACTGCAACCACGCATGATAATCTTAGGTTTGACCACTAGGGGGCTTTGAGTCTAATGTTTACGTCAGCATGTGAGCCTAGAGCAAGTCCTAAGCTCTGATCGTGAAGTAATGGCCATTCCACAAAAGTTCCCAGTTGGAAAACTCAACTTTAAAAATGGCGAAGTTACATTTGTTACTTGCAAAGTAGAGGCTACATGTGAGCATGTTCATAATGATTATGTAATCGATTATGTAATGATGATGTCTCTAGAAATGTCTGCTAGGTGCCACGTTTGAATTTTGGAGAAGTGTGCCTCCGCGTGAGTCATATCGGGGAGGTTAATATCTGCTTGTACACCATTGTGTGATCTTTGAGTTGGGATTTGCTAGTTCCCAGTGGGAAAACTCTTCTTTAATGCCTGCCAAAGATAAATTTCTGACTTAGAAAGTGGAGAAACCTTGCAAGCCCTGACCTCAAAACCATGATAGCAGCCCAGCATATGAAGCCTTTACCTGCTGCAGTACTATTCTGTTTATTAGCACATCTGTCAGTTTGGGTCTCGTCAAAGGGGACACATGATGCTCTTTTACACAAGTTGATAAAATTTCAAGAGGTTTTACTTAAAATATCTGAAAGATACTTTGCTCAAAATACCACAGAGATGCAACACAAAAGCCCCTTTTTTTTTCCTAAAGCACTGTATTTACACTTCTGTTGACATCAATCGGTTCTCAAGGCTTAGCCACTACGTTTGATTGCATCCTCTCATCCATAAGGTGGACCTCTTTAGAAATCCAGTTTCACGGCTTTGTGCTACCCACTTCAAAGATGCCAAAAATACAGCGTAATGTGAGATTAGGTGGAGATGAAGATGGGAGAGATGGGTAATTCCACTGTGATCTGTGTCAGTACCCAACAAAGCTGAATCTGACAAATGTGCAGACCTTGGTGCCCCCAAACAAAGCGACAGGGTTGTGTTATGTCAAGTTTTTGATATGGTTGTTATATCAGAGACTCAAATACATGCTCTAAGGCACATATATATTTTTGTCTCATATGTTCCTTTTAAGTCACTATGGCTGGTACATTAAGGAAATAAATTATAGTTTGTTATCATTGTAGCAGCAGGATAAAAGCACCTAATTGTTTTAGATCCTTGAAAGTGGAGTGAAATCCACCAGAAAACAGAGAACATGACGAACAATCCGCTCCGATATTCATATTGGTCATGCTCCTTTTTAACACACTTTTTTTGTTTTACTGCAAAGTGTCAGCAATTATTGTAAAATAAATGAAAAAAAAAGAGTGAAAGCGCCGTCTTTGTCCCTCACTTGCACACAGCTGGCCACTCATGTTGTGAAGTGGGTTTGAATGTCAGAGCCAACTCTGTACAAATGTACACAAATTGTCCGAGTGGATGGTTTATGAGTCACCCTGTCTAGGGTGGATCCCTGCCTCCGGCCTGTAATGGGCTGATATAAGCTCCAGCAGACCCCTGTGACCCTGTATAGGATCAAACGGGTATAGAAAATGGTTGGATGGTTTATGAAGCTTTTGGACCAGCTAGTAGGCAGTTCTTGCTGAAGTACCATTACTGGCAGTCAGCAGGATACGAACTCTGCGGCAGCGTTAATGTTTGAACAGAATGTTGTGGTAATGGAAGGTGTGAGGATCTTCATGTTCTCGTGTCTGTAGAGAGTGAATTTAAAACACTTGGAACCCTGCAGAGGGCAGGTATAAAGCACAAAAGGGGCCTCAAAATAACTTCACGCACATCCATATTTGCAAAACAGTGAAAAGAGTGAAGATGCCTGCTTTTATGTGCATTTGTGTGCGTAGATGCGTGCATTGATCCAGGGGGTGCTGTGGATTTTCTCTGTCATTTCAAGGGCGCCAAAACCCACTCTGCAGCTTCTCACAAAAAGCAGTCATGACAACCATCCCAGTCACACAAGCACACACACATGGCAGTGGTAAGCACTGCAGCAGCATGAAGACATGATTCATAAACTGCAGCTCGATGGAGACAAATGAGGGCGCGCACTGGCAAGACATTGTCAGCCTGTGCTGCCTCAACCTGCGGTGTATTGAGCACATGAGGGTGTTTGTTGTTTTTGAAATGTCAAATGAAGCTTTAAAAGGTTATGTTATGTCTCTCTCCTCCTGCCTGCAGCACCCCAAAAGTAAGAGGTTATATTTGATTTTCAAAACTACCCTTGTTGTGGAAGCGTCAAAACATGCAGTCCCTTAAATGACCACTTGGAATTGGCTCCAAAAGTGAGTGATTTTTCTATTGAATCCCTTATTAAAAAACATTACAGCTGAAAGAAACATATTTACAGGCTGGTACACAGTCTCTATAGTTAGATTTTAAATCCATGACCACTGTACTTTTACAAAATCAGGGGGGTTGTTTTTTTTCCAGTGAAGCTACTGAACCAAATGCCGAGCATAAGACCACCAGGCTTTTTCCATGTGTAAATGACACAAAACAGTCATATATACCAAATTGCTGCATGGGTATTAGATGTTAGATGGAAGAAATTTCAAGCCTTAAGGCTGCAAGATACTGTTAGAATCTTTTCAGTGTTTGGAATATGGGTTCACTGTTCATACATGGAAAGGCACTTTGCACTCCTTTAGAGGCAAAAAAAGAGGGTGTTTTTATGAGTAAGGAGCAATGAGCGGATCAAAGGGAAAATGTCTTGTGAAGAGGGTATGAATGTGTGAGTGTTGGTGTGAGCATGTGTGTATCTGCAGGATTGTGATATGAGGCGCTGCAGGGCCTCCGACTGAGGTGCAGCGTGCGGCTGTACATTAAATGGCAAGGATTAGCCATGACTGCTGCAGGCTCGCCGGCAGTGTTACTGTTATGGAGCGAATGAGGAGGATTCGGCTCCATTTTAGCTCCGTTATTTTGTCATAATGAGGCATAACCCCTCTCACGGAGGACTCAATATTTTTCTGGTAAATGCATTAGGCCAAAGGTAGCCAAGGTGCTGAAGACGAGGGGGAGGAAATGACAGAAATGGAAAGAACATCTGCGTATCCGTGTACGCCATCAAATATCTGGGAAATAAAAGAAACAACAAAGAAATGTGGTGAAATAACTCTGTTTTTTTACTTGTCAAGAACTTTGTTCACTGCTTGTTATTTTAAAAAGTGCTAAATTAATTCAATAGACTCATCTTAAGATGGGAATCGAGGTAGACGAATGGATGAATAATCAAGACTTAAAATATGTATATAAAATTTGCAATGTTTTTTTTGGGGGGGGGGCGGTGGCATAAATTTGATTGATAACAAACATTTCCATCTACACATTTCAAACTATTTTATAAATGCAGACAGATTAGGTTGTTTAATTTCATGGGCTCATGGCTGGACACTAATGGAGGATTTATGTGTACTTTCAAATTATGAATGATATTCCTAATGAATGGAACCCCAATTCCAAAAATGTGGAGATGGTACTGAAAAGGCTCATTTAAAAAAAATACAATATTTCACGTTCAAAAAGTTTCAGACAGTAAAAAGAACTTTGCGTTTTCTATCGTCTCGTTTACTTTATTTGCAAAAAAATCCACACTGAGGGACGAAAATGTTAAATCCACCAATGAACAATAGAGTTTTAGAGACATATGGACATATGATAACACTGAATATATTATGTAAAATACAGCCTTGATCATAAGCTAGATAACTGGTGGTGGGGTAAAGTTTCTCTAGTTTTAGAAGCACTGATGAGGAGAAAAGCAGCTGCACCAAAGACGACAGTGTGGATTCGTGTTATCTGCAAACATAAACTGGATTTGGGAGAGATTAGGCTAATCCAAACTGCAGCTGTAGATGGAGCATTTTCAGGTGGACTTCAGCCTGAGGAGGCAGTCTGACAGCCTGCTGGGGGGAGAAACTCTGAGGCTCACTTTCTTCACACTAAAGCTTTCCTGTTTATGTCACAGCATCTCGCTAAACTCATAATGTCAAGCCCTGGAAAGTGGGACATCAACAAAATCAACATACTCTTCCATTGTGTTTATTGTCTGTAGTTGGACGAGGTGTTGTCAAAGCGTTCATGTTAAATATCTTTTAACTTCCACAGCCAGTCACTCCCATTGCCTGCTATGTTAGAAAATGTTTTGACTTTGTATTTAACGAGAACAGTGGGTGTTTTTCTTTGAACGGGAGTCTGCTAGAGCCTCTCTGTTTTTAGCATCATCATCATCATCATCATCATCATCGTCATCATCGTCATCATCATCATCATCAACATCATCATCATCGTCATCATCATCATCATCATTATCATCATCATCAGTCATAAAGAGTCGGTATAAGATTAGCTGAAGTTACTTGGGAGGACGAGTCATTTGGAAATTGATTTCATCAGTCAGAATAGCTGATGAGCTATTCGATAAAGAAAACCCTATTTAAACTTTGAAAAATTACAGGCAAATCTATTTAAACTATACAAGTTTTCTTCCAACATTTAAACACAGCATATTTTATTGTTGGGTTTGAGTTAAAAATCTCCAACTACAACCTTTTTTTTTTAGATTATAATCCATGCCTTTGTGAAATAGTTTTCAATTCAAATAGATTCAATTCAATTTTATTTATATAGCCTCTATTACAACACAAGTTATCTCTAGGCGCTTTCCAGAGACCCAGAACATTATCCCTGCCGAAGGCCAGCCGGGTAGAGGAGGAAGAGAGGAGATAGGAAAGAGAGAATGAAGAACAGAGAGAGGAGAGACACAAATATATTGTCAAAGGTACAAAAGACAAGATAGGTATATTAGTATTAAGTATCTGTTAACTGGAGAACTAAGACTTCCATGTATATATGACTGATACAGGTGGTGATCTACAGAGACGACTCTGTAAACAGGTGTAGACAGCAGACACTGAGGTGGTCAGAGGGTGGGACTGCAGGTCAGGATGTCAGCAGGTCTCCAACAGAGACATCTACACAGACAGGTGGAGGTAAACACTGGGATGGTCAGACGGTGGGACTGCAGGTCAGCATGCAGCTCCTGAGGTTCTGGCCTGCAAACATGTAGAGAAGAGAAAAAGAGGGGACAGACCAGCACAACAAACTACAAGAACAATGGAGCACAATCATGTTTATGAGATACTTCTAATTAATAACTGAGGATTGATCTGAAGAAGGGAAAGAGAAACAGAGGAGGTGAGGGACACCAGTCAGTGGATCATGTTGGGGTCCCCTTGCAGCAGGTCTACAGCAGCAGATCTAGGAGGAAGCTGTTTAAGACCAGCTGCTCTAGTCTGGTCCTGCAGCTGCAGTTATGACTACTGGCCCCAACACACTAAAGTACTAACTATATGCTTTACTAAACAGAAATGTTTTAAGTTTGGTTTTAAAGGTGGAGGTGGTGTCAGTCTCCTTCACCCAAACTGGAAGTTGGTTCCAGAGTGATGGTGCCTGATAACAGAAATCCTGTCCTCCAAATCTACATTTGGATCCTCTAGGAACGGCGAGTAAACCTGCACCCTGATAACAGAGAGCTCTATTAGGAAAATATGGTTCTATCAGGTCTTGCAAATATGAAGGCACTAGGCCAGTTTGGACTTTATACACAAGTAATACAATTTTGAATTGGATTCTGAATTTTACAGGGAGCCAATTGAGGGAGGCTAACACAGGAGAGATGTGGTCCAAGGCCATAAGAAGGTTAATCGTGACTGATTGAAAAACTTCAAATAGATAATTTCTATACAAATGGTCACACAGCTGGCTTGCAACTACCTTTTCCAGAATGTTAGATATAAATGGAAGGTTGGAAATTGGTCTATAATTAGCTCAAATGTCTGGGTCAAGAGAGGGTTTTTTAAGTAAAGGATTTAATTACTGGAACATTAAAAACCTGTGGCACATATCCTAAGATTAGCGTTATATTGATCTGGTCCAGTATTGTCGCACCAATAAGAGAGAAAACATTTATGAGTAGTCAAGTTGGGATGGGGTCTAACAGACACAGGATGATTTAGCTCTATTGACGACTGAGGTCAGCTCAGGGAGGTCTACAGGAACAAAACAGTCTAGAGTCAGGTCAGAGCCTAAGGGAGTTGCTGAAGCTGAAGAAATGCCCACAGCCACTGCCGGATTAGCCTGGTTGATTTCCTCTATAATTCTGACAATTTTAATGCTAAAGAAGCTCATAAAGATTTCATTACTGAGAGCTGCAGGAACACATGGCTCAACAAAGTTTTGAGTCTTTGTCAGCCTGGCTACAGTGCTGAACAGAAAATGTGGGTTATTTTTATTATCCTCTGTCCTCACTATCTTTCCATGTGCCATAAGAATCTACAGACCTACAAGAGTACCACTTCCTTTCCATTTTATGCAATTTTTTTTTTCAGCATACGAATATGCGAGTTGTACCAGGGAGTTAAGCTCCTATGGTTAGAGACCCTCTTTCTCAAAGGAGCAATTGAATCTAAAGCTGAGTGCAGCAAATCTGCAGCGTTACTGACAAGGAATTTAACAACTGCAGAGGTAGAACCGAGGTCACAGCCCTCAAGTGCATCACTATGTTCCACTGTAGGAAGATGAAGAGCAGTGGCCTCCCTAAATTTAGTAATAGCTTTATTGGATTAACATCTGCTAAAGTAATACCTCCTATTTTGCGCTTTGAAGTCGACAGTGTTAAATTTAAATGTTATTTAATAGTGGTCGGATAGGAGGGAGTTTACAGGCGACACTGACAGATTATCGGGTTCTACACCATAGACGAGGACGAGATCTTGAGTATGATTAGGGTAATGCATCGGTATGTTTACTTTTTGTGAAATGCCCATCGATTCTAGAAGATAATTAAAAGCTAACTTAAAACTATCATTGTCAACATCCATATGAAAGTTAAAGTTGGCCACTATGATGACTTCGTCTTTATCAATAAACTAGATAGGAAATCAGACAACTCAAGATAAGGACCAGTACGAGGCCAGTAAACTACCACCAACAAAACTGGCTTCTTTGATTTCCAGCTCTGGAGTTTTAGACTAAGCATGAGGCTTTTGAACATATTATAATTGCATTTAGGTTTAGATTTTATTTGAAGATTGGAGTTGTAGGTCGCCGCTACTCCTCCACTTCGGTCTGTGCTTTGGGGAATATGATAGTTAAAGTAACTGGGCAGCGACGTACATTTAAACTAACATACTCTTCCTCTTGTAGCCAAGTTTCTGATAAACAGAAAATATCACTCCGGGTCTCAGTAATTAGATCGTTTACTAATAGAGACTTGGAGCTTAAAGATTGTATATTTAGTAGTCCGCATCTAACCTTTTGGTCTTTCATTGGCACTAAACGCATATTAGTTTTTATTTTTACAAGGTTATTTTGATTAAGGCCTCTATCACGTTGTGCTTGGTGAACTTCTGGAGGACGGGGAATCAACACCGATTCTATTTTGCTTGGCACCTTGTTAGAATCACTAATTAAATCATTTTAGTTTAGTGTTTTTTTTTTTCTTTTTTGTGTGTGTCTGTGTAGACGTTGCATGGCCACATGTTTTGAGGACCCAAAGTTAGGTACCAGTCTTACAGCTCATTTGTACATTTTTGCTTTTCACTCATGGACCACGTGGATCATGTACCATTTTAAACTAATTTCTCTCCAAACGATAGATCAGAAACACACAGTGGTATTTGCAGGGTCAGAATATCAGGAAAACTCACTGACCACTGTTCAGTGTAGCATGAACAGAGAAGTGGAGTTGTAGTCAGAGCTAACCAGGCATGAAAGACTATCGCAGGACTCCATTTCCAATTTTGAGACAGAGACGAGGAGCTCTGCTCGTTCTGAAGCAACCCAAAGCTCATCAGGGATATCATCAGCTTCTCATGTTGTGGATGAATTTTGCTCCATTATATTATTCTTGCTGAAGGTGGTTTCACAGCTATTCATTTATGGAGTCAGATAACTAAACACTAACACGCTGTAATATGCCATCTGTTTTGTTTTTCATCAACAATTTTATTTACCTCATTAAAGACCTGGTAAGGACTACAAGGACTACTCACTGAACAAATATACCTGATTTCACAATCATATTCGTATAATGGTGGTAATGCATCACATTTTTAGACAACCAGCAGCAAAAAAAAAAACCTTTTAAAAGTGAAAGATTAGTTAGTAATAATAATCACGATGGACAATATGCTTTCAAAAATTGCAAACAGATTAGCACACGACATGAATTGAAATTAATAAAGTTCAGTTAACTACACAGAAATCAGGTGTATTTAAACAGTTTATTGCTTGACAGCTTAATTTTTACTCAGTTAGATAAGACAGTGAGGGAAAGAATATATAAAAATAATCGTGCCATTTTTGGTGTGTTTTTTTCCTTAAAAATGTTTCCCCACACTTTGTATTCATTCAGACATTTTTTTCAGTGTTTTAGCCACTTTTGTAAAAGTGTAGTTTACCAATTTCCACAATAATCCCTTGCACATCTCTAAAACTCAGCTTTGCTTGTGCGTTGACTGATTTGAAAAGAGACAAAACCTCTGCAAGAGGGTTTAAAAGCAGCAGCTATGATATGACATGTGACGACTTCATTAAAAGGAGTGCATTTGTATTGGGTCTTTGTGGTGTTTGGCCAAAACATGTCACATTTAGTTCATTGAGACTTTGGGAAACTGTCAACTTTGGAAAAAGCATGTCTCACCCACGTACTTACAGAGACAGTGGAGACCGTCAGGAAACGAGTGGAGCAACATGAAACAATTAAAATACGGGACTAGTTTTACTCCAGACCAGATCTAATATCTTGCTGGACCTCTGCCTCTCCACCACGTCCAGATGTACCATGGGTTCTCCAGTGTCACCCACTGTTTCCAGCATCCACACTTTCCACATTGAACAACAACAAATCACTGGTTCAGATATGTGTGGGAAACCTGGATAAAACCAAACCCTAGAAGAAGAGACCTTCACTGAGCACACCAACTTAGAAAACAACTTAGAATATCAACTTCATCAGTTAGGACACATAGAAAAACAAACCATTTTTGGACTGTGCTGTATGTATTGAGGAGGGTAGAAGTCGTATACTGTCAGAACAAAAGCTGGGTCAGCCAAAGAAAACATCCAAACAGAAACTGAGCAGTGTTGTATACACAGTCCAGCGCCGGTAGGAATGAATGAACCTTTAAACAGTAACTCCACAAAGGCATTGCACAACACAGAAGAGCCAAGCTTTAGTAGTCCGCCTATGGATAAGGAAAACTCTTTTGAAGACAATAAAGTACACATTATGGACAGTGAAGACAGATGTTTGAGTGAGGATTAAAAGCTCGGCCCCTTAGTTCCAGTGAAAGGAACTCTGAATGCTTCAGCAGACCAAGACATTTTGGACAATTCCATGCTCCCAACTTTGTGGGAACAGTTTGGAGGTGGCCCCTTCCTCTTCCAACATGACTGTGCACCAGTGCGAAAAGCAGGTCCATAAAGACCTGGATGACAGAGTCTGGTGTGGATGAACTTGACTGGCCTCCACAGAGTCCTGACCTCAACCCGACAGAACACCGTTGGGATGAATTAGAGTGGAGACTGAGAGCATCAGTGTGTGACCTCACAAATGCACTTCTGGAAGAATGGTCAAACATTCCCATAAACATACTCATAAACCTTGTGGACAGCCTTCCCAGAAGAGTTGAAGCTGTTACAGCTACAAAGGGTGGACCAATGTCGTATTGAACCCTATGGATTAGGAATGGGAGGTCACTGAAGTTCATATGCAAGTCAAGGCAGGTGAGCCAATACTTTTGGCCATATAGTGTATGTTAAACGTGAAAAAACCGAAAGGACCCAGATTTCACCTGTCAAACGCCTACAATGCAGCCTTGAATCTTCTATCCAGATGGTCTCACAACCATTTGCCCCTTAATTCACATGAGCAAACCAGGTAAAGAATGTACAGAGGACAAAGAACAGATTTAATGAGAGGGTCTGTGATTTGCAAACAACTTCACAACATATGAACTAGAAGCTCAACACCGGACTGTTTAAAGTGAGGATGCCTTTGGAAAAGAAGACAAAATGTCTTCAAGAACCAAAAAAAAAAAAAAAAAAAGAAACAAAGAAAAAGAAATAAGAAAAGGAATTGCCTTGTTTCAAGCCTTTAAGAGTTACCATGGCCTGGAAAAGAGAGTGTCTACACCAGCATGTCTGCCTGTGTCCCATCATGGCGGTGAATTCTCATTCTCTACATAGAGTCTGTACATGTGCTCTGTCATGTTCGCTGTCAGCTGCTGAAATCCTCCGTAATGAATCCAGCCATCTCCAACAAGCATGGTCTCGCGATTACAAGCTCAACGATGATATCAGATGAATGAAAACCTTGCGTGTTAAAGGGAGTGGCAGTTGAATCTGTTTCGCAGCTGTGAAGCATGTTGGCAAAAACGACCTGTTCTGGGGAGATTAAAGGTGCAAGATCATCTGACGGAGTCGTATGAGCAGAAACATGCAAACGAAAACAATAATCAGTGATAAATGAGGAAGCCTGTGAAAGTAATGTCTCCAGTCTCTGAAGATTGCTCCTACTGGGAGTTTAAATTGATGCGGTTATCGCTAAAGAAACAGTGGCTGAGCTGGGCTCTACGTGACAGAGTGTGTGTGTCCAAGCTAAGCCAAACGATGCCGACACATATCTGATTGAAAAGACTCTAACAATAAAAAGCCAGAGCTCTTGTAAAGCATTATGGGACTTCTTGGAACACACATACAGGACTTTTCCACCAAAGCAATTCCAGTGTGGATTCAGAACCAGTCCTTTGTAGAAATACACAGTTCAGGAAAGGGAGTTTTTAAGTCACTGGGAGAGAAGTGAGGATGTGACTTTGAGTATATGAAAAAGTAAAATGCTCCAAAATGAACCAGCTCTAAACCGGTTTTAGTACCAGCACCAGCACCAGCACCAGCACCAGCACCAGCACCAGCACCTGCACCTGCACCAGCACCAGCACCAGCACCTGCACCAGCACCAGCACCAGCACCAGCACCAGCACCTGCACCTGCACCAGCACCAGCACCAGCACCTGCACCTGCACCTGCACCTGCACCTGCACCAGCACCAGCACCTGCACCTGCACCTGCACCAGCACCAGCACCAGCACCTGCTTCAAAGAAAAAAGTTAAATGAGGAACAAGGAGCCATAAAAACCAGCAAGTCTCAAAAGCAGATGAACAAAAATGCTGTTTTCAAAACCACATAAAGCAAACTACTGACCTGCATGGTTTAGATGAATGGATCATCAGCAGCTTGTCATCATAATCTGGCCAAGTCGCTTTGAACCTGGAAAAATCTCAGACATGCAGGGTAGTGGCCTACCAGGTCCTGGATAGGTAAACACTGGTCTCAGGGTTTTGATTGTTTTCTATTTTTTGTTAGTTTTCTTAGTTTGTTTATAAAATTGCACAGTGAATACTGCTCATGGAACTAGTGTTCAGTACGTACTGTCTACTGACAGAGCGATCGTCTTTGGTACATAGTATGCCACCATAAAAACAAAGATGCCATGACTGGAAGCCAGTCACATGACCGCTATGGCAGGCTTCCATGGTAGTTGCACTAGACTGGCCAGTTGTGTAATGGGAATTTTTCCTGAACTGTCAGCGTCCAGGTATCCCTTCCATGCTGCATTTTACATACTACATTTTGGCGATATCAGTAGATTTTATTCCTCCGTAGCACGTGATGGCAGCACATTAAATTGACGACAGCACATAAATGACACATTTCCTTTTCGGTCCGAGACCCACATACATGCACACGTACAGTGCCACATCACATCAAGTCATATTTGGAGAGCATGTTTAACGTAATCACACTCAGCCATGCGTGATCCTCAGAGGGGGGAGTCAGGTCTGTTGTGACAGGCAGTGTGCCGACTGACGGCCACAGGGTTTAGAGCGCACCGACCAGCACCCTGCTGCTTTTAGTGCACTCAGAGACACACTGTCGCTTCACATACACATGACAAAGACCTGTGCAGAGTGACAGCAGAGCCGGACGTGTGGACGGACACAGAAGGAAGCCAGACAAAGAAGGCTGCTGGGCGACACAGAGCGCCTAATTGCATGGTTCACTTGGACATCATTTACCTGTGAGGTGGCAGCACCTCTGTCCCATCAGATTTGTCCAATGAAAAACTCACAGAGGAATACTTTGTTTAAGCATTGGTGCATCCGCAATAATAGGAGTTATATGTATCTTGCTTAGAAAAAGTATTATCTTCATTAATACTTCAGTGACAGCAGCATAAGTTTTTTTCACGTTCACTCGCTCTTAGCGAGTCAGTCAGTTAGTCATAGTGTGATAAATAACAATTTTCAGAAATAGTTTATGAGAAAAGAAGTGTCCAGATGTTGTCCAAAGCTGCAGTTTTCTTGACTAACATTACTAAGTCACATATTCACCAGATGTGACATTATCCTTTGTTTTCTATTACCTTTTGGACTTTGCCTGGTTCTTAAAACACATCCCAAAGCCCAAGTCGGCTCAGTTCATGAATTTTAGCACATGCTTGGACCACCTAAGCACTTGTAAGTGCTGTAGCTGAGTCACAGGTGCCAGAAGTGGCTCAGGTGAGCCCCAGAGGTGTCAGCTAACAGGAGCTCTCTTCTCGGTGAAGCCAACAACCACAGTCAAAATCAACATCCTAATAACTCCATATGTTTTCCTTTTTTACATGTTGTGAATGTACATTTACCTCATGTAGAACTAACTATGTGCAAGAAATTATATTTTGACGAAACACCACTACCTGGGTGTTTGTCTGCAGCAGCAGCACTGTTGCCAGGCAATGAGCAACCAGAGAGTTTGTGAAGTCAGCGGGAACTATTAGACTGCCAGCACCAAAGTTTACAATCAGCTGTGACAACTTGTGGATTGTCCAAAGTGTATTCTGGTTCGAAAAACATACGGGTCTGGATCTTTGTGGGGCCACAGATGGCAATAACGTTTGTTAATTGTGTGTATCTGTTTAAACAAAAATGTAAATAAGAACAAGTTATTAAGAAATGTATTTTCATCATCTATATTTTAACTGTATAAACAAACTTAAAAAGCGCGCATATGAAGAAGATTAATCAGGGAACACAGTGTCTCTCGCCCTGGCGTGAGTTACTGGGATCCCACTCTGGAGCCAGACCTGGGCAAGGGGGTTGTTTGAGAGTGCCTGATGGCTGGGCCTTCAGCCATGGGTCCTCGGAAAACTGATGTGGGTTCACCCTCTCACCTACAGGAGCTGTAGGCTGCATGCTCACATGGTGAGAAGCCTTATAGGTCTCCTCATATAAGGTCATCTAGATAGAATGCTTCTTAAACAAATAACTTTGGAGTGGATGGACGGACGGACGGACGGACGGACGGACGGATGGGTAGATTTTGTAGCAAAACAATGACAAATTCATTCAAATTTTCCAGTAACTTAAAATTAATTGAGTGACCAAAAGTTTAATAAACAACATTCTCACATAAAAACCCTCATCTAGAAAAGTTGACACATGTAAAATATAAACAATACAACAATCATTCAAACTCCTGAACAAAGAAAAGTATAATCAAACAAGTTTATTTTTTCTTTAAAAAAAAAAAATATATATATATATATATATAAGTAGACTTTTAAACAAATGCCAGTAACATGTTAAAAAAAAACAGAAAACTGGGAAAGAAAAAAGAAATCTCAGCTTATTAATGGAGCTGTCAAGATTAATGCTACAGTAACATGTTAACATGATCCTGTTTAGAAAAAAAAGTGTCATTAAAGGAAGTGAATGTATAATTAGGTTTCTATTTCACACTCTTTTTAAGCTGATAATTAACTTTTTGAACAAGTGAGTCTGGTTCATCCAGCTTTTGATCGTATACTCTGGTAATACAGAAAGCACATCAAACTAGTGAGTTAATGGCAGGGCATGGCAAGTTTATTTGTATAGCACATTTCAGCAACAAGGCAATTCAAGGTACTTTAGATAATGAAAACATGAAAAGTAAAAAGAAGAAAAAAACATTGAGTTAGAGTGCAAAGGATTATTAAAGAAGCGTTAGACTTAAACCACAGTCACAATTTAGTACAGACATTAACATTGTTTAAATCTAGATTCAGAATGGTTTAAATAATTTAGTCATAGGCAGCTGTAAACAAATGAGTTTTCAACCTTTATTTAAAGGAACTCGGGGTTTCAGCATTCCTGCAGTTTTCTATAAGTTTGCTCCAGATCTGTTAAGCCTAAAAGCTGAATGCTGCTTCTTCATGTTTGGTTGATATGGCAACAACAAGTCTCTGATGTATTTTGGTCCTAAACCATTCAGTGATTTATAAACCATCATAAATATTTTAAAATCTATTCTCTGAGATACAGAGAGCCTGTGTAAGGGCCTCAGAACTGCAGTGGTCCACTTTCTTAGTTATAGTGAGAACTCAGGCAGCAGTATTCTGGATCAGCTGTAGCTGTCTGACTGACTTTTTAGGCAGACTTGTGATGACACTGTTGCAGTAATCAAGTCGACTTGAAGATAAATGGATTAGTTTTTCAAGGTCCTGCTGAGACATTAGTCCTTTGATCTTGGAGATGTTCTTCAAGTGATAGAACGCCGACTTTGTAATTGGTTTAACGCGTCTCTGAAGGTTCAGCAGAGTCCATGATTACACCGAGATTTCTGGCTTTATCAATGGTTTGTAGCTGTAATAACTGAAGCTGTGTGCTGACTCTTTAATGCTCTCAGCTTGTTTTTGTTCAACTGAAGAAAATGATGGCACACCCACTCATTGGTTTGTTCTATGCATCTACTCAATGATTGTATGGGCTCACTGTCACCTGGTGACCTGGTGACTGTAATGTAAGGTTGTGTTTTATCTGCATAGTTATGATAACTTATCTTGTTTTTTATTATTATATGAGCCAGCGAAAGCATGCAGATATTAAATAGGAGGGGTGATAGGATAGAACCCTGGGGAACTCCATTTGTAATTTTGCTTGATTCCAATGTAAAGTTGCCTATTTACATAAAATAGTCCCTGTCCTAAGTAAGTAAGAGTCAATCCAGGCAAGTATTGTGCCAGAAAGTCCGACTCAATTATCTAGTCGCTCCAGTAATATACCATGGTCAAACTGTGTCAATTTTGCATTAGAAACTTGTACAGATTGTTTTTTTAAAACAGTGGTTTGATGACTGCTGTCTTCAAGGTCTGGGTGAAAACACCTGACAAAAGGGATGAGTTTGAATGACATCCGCTGTGTAATGGTTTTGTTTCAATGACACAACATTGCTAAATTCTCTAATGTTTAAAGGTTTGCGGCTACAAACTCTAAAAGGCGGTCTTTAATGTAATCTGGCCTGCAGCAGACTTGCTTTGACTTCAGCTGTTTTGTCTTTAGAGAGAGTAAAAATTAAAGCTATCCAAGACTTTAACAGCTCTTAGCCTGTCTCATCCCTTAAGACCAATATGCTTTGGGAGACCCAACCAGGGGCAAAGTTCAGGCACACATACCCTTTCACCACAAGAAGGAAGCAAATTAAGGAGATTTAGTCGTCTACAAAACTCTTGTGTCACTTGTGTGTTGTCTCTCTTACGGCGCTTTGCGTGCAAGAGCTTTTTATGAATTTAATGCTGAAAAAAGCTGGATAAAATATGCTGCAGCTGAAAACAAGAGTGAACCAGAGCAGTAAAATAGTAGCTGGAAAGCATAAACCCTGTAATTGCAAAAATAATAATCAAAGATGCTTTAATCCATAATGGAGAAAAAAAAAACAAAAACAAACACAAGATAAAGCAGTCATGCTAAAAGCAATACCATATCAGCAGCTCTCTGACAAAGCAGCGTAAAAAGCTTAATAGATAGGTTTTTTAAATTCATGTGTACTGTATGTCACACTGTTTAACTCAGAGCCATCAAACTTCAAGCCTGGTTTCTCCAACTTCACCATTTTTGCTGTGAAGGTTCTTTTGTCTCTATTGAGAGTGTTTGGCTGGTTGATGCTACATTGGTTACATCAGCCTGTAGAACCCAGACGGATATCAAACGTTAGACAAGGTGATATACCATGTGAATGATAGTTTTACACATTATCTACACTTCAGATATTGAGGTACACCGCTGCAGTTAACAGATGTACAAAAACAAGTAACTACATCATTTACACATTTCACTGGACTGTCTTTTACATCTGTTTCTTTTAAAAAAAGTAGCTCCGTTCACGCCTGAATTGGAAACACTTGATGTGATGACCACAGAAAGTAGCAGGTCTTTGAATATAAACCAACATGATGGAGGTAACATCATTTTCATTACGATGTACTACCTCCACCTGACTGTCACTGTCACGTGTTTCCCGTCATCAGTCATCCAGATATTCCAGAATCATAAGACATGAGTCTCACAGCAACCCTTTCACCAGGCTACAAACAGAAATTATGACTCCTATTGCAGTTTTAACCTTTGTTATTTCAATCAGTGTAGATTACAAAGGTTAGTAATTGTTGAGTCTGCAAAGACAAATACTAGGTTGTCATTTTCTTTTAAAGGAACAAAAGGAGCATCTACCACTTCAATGACAAAATTAAAAAAATAAAGATACATATTACAAAAACCTCCTTTTCAGTCTCACTCATCTATTTGAGTAAAACTGTCAGTAACATGTTGAAACATGTTAATTCAAAATAATGTGTTATGACAGTTATGACATGTTGATGCATTTAACACCAAAATACCAGAGAGTAAAAATACTCCATTACAATACCAGACATGACGTCCATAAATCATAAATGAGCCAACTGCACTGTTATCAATTTAGCTCAGGTTTAGCGTTTTACCTGGTATTGATCCCCTATGTGACGGGAGGAAGTCATAGGACTTCTTGAACCTGGTTGCATTGTCTTAAGCGTATGTAATGTAACCTGATGCCAAAGGTGTGCTTAAATTTGCTATGTTGTTGTAACATGTCACTTGATTTACATAAGAAGAGTGTAAGCAAAGACATACATCTCACCTCTCAAACTTATTTTGTTAATATTGACCATCTTTTAGGCCTACATAGGGAAAAGCATCTAATTTAAATGCCATCAGAAAAAAATACATATTAATGTTGTATAATTTATTCATCTGGATCATTGCACAGCACAGAAACACAGAGATTTTGAGCCTTTGGCATTGTTAATGTTAGCATAATAATATTCATGGGAGTTTCTGCTTATAACACCATCGGACAGTTTTTAGTTGCTTTTAGAAACTTTTTGGATGCCCTCTAATGTTTTGTAAGTCTGTGCAACGTAAAGTGCCCCTGACAATAGTATGGCAAAGTGACCTTCAGATAGGGTTAAAGTATACTTGCTCAGTTATTTTACTTAGCAAATTCATTATTTCCACCACAGTTGCTGAATTTTTCCAAAGTTTAACATGTAATACCACTTCAAACCACATGGGGAACAGAATTGACAAAAGAGTCCTGTGTGACTCGGGAATGGTTTTGTAATGCTGCTTTGTCCTACTAGAGGTACACTTTTGTTGTGTTTTACTGCAGGGGCTGACACTTTCTTGTGATGTGTTGCCCCCATTTAGTTAGAAATGGCATTGTTGCATAGAGTGATTTTAATGTAGTGTTATTCAAACTATTTTGGGATGTGTTTGCCTATTTTTGCTCTTTATTTTATCACTAACTTTTCTTTTATTGTTTGTATTTGTGAAAAAAAAACACAACTTTAGGTCATTTTACTCTTTTATATTAGCTGAAAAAAATACTACTGCATAGCTGCAACTAATGTGTGATTTTAAAATATATTCCCATTACAATAGTTAACTTTTATAGCAGCACTCTCCAATTTTACTAGAATTGAATAGCCAGCATCATTTTGTTATTACCTGATTGTTGAAAGTATTTCATGTCAGTAAGACCTTTCTGTGGACACAAAATCAATATCTGGAAGTGCTTCACTCTGGAAAATAAATTGCCATGTTCACTCAAGAGTGCTCATGTACCTTTATCTTTTCCAAGAAAATAGAAGCAAACTGAGCACTTAAATTGTTGCACTGAGCCACAGCAGTCAAGCAGTAGAAAACAGCATTGAGACAGCATTTTTAATAACTTTTTATAATAATGTCACATTTAGTATGCACTAAGAAATTCCTGCTTAAGTGTGTGTTGCTTAAAAAAAAGAGTGGGAAGTGAACGATACTGAATAAACATCAGAAAAAGGAGAATACAATGAAGTGGAAGTGGAGACGGTGAGGGATTAAAAAGTTCCTAAAGGTGACAGACAGACGATGCAAACACACACAAAAAAGATCACGTTTGGTGAAGAGCTGTAGGAATATAAGCTAATCAGGCAGACAGAGTCAGCAGACCAACAGCGGGAACAGTTCCCTGGTGACACAGTGCTATTGATCTTAGCTTGTTGCTCTGAGAGAGTTCCTCTGAGATCAGGCTGAGCGCCGACACAGCCGTCACAATGCATTATGGTTGGGGATCAAACAGGGACCAGCATTGGCTACCATGCATGAGCTGATGCCTGATGGGGGAGGACAAAAAAGAGTGGAGGGGAAGTGGGAAGTGGAGGAAATACACTCTGCACCACAGAGTTTTCAGTAACAGGCCACCATTTAGTTTTTCAGTTGCTCACCATCTCAGAGAAGAATCAGAAACGAAGGAAAACTGGAAGATGACACTTATGTGACATCCTTTGGTCAAAATACCATAGATACAATACAAATGCACACTTTTCAACTATGACTTTATACTTCTGTCCATAGCAGCCAGTTCTAGAGGTGAAGTCGGACGCTTGATATCATTCCACCCAACATCCTCTGTGGGATGTGCCTATTGATATATCAGTGTTGTAGCTTTGTGCTTCATCCAAGGAACAGAAAATGCATCAAGATGTGAAGTTTAATGGACATAAAGATGGGTAGGCTGGATAATTCATCTCTGAAATGTACAGAGCCTTGCAAACCTCACAAATGGTACTTCACATGTTAAAATTCACCATTCACCTCACACTTTATTTGTAGCATTAGCAGGTTGTGTCTAAAAAGAAAGAAAAATATTGAACAAGATGTATAATTATTGTGCAGTTAAAACAACAGAAAGTTGTGGTATATAATCGTAGTCCCATGAAAAAGTGACACATAGCCTAAAGCTTGTTTATCTGTTTATGTAGGGCTCAGTGGGTGTGGATTTTACACGTGTTGCATCTGCTGAGAATTTGCATCATGAGATATGGATTCAACATTGATTTCTGGTCAAACTGTTGATTTTTGGCTCAGATTAAAGTCCCTCCAGGACATACATCAGGGCCATCAAGAATGGTTCTGTGGTGTTAATAAAACAGACAAGTAAGTATTTTACGACATTATACTAGTCCATGACATAGCTGTAGTACAGACCGCATATATAAAGGGACTACAAATGTGGTGGGTGGTGTTTAACTCAGAGACAGGAGGTTTTATTTATTTATTTATTTATTTATTGTCCCAGTCTAGCTCTGTTTACCGTGGTGATATAGCCAGCTTGAATGACAGCCACCTTTATGTTCATCAAAATCCTGACTATAGACTCAACAAATCTTCATAGTGTACCCCTAATGCCTTCATAGTGTACCCCACATGTCACAACTTGTTTCGTGTCTCTTTTTAACTTGCACTTTGTGTTTAAAATGTATTTATTGTGTAGCACCGAGGGTTTGAGAGTAACGTAATTTCGATTCTCTGTATGTGTCTCACATGTAGTAGAATTGACAATAAACTTGACTCTGACTCTGACTAAAGTGTAGATCAAGGGTAAAACAGGCAGGACTAATGAAGCCTGTGCAAACAGGAGCAGAGCACAAGACCATGGCAGGCAAGGTGAACGTACGGACTTATAAAAGTAGGTGGTGGAGATGAAACTATATTATATGTATGCACAGATGCTAATGAAACACAAGTGGCAACAATCAAACCCAATCAGACAGTCAATAAGGCAACCACAATACAGAAGTTTCATAACAGCAAAAGACCAAAGTAACGAGACTGAAGCTAAACGGAGACAGGAAGAGGATGTGGCAAGGGTGGAAAAACATGTGAAGGAAAGAAAAGTAAAGCGGAGGAGGAAGTGCAGATGCCAAAAATATCCAAGTGTGTGACTGGCTGTGCACAAAGCAAATGTGTATGCATGTACGTGTGACAGATGGGGACAACAAGGTGAAGATGTGGTGCGAAACACGATGGGACTGGGGGGGGTGGGACTTCACAGAGAGAGTGAAAAGGATAACAGGGAGGTAAACGAGACGGTTGTGAAGGATCAGTGAAATGTGATGCTTGGATTTAGGCAGCATGATAAAACCTGTATAAACCTGGCTATGTCCTGGTTTTTACTTAAAAACATTTTTTTTTTTTGTTTCACTGCCACCACAGTGTGTCAAATGTCACTGGACAGCTTACATGTGCTGGATACAGCCTGAGAGAAATGTCAAGCGTGCTGAAACCGCTGACGTATTTCACTACGTGTGTGTGCTATATTAGGCAGATTGTGTATTTTCTGAGCCTAAAACACTGTGTAGTAGCACTCAAGGCACAAACACATAGAGCAAATGTGTGAAATTATACAAAAAAAAGGCATATGCCATTTTTTTCACTATGTAGGATATACCTTGGAGCTACAATATAAACCAAGACATTCAATTAGTTTCTGGGGCTGCGTTGAGGTTTAGCATAAGTCCTCAGTGAAATCAGTGAAAATCTAAATATACGAAGCATGTATGGGTGTCACAGCCATGTCACCCAGTGTCTTATAACAACCCTGAGGGGGCACACTTAACTCCATCGAAAACACGCTGAATCAAATGCAGTCCCGATGTTAGCACATTTATTCACTACTCTTCCTCGTTCACTCTAAGCATTGAGTCCAAACGCGTGTATCATGCAGAACTGTTAAAAAGCCAAAAATACAATGAAACTGTAAATTGAATTAAAATAAAAGGTGAACAATCGATCCACAGCCGCTGAGACCTGCGAGAAAGTCAAGAGCAGCAAAAAAGTGCAGTTGTAGTGAATTTACTTGACCTCTGCTTGTTCCTGCGGGGCTCAGCTCTGGACACGCCGCCTGTGAAGCTCTGAGGAATCGCCGTTGAACGTTAGGGGTAGAAATGAGCAAAGTGTTACGAAACGTACTTACGGCGATTGCTGAGTAAACAAAAGAGGTCAATTTGTGTTTCTGTGTCATTTTATCAGCTATTAGTTTAGACATTCTTCTCGACTTGTCTCTTATGTTCTGTACTGCATCACATCAATTTATTAGCTCACTGGCTCACCGGCCACCAGCCACCCTTACAGGAGGCACATTATAAGCTTTGTTTAAATTTGGCACAATTTCCTGAGACATTAATCAATCGTGTGAGACGTGTTTTGTGGGAAGTGCCTTCAGAAATACAATAGAAAAGCATCATCCTGAGCCATGTCTTTACAGCTCTGCTGCTAGCAGCTGGTTTTGGTGGGCAGAGTGTGTCACTTCACTCCATCTGCTTCTTGCAGAGCGTGACCTTCTTGTAAAACAGTCTCATAGTTTTGCACAAAATCATCTTACAATGTGTCACCAAGCCAATTCCCGTGACCAATGGTTGGAATGCTAAAGTCTATGTTTTGAGCTGTTATCCGTCTCACGGACTTATATGACTCCACCTGCAGGTGTTGGGCACACATGAGGAAGAACCCACATTGTTCACTTTTCTAAGCCTGACTGGGATCCATGAGTTGCCACCAGGTACTCTTATACCCTCAAAGAGGTCTAGCTCCAGGGTTGGACCCCACTAATTCCATGCCTGGGCAAAGGGATTATTTTCCTTCTTTTAGATAAACCCATTTGAATGGCTTTTTCTGCAATGTCCAACAGGGCAGAAGCCCAGAAGTAGCCCCATGAGATGCTTGACAGAGTACATCTCTTGTCTGGCTTTGAAAACATCTTGGTATTTCCAGAGAAGAGCTAGAGGGGGAACGATGAAGGTCTAGACTTCTTTGTTTAAGATGAGTGTCACCATTAAGATTATCAGTTACACCCATTTCCTCTCAATCTTGGAAACACTGAAGAGCAAGTTGGGAAGAACGTCACAAAACCTCTTAGAAACAACAAGACTTAATCCAAACTGTAGAATTCATCTGCATACGTTGCAGCACGGTGGCAGTAACTATGTAGCTCAAAGATCTTCTCTCCCACCGAAGTGTATGCAGTGATTGACAGATTATGCCTCCACTGAGGTGTAAATTGCACAGAGCTATGCAGGGGATTACAACTCCACAGGATACTGTCCAAAGAGTAAACAGGTCATCAAAGTCATCAGTTCTAATTACAGGCATCTGTCCTTGTGGTGTTTTAACAACAAAAGTCAACTGTCAAGGTTAATTATCTCGCAACAAAGAGCAAGCATGAGTCCACGTCACTTAGTCCAACTTTAGCTACCTACTTATAATATACCGTTTAGCCTGTATACTGGAGTGTGAAGCAGATGTGGAGTTATTCCACATCCAGGACTGTGGCTGAATTCCTATTAGATGTGCATCAGCACATGTGATACTGCTGCACTAACAGAAATGTACATCAAGACCTTGCTCCAAGAGCAAGGTCGTGATGTCCATTTCCGTTTTACGCAGTTACTGCACCACTTCCAAAACCCAGCAGGTAGACAGGAGCACCTAAAAAAAAAAAAGGTGAGGGATAAAAGTTTAAATACACTGGTCAAGAGGCCAGAGGACCAAGTCTGAGACCTCTCTGATCATGTATTCTCCAAAGACTTTTACTCCTCAGCTTTCAGTTCAAAAAAATAATAATCAGTTGTTGCTGAAGTAATGCAGTAGTCAACTTTGTAGTCGGTCGTGGTTGAGTTAGGTCAGAGTTAGGTTTGCATTATACAGGGTTAGGATAAATACTTTAGAAGATTGATGATGAGAAACAAAGGGTTGGGCTAAGATATTAACGAACACCTGCTTGCAGGTTTAACTTATATTGAATGAACACTGCTGGTTTAAAAAAAGAAAAAGTTGACACTGCTACACTTCAAAGATGTGTACAAATGTACCTATTCCAGGGATACGTTTGAGACTTGAGTGGCTGTATTTAAAAAAATTATCCGTATTTATGTAGCACTTTTCAAGTCTTGCTGACCTCTCAAAACACTTTGACTCTACAAGCCACGTTCACCCTCCCACACACAGATGTTCATGTAGTGCTGTCTGAGCCTGAAGAGATCTGCTTAGATTGTTTCTACTGAGTCTAAGCAGTGCTTTCTCCAGCATGCAGGCAATCAAACACTGACCAAAGCATCCTAGGAAATGCAGGGTTCAGTATGTTGCCCAAGGACACTTTGACACGTGGGCTGCAAGGCCAGGAATCCACCAACTTTCCAAGCCAAAGCCGCTGCGTGTGAGTGAATTTATTTAGAGGACCATTTGAGCATCCAGACTGCAAGTGTGAAATCTATCATCTTGCGCTAAGGGCACGCTCACAGTAGCTGAATTGTATCGTGCCGTGCCCGGGCATGACTGACCCTCCCTCCAGACTCCAGCGTTGGTCTGCACTCACATTTACCCCAGTCTCCCACGCTCTCTACTGGCTTTGTGACTTATTTCAAGTTGCGCTCGGATGCAGCTCTCTCACATTTCTGTGTTGATCGTGCCCCATCATTGCACGTTATACATACCTTACTTACACACCCTCTTCAACGTACATGCACAACCATACCATGCCCAATCAGGCCTGTTTCAACCATGCCAGAGAGCAGGAATCAGGCCGTGATTGAGTACACGGCGGAGCACTCTCAGAGGGCCCAATTGTGCTCTGGCAAGGTACTGATTGCCAAGTGAAAGTGTGTCCTTACTCTGTTAACAATCTGTGAACAAGCGTTTTAAATATTTCATTTACAGCTGTGATTAAAGCTGACTGTTTGCCTAAAAGAGTTAATTGGGAGCTCAGATGTCCCAGTGAACCACGACAGTTGTGCGCTTTCAGTACGTGTATCTGAAGCTGCTAAATGGAGTTTAGAAATCCCTGCTTTTGTTAGTTACACCTATTATTTATTAGTAAGTCATGTCATGATGCCTTCTGTGGGAATCATGCTTGTTTTTCATCAGTATGGTTTAATAGCCATTTCAAGGCCAGAAAACAATAATAAGTTCAGTTGCTGTGACAAATCCAAACATCTGCAGTGAAGATGGCCTTTTTTTCAATTTCTTATAAAATTAGTTTAAAATGCGAACACTAGAAGTGCTCCTATTGGGATTTATCTTTAGATTTTATCTGAGCTGTAAGCTTGAGAATTGTAAATTCAAACCCCGACAAAATGAATTTTCTTTAACATTATTTCGTGGGTTGTTTCAAAATTAAATGAAGTGATTTTGAAGCAGTTAACAAAGAGCAGGAACCTGATCTTGGAGGACAGGGCGTGGACAGAAGGGATGTGTGATTATTCAGTTAGACCTTTTCGTCCTCACCCTTCCTCTCTTTTGCTATCCTTGCCTCCATCCCCCCTCTCTAAGGGAGACAGACAGGGGATCCAGCTGCCAGAGTATGACACATCCACAAATCACTGCCTTGGGGGAGCAAAGGAGGCAGGAGAGACAGATACTGCAGGAGGAGAAGGAGGAGGCAGGATGAAAACCCGACGGGCAACATGATGGGCAACATGAGCAGATTAGTAAATAACAGCAGAGAGTAAGAAAAGGTGAAACACTGAAACTAATCGGAACACGTCAAAGGGGTCGGAGGATAGATGATGCATGCAGTGATTTCCAGCTTTCTCGACTGATAAGGGGAGGAATAAAAAAAGGTTATCACAATACCTAAAACATGAGCAGAACATGGAAAAGAGGACAGGCGTGTTCTCTGGGAGACAAAACAGCAGCAGGATACAATGATTTCGTTTTCTGCTCCTTTGTCAGCCTCATGTCATCTGTTTCTTTTTCACAGCCATCTGCTCCCTGTTTCTCTTCATGTGGCAGCCCTCACTCTCTTCATCATCTTATCCCCAGGACTACCATGACTACCTCTCTCCCAAGGAAAATCGTCTCTTTCTCTCTTTCTTCTCTCTCGTTCCCACTTTCCATGGTTTCTCCCCACCTTCACTTCTGCAGGTTACATAGCAGGCAGTTAGCAGGTTATGCAGGGCACGCCAACACCCCCCAGCCAGCGCCCAAAACGGCGACCCAGTTGTCTTCCAGGCGGCCTTTGCAGCATGCCGATACATGTTAATTGGGGATCGCTCGGATCATAGCACGATGCAGACACAAATACAAGAGGTGGGAGGTGGTGGTGGCTGGGATGGAGGGTGATTTAGAGGTCATCCTCCCACGCGTGCAGACATGTGCACGGTGTGCATGAGAGTGCGTTCGTGAAGCATCAGTCACTGTTACAGATGGTGGGTGGGCACATGAGCTGGAGATTCACGACTAAGGAAGCATAGAGGAGGAGCTGGTTCTGATCCAAGGAGGGTTTGTACATCTGAATGCAAACCTCAGAGGAACACTGTGTGACGAGCGGACCTGTTTGTGTGCGTGCTGCTTCTAAAGCGTGCACAGTCGTCCGTATTGTGTTGGTTTCTGCTGTGGTTTCAACTTAGCGTCACAAATCACCCCTGTGTTACAATTATTTTTAATATTAATGAACAACTAATAATACAGTTATAATACAGAAATATGTCATATTTCATTTCATTATACACACTAAAATGATGATAAAATACGAGCGTCCTGCGGACTTCGGACAGACGTCCTCTGAGGCCTCCAAACCACATGTTCACTAATGAACTAGTGATAGACAGGCCAACGCTCCAGCAACTTTAACAGGGTCGCTGAAAATGATTAGTAGGTTTTTGTTCAACCTACGGACGCGTTTTCACTTGAGAAAAAAAAACTACTTTTTTTTCTGAATTTAAGACAGAAAACTTAGAAAACTTACACAACACTTACTTTAATTGTAACTATAAAACTCAAGGATAAGAGTATTTTTTCAGTGTTTTCCTCAAAACAAAGTAAAAACTGGATTAGGGAAAACAAAAACCTGTATTGATGAAAAGTTATGTCATTATTTCAGAAAACAGGACAGGATGTTTATTTTCTTTAAAGAAAATTATGTTAATTAAAAACTCAGAACTGTTTCAAGTGAACGCAACAAGCGTAAGATTCCAGTGCTTCCCACCTCTATGTAAAATTCCCATTTATCATGCTATTTTTAAAAATATGTATTACATTTAGAACAAATATTATTCATTCTAATCCTTCATTTTTAAACAGAACTTTATTACTATACAGTTTGTACCGTAATTGATGGGATTTGTTGATCATTATTGATTAATCATTAGTTTGTCTGCCTCCCCAGTACGCCCGTTTGAATATATTTGGGGTTGGCTAAAATTTAGAAATGCTGCTTTCGTAGTATAATAATCATCAAAGTCAATGACAAAGTGAAACTAAGTGTTGTAATAAAGGAGACCAGGGCCATGCTGAAAGTAGAGAAAGTAAACAGGTTAAGCTTTAAGTCCAGTTACAAATAGTCCAATTCAACCAGATTATAATCCAACACAGATTTGTTCAGTATAATCAGTATTTGTGTTTGTCTGACTAACTAAGGTCATCAACAGATGGCACCAAAACCTTCCCCAGGAGGTAGTGGGCGACAGTGGAGCGAAAGAACCGCCTTACAACAGGAGGAGATGTCCAACAGAACCAGTACCAGGGAGGGCGGCCATCTGTCCTCACTGAAACTGGTGAGAGTACAGGAAACAGGAATGTCTGGCTAGTATTCCCTCTGTGGGAAGGAAAAAGAAAACCACTAAGTTAATGAAATGAGTAATAGCATGTACATGATAAACCAGGCCTAATGGAAAATAAAGGGAGCAGAGCGACGAGAGGTTCCCAGCGTGTCATTCTTAGTGTATTATTCTCTGTTACTGAGGGAAAGGTTTGATATTCTTCAGAGTCTATTACAATGTAGGGTTCATTTAGTTTTCTATTCAGACAAAAATGTTTTATATATGTGCAGAGTGCTTGTAAGACGTTTTCGTCTTTGCTCCTGCTTCGTCCGTGCACATGAAGACCAAAAGCAGGATAAATGTCTGACATGTGCGCCTCCTTTAAGAGTTGCAGCTGTGGAGGATTTAAAAGGCTATTCATGTGATTTAGCAATGAAGAATGAGAGGGACGAGACACGGTGCATCATTTTTCCCCCCTTATGTTGCCAGCATGACTATAATTTTAAGAGGCCATGAGTTTTTTTGTTTTTTTTTTTCTTCCCGCTGTAAGTACATGGTTAATATTCTTGATCGGTTGTGCCTGCCCGAGTGTTGTAATGGGAGCCATTTAGTGAAGGACAATGCTGGCTACTGAGGTTTTATGGTGCTGAATGAAGAGTGATTTCCGCAATGCTGCCTGGAGAATACGGATGAGGTCATTCCCCCACATACGCACACACAGAGCACGTGTGAAACAAATGGTCTCAGACACCTGTATATATTATAAATGTGGCGACCTGCACACACAGAGGAAAAAATGTAGGAACCTACACACGAGGGAAAACATGATGAAGTGTGTGTCTGCGCAGTAAAAGAGACTACCGGAGCATAGTAGCACTTCTATCAAGTTACTGGCCAGCTACGGAAAGTTGGTGAGCACCAGTAAACCAGCAGTTTTTCCTTCAACTGAAACTGAAACCGATATTCTGACCGTTTTCACGTCCCTTTATTGTCATCTATCGGTGTTCTGACTCCTGTGTTGTGGTCCTACATATATGATTTGATGGCCACCATCTTTGACCAGTACATGACTTGATGTGGAAACGCTTTCACTTAAGTCAACAAGTGACTGTACAGATGGTAAAACAGCCTCTCTATTTACACTGGAAAGTAGAGAACATTTACTGTTCAACAACAGTCCATGTTCCAACTGTGTTTCCGAAGCAGTGAAGGAACAATGTTGGAATAAATGAACATTAATGTTTCATTTCCATTTGCCCACCGTGAATCTATGAAGTAGCAAACATGCCCCCAGTGTTCAACATGAGGGAGGAAAGGTCTCTCCGGATGCGTCGGCTCATTGCTGATGTCGCTATTGTCAGCTCTCAGGTCATAGAAGAGAAGCTTATTCTCTGTTTCCAACTAACATCTACACTTGTAGCCTACACAACTGACCTTACAGTACGTCCCGCCCCTCTAACTCAGGTGAACCAATGGCTGTTGACCACAGGGACCAGATCTCCGACCTCTGAAGCTTCGAGCTCCATAGAAAAACATTTGAAGATCCTGAACTCTCATCTTTCCTAAAGTGCTTTTGCCAAAAAGAAGTTTTTGACCGTTGTTTTTTTGTAAAAGAAGGGTTGTGGTGATATGGTGCAAACGTGTAACCATGTTGCTTTTGAAAATCTAATCTTAGATTAGTCAAAGTAATTGAAACATTTGTGGTTACGGACGGATTTTTTAAAGATGTTTATGACATCACTTTTGTGACAGTTTCAAAAATGAAAAAATAAAGTCATGTTCAGACTTTAAAAGATTTCTGAAGAGAATAAAGCACAGTAATTATTAAAATGTTGAACCTTTATTATCAGACTGCTACATTTTGACTGTGCACCAACTTCTTATCTCGTGACCTATCGCTTCCTCAATCTGCAGTGACACTGCGTTGTCATATCTCCCTCGTTCCCCCGTCTTTTTTCACCTCCAGCACCCTCACTCTCCTCCATCATCCTTTCTTCTCCGCATCTCTTCTTTCTCTCTCTCACTTTCATCTTTTACTGTGTTTCTTTGGCTGCATCAAAGGTCTTTACTGTAATATTTCATACAGGAACTAATAGGCGTATTCCGTGCCCTTTCTTTGCATACATAAATAATTCAAGACAAGCTTGTCACTCCGGGTCACGTGACCTGTCGAGGCGAACATGACTGTGTTCTCTCCGTTTCTGACCATGTGTCTGTCCTTCATCTGCAAGTAATAGTTGAATGTTGATTAGTTACACACCAACTTGACGACTTCGCCAGACTGAGCATTCTTCATTCAAAACCAACCGGGAAACATTCGCAAAAACAAAAATGTTCTTTAAACAACGTTAACACCAATGAAGCATGCTCTTTATCCATCAGGCTGCAGCTGTTTTCTGTCAGCCTGAAATAAGAAATCTTTATTAAACCTCTCAAGGTGTTTTAAATCAATCTGACAATTATTTTGGTTCTCCTCACTGATTTTACTTGTGCAGCGTGAGCCCTTGAACACAACGTCTTTCGATCTGGGGAGACGGAGAAAAACTGGCTTTAAATCTTTCAAAGCATCCCTGACTTCGGCCGTGATTTATGTGCTTAGACAGAAGAGCAAAGAAGACAAAGCAATATTACAATGTTACATGGCTATGTTGAAACATAGTCATGTAACTTTTATGAGACCAAAGTTTGGGTGAAGGTGGAGTGAGCTGCAAGTGTCAGATACAGGTTACACTTGTGACACACTGATAACTTAAGATGGTTGCAGGTTCGGCAAATAAATACACATAAGGAAGTTAAATCAGTTACTGTCATAAATGCAGTTTGAGAATATATTTCACAGACAATCTCATTTATTATTTGTCTTTATTTTAAAAAGAGTCACCTGCAGCCACCAACGTGGTGCAAAAGTATTCAAGCCCATGATGTTGCTAAAGTTTCAGACTAGGAGTAGCAGGAGGAAGTCAACACTGCGTAACACTTAAATGCATTCCTGAGAAATTATACATGCTGTTAATTATTATTTTTGGGTGTAAAAACATAATAAAAATAATCACATTTTTGTGTTATTATTATGTAAATACAATATCAGATTAACAACATGTATTATTTTTCACATGTCTACAATTTATTTAAGAAAAATTAAACAAAAAAAATCAAGTGGCGAATACTAACTCACAATGTGAGCTTATGCTTCTGCGTAGCGGCGACGCACCTCTTTGACTCTGTAATAACACCACCAACCACTAGGCGGCAGTGTATGTTCTTTTCTGCAGCACTGTACCTCGTAGTACCAAGTTTCCTTTTGTTTACACCCTGTATGTAGCGGAAACAAAGGTGGTGGATCGTAATAGTCCTCCTCTGATCTGGATCTGTGATATCACAGTTCGCTGCAGACCTGAATGATTCACTGGAAGAGAAGCTGTCAAACCTGGATCACTCTGAAACAAAGTCATAGTCTATATGTTTCTTGTCACTTCAGAACCCTAACCCTTGTTAATAACAATCCTCCGCATTTATGTGCCGCTGGTACCTAAATGATTGTTTTCTGTAGGTCAGCACTGTACGTTCATTTGTTAGACTTTGTTGCTGCTTATCATTCTCAGAATTTTAATCCAAATTTCACTCAAATAGGCGAAGCATAGAAACAAAGAAAATTTGTACTGTTGATTGTTATCAACCAACCGCAGTACAGATGACATTTTCTGTTGCACACTGCACACTACATCTATATATATATATATATATATATATATATATATATATATATATATATATATATATATATATACATACACACACACACACACATGTATGTATAAATATTTTTAAGATTTCATGAAAATGTAATTTATGCAAATTAGCTGAATGTTTGAGACCTTCTTTTTGGCTATTGCATAACTCTGCTTTCTTTACTTCTCCAAATTCCTGCAGCTAATAGATGGAGCTGGAGGCGATTATGCAACACGCTCACATTCACACACAAACAAGCTGCACGTGTACCATTAGCACACGAAGACCCCAAGAGTGAAGCCCACAACACGTTTTGTGTTTTCTCATACATATAGATATACTGGAAATTTTACAACAAACGCCAGTTATTGTCTGCAAGTTTGCGGATAACTATTAGATAACCGTGCTGTACAATTACCACAAGTGAATAAATGAATCCTCTGAAGTTAAGGAGGCCATGGGTTTCCTTTGTTTACTCTGAAACGAGGAGAGACGGAGAGCGAGAACGAGTCTGGTGATGAGAGAGACTTTAGCCTGTCAGGGTTAAAGCAGTTCTTTGTAGATTATGAAAAAGAAATAATGGCATGAAGAGATTAACTCAAACTATTAGTTTCACTGTTACATAACACACACATACAACCACAAAAAAGAAAGGCATTCTCCTCCATACGTGCACAAATGATCACATGCAGAAACACAAGTTTGAGTGCTTGCATTAATAATATTTTCAGAGGAATGCTTTTCATCGGTGTTCCCTTGGTTACAGCATTTTCAATGTTTTACTTAATAGTTCAGTCAGGGAGACTAAAGCTACAACTTTAGATAAATGAAGATAAAGCTCTTGATGATAAGTTTCTTTTTCACAAACAAGTTAAATGAATGCTTTTGTGGTAGGTGTTGACCAACAGGGAAGTTCAGAATGGGTTCCTAGTAAAAAAAACAAATAAACAAAAAAGTCTGCATATAGATAAGTGTAGATCAGCATTTCATATTCCAGAGGCTGGAAATTGAAGAATTCCAGGGCTCTCCACTGATGTTGCATCCCTGATTAGAATGGGTCGGCTCAAAACTAGTGGAGCTGAAGGTAGGGATCTCAACAGCACAAATGTTCAAGAACTCTGATGGGGACTATCTAGAACTGCGGTGAACTTGTGTAAAAGTGGAGTAAGGGATGTTGGGATGTTGGTTATGGCCACACTGCTAGAAAATGGATAGAAATGATGAGGCGCATTCTCACATCTTGTTTGCTTTCACACTTATTTCATCTATTTGACACTATTGCAGAGGTGCAAATCAAATTGTCACTAGAACTTCAAAAAATGAGTCAATCTCCATTGATGTTAAAATGTAAAACTTATAACGTTGGGAATATAAAAACTGCCTTTTTACACAAAACAGCGTTGTTCCAGATTTAGATTAAACATTCATAAGGGTATGGACAGATTGGGAATTTTTTTGTTCCTCTTTAGTATAAATTCTTAATTTAAAACTGATATGGCTTGTTGTACTGTTAAGCTTAATTGTAGAGTCATATCAGGAAAAAAAAAAGATAAATTCAGTTGAATTTAAATATTACCAGTCTGCTGGATTCTCCTAAGTCCTCCAGTCTCCCTGGAGGGTTCTGCGTGGCGGCCGGTGCAGGCGGATCCTCTTGCAGGACCTTTTCCCTGCGGCAGTTACCACTAGTGTTACCAACTTGTCTCTGGTTCACAACGGAAAGGAGACCACCGTAGACGGTCCTAGAAGAACTCAACAAACTCCTTGTGACATCACCCACACGAGTGCTCTTAAGATTTTTTTCCCCCCTCATACGACCTGGTGTTATGGTGCGAATGGGCGGAACCAGTAATAATGGATGGAATATGACCTCTCTAATTACAGACTGACATCCAAAACGTCTGACATCCAAACGTCAGTCTGTGAGAAATGGACTTTTATAGCTATTACCGCCATGTGGGACATTCTCTGATGACCCACTTGGGCTCCTGCCAGGTGAAATCCGGTAGGTACAGGTAGGAAGCCAACAATGGGCTATTACACCAGATTTTTCACATTAACCCATGCTAATTACCCAACAGTCATCATGAGTGAATCTGTAAATCCATCTGTGCATCAGACTTTAGTCAGGTAGGTAGCTGACAGCGTTGCTGTGGCTCCAGCGGGCACATTTTAGTCACAATGTTTGTGCTCACGGTTCACATATATCTCATATCTCTCTTTCGATCATGAAACTAGATCTGTTGGCACAATGCTTAACTGAGTTATTGTATCTCATGTGCAGAAGTCCACAGTATAGGCCAGTTGCTTCAACTTCATATCAAGAATGGATCAAACATGATAAAGAGGTCAAAAGGTTCGTCTTTGTGACTAAGCCGCTGAGATTTATCCTCTGACTTGGCAGCTCTTCAAAGTTTTTCAGTGTTTTTCAAAATCTTTCATTTCTGTGTTGTTTTACTGCCCACTATATATATATATATATATATATATATATATATATATATATATATATATATATAATTTTCAGCGGAAGTAGGCAAAGAGGCCTTTTTCTTTCTTTTTTGAGTAAAAGCACAACACTACATCAAAACCTTGCTCCTTGCTTTATTAACTAGGTAATATATTGGTGCATTTATCTGCTTCATCCTTGTCTTACATTACAATCTTACATTTTATAAGTGGGATTATCTCTTGTTTTGTCTTTGTTTAATGTTGAGAACTTATTATAGCTGCACATTGTAACTAGTTGGCTTTCTTAACCCGTAATAGGACATTGTTCTCTTCTTGTAGTGTCCTTCATTTATTATTCTGTTTTTCATCTACTTAGAGCTCAACATGCCCTAATTCAGCCTTCGTTTTTTTTTTCTAACATAAAAAGCCTTGTCCATTGACATATTTATTACCAGTCCAGCGTATGTGTGTGTGGAGCTGTTCAGTTGTTCATTGCATCATCGAAAGTGCTGAGCAGCAAAGCTCAATGCGTTCAATGAGAAAGCTAAAGGCAGAAAATAACTGTGCTACCCTGAGCGAAGTCCTGCAAATAGTGTGAAAGAGAGAGAGCAAGAGAAGGGAGGGAGTGGTAACAGACAAGCGTTCCTATTAAAATCACTGTACTTAAATGGATACTATTTTTAATGCACATAAGCAGACTGAGACTGTGAAAGCACGTAAACAACAGGGCGGGCGTTGAATTAACTGAGCACTTTTAAACCATTAGCCATGTACTACATCACGGTATAACTACAGCTTTTCTCAAAAGTTAGTACCTCATCTTTTAATCCCACACACTTTGAATGTGTGTGTGTGTGTGTGTGTGTGTGTGTGTGTGTGTGTGTGTGTGTGTGTGTGTGTGTGTGTGTGTGTGTGTGTGTGTGTGTGTGTGTGTGTGTGTGTGTGTGGCATTATTTTTGGCCACACGAGTTTGTTGCAACTGAGGTTCAGCTGTTGGACAAGTGGCTTTGCACTTGCTTTCAAAATATTCTTATCTGTAGAAGAGTTAAAGGTCAACTCAGTGACTGCAAAGTGTCCAGGTCCTACGGCTGCAGAGCAAACTATGACCCCACCACCGCCGTGCTTCACAGTGGGCATGAGGTGTTTCTGATGAGACGCACCATGTAGCTTTTAGTGAACATGGTGCTTAGGCATCCAGGACAAACAATTTCATCTTCGTCTCGTCTGTCCATATTATATTGTTGCAAAAGTGTTGTGATTTGTTTAGAAGAAGTTTTACAAACCTTTGTCCTGCTTCCATGTTCTACTTAGACAGAGGAGGATTTCTCCTGGCAACCCACCCAAACGAACCCTGCTTGTTCAGTCTTCTAATTTTGCTCTCACAACTTTAGCATTTAACACACCCAGTGGGGACTGTAGGGCTTGAGATATAGCTCCTGGGTAAATTTGTATTCTTCTGACCATTGCATGGTCTTGGCATTGGAGTACATTTGCTTAGACGATGGCTCCTGGGAAGACTGGCTACTGTCTTTCCACATGAATTAAATTCTTCCCGCTTGTGAATAATCATTCTAACTGTAGGACGCTGATCTCCAAAGTTGCTTGTACATGGTTTTATAACTCTCCTTCGCTTTTCTGAGACCACTGGTCATGTCTCTCCCCCCGTCTCTGGCATTGCATCAACTCATACTTGAATGCTCAGACCAGAAAACAGCCAAAGTGTCTGCTTTTATAGATGTCCGAACACCTGCTGATGATCAAGTCCTCAAGGGCCATAAAAATCACCCTAAAACCAAGAAATATTATAGAGCTGAGTGGCTTATGGAGCTCTATATTCATATAAACCCAATATTAGACATCAGTTCTTTAGTTCTTCCACCAGTATATTCAAAATGATGGTATTAAATTAATGGAGAGAACATTTTGTAAATATGTAGAAGGTGGAGAGGTACTCAGCAGGAAAACAGATGGCCTGTCTTGCATTCACGAAGAAAATAAAAAGATGAAACGATAGAGTCGCAGGAAGAACTAGGTGAGTAAGAAAAGATGAAAAACCAAAGACAGTTGAAAGAAGAGGAAGAAGGAAGAGAAGGTTGACGGAAAGCTCTGCAATAAGCAGCATCTGCTGTTTCTCTGTGGGTGAGTGCATGATTTAAGGAGACGACGGGACGACGCCATCCTCGGCAACGCTTCAAATGATCGTGTTTGTTTTAAAAGACCCTGAGACAGAAAGAAATATTAATGAAGGAGGCCCATATGTCGCACACATACCACCCACTGAAAGCGGTAGCAGTAACAATGCAGTGATTTCACACGTTGCTGGTTACGCTTATATTTTTCCTAACAGTTTGAAAAGAGGGAAATATTCCAAAAATTAGCTTCAGTTATACCGTATTTGCAGGTGACGCTGCCATCAATGGTATTTAAAGGAACCTAAATGCAGTACAACATATTTAACAAAACAATGACCGCTGGTGAGTTTTAGGGAGCTGGTTAGTGTAATTTACATCGTAGGACTTCTTCCTGCTTGCTGTTTACTTCTGCTTCCACTTTTTATGTTAGCGAATATTATCTGCTGGCTTTAGTTTTCTTTATTGAAAGCACGGAAACGTCTCAGTGACATATGCAATAGTTATTAAAGTGATGTGGTGTCAACAAGTGAATGTAATGATGATTTCGTACAAAAAGAGAATCCATGAAAGTCTGAGCCTATAAGGAGCAAGGATTAATCATTTCCAGTTTGCTAGAAAAGAAGATGTGTGAGACAGCTATTAAAATGTTTAAACAAAAGTTCCCTCAACACATAGAAGGGATTTGATGTATAATATTAAATGAATCAAGAAATGTGGAGGAATTTTACTAAAGGACGAGGGCTCAAACCAGACCCTTGCAATCTCCGATCCCTCAAACAAACATCCGTAAAAGCCATTCATCATTGGCTGATGCAAGCACATGGACAAGGGATTACTTTGCAGAGCTTTTGTCAAGCAATAAAAAAATGGAGATACTTTCTAAGTGCTAAAGAGACTCATCCAGAGACAGCATCACTTGGTGCGTTGCCTTTACATTATAGCTGCAAAATACGTTTTCTCCTCTCGCAATAAGTCATTTTAAGAATAATAGTGATGGATCTTCAGGACATCTTTCATTTCAGCAAGTTCATTTTTTTTCCTGCAACGGCTCCAGCCAACGGTATTTGTACTAGAAAAGGACGTAGATGTCTGCAGCACACTGTCACAAAGCAGAGGCAGTATGCATGTCATGGTGAAGACAAACCCTGTCAGCCTCGCAGCCAGTTAAGACAGTTATAATCATATCATTACGGTGGAGACGGAGCACTAAAACGCCACATACTGATTCAACTGAAGATGTAAAGCTGTCTAAGCTTTTAGCCGCTTTAGATACTAAGTTTATGGTCTTTATGTCACGTTTTTGGCAGCTGATAGCCACCAAGCTTCGAGGCTCGCTCCCATCTCAAAAATGTAATAAACCTGGGACAGGAACAACAAAAGAGTGATTTGGTGGAAAGGGTAATACACTTTTTACCGAAGAGTCTGCTTTTTTTAGTGAACACCTTCAGCAATCCTGCACCATCTTTACAGAAAAATAAGACCCATTTTATTTTACAATCCATGTTTCTGTATAAAGTGTAGAAAAGTATAAATGTCGATTTCAGGTCAAAGGAGTTAACTAATATCTATAACTAACTATCTCATATATTCAACGCGGAAAAGGCTGAATCAACACCATATTCAAATGAAAGTTGGAACATAATAAAAGCATGCAAGTCCAACGAGTGACTTTTAAAACAATGGTTTAATTATTGAAATTCATCAAGATCCATCTTTCAGTTGGGTGTCTCTGGGGCAGGTTATGAGCTCACCTTAACTTCATGGAGATCCAGCCAGGTTACAAGAGAGCCACCTTCATGTTTTGTCTGCAAATCACATCTTCGGATTCAAACGTTATGAACCCCTGCTCGCTTCGTAGTGTAACCCTCTGTGTTGTAACACTGTCCGACACGTCTTGTTTGGTCTCCTGCTCAGTCTCTCTTTTGGTTTCTCTTCCGTCACTACTTTCCTGCGTGTTTTAATCACCTGTGCCATTCCGCGTCCTGGCTCCATCGATGTTGATGTCTGACATAGTGCCTTAAAGCGATGCATGGTTGTTACAAGAAAGAACCAACGGAGTTCAAAGCTACTTTGGCTGTTTTTTGCTGGCAGTAGGGATGGCAGACTGGTGAGACTATCCAAACCTTTGAGCATTACTATTTTTATTAATTTAAAACATATGCATAATTGGAAGCTACGTTTATTTTGATTGACCCCTGGACTGCCTCAAGCTCGGTTTCTACCTCTTGCAACAGCTCACTTTTTGGGTTGAGCAACTTTTAGCACTCGTTTCAGCAGGGACGTATAAAATAAAATAGATATTTGTTTAGTTGAATTCGTGAAGTAATTACATTTCCAGGCCTGCTTGTTCTGCCCACTCACGACGTGAGGCTGTGCAGTTCGAGGAAAAAGAGGCTTCAAAAGCACTTTTTAGAAAGCATAGAAAGGAAAATGAAATCACAGGGGTTTTGTCCAGTTCTTCTTATAAAGGACATTTCAGCTTTCCAAATTTGTGGTGCTAATTCAGCAAACATTCCCAGTGAGTTGATTGACTTAAAGAGGGTATACTGTTGGGGGAAAATAATGCATTCATTTGGGTATTTTAAGCGGTTCATCATTGCAGGATAATGTGACATCACAGACCCAGATCAGAGCGATTTCTCCAACTTCCTCATCTGTATCTTCTAGTTTGTAATTATTGCATTTGCTGTAACACCAACTTCATGCTGGAGAGTAGAGGGTGGAGTCATGTGACTGACTCCGCCACCTCAAACTAGCTGCAGTGAGCAGATCCTTAAAGACATGGTTAAGAGGAAGCTCTGTGCTGGTTTGATCAAAACCAAAAAAAAAGATATTTAATTAAGATCTCAGGTATATGTGTCATCTTTTGACTTAAGTCATTGTTTCCCTTTCAGAAACACTGATCTCCGCTCTCTTCCTTTTTTTCCCTGTGACGTCTTAGCATTTATTTTCCTTTCTTTCTCTTTCCATCTCTCTCCATCTGTGTGTGTGTGACAGTAGTCATGTCTGAGTGAGATGGGCTGAAGCCCTTGCAGCAGTCAGCCTCTTTGATGTTGAGCCCTGCCGAATTAGGCCATCACCCAGCGGTGCTCTGCTGCTTGCATGCACCCACACACAGTCGCCTCTCACACACACAAACAAGGTACACAGATAAAGACTTTAAAAAAATTCATGCTGGCAGCAAAGCACAGGAAGTTTACACAGGCATCGTGGACACGTAGCTACGCAGCCCTAAACCACGCCCAAAAACATTTCATCACGCTGTCACACAATGTGACAAGTACTTTTACTCTCCTCATACTCTGTGCTTTTCTTAAATAAACATAAATGTAAATTTTTATGAGCGCTTCTCCTCTGAGGCCTCCACACAATGGTACATCAAAAACACGCGCACGCCAATGAACACACAGGCAGCAAAAATGTAGGACATTCAGAGAGAATTTATGCAAGAATGCAGAATGCAGAAGAATGAAGTGCTTTTCAATCTTCCTGCTGCACATTTATGCAGGGGCATGAACAGAAGCGGCGTGACAAAAACAGGAAGCCTCCTCAGTGACAACATGAAATCTCAATTTATTCAAAAGAACGATAAAACTGCACAAAACGGAGAGATACATGCCCGTCATATAGAGTTGTGACAGTTGGAAGCACTTCTAGCTCTTTTGTCCCAATTTCAGTTCACAAATCACATGCAGTTTAAGCAGTGACTGAACATAAAAAAACTCTTTTATGTGAGGTTGTGTGAAATGTAATAGCCTCCTCATGACATTAAATAAATTTAAAAAAAGGAAAAATAGAAAAAAAACACGTAAAAACCTGCCATCTACTACATGGTCAACTAACAGCCGGTATAGTTCAGTAAAGTACAGGATGC
This sequence comes from Xenentodon cancila, assembly GCA_014839995.1. Lineage (NCBI taxonomy): Eukaryota > Metazoa > Chordata > Actinopteri > Beloniformes > Belonidae > Xenentodon > Xenentodon cancila. The sequence goes on along the minus strand of CM026214.1, from coordinate 20,147,821 downwards.
ATTTATTTGTTTCCAATCATCAGAAGTTGCAAAACATACCAAAGATAAGCATCCAGTACCTTACTGGTTTTTACAGCATTCTGTTGGGGTACCGAAACCAGTGGTATACAGTACCAGCACCAGTAATAGAAGCACGGTAGTCAGTGGCAAGACATTTGGTGTTGAATTGACGCCGCAGAAGTGACGAGCAGACAAAAGTAGACCAACTCAATTTGCGCACTTTCACGGCCCCCGTTTTGATTGTGTGGAGTATGAATATAAATTTTGGCTTAACAGTGCACATTACTCCGTTAAACATAAAGTACACACAAAACTCAGGGAAACCAGGCAAAATATTACCTGATTTAAATGCATGGAAGCATCTTCAAACCAGCACGAATCACTGCTCAACCGATGTAGGCTTTTTCTTGTATAATCTGTCAAAATACAGCAATATAAAAAACTTGCTTAGTCGGAACAAACATTATTATGTCAGCGCTGTCTCTGCTTCAGTAGATCTATAGTGCTCCCTGCAATGTCAGCATCATAAATGTCCACAGGTGATCAAAAAGCCCTGGTTTGTAACCTGGGCACCAAAGAGTGCAAGACTTTAGTGAGGTTGTCATGGTGTCAAAGTTAGATTTGCACATGATGAATGACATCCTAACACATTTCCTGGATCTAAACACATCAAACACTGCTCTTGCACACGGAAGAGAACATTCATTTGTGCGGGGGGGGGGGGGTTAGTCCCATCTGTTGGAAGAACTCATAATGAGCCCTATTTTACCTGCACTGACACACATTTATCAAATAAATTACTGATGGTGGATTGTATTTTCCAGCATCAAGGATATTGAATACATCGGCTGGGATTTTTTGGAAGTACGAGTGGTGGTAGGTGGGATGGTTGGGACAAAGATCCTCCGTTATCATTGATCCAAAACATTGTTCCTTGTTTCACGTGGCCACACTAAAAAAAACCTGCATGAACTGTAGTTCTGTCTGCATTACTCATGCAGACAACCCCAAAAATGTCAAATTATCTGCATGATTTATCAGCCCACCACTTACTCAGTCTGTCACTAATGCTAATGATGCTTCATACCTGCTTAATGTGGAAATGAACTTGCAATGATTCACTCTTGAAAGACTTTATACGTTATTCCCCCAGTTGTAAACACTGGCAACGCTTCTATGATGAAGTTGCTAAAAATGTATTTCTAATCTGGAAACTAATGCGGTGTTGTGTTTTCAGAATTTAAAGATGCACGATATCTTTCTAAACTCATATTTTCCTTCTTTGTCACTTGTGGAAAAACAACTTTTGAACCCAGTCAGCAGAAGTCTTGACCTGCAAGAAAGAAGCTTCAGAGCGCTCGCTGCAAAGTCATGTTCATAAAATAAATAGATTTACTAGCTCATCACTCTGAACTGAAATGTAGAGATCAAGCCTTTATGGAAGACAACTTTCTACTTTATTCACAGTCATGTAAGGGAATAAAACATGACTTGTGAGGCACTCCATTGCCGAAGTAGGTTGCTAATAACCCATTTAGGAGAAAAAGGGGAAAAAATGGATATGCTTATTACAGCATCTGTGATGTAATAACACAAACTCTCTCGTGTCTCTGTGCCGCTCTCTCTGGAACAACCCTGTGGTCAAACTGGAGACCGGCCAGAGATCTTTCCATCTATTAGCTGGTCCTTTTCCCTTGTCTGTCACCGCCTTTAACTCGCTTTGTCTTTCATTTCTTCTCTCCATTTCTCTGTCCCTCTCATTAGTTCCACTGTTGTTGACTCTCCAGAACGCTTGAAAGCGTGGCGTTTGAATGTAGGACACCTAACGAGCTACAGCTATTGCTTTGATTGTTATGTAATCTCTGAATATTCCATTAAACCTCCTTACGGTATATTTTATATGAGCTAAAGTCCTGCACCTTTTGACGCCCCGTGTCTTGAGTGGTGGAGCAGGAGTGAACGAGAGGCGCAGGTGGTTTCAGTGGTTCGCAGAGGATAATAACGTCTCCCCTTTTACACCTGCAACCATAACCGCGCCACACACAGCCTGTCATTATTGCATATCAATTACACGGTGAAGTGAAGATCTATTCTTAATTCAATGAGTCAGCGCTGGTGCCGCATTCCTCGCTCTGCGGCTTTCTCCCTGCCTCTCTTATCCCCCCCCCTCAGTTGACTCTCAGCAATTCACTTTGGCTCATGTGGGGCTGGTGGAGTCGGTTATGAGGTCTCTGTTTTTGTTTAAAGATGTGTATGAAAGTGCATGCGTATTTCTAGCTGCTGAAATGTTGTAATTAATTTTGATACTAGTGGGAAGATGAATTTTGGAAGAGAAATGTGATAATCTGCTTCTGACTCTGTTTATTCAGATGCCCAGAAGGAGTTTAAAGGGAACATGTTATATATATATTTTAAAATGGTGCTTCAGATCACATATTTGAGTGACTACCAAGTCGAAAATTTTAAGCGTTTGCTCGTTCAGGGCTGTCTCATTCTGGAAATGTCATCCTGTGAGCCGGGGACCTGTGGCATCACAGATCCAGACCAGAGTAGCATCATCCAGCGTCTGCATATTCAGCTCCACCCAACTCAAACCCTCCTGCAACTTTAACTCTTGCCCCTTTACAACAGATCAGAGTACTGTCTTTCTGTGTCTCTTCCCCCACCCCGTTGTGATTGTTCACGGTCAGGAGTGACTTTCCGTTAGACATGTTCAATATTCACAAATCGACTGTAGAAATTCACAAAAGTGATCCTATTGCTGTTATTACTTAATGTAACTTATAAAAGAAACACTCCTTTTTGACAGTGCAAAGCTGCTGCTTGTGGTAAGGCAGCCTTTTTATCCCCATTGCTTGTAGCTTATCCATTGAACAGTCGAACTGGGGTCACGTACTGAAGGATCTGATTGCGACTTGGTCACCCAGCTGGTCTCCAACCCACTTTTGTCAGCAAAGCACACACATGACATGAGGTGTAACCACATACACAACATGAGTTGTCTATATGGAAATGGAGTGAACATAGAAAAAACGATCTAACCACAACATTAAGTAAAAAAGAAAAGATGATAAATAACGACAAAGGAATGGACAAGCACATGTGAGCACTCTGTGCTACTGAATGTCGGAGATGAGTTAAATAATTGTAATAAAAAAGTAATTACCTACTCTAACTGTGCTCTGGCGTGTGGTGGTTCATTGACGGTTCGCAGCATCGCTCCCTTGCTTAGTAACATTCCCTTCCTTATGTTGATGACAGCTGATTCCTTGCTCTCTTATTGGCTGTAGGAAAAATGGGGATTTCCAAAGTGGATTCAGATCTTTGGCATGTTAACATATCTGTCAACAATTTGGAGGTGACTTCAATTCAACTCAATTTTATTTATATAGCGTCATAGCAGGTAAAAACTCCCCTAGTGGGGAAAAATCCTTAACCCAAACAGTGGCAAGAAAGACTTCCCTTTAAGAGGGAAGATTCTTGCAAGACGCTCTTTCATTGAAAATGTTTGCGTGAATAAAAGGCGTCATGCATGACTGCTGTGTGTACATGCCGTTTTCTGGTTTCTAGTTTGTACAGAGATTGTCGTCATTTCTTAATTAGCTGTTCCATCCATTCCTAGATTACCCGTACATGGAATGGGTTTATGAATAGATTTATTCTTTGTTTTTTTTAGATGATGAAATTAAGCTGTTAAGGTTGACAGAAATGCACAGCTGCTTATCACACCTACATCTAGTCATTAAATAAGCTGTCAACACTAGAATTTAATTTCTGAATGTAAATATTGTGATTGTAAATTAGACCTTTTTTCAAAATATATTGATAAAAGCTTTCGATGGGAATGGTGACATGGTGAATGGTGACAATGATGACATTGCTCCCTCCTGAGATAATTCTCATTGTTCCTTTCGTCTTATCTTCAAATGCTTGTTTAATATTTAAATCTCTCTTTTTTCTGTCTGTGTCTCCTTTCCCGCCTTTAGATCACAACCATTTGAACAACGCAGCTTTATCTCCTCTGGGACCGGCTATGGCTTTGTCTCACCCCCACAACAACCTGGGAATTGGTTTTAACAAGTACACCTCGCTCAAGGCTTTAGGTGAGTGGTGCTACTTGAGAACAAACCTATGCTACATGCATGGATACATGAGCTTAGATAACGAGATCTATGGACGTTTGAATCCTTGCTGACAGATGCAACTGTGGATGTGGCCAGACAAGTACAAGGCAGAGTTGGCCCTGTACTCTCACTGACCATTTGGCAGAGATCAGTGAGAAGAAGAATCAGCATAAAGGGCAAGCAGCCAGTGTTAAAACTGATGTTAATTCATTTTCAACAGTCCCTCTGATTCCTGACTGGATCGTAACCACCATTACAGTATGCAAATATAATGGCTGAATTATCCCAAAGCTTCTCTCAGCTTCCATACAGATCCAGATAAATGTAAATAAAAGTAAATATATAAAGCAATACCAGCTATTACCAGCTGGTACAAATACTTGGTGGGTTTCTCAGTAAATAAGTCTCAATTATTTTACCATCATAGCCTAACATCAGTGAGTAATAGCAACAGAAAAAATGGGTTACTTGTAAATTAAACTTCTGCAAGAGAGTAAAACAAATTTTCTACCATGAAATGTCTTCAATATTAGTTTGTGCTCTTTCTTCAGTGAAGAAATGTCCCAGTCTTTGTAAAAACTGATGCAACAGCAGCATCTAATTTAAGACCTGGTAAGATGGTTCTTTTGTAAGCTTTTGAATCTGGCAGAATTTATCTTTTTTTTTTGTTTTCTCAGTAGACACTGTTTCTACCTTAAGCAGCTGTCTTTTGTAGGTTCTCAGTCATCCAAAGCATGTTAACCTGGAGCCAAGCAACTTTTTCTTCTTCAGGCTTATAAAGATGCCTTCCATTTACCTCAAACGTCAGATGCTGGAACTTGGAATGACTTCAAGCTGGCATTCCAGTCCATTTACAAAGTTGGAAATTGAACTTTTCCGAGGTTCAGACTAACCTCTGCCGGTGTTCGTCTCTGTTATCTGTTAATCATAACAACAAAGTATGCAGTATTTAACACGTACAAACAGGATTGTACTATGTAAACAGTATCTCTGACTTTCTGTGAATGAAATAAAACAGAACTGTTTTTTCTGAAGTTAGGACAGGTGAGGTTTCATTGAACTTCTGAGTTGGAGTTCCGACGTTCAAAAGTTGTTCCAGTTGAAACTTCTGGAAAATATTCAGAACTTGGAAATTCCAACTTCACAGTTCAAACGAAACAAGGTCCACTGTTGACTAGCAGTTTGATTGAGTGCACTGATTACCTGCTCCACATGAGAAATGGCTTCCTCTAAAGAAATGCTCTTGTGATGTGATGTTACATCATCAGTGAACGGGGGCTCTGGGGTGAGCGCATTTTTATGTACTTGCATAATGAAATCTTTTTGTTTTCTGTTGTTTTGTTTGTTTTGGAGTGACAGCTATTAGTCTATAGTCTGAAAGGGTCGTCGTTATCACTTTAGCTACAGAGATCGGTCACTCTTATTTTAAAGATAACGTGGCTTGCTGTGCTTTTATTAGTGCTAACAGCTGTCTCGACTGGCTTTGAGTTTGCCTAGAAGACTCCTGGTACAAACGTAGCTGCCCTGGATGCTGTTAGTGGTTGCTGGTTGACTAGTTGCCTTTGGCCGCCAACTCGACCGGTGCCGCCAGCAGCAGCTGGACCTCCAGGCCTGCCCAGCTGAGTGTGACATCCTCCAACTGGATAGCTGCCTTTTGGCTGGGGGCCTGAGAACCAGCTACTGAAGCCTCCTTTAGGCAAGCGGGGTGAAGGCTGCCAACTGGCTGCAGTCTGAGCGCCGTGGCTGCTTCCTGCTTCTGCTGAGCCGTCTAAGTAACGACGGATGACTGCGGCAGCTCTGGCAGAGCTAAACTGGTGTTCTGGTAGACTTTGTTTTGACTCTGAAAGTTGTCCTCCAATCAGATTTCCTTTCTTTTTTGTGGTATTAATATCTGAAACAAGAATGGACAGACTGATTTCATCCAAACAAATCGAAGCTCATCTTAGTTAGGAGCAGTTAAGCTAAAACAGCTAACTTGAGGCAGCTGCAGCAGGGTGCAGGGTGGTGCCTGTGCCTGTGCCTGTGATTTTGGATCGACCAGGGTTGGGCGAAGCCAGAGCCCAACAAGACCGGAGCGATGCATTTCTTTAATAAAACTGGAGTTTGCCTGGATTGAGCACAGCAAACATTAGGATCGCTGTTGCCCTAAAACCATTTTAAAACACTGTGTGCTGTTTGTTATGGGTGGGTTCAATCATTATTAATTTGATAGTTATTGACATCGGCCCACTCCGTAAATAGTAACTGTAAGTCAGCTGTAGTGGAAATCAAAAAAGATGAGGCCATAAAACCAGCGCTGATGGTGACGTAACTTAAATGGTAATACCCTCAACTGCTTGAAAATATGCAAACAAAGACGTAACACACACACATACACAATGAATCAGGGTTTGGATGTGGTGAAACCTGAAGCCGCCAGTTCGGACCCTTATGAAACATAACACACAAACACACTCCGCACTCTCAGACTCGCAATGTATTCTATAGACCCTCCTCCAGCTGGAAAAGCATTCTCGAGGGGCAGAAGTGTAAACATGAGTATGGAAATATGGATGCAGTTTTCATCTGATGACTCCAGACAGATAAGGACACTGTGACGGAGACAAGAAGCGGCAGCCTGACACATGTACATGTACTCTTCATTGCTACATTATGCAAAGACTGACATGAGTGGCTATAATCGCTGAAGAGTATGAGACACAGAAACCACGGAGCTGCAGACATCCAGGTTTGGAAGGATAGACTATGATTAATCATCGTAACTGATCTAATAGCAGGGACACAGCCAGAGACTGTGAGCGTCTGAGGCGTAGCTCAGTTTGTAGCACATCATTGCTTGGGAGGTCTGGAGACATGCTCCCCAAGGAAAAATGTTCAAAAATAAGTTGTAAGTTCTTATTTCCGGCAAATTTGGTGGTTACTGATACGTGAATTCAGACTTTACAAAAAAGAAGTGAGGTTAACACAAAAAATTTAACATACTGTATCCCGTCCTGGAGTGAAAGACTTGGATGGCTGCAGAGGAGCTTATAGGAGCATGTTAGAGTTTTACATTAGAAGTGAATCAGGTTCATGATGTTCATTCTATCACAGCGCTGTTTAGACTAATGCCTAATAGGATTGTGGGCTAGTTTAAAACAAAAGATGGCAGCTTCTATAAAGATACCAACTCTTATGTAAGAAAAAAATTAACTTACAATACGTCTATGATTTCCTGTGATCCTAGTACCTCTGCAGCCCATAAACCACAGTCTTTACCTGAGATGACGCGATTTCCACAAACATATACTTAACGGCTGGTCCTCTAGTTTCCACATCCTCCAGCTTGCTACCAGTAGTTAAACAGTGTTTGTTTCCTGCCGAAAGGGCCGCGGTAGTGCCGAGGAGAGGGAAGTAACATACAGCCGTTACTCATCAATAGAATAGACACCAGGATGGTAAGTAGGGAAAAAACTGAAGCCATTAAACTGAGTGAGGGGAGGAAGAGCAAGGAATACATCATCCCATCTCATTATTCTGCTCAGTGACTGAGAAACCAAAAGCTGATTGCAACAGCAAAAATGAACGTCAGAAATCTCTCACGCGTTGAGGTTCACATAGGCTCCTCCTCCTCCTCCCTGGTGACTCTCACACACAAACAGTTTCAGTGTGGACGCTGATCCGGGCCCACATGCTCGTTACCCACACTAACTCCCAGCACAACATTTGTATGTCTCTTTTGCACAGTAGCTCTCTCTGTGTTTCCTAAGAATCTTCTATCTTCCTCAGCCGCTGCTGCTTTGATGTTCATTTGACTGCCTAAGCAAACGTGCATCAATAAAAAAAAAAAGCATCCAGGTGGGGCAGGAAAAACTGTGAGGAATCCTATCCCTGCACATTCATATCGTGTCAGAGCATTTGAAACAGCTTGGCTGAATTCTGTCTTTTAGTTTACACTCATATCAGTCGATTTTATGCATAACTTGGGATGGAAGAGTTGGGAGATGCAGTTTTTGAATCAGATGAGCTCTTCGTGTGTTTCAGTGAGTAAAGCTGAGCCTGAAAGCTGCTGGTGGGCAGATTTACTTTCTTTTGAGCACAGCCAGACGAGCTGTTCCCCTTCTGTTTCTTCTTTTATACATCACTGGAACTTGAGTGCAGTATCGATCTTTTCATTTAATCCTCAGCAGGAACGCGAACAGGCCCTATTGCCTAAATTGCAAAACGACTCTTAATATAATTTTCTCCAGCTGTGCTGTTTCCCTTAAAGAAAAGTGGAAATCTATTACATGCTCCAGAGGAGAACAGTATAAACTTTCCAGGCATCTTTTCACACTTGCCTCATCAGGTCTCTTGCTGGATAATCAACAAGCCAGTGGATCCAAAGATCCTTTCTGTGTAGAAAAAGTCACAGCTAGGACACAGGAACCATGTGGATGGTTGAACTGGCAAATTTCCAGGTGAAACAGCAGGTATTTTCTAGATTAAGCTGCTTTGCAGCTTTGCTCTGCTTTAACGTACGGCGGCCAGGTTTAACCTTGCCAGTGCTGTGTTGCATAATCACAAACCAAACGTCATTGAAATTCTACATAAATAAGTCAGAAAATGAATTTGCACTGAGGACCTCGTAAGAGGTGGGAGAAGTGTTTGACATCCACGACTGGAGATGGGTGGGGCAGTCACATCCTCATCCACCCTTTGGAAACATTCAGTGATACAAACTCTCAGGGGCAGCAGAAGTTAGTGCATTAGGGCTCCAGCTGCATTTCTATTGCTGCTATGTTTTACAGCTGGTGCATTTCTCATGTTCGACTCTGTAATGCTGTCCTTGATGAACTGGCATCCTGAGAAAAATCTCAATCTGAACTGTTTGATTCATTCCACATTGAACAGGCAACCATTTAACAATTAAACTCTCACGTGTATGGATCAGATTTTGAAGAAGAGATTAAGGTTTTGTCGGACAAGAATAGAATCTATCTACGTCTGTAAGCGGTGAGCACTAAAGAGAAATAATTCTGAAGTGCCAGAGCAGGTTAGAGATATCAGGAAAACCCCCAAATTATTTTTAATCTTTGATACGTCGGACTCTTCTGGACACGACTTTGATTTCCAGAGCGCAGTACCAACTACCAACGGACGGAGAAAAAAAAAACACGGCAAAAACAGCCCCTCTAGAAATAAGCTTAATATTCCTATATTTTGTCTTAGTTTTTGCAAAAATACATCTGCCAATAGGGTAAGAAAATATTTCTTAAGTAGAATTCTTAAAACTATCAAAATACAAAGTTTCTTAAAACAAGGCTTTTTTTAACTTTCTTAGCGATGGGTTTTTGCAGTGTAGCTCTGGATGACACTGGATAGGCCTCCAACCAATGAGAGAAACGCTCCTGTACGAGTCATCAAATAAATCCCACCCCCGCCCTATCAAGGTACTAGTGAAAGAGGCTATGAATGGGAGGGGTACCAGACCCATGTCTATGCGAAGTGAACAGGTAACGGTTTCCCGCTTTGCTGCCGCTACACCAGGTCCGTCTCGTCAACTCCATCCTACAACAGCTTTGTTTCCTCTGCTTTGACTGTGATGATATTCACATTGCTGTGGACAGTGTATATGTGGAGGGTGTTATGAATAAACCATAAAATGTGGCGATTGTCATCGTAGAGACACGTGAGGAAGTTTGGCAACATAAACGCTGTTATTAGCTGTCACAATCTCTGAGTTTCAAGACACAATGTTGGCAACAAACACTGAGTTTTCATTCTCGCCTTTTTAGTTCTTTTCCTGGCACTGCACTGCCCACTGCCGGTGCCCCGGAGCTGCTGGCTCAACTACTTATCATAGTTGTCAGTTGGGCAGATGCTGACAAAGAACAAGGCTATTCCTTCACATCTTGGGCAGCATAGGACAGCAGTTCCTTCAAACACATAGACTCGGTACGGCCGCACTGCGCATGTCACTAAACCTTTGGCCCGTTTGCTGCTCTGTAAGGTTATGTGGATGAGTCAGTCCACCACTATGTAGCTGTCGGAAAGGCTTGGCTAGTCTCTGCAGATTCTGGAGGATGAGTTAATAAGAGAACAAATCCAGGACCAAGTCAGTTGCTGTGGAGCTTCCTGGTCACTTCTGAATGTTCTCAGTGTTCTGCTCCTGTCTTTCTAGTGCAGGGGTGGGCAGTCCTGGTCCACGTGGGCCAGTGTCCACCGTGTTTGTGACGTCTCCCTGCTTTAACACATGTCATCAAGGTCTGCACAACTCTGGTTCCTGATTGATATGAGGATTTATATTTAAGCACAATAGTTAGTATCCCTTCTTGAAGCCACAAAGAAAAAGAAAAATGCCATCCATAATAACTGTCTGAGTGTGAGGAGCCAGACTCTGGCATGTTCTGTTCACCGGCAGCTTACCTCCGTGCATTTTGATCCTGAAAGTCCCAGGATCCTGCCTGTCATACCTCCAGCAGAGTTGTGGATGCTATTCCAGTTTTTTAACATTATTTCTTGTGTTATTCTACATCTACTAGTGTTCACAAAACTGTAAAAGTATATTCTCTATTACTTTTCATGAAATTAGAGTGCATCGGTTCTGCAAATGTGGAAAAACTGCACATCCTTTGGCAGGAGGCTGCTCTTGGATTTGATCCTTGTCTTTTTTATGTTTTGTTTTGGTAATTTTCTCATCGAAGGTCATTATAAAGGCGACATCAGCGGTGCACTTATTTTCAACCTATCAAGAGTCAATAATTTCAGCATCTTTGGTGAAGCACTTCCACCTGAAAACAGGCAGCTCAAGCTGAGGTGCATGTGTGGCTCAGGAGGAAGAATCTTCATTGGGATCTTTGATGCCAAAACTATTATAATTTTCCATCCAGTAAGGAAAAAATTCATTTAGACACCTGTCTGCTATGAAAGAAATGTGTAACAATTTCAAGCACTTAAATTTCTTTATTACAAAGTTTAAATGGTTTAAAAACTTTGAAGATACAACATTAAAATGTTGGCATGTTTAAGGATTTCGAGCTATGATAAAAAAGCTTTACTATTTGCAGTTATTTTTTTATTTTTATTTTTTTCATTGTCAGCAGCAGCTGTATGTCTGCAGCAGGAACCGTGAGATTTACAAAGGAGCCTCATGTGGTGCATTGTATTGTATAGTTCAAACATGTGGCAAGCCTTCACAATAAAAAGATTTAATCTGACTAATAAGGGGCTTGTGCCCCAGCAGACCTTTATATGTAGAAATGCCCCTGGTGTATGGAACATGTTTTCTCAGAGGAAACAGTTTGAAAATGTGAATAAGTACTTTGTGTGATTCACTGAACTCAGCTCAGATACGGTTAGTAGAGGATCTGTGAGACGAAGAGTAAAAACGAGATTTTCTCAAATAAGACCCACATAATTACCCTTCTTTTTTGGTACATGCCCATTTAGTCCACTTGTAACCCTTACGGGCCCCATGTGGCCCACATAGGCTTCTCATTGCCATTTGGCTCTTAGCAATTATGAACACACAACTCCCTCAGATCTGGTGCCCTGTGTGGAACATATATAAAGAAAATATAACATGTCCAAAAACTGAGCCCTGAGGCACTCCATGAAAAGACAAGGGCATTGAAAAAGTAGGAGACTGTATGAATCCTTGAGCCAGCATGGAGAACTTCTCTGAGGGAGTAAATGATGTCCTGGAACTTAATGTCCTTCCCCAACAGCTGCTGCTGAAGTGCCCTGGAGTTGTCCATGGACAAACATATGAGATGTTCAATGAGTAATTGTTTGCCTGTGAGAGTGCAGGACAGTGTCCTGACACGTGGACATGCAAGACTCCTTCTGGATAAGTAACCAAAAAAAAAAAAAGGTTCTCACCCATCCTGGCTATTGTAATTAGACTTGACACCTTTAGCCACAGAGAAGAAAACCAGCCTAAAATTAATTATGTGTTCCAACAAATACATGATAGGTCTGGGCTTTCTACTCACAAACTGTCATATACATTCACTGACCCCAGCCACAATAAACTTAACTTATTATATGACTTATTACTTACTATACATCTTCTGAGGAGGCATAATCTTACTGTTATGATACTGTTTTCAATGTAACACTGATAAGGGCAGTAGGTGCTGATGAGGTATGACGAGGGGATGCCGTCGTGTCAGGAAACACATGTGGAGAGACAGAGATAAAAAGTAGGAACACATCATATAAGGTGTTTTTAAATTTTCCTAACAGTCTCTTGCATGACTCCAGGAAACGGACAAGTAAACAAACAGGGTTGTTTGTGTCTGTTAGGGTTATGAGGAGCAGGGTAATAGTGGTGATGATGCTTGAAGGCAGCTGGGATGATGAGCAAACAGAAGAGTTTTGACAGTGGTACACTTATCTGAGCATTCTGCAAAGACTTATGGGAATAAAAGACCACATATCGGTCAAAGCCCGACACCGATCCCATACTGTAATTAAATTGACAAGCTGAATACCTCACCCGGAACTATAATAATTTCCTAAGATGATAAAATAACAGAAAAGTGTTATGAACTGTTATTTATTACAAACAATATGAACAATTCTGCAGCTGCAGCAATAAATAGTGAGGCACTAGCATTCAAATACTAAATGAAAAATTAAAATTGAACACATTTAATAAAATGAAAATACATAGAAATTTAAAGTAAATGAATAGGCTCATTGATTAGTTTAATTTTAAATCGAGCATACTAGGAAGTGATAACCCTCTGCAACAGAACTCTGTCACTATCACGATTTAAAATAAAATAAAAATTATAAATTAGATAAGTAAAGAAGCACACTTATTATTCATTTGTGCTTAAAATATCCCACACTTCAGCAGTGCTGACTAGTGATCTGCTTTTATCCGTTGTTGAAGCACTATTGACTTGCTGGCAAATGCAGATGAAAGGTTGGGACGAACGAACGCAGCCGGTGATGGAAGGGCCTCTTTGCATATTCATAGAATCCCATATACTAAATGATGCAAAGATGTAGCGCTATATCTAAGCAGTTTTACAGCTTCAAAGGGTTTTTTTTTGCATGGTAAAAGTTGTAAATATGTAATTTTAATGAACAGAGTATTTAATGCTTGCAGAAAGATACAGATTTATTAAAATGCCTGGTCCGTTGGAGATCATAAGAATCAGTACATGACCTAGTTATTGTTTATCATCTATCAGAAAAAAATAGAATTTAACATATTTTTTTCTTTTTTTGTCCCCCATTTCTCCTGTCATCCAGACACTGGTGCAAGAGACTACTACAAGAGCTACCCGATGGTGGATTACACCCACCGCCAGTCTCCTCCTACTTTCCAGCCTGTCAACTTCCACCCCAAGGACAAACCATTCCTCCCACCACCAGACATCCATGCCCCTTTGGCCATCACTATCAACGCCTCCCAGATTCCCAAACCTAAGATCTCCAAGACCAACACTCACCCTCTCACCTCCAGCTCGGCATTTAAAGCGTGGGACCCGAGTAAGAGCCAGATCCAGCACCCGTCTGCCACACACATGGGCATCGGAGGGCAGCAGCATCACCCCATCCAGCCGCAGCAGCACCAGCCGCTGCACCAGCAGAACAGCCGGCGCCAAGTCTACTCCAACAAGAGGCAGTTCAGCATCGAGACGCTGCCCGAGCTCTTCTCACAGCCACTGGGATACGGCCACTCTCCACACATGCATCCCAAGCACAAGGGACTCGCCACCAACAGCAAGACGGAGGTGACGGTGTGAACGTGGTGATAAATAGACTGAGATGAAACCAACCAAACAACAAAAAAAAGATGAAGTTGAAGGAAAATGCTCTGATATCCTTCATATCCAAAGCTAGGAATGGTGTGTGGGAACAGGCAAATATCATAACTGAAATTTTTTAACTCTCCATTTTCCTCATAATTTTTAACTAAAACAGTAATAAAAATGTGAGTGGATATACTGTATGTGTATTTCTAAGAGCACTGGATCAAAGCAGAAGCAGATAAATTGGCTGTGACTCTTTGAACATAGACGTTTTATAAGAAAAACAACAAACAAATGGAATGACCTTTCAAGAGTGTTGGCACGCCTCTACTTCGTCTCCTCTCAACCCTCTCGCAGCTCAGTAACTTTCTGCTCTGCTCTGTAGCACCACTCCAGTGCATTCAAACATTCAAATCCCACACAGATACTCCATTTACCCCACAAACTATAGCCCAGGCGTGGAGGCTGTCAGAAAGGCTGGTGGGGGAGTGTTTCCCCTAAGACTCTGGCTTCCCATCAACAGAGAAAATGCCATTGTATTGTCAGCTCTCATTGCCCTCCAGCCCGCGGAAGAGTGAGATATCAGCCTGGCAACTCATACCGGGGAAGAGGGTAGGGGAGTGAGGGAAGGATTCATCTCATTCCAGAGGCAAATACGATGAGAAGGATCTGAACGATGTACACACACATGCACGCATGAACACATGAAAACACACAATACACATTTGTCAAAAATTACAGAAGGTCCAAGGCACTGGCAGAAGCCACAGGCAAACCCACCCCATACCCATCCCTCTAAGACAAACACACACAGTTTCAACACACTAATTCCCAGAGACTAGGGAAATGAGTAAACAAGCTCTCTTGTTGTTGTGTGTAGGGATTTGTTGAACTGTCTCTTCTATGGCTATGTTGATGTTTTTAGCTCTAAAAGAAATGATTGATGTCAGGAAAAACGGTGAAGTGGTCCACATACCCAGAAAGATCATTGGAAAGAAAATCACTGAATATTCTATGTCAAAGAACTGTCATCTGCACATCCAGTGTGGGAACATGGATCATGTACATCCTCCAAGATCCGCTTTGCTATTTTCAGCTCCATACATTTACCAAGGTCTGCTTCCGTAACCAAAAACTAATCAGCAGTGGAGCGTTTCTGGCTGTAGGAAGAGAAGCAGTGGAGCATACCAGAGAACCTTTTCCCAGTATGGCTGTTCCACAGCCGTTTGATCCGTCTGCGTACAGCTTACTGTACTCCGTCTAAACAGAGCACTTTAGCACCACAAGTGGAAAACCGCTAACAATTAATCAAATCACGAATGTAATTCTTTCCTTGGATGCATACAGCAAACACTAATTACTATACATGTGGCAGTGGCAGGTGGTCTTTCATCCTTTAGTAAACTGATTGCTTTTTGCTCTTTTTTTTATATATATATTTTTTTTTACTTGGGTTGAATCACTTATGAATATTGCTTTTTTTATTTACTTTCATTAAATAGTGGTAATATTGTTCTCAGACTGATTGGACAATCAGAGAGAAATTCCGATAAAGATCTAGGCTAAGAGGGAATTGCCCATGCTATCAGTTAGCAGGTAATGCTAACAGTTAACTGCTAACAACTACTTGCTAATTGCTAACCGCCCATGCTAACAGCTAACCTCTAACAGCTAATATGGCAAACGGCTACATGAATGAGGGCCACAAAGGAGCTATTTTTCAACGTTTAAAGCACCTCACACCTTATAAATTTCACAACAGTTCAAGTGAAGGCTGTATTACATATATTTACACTACTGGGGTGATATTCTGCTATTTTAATTAAGACCATAGTTTTTTGATTGAAGCCCAGGGTCTTTCCAAGATAATACGTCATGCTCTGCTTCAGAACTTTGACTGCTACGGTTGGTCATGTAAACTTTGGAGTAAACCCAAAGACAGAGCTATGTACACATTGTTCTTACATGTGTATTTGAACGTCCCAACATAAAAGAACCGCTTTCCTTTCACTAGAATCAAGATGAGGGACTTTGTCTTTGGCTGCTTTACCTGAGTTTTGGCCTTTTTCTGGCAAGATTTGACTTTTCTATCAATTGTAAATTCCAAAAAAAATTACCACAATTTGTTTAATCTCCAAACTGTCTCTTTTTATGAGAGATTAAAGGACATTGTTGAACCACTGTCCTTTAAAAAAAAAAAAAAACAAAAAAAAAAAACAGACAAAATAGTGAAGAGTGGGTGAAGAGTCCAGCATTTATCCATCCATCCTCTATACCCTCTCTTTTTGTGGTTGGGATTTGCTCTCCTGGAGCACATCCCAGCCACAAACAAAGGACAATTTAGAATCAGCAATTAACCCAACCTAACTTCTCCACTTTGATTTTTCCCTGGTTTACACCAGGAATGCCCTATCAAAACACCCTCAGCCAAAAGAGTGCTATCGCACAGATGCTCTGGTTTCATTTCAAAACGTCCTCTGGAGAAGGCTACTTGTTACTGGCGTCAACAGATTTACTTAATTTTCCATAATTGTAAATGACTTCATTCATATTAGTGCTGATTCACAACAAAAACACATGTATAGATAAATTATTAATTCAAGTCCAATTATAACTATTTCAGTGCAGTTTTATCTTTTACTTCTTTAATTTACATGTTAATGCTAACAGAATGAAAACAACGTTTTGGTGTCAAGTGTAAACCGCAGAGCCAAAATTAAATTAAATCCTGGTGTGTCTATGGCACCAAATATTGGATACTAACATACTTAATATTCAGATGTTTGGAATATTTCTCATCTTTTTAATTGGGAAGCAGAGGTAAGATACGTGAGTGTACAGTTTGATGGGGTCTGTGATGACGTTCATGTTGATTTTTTATCTTCTTCTGTGAAATAATCCAGTTAACCATCATTGTATTGATGAGACGCTGTACAGAAATGGTGATGTCATCACTATAAGTCTAGTAGCTGAGGGAAGTTCAGCAAGGTCTTTGTTTGTGCTCTTGTGTACTTGGGAACTGTCCCAATTTGACGCCCACATCAAGCCGAGTTCAGCTGAAATCCAGAGTAATGTTCTGGCGCCGCCCATTTGATCTTGGCTGCATATTTTAAAAATACCTTCAACATTTTTTAGAGATGCGTCCCAGCTGAGCTGTGACGTTACTGAGTGTGCTGCCTTTCCAGTAGCAGAAAAACCAAACTGTGTCCTCAGAAGTACCAGTCAGACGTGAGCTACTACATATGAACTACCAGGTACACATGAAGTTGAGGAGAACGTCTTTGCCCTCGTGTGAATGAGGGCTGAGTTTTGAGGGATGTCTGAGTATGAAAAGACTGATTAATGCTCTTTACTGGAAACGCTATGCTCTTAATTAAAGCCGGTAGTATGAGAACTGTTGTTCTCTGTGCAATGTTATGATTTAAATCAGCATTTCTTAATGAAGACAATGAACAAGACTACTAGAATATCTATAAAGACAGACACCCTTCTACAGTTTGGATCTGTGGATCTGAATAAACAGCAGAACCTGCTGAATCTGTCATATGAAACTGTGGCAGCCCTCATTAAAATATACCATTTTATGAAGTTCCCTTTGTTCCACAACATTTTTCTTTGATTGGATGAGGCATGGAGAAATTTTATTAGAACATATATCCAACTATAATTTTTGACATAGTACTTTAAAATATGAAGCCAGGACTCCTGATGAAGAGTCGCAGTGGGTTGGACCATAAACTTAGGACCATCTGTACAGTTATAATGGTTACCTTTGTGGAAAATAAGTTGATATAAACCTAACTTTCCTAAAAATGTTTCAGTGATTGATGTAAAAATTCTCTTGTGCTGAAAAGTAACTGCATATTATTCCAAAAATAATCATTTCTTAGCTTGAGAGCATGCACTAGACCATCTGAAGTGACTGATTGAATTCACCTTCATTTGTTATCACGAGGACACCAGATATGCCGCAGTGCATATGTCCGGCGCATCGGGCAGGTGGTGGAACCTCATCAAACCGCACCGCTTCCCAGAGTCACACACTATTTAGCTCTTTTCCTCCTTCTCTTTCATTCCGCCTGCCCCTCTTTACTCTATTTCTTTTCTTCTGGCAGACTACTCACCTCGGTCTGAGCATTCATATCCATGAAAGGATGAGCGATGGGTACCAAGTGCTCGTCTTGTGTTTGTTACCCAGCTCCAAGCTGTCATAAGCCATGAAAGCCTAAATTTGTACTCCTATCATGGGAGAAAGTCTGCATTAGGAGTCGACTGTAATGAATGACAGAGTGAGGGAAAGCATGGCAGGCTTCAGATTTACTCCCTGCTGCTCCATCACATTTACACACAAGAATAATTACGTTCACACAGATGCACACCGTGACATGAATGACCAGATGCTCTGCAGCATCCTTTTTATATTGGAAGAAATTTATATAAAAAAATTTTAAAAAAAGCTGTTGCCAACCTTAACTATGATATTTTATTTTTGAATTCCCTGAGAGCCGGTGTTAGTGAGCCAAATTCTCCAATTTGCATCTTAATTTATTGGTTCTGCCCATGAACTCAAGAAAATAAAATGAGCAACCGAGTAAACATTTAACAAGATAGAATAAATTAGCAATACAATGCTTGCTTGTAATGTTGCAATGGCTTCTCCACTTTACCTCTTCAAGATGTGAAAAACCTGTTAGACAAGCTGTTGGATTGGTGCTGTGGGCAGCTGCCATCAGCTAAGGATGGGAACCATGAATACAAAAGCCCCGATGGGATATGCATGGAGGGAGTATGCATCAAATACATCTCTGCATATGATCTCAACTCTGCACAGTACAAACGCACTGCGTTGCAGCACTAGTATGTGGCATCCTTGTTTCTTTGACTTTTATTCCCATAAGACGCAAACACTTTTAGTGGGTCACTTCATGTGACAAGCTTCCTGGCCTCTTAAATATCCAAGAAACTCTTGTGTGTGGTCTGTCCTTAATCACTCTGAATGCATTAGAAGAAGTGAAGGCATGCAAAGTGGCAGCAAGTAAACAAGCAATATGCGTCAGTAAAGCAATAAGGGCTCAGAAGGCGTGTCCCTATGTGTCTCTGCTCAGAGTTGAGGGGTGGATACGGATGAAGGTGAGGTTACTGAAGCTATAATTCACACTGCCATGCATAAATAGGATTTCTAGCATATCCAATCAGAATCCACTCTTTCTGACTGACCGTTTACAATATATACTGTAAGTGATCAGATGTGATTAGTATTCCCTTGCTGGTGTTTACTAATCCACATGGCTGCAAGGGTTCATCCCTCTGTTCCCACAATTCCCACATCCCATTCACGCTATTGGTCCACAGTGTTTGCTCAGATGTTCATGAAAGGGTTAGGGTAAAAGTTAGGGTATTGGTTAAGTTATCAGAGCTATGGAAACATAGACAAGCTCACGGTTGCTATGGCAGCCTGCACACAGAACGGGCATAAACAAACCAAAACAGAGGATGATGAGCTGGGTTTGCCGCTGTCACAAATGGAGCTGTAGGAGTCCAAATTTCTACAAGTTACAAGAAAGCAGCAGACATGGAGCACGTTTCTGTTTGCTTTATTTGCAGATGATGCTGCTGGGATGTCAGTATGGTTTGTTGAATGGTCCAGAGACCGGGGACCAGCAAATGAAGGAAACCACTGTCGCTCACATCCCTCTGGTAGACGACGTTGTTGTTCGTGTCTCATTGACACTAAAGAGTATTTGAAATCCTATTTGAGCAGCCAGAACATTCAGACTGAGAAGTAATTGTGGAAATCCAATTTGAATCACATTTGAAAACACATCTGAATGGGGTTTAAATCCAATTTGGAAAAATCTAATGTGCAGAGTTTCAAAAAAATAAAAAATCTGTCTATATCCAAACTAGATATGCTGCAAATCAGATTTGGGCTGGCAATGTAAACATAGGATTAACCCGCTGGAGACCTGAGCCAAAGAACAAACTCTACAGAGGATCTTCTAGAGGATGGAGATGAGACGAAGGAAGAAAAAAGGAAAAAGCCTTGTGCTTGCATGGACACACCTGATATCATGATGGTCGCTTTCCATTTTGACTTTGACCTTTTATTTAAGTGAAAGAAGAACCAGTTGTGGAGGACAGTTGGTCTTTATTCTGATCTGAACAGTTGTACAGCTGGACCTGGACCTCTTTGGAACTCCTTGGAACTAGCAGATAGACACGGCAACAACGGTGTCTTGAGGATTTACAGTTTAAGACTGCAGTATGCCCGAGGACACGCTACCTCCATGTGAAGGAGACGAGCGAATTCCCTGAGTTTCTGTTGGATAATGCGTCTCATACCGGTTGGCTGACAGTTAAGGAATGCACTGTGACTGAATTATTGATTCTTGGATATTTGCATTACAAAAAAAAAACAGCCATGCAAATGTAAACAAAAAAAAACTGTGGTCAAGAATACGTGAAGGATTTTTTTTCCCCGATCTTCTGTCCAGGATGGACTTCCATGAGTACCTCCTTTCAAAGACTGGATTTAAACAAAAATAACAGCTGGTGAGGTTGAGTTAATTAGACTGGAAACCCTGTTGAGTCACAATTTAGCCTCTGGTGTGGACAATCTAAATACTTGAACACATGCACAAGCATACACGGACACACACAGGAGCAAGTCATCCAGTCACAGTGGTACAGTATATTCCAGGTTACTGTACATCCTACGTACAAAGACCACAACTTTGTGGCATGAAACAGGACCAAAAGCCTTGAATCAGGAGAAACTGAGTACACCTAACTGATGCTCGAACGTCCAAAACAGTGAGAATGCTAAGGCTGCTTTGGATCGTCAGCTTAGAGTGCAAATACTCAATCTCTCCTGATGAACAAACAGACAATGGTGTCGCTCGCTCGTCTCGGAGCAAACTGACTGTTGTTTGTAAAAGTTTCTCTTTAGAAAACACGCAACGCAAGTATTCTACTAAAGGTTTTCTGAATGCAACCTAGTAGAGATACTTGAGCTCCATGATCGTTAGCAATATATAGATTATGGTGTATGGTTCGATTGTTTCTTCGTCTTCTGTCAGTTTTTGTACTGTGTTTTTCAATGACTGAGCTTTTGTCAATAACATTAAAAAAAGAAAAATGGATTTGACATATGGAAAGTGAAAAGTGCTTCCAGATTTTAGACTTATGGCTGCACATCCTTCAGTTCCCGCGCTCCCTCCAAACATATGACAAACAATGTACCTCCAAAGATCACGGATGATCTTTTGAATTTCATTACATGTCATATTTTTGAAGCTTGTGATCTTCTGATTTTCATTGTAAGGTAAAATGCACTCAAGTATTTAATGTTAAAAGATGTTGCATTGTATCCAAGTGCTTTGGCAACACTATAGCTGAAAATGAAGGGAAGATTTAATGATTTCTTGTACAGCTTTTGCACTTGCAAAAAAAGATAAAAAATTTAACAAAAAAATAGTCATGCATTGTTTCATGATAATTTGTAATGGCAGCAATAGGCTGCTTTGGATTGCTCTGTACTACTTGTGTATATATGTATGCTGTACCATTTGTCTGCTGTGAATTATGTTGACAACTCAGCTTATATAAGGGCTTTTTATAGATATAAAAGCAGACTGGGAAATCTGACATCACTCTCTGGAACTGAAGACAAATTTCTCTAGGAATTTTTGTTTGTTTGTTTGTTTGTTTGTTTGTTTTTTAGGGATGAAGGGTCGTGAACAGACTTTTCCATGCATACAAAATGCTGTATAAATAAAGTTTTGACTGACTTACTGAAATGTCCATAGGCACTCATACTGCGTTGATCAATGTGTCTTGTTTGAATAAATCTTTCAAGAAATATAGTAACGATTCCTTTAATTGTGCTTCGTAAAAGTTCTAGACTACGTTATTACAAACCAGGGAAATTGTAGTTCTGGCAACAGCTGGAGAAAACATCTGTAGCCCCTTCCAGACCCTCTGAGGAGGGTTTAGTGCATGAGATCACAGCTGGCATGAAATGTGGCCAACAATTGTACCCAACTATACACTAATAAAGACCTGTCATTTTTACTGTGCAAACACGATATACATTATTTTTTAATTGCCAAAGGCAAAAACTGTTAATAAGAATAACTCTAAAAAAAAATAAAATAAAATAAAATGTTGGGAGTAAAACAAAGAATATCTAAAACCAAAAGAAATAAGGATACAAATGACAAAGAGCTTTATTGCGGTCATTTGTGTCCCAAACTACCTTCAGACACTTGCTGAGTGATCAGATCTGAATTCATCGTGGAACGTGTTCATACTTTGCACGAGCGCCGGCCATGTGAGGTTGGATTGTTTTTCGGATGCAGTTTAATGCAGGGTCTGAATGTGGTCTGTGATGAGACTGTAAGTGGGTTCAAACAGCATTCGTATGCATCGGTTAAACGAAATCAGCCATACAAGGAACAGCTATCGATACTGGTTTCTAAAATAAAATTAAATAACAGAATGATCAAAAGTTAAACTCAGGGTTTATTTATCACATACGCTACAGAGGGATTTTCACTGATCCACCAAACACTGGCTGGCTGTTATGTCACTTTTTTGTTCTTATCTGTGGTTCAAATGTGAAGAGAGAGAAAGTCAGTTGAATTATTTTGTCCTTCAGAGAACCCCAAAGCCTCCATAACTCCCCAGAAAGCTCTTAAGTTTGGATCTTACAGGGGACGAAACTGTTGTGGTCCAGTTTGCAGCAGCTTTGAAGTGATTGTACTCAATCCTCAGGTCTTCCTGGGAGACTTTCAAAAGCCGAGGGGGGCTTCTAGGCACCTCAGATGTCATCTTTCAGATGTATATCTCACCGTATTTTCTTCTTTCTAGACGTATACATATCAAAAGGGTGAGTGGTATCAAACCTAACGACCTTTTCAATTTATATACTGTCCCTTTCCTTGTATGTGGCTCAATTCTCTTCTAATAACCTCTAAATTGTTACGCACATCTTCCACAGGTTAACATAATGACTTACAAGTCGGAACCCTCTCGTCGTGTTTAATTTTGAGAATGCCCCTGAATTTCTTTGCTGCCAGCTGGTTCTGCTATGTGTAAAGTGATGCAGGCTACCTGCAGTCCAGCACCAAAGTAGACTTGATGGGAATCTTTAGTGGAGCAGAGCTGACGGTGGCTCCTGGGATGCTTCACACCCCCGTCTACCACGCTTGCTGTGAGACTACGGATGCGATTCACAGCGAAAAACGTACTCAGCGTTCAGGCTGTCTAGGTACCATTGTAAAAATTACACGGCTTGACTGAATAGTAAATAACATTTTTGACAAAGCAGGAGTTTCCCCAGTAATGTATTTATCGTTGTACTTTTTCTGAAGGATTTTTTTTTTTGTTGTTCATGGAAGCAGAACTTACATGTGCAGATTGGTCTTCTCAACTCAAAACAGAGAAATAGAAGATGTAGACGACACTATTAAACGCATAAATGTGTCAAACCAATCATTATACGCTAAACTAATAGATGGAAGCAGAAATACTCTCACTGTGAGGCAGCAGTGCGAACTGCCAAGCCATCGCGCTGCTCCGGGAAATCCTCTGGATGTTCGCAAAAGTATGAATACAGACAACATTTTGAAACTCGTATCACCATCATCAACTTCTGTAGAAATCCCTATAGCCATTGCAGAATAGTTCCACAAGAAAACTGACATTATTCATCAGACGTAGGCAATTATATTAAAAAAATGTTTTAAATAAAAGAAGAAGAGGAGGGCGAAACAGGTTTAATTGTGGGATACTTTATTTAGAAAATAACCCACGAAAATATAAACTCTAGCAGGTAAAAACATAAACAAGCTCAAGATTATACAAGAATGTTTTCCACAAGAAAAAAGTCCAAATGAATTAGTTACATAACAATTACGTAAACCACGGCGATGACAGTTTCCCAACACCAAGAACAGAACATCCTAGGGTCTACCGCGCGGACGAAAATGAACAAAAGCAAAAACTGCAAACATCAAAAGATGAGAAGACATTACCTCATCCCATAACATTACCGTGTAACAAACAACTTCGTTTTATTCTCATCCCAGTTCCATAAAGCACACGTATTTCCTGTTCTGAAATCAGGGATAAAGCTGGATGCATTTCCTGTGAGGTGCAGGTAAACATCTCCTGAGTGCAAGACATCATCCAACTCCATGTAAAAAAAAATAAAAAAAAAAAACATTGAGAACTTTTGGGTCCCATTTCATCTGCGACTAAAGATGGAGCTTGATGCTTAAAGAACGACCACAAAAAGCCAGTTTTATTGGTTATTGTCATGATCAGTGATAATTGGCATGTTAAAATATAACTGTCACTTTGATTTGAAGGAAAATTGAATGACTAGATCATTAGTGTGTCCTAGTTTTTATGGACAGCTGCCCACATGCGACTGACCAAACGAGTGCGGTTGCACGCGGTGGACAGCTGACATGACGATGACAACAGTCTGTTGGAAGATGGCGAAATAAAGCAGAACATGTCTTCTGTATCTTTTTCTTGCAATCGTTAGAAAATGTACACAGCTGCTACACATTTGTGACAGCTGCAAAACCAGTTCACCACCATGCATTTTGTTTTGTTTACGTCATTACTGTGTCTGTAGGCTCCAGTAGCAACCATCCGGATAAGGAAATGTCACCTCGGATCTGATCACTTCCAATACTCAATACTTCCGGTCAGTCAGGAAGATTGGATTCTGATCAGATGTGCCTAAAAACGGGATTTAGGATGATATCTGAACATATTCTAAGAGATTAAAGAAAGTGATGATTGTGATGATTGAGTTTAAAAATAAAAAGACAAATTGGTTTTTGCTGCTTTTACTAAATAAAATCAGTATTTGTTTTCAGATTAGTTTGGTCTCACATCCTCAGACTAATTAAATTTATTTTCAGGCAGCAGTTCTCATTAAAAATATCCTTTGGATGAATAACTTGGTTAGTTTTTACACTGATAACATGATTGTTTATTAATCCTGGAAAAAAGACAACGTTCTTAAATGGAGCTTTCATTGATTTTGTTCTGAAAAACGTTCCACCAAATGCAGAAATTGTAAAAGACCACAAGATATCTACATGTGGTGAGTAAAAAGATTGAGCCTTCAAGAGATTGTTCCACGTATGGATGCACACATTAGATAATGCTTTCCTTTATGCTCATGGCCGAAGGAAATAGAGCAAAATAAGCATATCTAATGTGCAAACAATCAGCTTCTGCACAAACATTCACAACCCAGCTGAGAGATGAAGCCAGACGCTTGTTGAATACAGACTGTTACTTAATGTGTTGATTAATATCCAATATCTATGTTAAAATGTCCAATGTGCAACAGAAATAAACTTATTTACAGTCTTCCTGGGCTTGTTTGTTATGTGTTTGCAACATGGTGCTGTGCAGTTTGAGCAAAAACAGGATCATTGATCATTTGTCTCGAAATTTTACAGTTTAGCTTGAACTAGTGTGAAATAAAAATGTTGAGGTTCTCTTTGGGAGTAGTGAGGATGGATCTGGATCAGGATCAGGATCAGGATCAGGATCAGGATCAGGATCAGGATCAGGATCTGGATCAGGATCAGGATCTGGATCAGGATCAGGATCAGGATCAGGATCAGGATCAGGAATGAGTACATCAGAGGGACGGCACATGTTAGATGTTTTAAAGATAAAGTCGGACAGGTCAGATTTAGATGGTTTGGACATGTACGGAGGAGGGATAGTGAGTTTATGGGGAAAAGGATGCTTATCTTCTGATGTATCTTCTGATCTATCTGATGATGAACAATAAGCAGAAAATATGTAGTTTTTCTTATTTCTTCAAACCTTCACGTATTGTCAACATACTGCTTATTGCTAATGCTAAACTTACAAATCAAAACGAAGTCTGGAGCAGCCTGCAGGACCAGAACATGTTCATAACGTTTTACCCAATTCAGAGTGAGAACCCCACTAGTGTAGTCCCACGGTGTTCTGTCTCAGTATGTCCAAAACACTGATGTGATCGCAGCGTACCCCCACCCCCAGGATGAAGAGCGATAATCCTTTTAAACGTGTTGAGTCAGAATCACAGCAGTGCGCTTAGTGAGTTGTGACCATATGGGAAGGTAACTTAAATAAATAATGTTCTCTGCAGATTAGAAACAGAGTTGAATCAGTCATCTATGATGAGCCAACAGTTCCGCTGGTCACAATCACAGGAAAGAGTCTCAGCTTCTGGTAATTCAGGTGTCTGACAGCAACGGGAGAAAGAGCTGGATAAACATTGATATGTGCAGTTTCATATCAATCAGAACTGCCCTCAGTCCTGCAGCTCAGAGAACCGTTTGGACATGGAAAAGGAATAAAGAGACAGTTGGCAGGAGCAGCCAGTGAGCAGGATGAAGTTGAGGCTAGATGTTCGGAGATATCCTGTTTAACACAAAACGAGTTGATTTAATGGTTTTAAAAGGTCTGTGTGAATGGTCACGTTTCCTCCCTCCTACCGTGCTGCTAAAGTCTCAAATAAACAGGTTTTGTGTGTGAAAGAAGTGTGTTTCTCAGTTATGTTCACATCCACAAGCATGAAAAAAGCAAGAAATACAGATTATTTCACAAAACTCTGTTGAGCAGTTTCAAAAGGCGTGTAATTAAACAGTTTTCGACTTGACTTGACGCGAGTCGACTCGACTTGACTCTGTCTCGGTCGTTTTCCATTACAGTTCAGTACCACCTCAGTGTGGACGGGGCTTCCTTCTCATTCCTGGCTGGTGACGTTGCATTTTCTGTTAGAAGCCCGGCGAAGTAGGTGTGAGAAGTACTAACCGGTCACCTAGTAGAAAACCTTTAAAACAGAGTAGAACCGAGCCGAGCCGAGCCGAGCCGAGCCATGTAGGTACTAGTGGAAAAGCCCCTATGAAGGCCTTTGTTACATCCAAATGTGTGGACGTGTGGGACCTGAAAACTGTGCCAGCAAGTCATGATAATATATATCATTAATATACATTATAACATCTGTATGAACAACTAGATTTTTTTTTAATTATATATACACACATATATATGTATATATATATATATATATATATATATATATATATATATATATATATATATATATGTGTGTGTGTGTGTGTGTGTGTGTGTGTGTGTGTGTGTGTGTGTGTGTGCGTGATAAACAACGTTCTTATTTTGCTGTTGTACACCATGTCCATCAGATAGCAGAGCTTTTCAGCCTAAAGGACTTTGAATTAGTCTAAGAAACTGTCAACAGCCGTCCAAAGGTAATACTGGGATGTTCTAGATGTGTGTGGATGTGCTGGCAGGCTACTGGACGTCATCTCCGGCTGTCATACATGTCACAGTTCATTTGTGCATCTCAAGGGTTTGAACCAAATTCATCACAGAGAGCAAAAGAACAAGCTAGACGCCACAAACTATGTCCACAATAATTCCCTCTCCATCTCCATCTCTGCCTCTCCTGCCCGTTACATCCACCCAGGGGCTTTGTGCCAGTGTAGAAATGTTTAGATTTAGGTCAGAAGGTACTGGAACAACGCTGTACCATTACACTTTGAGTCATGCTACTAATATTTATTCAGTGATAAACTAGTTCATCTGCAAACCTCTCGACAAAACTGTTTAGTGCAGACATTCAGACCGCTTACAGAGAGGAACACACACTTTTAGCTTCCACTGGTGATGACCATCTACCATCTACTCTGCAGAACATTTTGGTGTTTGCCAGCTCGTGGTTTTGGCTGTCCTCCACAACCTTGCCGTTTAGGTTCAGTTGTACTCCTTCCATCAGCTTCATTTCTAAACCCAACAAGCAGAACAGCTCTATAAATCAGCTATCCATGAAACATCCTTGCATTAAATAAAAAGATTAAAAAAAAAAAAGAGAGAGACAAACTTAGCAACAGGCAGGATAACATCCTAGAGACCCTGGAGCAGATGGAGACAAAACTGAAGCTAAAATTGCAATCAAAGGAAGGAATTAGGTAAAAAAAAAAAATGTTAAAAGGACGAGTAGCCTGAATTGAACTGCAGTGTAGATGAAGGAACCAATGTGGCTGTAATGCACTGCTCTCTAATCATATTTTAGATCAACACGACTTTTATGAATCCATTATCTGGGTTAAAACCAGTCAATTTGTTCTGGATAAGGATTCATTCTTCAAAATGATTGTTTCAAATGTGAACAGATTAGAGGCACCACTGAACCAGAAGAACGTATGCTTATTCAGTTGATTGTTTTCAGATAAAGTTTCACCATGTAAACGATTACACTTGTGTCCCACTTGTGTCATTGATGAGCAAGGGAATTTTGAAATCAAATTTGTTGTTGCATAAATAACAGCAAATTATTTTAAAACTGCAAGATATGTCATGAGGCGACACTGCTTCCCTCTCCATTCTGCTGTTTCTTCTGTCTTCCCTTCCTCATGTTTCTGTGACCTTTCCTCGAGACAGCTTTGGATTAACAAGTGTTCCCGTTTTCTTTGCTGATTAGACTGGCCGTTGTTTCTTGTGCTGCTGGTTGAGCCATCCTGCTCCTCCCTCCCTGCCTTGTCTTGTCCTGCCTCACTCTGTGTTGTGTTCAGTCCTTGGAGCCCCAGTGGAGCTACGTTTGTTTTTGAGATTTTTTTTTTCCTGGTTCACCTGTGGCGTATTCATATGATAAAACTCCCAGGCTGGGGTTTTTGTTTATATGTAAATGTACCAGGCTGTAAAAAAATGTTTGTTTTTGCTGTAAAGTTGGACATTTTACCACACGAGGACCAGTGGAGATTGACTTGCTTTTAGAGCCAGACCCCAGTGGTCTCTTTAATACTGTATATTTTAGCAAAAGGTGTCATTTCTGCAAGCAGGATGTAGTGCCTCAGTGTCTTGATGTATATCATTGATGCTGTATCATGTAATCATAGCTAAAAAGGGATCCAGTCCTAGAGCGCCTGCATGGTGTTTTATATTTGTGAAACTCTAGGATTAACACACAGTAAAATACCCGTTTTATTTTTTTACTGTTGATAGACAGGTAGATGGATAGTTCTCATAAAGATACACTGAGCAGGTGGCAGATTGAATACAAATTTAGTCCAATCTACTGTGTCCAGTGAAACATTCTCTATCCATCCATCATTCCCCCCTTTACAGTGTAGGATAGTGCTGGCATTTTACCAGCCCACCTTTGTGCATCCACCAATGAATGCATTTTAACCAGCACCTGGCAAAACCTGATAAGACAGAAACTGCCATTCACAGCAGAGGATAATGACAAGACAGAAAACCAAATGAAGGAAGAAAAAAACCCCAAAAGGCCAGAGAGGGAAGAGAATGGATGGGACAAAATGAGGAGGAAGAAGTAGTGGTGGAAATACTCTCTTTCTAAAGATATTCTGTCAAAATGAGAACAATCACAGGAATAAAGCTTCAGCAGATAATACCCACAGAAGAAAGGTGGGACAAAAGGCATCTGAAAGGAAAGAAAGATGACATTTGAGGCACATAGGGGGAGGAAATAGGCCGGACTGATACATTACTGCAGAACTAACAGGAGGTAACATTAGCTGCAGAAAGACAAAAGAAGGTAGTGGGAGAAGTGAAAGGATGCAGGAGACAGATTTAAGTCTATTGCTGCAGTAGAAAGACAGGTAACTGGAGAGAGCAGCAGGGCTGAGGAGGTTAATCCAGCTGATGCTGTGGTTGATGGGGGAGCTCACAGCTGGAGGCGTAGCTGTGGAAAGCAGAGAAAGTGCTGAGAAAAATAATTCAATGGGCAAATTGAGATCCAAAAGCGTGTGGACGTCATCCCAGCCAGAGGACAGTCGTGCATTACAATACATTAGATTGCACTTAGCAGATGCTTTTATTCAGAGCAACAATTGCGGAAAAGAATTCATCTTTAGTAAACACAGTAAATTAGGAAGCAGAGTTAAGAGAATATAGGTGTGAATTAATGAGATAAAAGGGGAAAGAGCTGTTAGGACTGGAGGTGGTCCTTGAAGAGGAGGTTGTCAAGAGCTTCTGCAAAACAGAAAGGGACAGTAGTTTGTTCCCCCATTTGGGGAACCACAAAGAAACAGATTTGCCTGTGATTGTCTTGTGTGAAGCAAGGGCAAGGTCAGTCGATGTTCTTGTTATGAGCACTGCGCCCAAGAAAGGCCATAAACCTTCACAAGTGAGTTAAGGTAAGCAGGTGCGGACCCCAAAATCACCTTGTAGGCAACTTGTGTTTGATTCAAGCAGTCACAGGTAGCCAGCTAAGGGCAAGGAACAGATGTGTGGCATGTGTCCTCTTGGGTTGACTACCGACCAGATGCGCCACTGCATTCTGGACCTTTAGCAGAGGTTTTATCAAGCAAGCTGGCAGGCCAGGTAGGAAGACGTCATAGTAGGCAAGGCGAGGTATAACCATGGCCAGTACCAAGAGTTCTGTGGCACATTGAGTCAGATGAGGCCTAATTTTTCATATGTTGTGAAGCACAAAGCGGCACTACAACATGGTCAGAGAAAGATTACTGACCATCATGGCTCCCAGATTTTTTTGGTGGAGCAATAGCAGTAGAGGTGACATTTATGTCGATATTGTGGTTGATTGCAACCAAGAATGCAACAGGCGCAAAATGCATATGTTTGAGATTCTTGACAGTATTATGTTGTGGTGCAGCGAATACGCCCTGAGGAACAACGCACGTTTCTTGTTGCTCTAAGGTCTTCTGTCTCAGACAGCAGAGTTGTTTCAACAGGGTGGCGACTTTTAAAACAAGACTGGTATATATGTTTAGAAGGGGTGTAAGGAAATCCCTGACCTGTTTTAAGACCGGTAAGCAAAGTTTTTGTCATGCATGTGATTGCTGGCCCAACTGTTGGATGTATCATGGAGATGCGAAGAAACTTGGTCCAGCGGGCATGTAGTAGAACAGACAGCTTGCTCCCAGTAAGATGAGTAAATGAAGTGTTGCGCAACTGACCAAGGGAGCCAGGGAAAGCCATGAAGTAGGACTTCTGCATGTGGTGCTTGGAGAAGCCATGTACTCAGCACTGGGAGCTAGGCCCTTGACCTTGACCAACTGCATGGGCCCCAAAATTGTTTGCAAATAGTAGCTACTTTTATTGCTAGAAAAGGAGGCAAAGCTGTCAGCTGAGAGATTTGAGACTGGTGGAGACAGAGGAGGGTTGAGCAGGGACTTGAAGATGGAAAATAATTTCTCTGTGCCTGTGGTGCTCCTGATCTTTTTATTCTAAGTAATTTCCGCGTTAGTGATGGCAGTAAAGACAGAGATGTGAAGTGACTGAACCCTTGTGAGGATCGACCTGCTCAACAATATCAGACACTTGCTATAAATTTTGGCATTTTCATTTCATGAGCAATTATGACAATTTAGCCTGCTTTAATAATGACTGGGTTTTTATTCGGACCTTCATTGCTTGGTCAGACCAGGTATATTTGATCTTGTTATAGATGTGAATACATGCTGGTATGTTTAATGTGTGAGTTACTGTATCTCTGAACACAAAAGAACCACAGCCCAACTGAGACAACTGAATAACTGTTAATTAAATGCATCAAAGAGTCATCATTGCAATGAGATGTGTGGCAGGCCAGGCGATATAACCACAGCGGTGTGACAGGGTATATCTTCAAGTTTCAGTACATATGCTTATGGAAAGAATGAGACACGGCAGAGCATGCTCTTTACCTCGCATTCAGTCACTGCTGTTGAGTCATAAAAATTACCTTAATTAGCATATCATTTTTCCTATTTTACAAAGCTCTGCACCCCAAAGACTCCACTCTTTTTCTTGCTCCGTAATCGATGCCAAAATAAAAAATCTCCAATGGAACCACACACAAAAGGTGTGTGCAGCTATCTTTAATCAGAATTATTTTTTTACTTCTATTCATTGCGTAAAACGTTCCCTAATTCCCACCATAGCTTCAACTCTGACTTGGACTCCAGAAATGACAGAGTTTCTATTCTACCATTAGGGAGATTCCATTAGCAGGAATGACAAGAATTTCTGGGAACTTCTATGAAGTTGGTGTTGATTCTGCTCTCATTCGTTGGTTCATATTTGATAAACAGATGAATTCTGTTGTCAGGCTGAGCTTCTGGCAGCTTTGAATCCTTGCAAAAGTCAAGTCCTTCCTGAGACGTGTTGACGTGGAGAAGGCGATTCGTGCTTTCATTAGTTCCTGGCTCAATTATTGTAGTGTTCTTTATTTTATCAACTAAACTTTGCTGCATCATTTGCAACTTGTACAGAATGCTGCTGCTTGCCTCGTACCCGGAAGTACCCGGAAGTACCCGGAAGCACGACGACATCACTCCTGTCCTGAATGCTTTACACTGGCTCCCAGCTGAATGTAGAATCTTTTTTAAGCTCTTGTTGTTTGTTTTTAGTGCTATAAAAAGCTATGCTCCTTCATATTTATGCAATGTTTTAAGCTTCCATCAGCCCAGGAGAACTTTGCTTTCAGCAGGCGAACACTTGTTAGAGGTTCCATAGACGCGGGTGAAGAAGTGGGGTGATCCTTCTTTTGCAGTCCCTGAACTCGTTGTTACGGACCCTCACTGACCTGCTCCCGTTCAAACCCAAACTAAAGACCAGATTGGTATTTGACACATAATAGCACTTCTTACTCTTTTATTTTGATTGGATTTTAATTGGAATATTTTTATTTTTATCACATAATCTGGAAAGCAACTATCAGAAGGCAGAAACAGATCAGGTGAAAGACAAAGAGGGAAAGGGAAGAAAACGCCCCGTAGAGATCACGGTGCTATTAGATTGATGTCTTCAATCAATGTGCTGCATCCACTGCTTCATAAACTCAGTTAAATTGCAGGACTCCTGAGGAAGAACTCTCTTAGTCCATCTATCCATCTGAATCTCACTCTCCATCCCTTCCTCTGTAATCTGGAAGGAAATCAGCAGGACTGAGCCACTAATTCTTTGCACTTTATGTTTTTAACAACACATCTGGGTTCAACTGGCTAATATAAAGACATGAAAACTAATATTACTCCTGCAGTATATTGATTTTCTCCTCAACATCTGTTGTGCACCGCATTTGTCATGAATGTATATCAAAAAAGACTCAGGTTTTGCTGCATTTCATCTTTATTTCTTTGACAGCTTTCTGCCAGAAGATCACCTTTACAGGAGGATTTTATGGTTTGCTTTTACAAAACTCTCAATATTTACTCCCCGTGTGAGTGCGTTTTACCTGTTTTCAGAACAACAGGAACATACGAGAGAGTCAGCACTCCAGAGTACTATTTAAAACATTGACAGGATACAATCAATATAAGGGTAGCTCATCGCAGATAGAGTGATTGGGTGGTACGCAGCACATAAAACCTGATGGATGGATAGACCCAGGACCCATACAGACCCATACAGCACAAAATTAATTAAACTTAAGGAAATTCATGGTGATTGGAGCTATCCATAATTACTCTGTCTTGAGTATGTGTGTGTGTGTGTGTGTGTGTGTGTGTGTGTGTGTGTGTGTGTGTGTGTTGGTGTGTGTGTGTGTGTGTGTGTGTGTGTGTGTGTGTGTGTGTGTGTGTGTGTGTGTGTGTGTGTGTGTGTGTGTGTGTGTGTATAAATGGAACCATTAGCACAAATATGTTACTGCAGATTTTTCTCATAAATCACTGTTCATTTTTCTTTAACTTCACTCACTATGCCCCTGCAAATATAACCTTGCTTCTCATTTATTCCTCACTGTTGACCAGCTGCAAGGCTGCTTTTTTTAACATCTTTGAGGTTTAAACTGTTAGAAGTTCCAGAGTTGGAATTTCTCAGTATTAACAGCACAAAGCTGTAGATCCTGTAAATCCTGTAGATAATATTATACACTACATGTACGCATTAACATTTCATTCAAGTGTTAACTGATCAATACTGCAATTCAGTTTATGCACCTCTATTTATGCCATGCATTTCCATAATCCATTCCAATCAAACTTGGACATTGCAGGTATTTGAGATTTCTAATCAAATGTGGTATGTGGAAGGTTTTCACTTTAAAATTAATGTAAGTATATTAGAAAAAAATGTTTTGAGGTCATGTCAAACACAAAGATGATTTGTATTCATTTAATGGGCACTGAGGATACTGGTGAATGGTCTTCATTCCGCTAGTAAACCCAAAGAAACAATCCCAGACTACATACAGATCTGTGTCAACAACCTGGCTGCAAAAAACAAAGAAATGACGTTGTAGCCAAAGAACATGTTTTTCATAACTAAGAGTAGAAAAGAGAGCTTTTAAAAGTAAAGAGAGAGCAGGTGGGGTTGAACAGAAGCTGGGGCAGGCTTTGAAGGATCACAAGGACGCTACGGAGTTCCAGGTCTTCTCACTCTGGGAAGCTCTGGGACTCTGTGAAGGCATTGAATGATACGCCCCTTCTGTGTGAAAATCAGGACTTTCAAGACGATGCAAAACTGTTGGAGACCATTTCAACTCATAAATCTTATCTCATCGATTTTCAAACGAGCATGTAGGAGAAAATCCTCTGTCTGCCATGTCGCTTCTGCACTATTCTTACATACATCTGCTGAAGATTTACATGCAGCATTTACCCGTTCCCTGGAACAAATCTATTATTGTCCCACCGCAGTTTGTCTGTAAGCAGAGGAGGGGAACTGATGATACTCTCAACAATATCAGCCGTTTTATTACCAAGCAATTAAAAAAGCCCAAAGCTTATGTACAGATTATATTTGTAGATTTTAGCTCAGCGTTTAATACACTTCAGCCTCACTTGCTTGTTAAACAACTGAAGGAGATGAGTGTCGATCCTTTCTAATCACTGATCAAGGAGTATTAAACAAAAGAAATCTGTCTTCACTGGTTCACACAGCTGCTGGCTGTCAAACAGGGATTTTACGCAAACATACCTGCAGACTCGTTCTCTGTCATACTGGCTGCTACTCTTCCCGGAAACTTTGTTTAAATACCGTGGATATGGATATTGTCACGCTTGTCTCCTCAGTGTAAATGCTTTCTCCCTTCCTTCCCACATTTCATTTGAAAAATGATGTTTTTCTAACACATAGAGCAATTCAGCGGTATATACTGTACAGCACAGTGTTAATCATTAGTGAGCAATCCCCTTGTGGTCATAATTGAACCCTGCCACTCTTCATCAATACTCTCTTACTGTCACTTTGAACTAATACACTGTCATTAGAGCCTTTGCTGGAGCAGCAATTTTTACGCTCAATTACCATCATTTATCTGCATAGTCTGGAGGCTTTTATGCTGATCGTTCACAACAAATAACCTGTTTCACACAGAAGTGTACGACGAGCTGCAAAGTAAAGAGTGAAATAACTGGCAGAACGAATATAGACTGAAAAAAAGGTCAACACACAGGAGAATCTTTGTATTTCTTCAAGTTCACACAGTCAAGTTCTTGTGTAGATGCTTCATTAACGCTCACAAAGTTGGAACTTTGCACACCATGGAGAATAAAACAAATAAGCTCTAGAATATAAAAGCACTGAACCTTGAAATCCTTTCAAATGTTTATTCAGCAATGAAATTAACACTGCACATCAGATTTTTCCCTTGAAGGTTGGTGGAAACCAAAATATGTATAAAAGGAGGAAACTATGGCATTCCCAGGCCAATCGGG
Source organism: Xenentodon cancila (assembly GCA_014839995.1). Classification (NCBI taxonomy): domain Eukaryota; kingdom Metazoa; phylum Chordata; class Actinopteri; order Beloniformes; family Belonidae; genus Xenentodon; species Xenentodon cancila. The sequence continues at coordinate 20,112,289 of CM026214.1, read as the reverse complement.
TTTGCCTCCCAACCTCTCTGCAGAACTCCAGAGCTGTCCAAAGTGCATTCATCTGAACTGTAGTGCATGAGAACGAGTAAGTCACGTTACTACAGAAACCCGAGGCATCCGAGAACAGATACCAGAGAATAAATCAATAATTTATCAAATGTAGGTGAAAAAGTTTCATGAATTATAAACTTTGTATGACCATTTCACATCCAGTCTGCAAATGTTTACTTGAAGCGTGGAGGTGGAGGGGAGGGGGTGGCGTGGGCTGTCTGTGATTGATACGCTGTAAACCCGCCCCCTGACTGTGATTGGAGGAGCTCTGATGGCAGCGGTGGAAACTTGTAAACTTGGAGTGGAATAATTTCCCTTCTGGATTAATATAGTATTTTAAATTGAATTGTTTCTCAAATTGCTGCTTTATGTAATATTACCAGAAAATAGAGGTCATTTAATCAAATATGACAAAAAATATGCTTTAACCAATGCAGTTTTAATCTCCAATCTTCCTCCACTCTGAATCAAGATCTCTAAATACTTTAACTCCTGCACTATGGCAGCACTTCATGCCTATTCCAGCCTTTCCCAGCCGAGACTCATGTCCAGGAATGTGGAGCAGCGGATTCTCATCCCCTCTGCTTCACACTCTGCAGTGAAACCACTCCGTTCTGTCTGCAAAAAATGAACCGTTAAATTCTCTCTATAAAGCTGTGACTAAAAGTGACGACAAAGTGCAGCCCTGGTGGGGTCCACCTCTGACCTGGAACAAACCCGACTCTGATTCCACTGCCATGGTCCTCAGTAATGGACCCAGTGTCCCATGCTCTCAGAACACCTGCACAAAATACACGGTGGGGCATTTAAAATACCTCCGCTGGGTTCAAACATCCTGAAAATGGAAAAATGGAAGGATGGACCTGAATCTAAGCTTTCTCCTGCATAGACTTTACCAGGGACTTAGAGGGGTGTATTACCCTTGTAACCAGCGCACGTCCTCTGGTACCCATTCAAAAGGGAACCCCAGTCTGCCAACTCGAAGGCACTGCTTCCAAAGTCTTTGCACTCTGGCTGCAGTAAAGAATGAACTGCTTTCACTTAGGTCACCATTAGAAAGAAACCTCACCAACTGTTTTCCCTTTAGTTCCAGATGTTCCAGTTCCAGACTCCGAAAGAGCTTGTTTGACTCACACTTCTCCCTTTGACAACGCTCCTGCTTCTCTCTGCTTCCTCCAATCTGAAAAGAAAAACAGAACATAAATGGACGTGAAAAGGCAGGAAAACAAGTAAACTAGCCTCGAATAAACAACACTATTCTTGTTTACTGAGGGTTGATTTCCAGAAGAAATACAGAGCAACACTGTAAGAGCAATGACAGCATGGATGTGATAAACTAATCTCCATAGATTTCCCATTCAGAGCCGTGTCTTATTTAATGGATTGTCTGATGAGATTTACATAGAGATATACAAAGCAGCATAGGTTTCTGATTTCCCATTCAGCTCCAACCTTTTAATCAGTCACACTTGGCAATACATCAGCAGCTGAACTCATTTATTACGCTCAGCTTTGCCGTTATTGGCCGGCCTGTCCCTCTGCGCAACAATGAGCAATCCAGTCCCATTCACTTGAGTTTAAATCAATTCAGCCCAACTGTCTTTGTGATTGCTGAATGAGGAACTATAATCAGCATTGGTTTAGAGACTAAATGTATCCTATCCACTTTTATAGTGGATGACTGGAGAATGAAAATTGCAATCAAGGACAACATCGCTCCACTTTCCAGTCCAGAGTTTAGGACTAGTGGATTATGTGCCACTGTGTAAAAGAGTGTTGGATGAACACTGTCACAAAAGGTATCCACAGGTTCAGGAGATAGTTGTGAGTGGAGGAGAGATGACAAAAAACAGGCCATAAGGTCAGCTTATCATTTTTGTATGTGTTATGGGTTTAATGTCAAATATTCTCCTGTTCATCCTCCATATCTCTAGCACTCACCCCCACTGTGTCTCTATCTTTGCATTTCTGCCTCTCTTGACTTCTCTGTCAGTGTGTGCCCCCAGTCTTCCAGTGTGTGTGTGAGAAAGAGCGAGCGAGCGAGCGAGTGGGTGGGTGGATAAGCTCAGAGGGTGAGTGGCTGTTGCTGTTAGAAGATGTGGCTGCTGCGATGAGCTGAGTTTGGCTCCAATTAAAACAACAGCACTTGACAGCCGCAGAATGCAAACTCAGAGATCCTGCAGCATCCTGCAGTTTCTCTTCCCAACCCTCTGTCTGTCCGTCTGTAAGAGGAAGTATGAAATCATGCAGGTTGTTCAGGAAGGTGTAAAGAAACAGCAGCCATGAATAAACACAATGTCCTATGTGTGGAAAGCGTGGCACGAATGAACACGGAGTGAAGATCTGGATCTGCGTGATGCTGGCTGTATGCAAGTATCCGTTCCCTCAGGTCTGTTTCTTTGGTTGTCTCTATTCTGTTTGTGTCCCTGTCTCCTCGTTCTCTTGACTCATCTTTTTTCTTTTTCTTTTTTGCTCCAATGTGCCTCTGTATCTTTAGCTCGCTGTGTTGTCACTTAGTTGCTCAGGGCTTTTCAGCTCATAAGTGAAATCAAGTGCACAGTACAGGCTCGGCGCTCTGAAGCTCTCTGGCTTTCTGTTCACATTTGAGAAATATATGCAAACTTATCTCTGAGTTTTCAGTTGTTTCAGTTAGCTGTCAGACATTTTTCAAACCTCCTTGAGTGGAAAAATCACAGTCAAACTCGTAGCTCAGTGGTCTGGGCACCGTCAGAGGTGTTGGCGTGCGATGTTGCAGGGCCTTCGGCCCAAAATGTTTTGATCTTAGCCCTGAATGTAATGTTAAAAACTGTATTACACTGTGAAACATCACTAGCTCTGGTTGAATAAAAACATCTACACGTCCCTGAAAAAGCTGATTTGCAGTGTGTTTACACATCCCACTGACGGGTGGCCTACGTCTAACATCTACAATGCTCCAACAAGCCATTTACTTCTGTTAGTCAATCAGTGTTAGTTAATCAGTGAGCAAGAAATATGCCCAACTAACATCTAACTTCTGCTGAATTGTTCCTATTTATTTTTTTTTTATGATAAAAACCCTGTTCCGTGAGGCGTAACATGTCATTATTTAGGTAGACTACACAATGGGCTAAAATCCAAGTTTCTCAACTCGGGGCCAATCTCCGAAACAGATAATGTGATTGACTTTGTTTTTTCCTGCTGACGTGCCGGTTCTGGTTGTGCTGAATGCTGAAATCGATCAATCAAGCGTTCCAACAAGAGCAGAAGCATCTGTGGAGGTGGCGAGTAGAAGGAAGGTGGACAATAGGAGCTCATTTTATGATGAAAAGTGCCCCCACTAAACGCAGAAACAAACCTTCATCTGTGTTGATACGTCACTGTTAGCTGGTAAACTAAAACAGGATACTAGAATGTGTTTTGGCTGGATTTAGACTTTCCTCACAAAACGAGAACTGAAGGAATCTTATAGTATTTTGAGAAAAATATAGGACACTTATTGTTGTCTAATACAGAAGGGGACCATAAGATTCTTTTGTGGGGCAGACTACAGACTAGGCTGCTGTAAGACTGTATAGGAGAGGGATGAGGCTGCAGACGTATCAGGATTACAGAACATCATACAAGTATTGTGCATTACTATTTAAATACTTTTTAAAAATCGAATAAGCCCCTCTGCAGCCATGCAAAGTATTTCACTGCAGGACTAGATTGACCAGAAGTCATTATTCAGAGGTTTATTTAAAATAAAAAGGAAACGTATTCCCTGGATGCGTGCCCGCAGGCCCGTGTCCAGCTATGCCCCCTGGGGACTTTCTACCATGAGAGCTCTTTGCATGATGTCATTATTTCAGTCTCACAGTGTCTTGTACCTGTGGTTTTGGATTTTGGTTCATCAGAACATCGGCCAAACCAACGGTTTGTTGATGACTAGTCATCACCACTTAAGCTGCTCAGCAGTCTGTGCTTGACTTTGGAGCTGTGAATAAAGACACGACAGAGCACGTTCATGCTTAATTTAAAGGTAATACGACTTGTGGTGCTGTGAATCATGGTTGGGACGGCCTGGAAGCGTCTCGCCTGGTTGAATCCTGCTCGCCACGGATAAGCAGAGGATCTAGCCGGACTGTCTTTAGACCAAAAGTCCACAAAGGTTCACTTGCAGACGGAGACGCAAACACAATGTTTTGGCTGCATAAAAGAACGATTTCCATCTTGTCTGTTGAGTTTAAGTGTCATAACTGTGACAATATAGAGATGTATTTTTCAGTTAAAAAGAAAAAAAAAACACATCCAAACAAAAAAGTCCAGGAAAATGTTGTTTTGTTTTGGGTTTTTTTCTCTGTGCGTCTGTGTTTGTGTGTGTCAGAAATGCTGTGCATCATCTCTCATTCATGACTTCTGGATGCGTTTCTGGGATTTCTTTAAAAAGATATTCTTTGGGGAAATGCTTGTGTGGTTTCACGCAGGGGGGAGGATTGTGCCTCACAGCTCACGAGCTTCCATATGAGACTCTAAATTGTCTAATTTCTGCAATGTATCTATATTTTTGGAGATGAAAATGCCCTAAATTTACATCAAAGAAATTCAGTCTTCTAGAGACTGCGGGCTATCCTAAGGGGATGCATCTTCTCAACAGTTGTTTAACATTACAGCTTCCTGGTTTGCTATTAGAGAAGATTCTCTCTCCGTTTGTGTCTCTTGCTGGGTATTTTTGTTTGTTGTTTTTACTCCTTACTTACTTAAATGTAGGTAAATTTATGTATCTGTTTTATCTTCACCGTTCGTCCTCTCTACTGACCCTCCACTATCGTTTTAAAGTATCACTCCAGGTTTTGTTCTTCAGAGTGGTTAACTTGACAGCTAGAGCAGGTCCTACAATCCCTTTTTTCGGTAAAAAGATAGAAAAACAAGAAAATCTTGCATTAGCAGTCAAGTACTGCACTTTTAATCCTCACAGCACTTGCTATAGTCGCAGTCAGCCACCTTATCAGCATGCACCCTGGCCTCAGGTTGAGCAAGGTTTACAATAGTGCTTTTATTTCTCTGCTGTCAACCTGCTGAAACAATATCTGTCAGGAAGTCGTTGCAAGTCGTGCCCTTGTTTCTTCAGGCGACGGCTTCCTCCGCCCACCTGCTCATGCAGCTGATTACCTTTGCTTCCAACTTAACCCACCTTGAAGGGAAACTCTCAGTCTCATAACATGATTTGCAATAGCTAGGTTGTTCTGTAGAACAAAAAGTGTATTTTATTTTATTTTATTTTATTTTATTTTATTATTTTACAATAAATGCTGACCCAAGGAAAAATCATGTTTTTTTTTTACCATAAAGTTATGTTTTTCTTTGTAACAGGACATTTCAGGGAAAATAGTGGTATAAATCACATGACTTTGACCCATGAAGCAGAGGTTTAGGTGCCATCTGGTACCTTTTATGTAATTAATTTGTTTCTCAGTGGAACTTTGAATTTTTTTAAATATTTTTTTTAATTAGCCTCCTTTCAAATAGGTCCAATTGCGTTAACTTCCTAAAACGTAATATTTATACAGCAAGACAATGTAGTATCACTGATGTCGTCTAACTATGACTTTGAACGCTCCATCTGAACATGTATAAATGATGCGGTATTATAGTCAAATGATATCATTTCTCATCTTGCTTTCTGCAATTCACCTTTCTGGTATGTTTATGTTATCTGGTAACTTAACAATTATACCACTCATTTATTCAGACTCACTTATACAGTATGTGACCAAATATTTGCGCTACCCCTTAAACGCTGCATAATACTGCAATATATCACTGGACACGACAAATGACTATTCACAGTGGTTTAAATATAATGTTAAGCCTGTTTGTTCATAGACCTGCTGATTTGCCCAAGTCTTTGCTCAATTTTGAGGTAATCTGATGATAACTAAAGTTGCCTTACATTCATTGTAATTGCATCTGTCCATCCATCTTCATTTTAAACGTTGCACTAATATGACATCTAAAACGAATATCATCAGAGCTGAAACAAGCATGGCAAAGCTCTGGACCCTACAGTTGCTTGGTTGCCTTGCAGCCTAGCAATCGCCATAGCAGAGCCCAATCCCATTGGGTAGTGGTCCAGCTAGTCTACCTTGAAGGGTTCTGAAACAGTCTGAGGCAAAGAAAACTCTTCTGCAACAGGCAGATGGAGGTCATTAGGCCCGGACATCCTATAGATCCGTCCATGTTAGCAGCCTTCAGCTAAAGATAAACGTAGCTGCTTCTAGCTGCTTAGTTAAGCTTCATCCCCCGTTGAAGGCTGCGGTCTTTCAGCTCCAAACCGTCCGAGGTCAAAACAGAGCCGATCGATCTGTTAGTACAATTAACAACACAACAAGCCATTCATTTAAGGTTAGAGTTATTATGCTCTCGCAGCTTGTGATACACAGCTCACATGGCAAATGTTAAGTGTTAAGCAGATGAAGTGAAAACAGTTAGCAAAGTTAACCCTTTAAACTGCAGTGCAGCTGTCACTCTAAAAGCCATGCCTGAAATTAGGGTAATTTCTTGGCCTTTAATTAATTTTATCGCATCAAGGTAATACAAATTCACCCCTTGTATGGTTATTATGGATGGGAGATCAACCTATGGAGACCAATATATATATATATATATATATATATTTAAAAGGCTGTAAATATGTGTATTACTTGTAGAAACGTTCACCAGTTTATCATGACTGACAGTGAAGATGACCCCTAGTGGTCATTCAATGAACCACAACTTTCATTCCTTCCATGACGCTGTCAGCATTGAAAACCAGATGAAGCCTTTTGGTTGTGAAATTCCTATTGTGGGACAACAAAAAAAACTTATCTTATCTTGGTTTTGTATTTATATATATATATATATATATATATATATATATATATATATATATATATATATATATATATATATATTTTAATCGTATATTATATATATATATCTCTCTCTCTCTCTCTCTCTCGTCTCTCTCTCCTCTCTCTCTCTCTCTTCTCTCTCTCTCTCTCTCTCTCTCTCTCTCTCCTCTCTCTCTCTCTCTCTCTCTCTCCGCTCTCTCTCTCTCTCTCCCCTCATGTGGCCCTTCACCCCCTTTTCCCCCGCTTTTGTTTGTGGCTTCTTGTTGGGGATATCAGTACTTCTCTAATATGTATTTATGGCGTTATAATTCCTACTCACCTCATCTTGTGTAAAACAACCTTTGCATGTTCTAGCTCACAGCAAAAGGACACAGAGGCTTTTTTTCTGAAACAAAACTCAAAATGTTTCTTGAAATGTTGCCATGATAACCAAAAGTTGAGGTAGCGTGAAGGTCACAATAGTACAGGCATGCATGCACACACAGAAGCTGTCACTTGCAAGCACACACAAGCCGGTGCACCTGCAGGCACATACGCGTGACCTCTCTGGCACACAGGCATCGTCCAGATGGGACAACCCAAGGGCATTCCAGGAAAAATGGAAATAACGAGTGATGTGGCATAAGGTCTGCAGGACAGTTCACGTGCACCTATATATTTATGTATGTGTGTATTTATGCAAGGGCTTGGCACCTGTCCTGACATGGACGAGCAGCATAGGCATGCTGGTGACCCGTGTGATTCCAAAATGATGACCTGGCCAGCTGGTGGGCTGTCCCAGCTGGTTGCCTGTGGAGGAGGATGACAAGGTGGATGTGGAAATAAAGAAAAGGTGGAGAAGGTGGTGTTATGGGAGTGTAGATAAGCAAAATCAGAGGTGGATGAAAAAGAAACAGTGGGTGAACTTGCATCCAAGTTTAAGTTTTTATTATGTGCATTTAACTATGTGACAAAATAAAATTAAAAAACGCAAACTGGGAGAAAACGCTGCTCTTCTGTTGACATTTGAGAACTACGCATGCTGCTACAAAGCCTGTGAGCATTAGAGCTATAAAAAAACAACATGAATGATGGAGAGTGATCGAGGTTGAGGAACAAGGTCAAGAAAGTAAGAGGAGAAAAATGAGAGGAGGTTTGGAAAGCAGGGGAGGAGCAGCCAAGCAGAAACTCTATAGGTGATCAGGAATGCTGAGTGAGTGAATTGGGATGAAGGGGGGAAAAGGGAGGAAAGAAGGCAGGCAGAGCAAGGAAAGAGTGAATGAGAAGTTAAAGGAGTAAAGAAAATGTCAGGTAAGAGAAGCAGGATGAAAGAAGATGCCAAGAATGAAGAAATGACAGATGAACTGATCGTGGAGAGAGATATGAGGGGGTTAGGATGTACGTGGAGATGTTGGGAGAATAGGAGAGTAAAAGAGCAGAAAGGCTTCTGCGACAAATTGACACTCATTCAGTGTGACACTTACAGCAGAGAGGAATCCATGTCTGAGCAAGCATGACTGGACAAGAATAATCATCACACTTATTGATGTGGCTTACAACATTTAGCCCGACTCCTCTGAGATCGAGTCCAATTAAATGCGGTGACAACTGTCACGGCAGCACAAGAAAGTGTCTGTGATCTAGAGCAGGGTATCTTTTTAACAGGTAAATCCAGCATCATTCAAATTCATTCCGCTAACAAAATCTATATAGAAAATCTAGTTTCACGCTACATATGGTATTAAGCACATTTTTGACTGCTTTTTTTTTAATTTGTGTGCATCAAAAGACGTCAGGTAATCACAGTTTTGTCATCTGAAAGCTTTCGGGTTGTGATTTCTAAATGAGATTTGTGATTTACTTAAAGAAAATCACTCGATTTTGTAAATGGAATGAGCATAAGTGTTAAAATCACCTCCAAATTAAGAACTTCACGCTGCCAATGTGCACTGCATTAACTAGTCTTTTTAAAAGCAACGGTGTAACCTCTCAAAACGGTGCACCAAACTCTTAATTATGCATATCAGCTCTACATAAAACATTAAACAATGAGGATAAAGTTCCCCCAGTAAAATCCTCAGGGGAGTTCACAGGAAAGTGACGTTTCCTCACCTGTCGCTCACGAACACAAAGACCCGCGTCAACACATGCACACGGGCAAGAAGCAGATCTCTTTTTGAAACTTTGAAGTCACCTTCTTCAAAGTTTTCTTTGCATTCCTGCAATCTGCAGTTATTTTTATTAGTGTGTTTTTTTTTAATACTTGAGTCACAATTTTAACCTGAACTCTTTTAACTCTTATTCTATTTACATTATAGAGCAATATTGCAAACATGAATGCAACTTTACACTGTTGTTATATTTTTTGGGTGAGTAAAACCAGGAGCCACCACACAAAACAAGCAGTGGACCCAGTAAATATGGAACTATATGCTGTGCAGAACCAACAAGATGTTTAATGGATGTCTGAAACTCCACAGAAGCTGGTGTTCATTCTGAAGTTTTCCTTCATCATTTATTTTTGAGGCTAGTATGTTAGTACCTGAAACAAAAGACATAATTACACATAATTTGCAGTATAAAGACATAATAGAAATCCCATCTTTATTAGATCCTCGCTATCCAGCTGTATATTCAAAATTATCCCACAAAAGGTACAACGTTCCCGCCACACTGAGTGTTTTCACAAAGTATTCCAACCCTCCATAGTCTGAAGTGTGGTCCCTTTCTTCACCTCGCTTGTCAATTGCAAGTCCCTAACATCCAGTCACTCGCTGTGTTAGTCAATAAAAAGTTAAAGAGTCTAGTCGCTTGCTCCCGTGGGACACACACACAAGTGCTGTCCCTCAGTGTCCCTGTGGCTGCAGGCTTTTGCAGGGTTTCCGTGGTTGCAGGAGGGAGACGTCAGCCTGTCTCCGACAGCAGAAAGATGCTGCTCCAGCTTTTGCAGGTGGAAGTTCATCCAGGTTGCTAAGCACAAAAGGGTCAGCTGAGCTGCAAGGGGCCTGTTCATTGAAAAATGTATTATTTTCTTTTTTTTTTTTTTGGTTGCTTATCATTTGGTTTGGCAGCTTGTCTAAGAATACTAACCAAAGACCACAACGCTACAGCCAGAGGGCTTACTTGGCCTTTTTCCGCCGTCCCCGTGATGGGCTGATTTCATCCTCTGTGGGGAGGTCACAGTCATTCTTGTACCTCTCTGACTCCTTCATTTCACCCCTGTTACACCTCTGTTACTCTTTACCAAGGTGGAACGGGGGCATGAACGAAATATGACCCTGCTCCAGCTCCAGCAGGGCACAATAACAACGCAACTGAGTTGGTTCCTAACTGCCCGCTCAAGATGCATCGCATGGCAGGATATCACCGCCTGAACATAAGAACGTTAACATCTTCATGGACACCACGTTACCATGTAGGATTCTTAGCTTGCCGTAGATTTTCAACAGTTGACAGATAACAGGAAGCCCAAAGTAGTGGCACCGCCTGAAGGGAAAGTGGTGGAGACTGTAAATCATGAGTCAATCTCTAACATAAAACTGTTTAAAATAAGACTGTTTCAAATGTCCAGAAGTCAAAATCAATAGCAGAATTAGCCAGGAGGTGTAACAGTGCTCGCTCGATTTAAATGTGAAACCGCAAGTCCATCAACGCCAACAGTTAAAGATTCGGATTTGAACAGAAGAAGCACTCAAATCTCATTCACTCAATCGTGACGACAAAAGTTTCATTTACTCTTCTATACGGTGACTCTCCCGTTGACTTACATCAAGCCGAGCCCCCTCTATGTGTCATGGAAGCATGTGCACCCCAGCAGGAGGGTCAACATGAGTCACCAGGTTTGGTCACAGATGCAGCACAGTGCTTACGATGTCAACGCACTCTGAACGTCCCCTTGAAGTAGAGGAGAAGGTTAACGTTTGTCAAATATCACAGAGACAGTCATAATTTTGCTACTAGCCGAGCTGATTCAGCTGCTCATCCGGAGGAAGCAAGGACACTCCGTGCCCGTATGCATTTGCATCTCCTTTTTTAGGGGTGGTGGTTAAATGAAAGGCCATGGATAAGTCTTCTCCACATCTGTTTGCTCCGTCGTGAGATATCCACCATCTGGAGAAGTGCTACGTTCACTGACATCGTGAGTGGTGCTGCAGAGGTGAGTTGACAAACTATCAGCAGAGGACAAAGGATGTCTGGTGCTGCAATATTTTTGGAGGGAGGGTTAGATGACTGCTGATTAAGTTCAATCACTGTTATTGTTCACATTAGCAGTCATTAGTTTTGGTTCGTTTACTTTAAAAAGTAAATTATCCAGAGCAATATCAAGAACATTGAGGCCACAAAACCCTGCCAACACATTCTCATTACGCTGTCTCATTCAGCTTTATGAAACATTCATCTTGTTATTCATCAAAAGTAATTAGGTGCATAATCTATCTTTTGGTGTGTTATTTTAAATCAACCTTTCCCTTCTTCTAAACAGGATCCAGAACATTTCCATAATGTGTGAAGTATCTGAAATTGGACAGTTACAGGTTTTTAAACTGTTTATTTTTGAATTCTCAAACAAACTGCCTACGTGAGCAGTTTAAATTTTGCGTGCGTTATGAAAGTGAATTATATCTTTTTGTCTGTTGTAAAATATGTCCTCAGATCAAGTTTTACTACCAAAAAAACAAAAGACATGTGAGAAGAGTCCTGGCAGAGCTGAGACAAGGACTCAAGCGTTACAGCCAGGTCATCGGTTGTACGTCCCAGCAGATCCTGAAATGAATTTGCAATTGCAATTTTTTTTTTAGCCAGAATTCACACATTTGTTTATTTCTGCTGTGAAGTCGGATGTTTTAACGGGGAGTCAATGCAGATTAAGCAGCGTTTAGATCCAGCCCCTAGTGGTCCGTCTATGAACTGCAGTTTTTCTTAGTTCCTTGTTGGCTTCAACCCAGAAGTTGGAACATTGACGTTTGTTGATAACACTAATTCAAGTATCTCTTAAAGTAGATACTTGCAGAATCGAAGTGGGTGTTTCCCCGCCAAGTGGGCGACTAGGAGGACAGACTTTAGCATTTAAATTGATTTAGATTCGATTTGTCGCTTCTGTTTTCTAAATGTTATAATTACTTCCAGACGTCACTGTGCCAGAGTTTCTAAATATTGAAATAATACATCTGAACCATTAAATAATTAAACTGTTCTCGTTTTCATAAAATATCCCAATTATATTTCTCCTTATTTTTGGAAAAATGTCACTTTTGCTGACTTTCAAATGTAATGGATGCGTTTAGCCACAGTTTGTAGTTTACAAAGTGATAAGAGCTTTGAAAAAGTCCCTCTAAAAGCCTCAGACCAGTGTGTTGGCAATAAAACAATTAATACTGAGAAAAGTCTGTTCAGTATTAAGTATAGTAAGAAGAAACAGGCACAAATTAAGTCCAAATATTAATCCAATTAAAAAAAAAAACAATCTGGCAACAAAAGAGAAATTAACTTGGGCGTGTGAGCCAGTTTGGTCATTAAAATGAATCTTTCACAAATAGTTTTTGTTTCATATGCTTCAAAATAAGAGAGAGTTATATATTAAAAATGCTGCTTGTGTTTCTTGAAATATCAAATGTTGAATATTAAATCGTATGTGCTCGTATGTGTTAAAATAATTTTCTTGAACTCATTCAGCTCCTTGCAGCGCCTGTGAGAAAAAGAAAAATTTTTTTTTCCAAGAAGACGACCCTGAAAATGAGAACTGATAGTTATAAGAACTAAAAGAAATGCTTCTTTTTTTTTATTAATGTTTAGTTTTTTTTATTTAAATTTAAACTCACGCTGATAAATGTAGATTGTGGGTTTTGCGGTATGATACACAGATAACAGAAAGGATACAAATGAACAATAATAAAAATCCATATAGCACTTTTTTAAACAATGTTACAAAGCTTAACAAAGCAGGAAAGAATTAAATACAGTAAAGCAACTTCAGACAAGAATTCTAGGGACAAATTCCCTATAATGAAAGATAATATTGTCTATACATACACTATACAGCCAAAAGTAATCACTCACCTGTCTTGATTTGCATAAGAACATAAGTGACATCCCATTCCTAATCCATAGGGTTCAATATGACATTGGTCCACCCTTTGCAGCTGTCATCCAGGTCTTTAAGGACCTGCTTTGTGTACTGGTGCACAGTCATGTTGGAAGAGGAAGGGGCCAGCTCCAAACCGTTCCCACAAAGTTGGGAGCTGGAATTGTCCAAAATGTCTTGGTCTGCTGAAGCATTCAGAGTTCCTTTCACTGGAATTAAGGGGCCAAGCCCAGCTCCTGAAACACAACCCCACACCATAATCCCCCCTCCACCAAACTTTACACTTGGAACAATGCAGTCAGACAGGTACAGTTGTCCTGGCAACGGCCAAACCCAGACTCGTCCATCAGATTCCCAGATGGAGAAGTGTGATTCATCACTCCAGAGACGCGTCTCCACTGCTCTAGAGTCCAGTGGTGCTTTACGCCACTGCGTCTGATGCTTTGCACTTGGTGATGTGTGGATTGGATGCAGCTGCTAGATCATGGAAACCCATTCATGAAGCTCTCTGTGCACTGATCTTGAGCTAATCTGAAGGTCACATGAAGTTTGAAGGTCTGTAGTGACCGACTATGTGAAAAGTTGGCCACCTCTTCACACTATGGTCCTCAACATCCACTGACCCGCTCCGTCAGGTTACGTGGTCTACCACTTTGTGGCTGAGTTGTTGTTGTTTCCAAACACTTCCATGTTCTTATAATCCAGCTGACAGTTGACTGTGGAATATTTAGGAGCGAGGAAATTTACCAACTGGATTTGCCGCACAAGTGTCATCCTATCACAGTTCCACTCCAGAGAGCGACTCATTCTTTCACAAATAGTTGTAAAAACAGTCTGCACGCCTAGTTGCTTGATTTTATACACCTGTGTCCATGGAAGTGATTGGAACACCTGATTCCCATTATTTGGATGGGTGAGTGAATACTTTTGGCAATATAGTGTAGATGGCTACTTTTAATCCACATTCAAACATTCAAACATATTCTCTGTTGGATATTTGCTGACATCCAGACCTGCAGTCCTCATCTATGTGGATCACCAACTATCCATATATCACCCATATACACAGAAGTCTTAGTTCTGCTGCTGATAGATACTTTTACTATTGTATCCTGACTTGTACCTTTGACGGTGTGTCTTTGTCTCTATTCTCTCTTTACTTCCTTTTCTACCCGGCTGGCCTTCAGCAGGAGGGTCCCCCCTTATGATCCAGGTCTCTTCCCTCTTAAAGGGGAGTTTTGCCACTGTTTGGCTTATGGTTTTTCTTCCACTAAGGGAGTTTTTACCTGCTGTTGTTTATGTAATAATTGTTCGGGGGTCATGTTCTGGGTTTCTGGAAAGCGCCTAGAGACAACTTGTGTTGTAATAGATGCTACATAAATAAAATTGAAATGAATTGAATTGAATTATATAAGACTTTCATCAAAGGATACCGAAGGCTCTCTAAAAAAGGAAGGTTTTAAAGAGAAATTTAAAAGCCGTAAAAAGGAGAAAGTGATGTTATGTGTCTGAGTGCAGCAGGTATAACATTTTTTGTCACAAACTTTGATCTTGGGATAGTTAGAAGGGTATTTATGAAGTCAAAACCATAAAGTACAAATATTTTCAAATAAAGGTAACTGACCTAGTTTTACTCCGCATTTTCATAACACTTGTATGAATATTATCAGCAGAGTTGCTTAACGTGATCATCATGGACATCATCGTATTGTTTTATTTACTGACTATAAATGCAGATTAATAAAGACACAATCAGGATTTGATTGTTTTTATACCTTCATAGTAATCTGATCATATAAATCATAGGAAAGGAAGCATAAAGACTGTCCAATTTCCAGTTAATCTCTGAGACAATGGGAGGGAACCAGCAAGCCTGGCCCTTCATATGAACATCTTACCATTCACAGACAACAGGAAAAAATCCATTTATTGTGATCAAATGTGTTTCAGACACCTGAGACGGTGTTGGGGCTGAAAAAGGAATAGTTGGAAGTCCACAGATGCAACCCTGAGCCATGGCGGACCATGTTCACCTCTGGACCCTTCCAGGCCAACCCAGTGCCAGTCACAGCAGTCTGTTAACACAAGATGTAGCTAAAGTCATGACTGTTTTTATATCATTCCTACTCAAAAGCCGCACCAGCAATTATACCTCAATTTGTGGTTTAATATAAATTTAACTGATGAGCCACATAAAAATTCACAACGATGTAAAATCTGGATATAGAGACTAAAAACCTGGATATAGAGACTAAAAACCTTTTTTCGTTTTTTAACTATGCTGAATCAATGTTAATTTTCTGGACTTTTTAACTGAGATTCAATGGAAATCCACAAATTTTTGGAGCCGCCTCCTGGTGGTCATTCGGGGAACTGCACAACATCATTCTCTTTCAAAGATTGTCCCAGCCCGGCTAAAGATTTCTGGGTTTTTTTGTTTTGTTTTGTTTTGTTTTTTAGATTGCTGTAAGTCTAATATGGAACATTTTCCAACGTTCATAGATCGTTTCTTTTAGATACATGCTTGTTCTTGAACGTTCCCTGTTGGTTGTAATAACATTCTCCTAACCTTGAAACTAAAATTAACAAACCTCTGAAAAACCTCTTGACCTTATCAGTTCTTCATTATTATATTTGAGTTTAGTGACAAAATTCAGTGACAAAAGACTGAAAAAACACTTTTGTCACTTAAAGGAACCTGAGTGCAGAGACTGATTGTGCCGTTTCATGGAAATGGGGTGGGGCCAGGTGGTTTCCACCTTTACACGTGTAGCTGCCTCCTCCACCACCGCACAGCCAGGTCATAGAGACAGGTACAGAGACAGACAGGTGAGTAGAAGGCAGGGACAGTTTTATTAGTATTTTATCAATAGAATTCTCTGCTGCTTACATACGGAAGTTGTTACATCCCAAGTATTATACAATTGCACTGTGAAGGTCTGCTGATCAATAGTTAATAACTGTCAATTGATCCCACTCAAAAGTAATCATTCAGAAGAGCTGCATGTGCTTCAATTTGAAAGCACAGCACAAGAGAGACATCCCTCTGTGATTAAAGCTGATGCATGTCATGTATTTGTCTCTGACAGAAAATTAGTGACGGTCAGCAGAAATAATCAGACATGCCATTATTCAATTCCAGTGTATTACCCTCGTACATCCCCCAGATGTGTTCTTACCTCACAGAAATGGCAAAAGCTGAGTAAGTGAAGAGAGGACAACTTCTGCCATCTGGTGGACAGATTACATCATTGCAGATCGTCCAATTATCCGTTCTGCTTGTGTTTCCGGTGTAACGGTGTGATTCATTAAATATTGAACAGCTGAAAGAGCATCCTTTCTATCTTCATGCATACTGTCTCTGATCTTAATATAGTACATGTATGGTTATAAAAAGTGTTTTGTACCACATTCAAATATTTTGACCGAAACATGTTGCATACAATTTCATTAAGACGCCAGTAAACAATGTTAAACTTTTAATATGCTCTCACTGTGCCATCATCTGCTTTAACTTTGCAGAAGGATAAAGTGGCTCCACATTGCTGGCTCTTCCCACACTGCTCCAGTTCAGGAGTGGAGGCCACCCACTCAGTGGGCATCGGTGAAGCACTGCTGTCAATTACTGAGCATCTTGAGCCTGTTTCCTTCACCGCACAGAGAATGAGCAGTCATCCTCGCTGCATGCTGAATCCTGAGCTTTAGGTGTTAATCATTTATTTATGGAAAAATAACACGAAACATCAACTCATCCAGGACCACTTAAAGAGACTTGAACTAAGCAAACAACACATAATCAACAAGTGCAGCGTGTTGAGTATAGGTGGCTGATGCTCACTGACACCTCATCTCAGGGATACAGAGAAAACACATTTGGGTCAGATTTACTGGATAGTTTATGAACCTTCTACACTATTCTGTATTGCTGCATAAATGTGACCTGAAGCATCAAGAAAACAATCCAACTTTTGATATCTGTGAAGGGCAAAAGCATGAGAAGTTTCAGTATTTGCAGTTATCACGATGGAAAAAAGATGACACAGAAGATACAGGACAGGAGCAAAATGAGGATGCTTCATTTGACAATCATGGGGAATATGAGATTCCTGGGAAACAATTAAATAAAGGAGCCAGCAGCTAGAGCATTGTAAATGCTCTGATATGTGATTTACTGAGACGTGGTTGCATGAACACACTCAAAACTGCGACGCATCTTCAGTGAGAGAACAGCAGGAGGAGGGCTTTCAGTGCTTGTTAATGATGATGTAGTCGTGGTCATTTTACTGTGGAGGAGCAGCTATGCTCCCCGGATATGAAATTGTTGTTTTTCAAAAAGAATTTACTTGTTTTTGGTCTTTGTAGAAATAATAATACGGACACACAAAAAATAAATATGTTGAAATTGTAGTAGAATAAGGAAGTAATTGCATAGTTGGAGACACAGTAATTTACCAGGATACTCACAGTCTGGCTCCGTCGCAACACAGCTCCATATCTTAACAAGGAACTAAACAGGTTTTAAAACAGAATAAAGAAAAGTTGGAACCAAAGATGTATGATCTTCGGAGATTTATCTCAATCTCACAATCAGTTTTGTAAAATTATCAAACAGGATCAACAACACAGCCTGTAACCTGTTGGTGCTTTTGTCGAGCTGCTGCCCCGACTCTTGTTTTTATTTTTCAGAGCCAGCTCTATGTTTGAAGCCGGGTTCTTGTACACTTAATTCACAAGATAGACAGCTAGTGGATGGCGAGAAGATAGCTCTGGAAAAAGTTCGGGTTAGAAGTCACATAGAATTGCTTACCCTACCTTTAAAATGTACTCATTAATGACTCAAATATCCTGTATGCTTGAACGAAATTCTAAATTTGGTTTTTGGCCATATTACAAAAAAAACAAACAAAAAAAAAAAACATTTGACAGGTTAGAAAACAACACCAGACACTTTTTGAATTTGCAGTCAGTGGGTTTAATGTATAGGTAGATTTACAATGACAACATTGAAACCATACAGAGAATGTGGATAAATATATCTAACATATATTACTTAAATTGTAAAATAATATCCATAAATATCTGCTGTGATTTGCAATTTCAATTTACCGCAAGCAGCAAGCAACAATACGCATTAAATCTTCAAAAGACAACTTGTGCAGAAATACATTTCAGTGGTCGGGATAGCGTGTTGGTTGGGTAGGAGAAGGCAAGACTGCAGGACTCAGATTCTCCTGAGCTTTCTGTCACCTTGAGAGAAACAAAATACTAAAAATCAAGGGTAAAAAAAAAGTTGGTAAAAACATACAAATGAAGTGATACTGTCCAGGTGCACTACGTCTTGGCAATTACTTGAATAATGAAAGAATATGCACAATTTATTTATTGCACGATTCAAATTTAATGCTTGTTTAATCAGTCTTAGTGACTCCTTTTTTTTTCCTCATTTCTCCAGCAGAAAAAAACTTCAAATATAAGATGTTTCTTTTCTTTTTTTTTTGTCAGTTAAAACATGTAATCTGGTGCATGAGTGAAGCGGAAAGTGGGCAGATTTGTGTTCTTCCGGATGGGTAAGTGCTGGGAATACTGCTCCGAGACTACAGGCTTATATTGTTACATGTAGAGCAGTTTCTGCTGCACATTTTAATGTGCAATTGCGGCACCATATGTTTTACGAGTATTGTTGAAAGCTCCTTAATACCTTTTGACCCCATTTATTTGCTTCCTTGCCCTTCATACGTCATCATTATGCAGATTACTTGTGAAGTCAGCACATGTGCTGCATGACAACCATGTGTTGTAGAGAGCGGCAAAGCAGAGGGAGATGAAGGCACAGACGGGTGGTGTGTTTCAAACACACCGGTGGCTGTTAAAGGACTCGAGCAGGTCATGTACGGTCATGTTTACCTCAAAGGAAATCTGTGCATGTCTGAAACACGTGGAGAATTAGAAATAACTCCAAATAAGAAGATGGATCGGCACAGGTCAAGAGGCACTTACAGTCATGTGCAAAAGTTAGAACTCCCCTCTTTTAACCCTGTTTTTTTTTTCTTATTTTTTAAGTAAAAACAGACTTAAACTCGCCTGAACTTAGTGGGGTTTCCTTTTAAGCAATTACATCCTCAGACGATCAACATCATGTAACATTTTTCACAGTAACATTATTTATTTATAAAAAAAATGAAGCCAATAATAATAATAATACTTAAAAAAGGGCAATATTAGGTACCTAAGCTGCAACTGCCACTCATCATCTGCTGCTCAAGTTTTGAAAAGCAGAGGTTTGAACAGCCTAGTGGTCTGGAGTATTCAGATGTGATTTAACAAAATGCCAAGAGGAAAAAACATAAGCAATGGTCTTAGATTAGCTTGCTTTTCTTTTTTTTTTTCTTTGCTCCATGTCAATCTAAAAAAGGCTACAACGCTATTGTCAAACAATTTCAAAGTGTTCTACGGTGAGAACAACTGTTTACAAGCAGAAAGTAAAGTATTGAAGACAGCTGCCAATCTTCCCAGAAGTGACCCAACACATTTATTCCAAGATTTAATTGTCTGAAAAATACTAAAATAATGAGTTCCATCTAATACCCTAGTGAGTACAATTCAAAGCATCCTGAAATAATACAGTTTGGGAGGATGGGTTTGAGTGGACGGGTTGCGTAAAAAAACAAAAACAACAAAAAACATGACGACGGAGGTTTGCAGAATGCCATCTAAAAAACCACAAGACATTTGTGAACAATGTTGTCAGGCTTTAACGCCCAGTAGCGCGTTGGGCAAATAGCCAAATACAGCAAAGGTGGTGGGGGGACGATAACTTCAGTGCCTTGACAGCGCAGAGGCAAGTGTTTGTACCGGAGTATCACATATGGCAAAAGGGATGTCATCTAAGCAACATCTAACGGTTGGTCCGAATTGGGTTGCGCAACAAGACAATGGTACGAATCACACTGGTAAATCACATCTGAATGGATGAAAAAAAAAAAAAAAAAGAATCAAGGTTGAGCATTAAAATAAAAAATAAAAAAAGACTTGATAGACTAGAAAGATATGAAATATTAAAGAGATTTGTATATAAGATAAGGGAGAGGCAGATAAAGTCATGTAGGAAACTTACTTTAAGACGTTGTTGCTTAAAGTAGATCTACAAACTGGTGAATCCTGGGGGTACTTTGTATTACCCAGTTTTTGTTTTTTCCCTGGAGTTAATTTAGGGGTAAAAAAAATAAATAAATAAATAATAATAATGGCTTGGTGAAAAAGGTTATTTAAAACAAAGGTTATTTATTGTTGTTTATGTGAGGTTTGGTTAATAAATGCCTCTACAAATCAGATAATTTTAAATAAATTTTAGAAAGTAACAAATAGGATTTAAAACGGTATTTGGCACTAACCTTTGCATATGACTGTATGACAGCTTTTGTCAAACATAGGACTGGTACAGTTCACTTTATGTTGATTTAATATCAAAAATATTAATTAAAAAAAATACACACACACACACACACACACACGCACGCACACACACACACACGTACACATACACACACACACACACACACACACGTACACATACACACACACACATACGCAGTCTTTGATAAAATCCATTAAAAATAGCTTGTGTGTTGAAGACTTCAATAATGTAGAAAGTGACTGAGCATCACTTTGTGGCCAGAGTCTCATGCTGCCTTGTTTCTTTTCTAATCACCAAACGAGGTTTTCCTGCAGAACATACAGTGAACTGATCCCAGTCCTGCTCCAGAGCTGCAGACCCTCGAAAATGGAATCAGAACATAAGGAGGTGACCAAAACACAGCTGATATAAACACAAAGAGTTGAGACAAGTACTACAGGTACAAAAAAAAATAAAAAATAGAAATGAAAAATAAATAAGAGGCTATCAAACAGGACAAGACAAACATAAAAAGGTGCAAAATGCAAATATGATTAACAATTAAAAAACACCAATTATTCCCCTCACCTGTCCTCTTTTTGCTTTCCATCAACCTTCATCTATTGAAAATGAAAATACTAAACATTTCTACACCAAAGTTTGCTCTCAGATGAAATCCACTGTAGTCCGTCACAGATCACTCTACATAACGACTACAAATGATTCATTCATAACACCTCAGGAAAAACATCAGTGATGAACAAAGTACTTCAAATACTTCATTGCTGATCCTGTTGCCAAATGTGAAGAAAAAACGTGTCATCTCTTTATTCAAAATAAATCAGCATCTCGCGCTTCAGTGCAAAACTTGTATTTGTTCTCAGCTTGATGCACTGATATGCACGAACCTCCATAGCCTAATTTCAGCCAACACATCAGCCGTATTTTTATACAATGCACACTAGACTTAGTCACAAATACTGTTTTGTTTAACTTTTGAAAAGGTTACGAAACAGATCCTGCACACAGGCACTGGTGTCCAATCACAGGCAGCAATCATTTATTTTGAATTGCTTATGCATTTGACGTATTTGTGTAAAAAGAAATAGGAACGAAGATAAGAACCGAAGATCTAGCTGAATGACCGTACAGACTACAGTGGACGTGACCTGGAGAGCAGTCTGCTGCTTGCTCAGCTTAGATGTTCCTCCCACCGTTGATGACGTTACCTCCTGGAGGAGCGATGTGAATCGAGTCCAGGATGGGCCGCAGCATCTGGCCGAACGGCCTGGAGACAAAGCAAAGAGGTTCAGTGTGATGTTCGAAGCAGGGTCAGAGCACAAACACGGCGCTTTTGTTACACCTGAAAGACGATCTACCAGAATAAAATGCAGTTTGTGTTTCGCTTCAGTCATATGTTTTAGATTTAATATAAAACATTTAAAGGACACATATCATGAAAAGAAAAAGGTTCTTCTGCATATAGTAACATACGGTATATTTGAGTATCTGGAGTGACCACATCAACATCTGCAACACAACACAACCCATCTCTTTGTTCGGACCTGTCCAGGCCCGATGATGTAATTCAGTGAGCCGGTCAGATTTGTAGGGTTCTGCGACATCATAGAACCAAATCAGAATAAAGTTATCCAGCTTCTGCCATCTGTAGCGCCATCCAACATCACATCATAAGCAGATTCTGCACCACAAATGAGAGCAATATAAAGCTGTAACACCGATTTAAAAAGCAACACTCACTCTAGAGGAGAGAGGTGGAGTCCGGTGTAAAACCCCGCCCTCTAAAACCAGCCGCTGTAAACAAAGCTGTAAAGATATGGTTTAAAGGGCTCTTTTTGCACCGTATCCCTGTGTAACTCTCCCCAAAACATGCCACAGACATGTCACAGACATGCTTCACAGGGAAATAAGGCCTTCCGTCTTTGACAGTGGCGAGCCCCCACTACTTGTGAAGGACTCCGTTTATCTGGGTCACTCTTTTTATAGCCAGTTTATGAAAAAAAATGATCCTTTTTAGTTATGAACTGCTGCAAAACCAAAAAAGTTTTGACCTTGCAACTTCCCATCTCCCATCCACTTATCTATTTTCCATCATAAACCAATTATGTAAGTACTTTTTCTAAAATGGCCTGTAAAATGTGTTTTTAGCTGCGGGCAGGCTAATCTTTGGTTCCATGCAAGCAGGAAGTCACACTGAATTTGTGGTAAAACTTGTGTCTCGGCTATGACCGGCCTCGTGACTAACAGAAATGAAAGAGACACTTTCAATGAGTCCGAAAACAAGTTCAAATACAGCACGGAAAATTCAAACTTCTATCTTGTTCCGGAAGCTCTGCTGTCATGTTTGTGCATCTCCTTTTCAAGGCTGTTTAGCAAAAGGCTGAAACAAACACATTTCAATAAAACCTAAGTAGTTTATGCGACTGACTCAACCGCAAGAGTTTCTGACTCACGTTGAGAGGACTTCTGATGGAAGGTCTGTGATGTAGGAGGGGATCGGCCTCCCTGTCAGGAACTGAGCCACCTCGTTGGTGAACGTGTTGCAGTTGTGCTCAAACAGACGATACCTGTCACCTCTGAACAAAGAAACAACAAGGATGAGATGTACCGTGTGCATCTGTGTGCTAAACAGATGAAGAACCTGTCAATCAAGCTGCGAAACGCCATCAGATTGTATCATCAGGCTGTTTGTCATGTCAGCACATGTCTACTTTGAAACACTGTGACTGAATCAAACTAGGAGAAGTACCTGTACGTGCTTTCTCCAAGAGAGGAGAGGTAATCCATGAAGATTTCCTCAGTCACTTCGGTCTCGCCCAGATCCACCACCGTGTCTGGGGGACCCAGCATCGTCCCGCCCTGATAAACAACCACAAAGGAAATGTCACTCAGAGCTCAAATTTTACATGACACACACAAAAAACTGTGACTTACTCATTGGTGTTTTTTTGGCACAATATTAAAACTTGGTTATGAGCAGAATTCCTTTATAAGATCCACCAAAAACAAGGACATTATCAACAATATTGTCAACTGTTTTGTTTCACTGGGAGAACACAAACACCCACTGATGCTACACATGTGTGTCACTCCACATGAGGAACAACTTCATCACAAACTAACATGCAGTATCCAGATATAATATGTCTGTTTCACCTGTACGATGGGTTTTAGAGTCAAAAGTAAGGGCCCACCCACAACAAACACTATCCCCTGCCTTTCACATGAATTTCAGTTTTTCCAAGAGTTTTCCTGCTTGTTTGTTTCCCCGCCTTCTTTATAATGATGCATATGAAAAAGAAGCAGCACGTTTCTTACAGGTGAACAGCTGGAGATCCCCTCCCCTCCGAAGAAGAACTCATCGCCATATGCCACTATAGCCGTGTGCCTGGAAGAAAAGCAGCGCGGTAAATCCAGGTCAAAACGTTGTGTCGAGCAAGATTATCTAAAACGACGACTCAGAGCATCTTCTATACAAAACAGCAAACAACTGAACACACAAAATGCGATGAGCACAGTTGTAATGCATTTTAGCCTTAACCTTATAAAAAATACTGCAATTAAGCCCTGATGTGAACAGTTTTTTCCAATTATTGGAAGTTATTAATTTGCTAAACATCTCGGATTCACTGCATTTGCAATGTGTGCTTTGCAGCATATTATGTTATCTTTTATCTGCTCTGAAACCAGAACGGTACTGTCCTCCTCAGATAAGCTTATGTAATTGTAGAGGGTACACACAAACACACACACACACACACACACACACACACACACACACACACACACACACACACACACACACACACACACACACACACACACACACACACAGCACACACACACACAGCACATAAACAATAACACAAACTATGAATGATTGTGTACTTGGGAGAATACAGTGTAAAGCACGTTGCAAGAAGCCAGATGAGGAAAAAAGGCGCTCATGACGAGGAAATGAAACGTACCAAATACCATCCAGCTGTTTACCTGCAACAGAAAAATAAACATCAGACAGTAACAGTGGCAGGTAGCAGAAAACCTGAAATGCAAGCTGTTCAAAACCAGAGGAACGTCTATGAACCATTCCAGTAGTCTCCTTACATATACGAAGATCCATCAGTTAGGTCTTAGTTAAATATTATAATCCTATATTACATATTACTATCAGCAGTATTTTGTCGTTAAGGCCGGGATGCACCGGATTCTTCATCTATGAGCACTTACCTAACATGATAGGACTGAGGCTGCGGGCCATTCCTCTTGATAGATCATAAATATACAGTTGTACGTTGTATCTCGTAGTATTCTTATCCATGACTTAAAATAAAGCTTTATTCTTTGTGAACTAACTAGATCACGGACCTTTAAACGGCACAGGTTGCTGGGAGATCTCTAAAGAGATGGGTGATGTCATTACGTCGAGATACGTGCTTTACTTCCGTTTACTCGCTTTCAAAGTAAGACAAATTTCACTGACAAGTGTTTCAGAAGTCTTCAGCTGTCTTATTATGTACCTCTAATTTGGAATCTTGATTTCATTTTCCTGAATTTAGTCCAGGAGCCTATGAATGACTTGACACAACTTGATAAACAGTTCATCGTGGTTGTTTATTATTATTATTTTTATTATTGTTGACTTGTGGATTACCTCATACACAAAACGCATGGGAGGTTCTTACTAAATATAAAAACACATACAGCGTTAACGTGTGAAAAAAAGAACAATTATTCGACGTCTAACGTCCGCCTGCTTCGTCTACACGGGCTCGCGCTCAGCACGGCGGCCACTAGAGGGCGCCCCTCGGCTCCCAACGCTTTTCTCTTCGAACTATTACATCCAGAGTCAGAGGTGGCGGTAATGTGCTCCACAGGGTGGTGGTTGGTCGTCGTTAGAAACGAAAAAAGAAGAACGACAGCCTTTCGCCACTGCCGTTTTGGACCGAAAATAGACAGTTGCGTGTTGAGCAGCTGACATCAACTGGTCAGAAATGGCTGCCACCGGAGTTCTTCCCTTCATCAGGGGGGTCGACCTCAGTGGAAACGACTTCAAAGTAAGGATTTTCAAACGGTATCCGACCCCTCTGTGACTGTATATTCACGGCTACCGCCGCGGTTCGTCTGTAGCGCGTCGGAGACTCGCTCCGCGTCTGACTCTTAAAATGGTAAATAACTAGCGTCGCAGCGTCGCGAGCACTGGGCGTTAGCCGGTTGTCAGAAAGTGGCAGTCCGGACCGGCCTGTGCAATAAATGTCGTTTTTTGGGGCTTTTCTGTGGAGCTTCGTTTGGCGGTAGTCGCTGTGAGGCTGTTCTGTGTGCGGCTGCTTCCAGTTTCACGTCGCTTGGCCAGTTTATCTCCACTTTTTGGTTGTGTGGGTCAGGAGCTGAAGTCGGGACCGGAGGTCACCTGACGGTTCAGCCGGAGGAGCCTGAGCTCAAAAAGGAAGTTTTACTAGTTTCTTTTTTCTTCCTTTTTTTGGATGATTGCCGACACTGGTAGGTCCTGACTGCGGTGTTATGTCAGGAGACCTGGACACCTGGCAGACTCGACAGCGGCGTAACGCGAAATGTTGTTTGTGAGCCGTCAAATGCAGTTCAGTCATACGCTGTTGTCGTTACTTTATCTAGTTTTTTTGTTGTTCTTTTTGGTTTGTTTTTTTTAAATAAATGTATGTGGCACTGCAAACATCCTGTTCTGCTGTATTTAGAACCCCCCCCCAGCACTGTGGTACCTCCATGTTTTCAACACCTATAAGACTAAATGCAAAAGTTACACTATATAAGTTAAAAACTGTAACTGGGTCACTGATTCTGTGGGATCCCAGAATTTGTCATCACATCTGGTAAACCAAGTGCTGAACATTTTAAGAAATAAAAAAACCCTATATAATCCTGTTGTTGTATTACATGTACATTTTTCTCTCAACTATATAAAGCGCTTGTTCCTGCATAGTTGAAACATGTGGGACATTTTACAAGCAAGTTCAGCTGGGGTTGCAGTGAATTAAAAGGTAGTAGCAGTTTGGTTTTCATATTGTCCTGTCTGTCTCCAGGGTGGGTACTTCCCTGAGCACGTCAAGTGTATGAGCAGCCTTCGATGGTTGAAGCTGAACAGAACAGGACTGTGTTACCTCCCAGAGGAGCTGGCCTCCCTCCAGAAGTTGGTAAGACAATTGAGCTGATTTCCTCACTAGCTGACGTATACGTGGAGAAATGAATGCACAGCATTAGTTCACCTGCTGGTTAGAGCTGTCGCCTCATAGACAGAAGGTTCCTGGGTCAAACGTGCTGGTCTGCTCGAGACCTGTGTGCAGTTCTTGTGCTCTTCCTGCGTCTGGGTGGACTTGGCACTGCTGCCTCCAGTCCCGTGAAGTTAGAAGGTAAAACAGGAATCAATAGTAGATAAAGAGGTTTTTTTTGCTCTGATGCCAAAGTTGATTTACATTTTTCATTAGAAAAACAAACAAATCGGAGAGCTTGTCTAGAGAACCTAGATATAGACACTGCTGTTTTTATTTCAGCATTATCTCTAATAAAATCCACTGATTAGGCTATTCAATTTGATCTCATTCTGAGAATTAAAATATTAACAAATGTATTGTATTCCTTAATGACATTTCTTAGCTTGCTAAAGACCCGCTGAAACCACGTGGACCCTCCAAAGTCAGACCTCTCCAGTAACCTCTATGCCTCTATACCTCTATATTTTTTTATGCTTTGGTTTTTGTGTGTCCTGTGATTTCCAAAATTCGAGAGACTCTCAATTAATTATTTGTGTAGATAACTTGTATATCCTGAACAAGTAAAAGGGAAAACAAAAGGCATGTAGCTTTCATACACTGACACTGGATGGACAACAGTCGTGTTTTCGACCTCAGTCTCTCTGATGAGATTAATTCAGCCCTTCTAGTAGAGATCTGAAGGTCACAGTGAAACGATGACCAATGCGAGCAGACTTGCTCTATCTAGGTATGCTGTATGTAAACAAGTTTAGCTTATCATAGTTTTCAGTATGATGTCAGTGGGTTTAAATGGACCTCTGCCTCGATTGGATCCTGTTTCCAGTAGATAATTCTGTTTGGTGACATCTGAGCTTTGAAACAGTAGAAGAGCTTTTTCATGTTAAAATATCATCTGTAATTTTATTTGAAGGAATATTTGATTACTTCTATATCTCACATCCCAGGTTTTGGCACAAATCAACTAAAGTAACTTTGGATCAACAAAGGAAACAGTCTCGTAAAGAAAAATGCATCAACTGCTTTTTCTACATTGTACTGTCTACACATAACATTCTTGACGTTATACTTAATGTTAAAGCTTCTCGATGGATCAAATACCACTTTTCCACAGGTGGAGGAACAAGGTTCATGTCTCAGCCCACCCACCCGTGTGCACCTCTGGGGGGGGGGGCAAACAAAGCATGCTGAGCTGTTACAACTCGTGTTTTTGTCAACACAGCTGAACTTTGTGCCACCGTGTGGTCGGAAGTGGTATTGCTACAAAGTGAGTTTAGGTAGAGACGCGTTGGACAGTATAATAATACAACTGTAGAAGTTGTGCAGCAAATAGAAGCCTCCAAGAAAGTAATGATGGTAAAGAAAATGAGATAAAGAACAATCTAAAGATTGATCAGGAATAAAACGTAGACGGTGTCCCGGAGACCTTCATGTCTATAGAAGTGCAAAAGATCTTTTGTGCTGCTTTAAATATTTGGAGGATAAAGTATGGATTAATGGAAAAGGTCAGCGTTTTAAAGGAAGCACAGTGACCTATGTTTTTCATGCATTTAAGTAAAAGAAAACTTGTTCATTTTATTATTTTTTGTTGTTGTTTGTGGACTGTATTAGATCAGGACCAACTATTCTTTTCTCCATTTTTAGGAACATCTTTCAGTAAGTCACAACAGCCTGACCACCTTACATGGAGAGCTTTCCAGCTTACCAAACCTGCGGGTAACTGACACGCACACAGTCGCAGCCACTCCATGCAAATTGTCTAATTGATCTTGGTTTTTTTTCCCAGCTACTGTTACCTGTTTGTGCTGATAGAAAGTGTTGTGATTGCGCACTAAGAGTGTTACCTGTTTGCAGGCGGTGGTAGCCAGAGCCAACAACCTGAAGAACTCTGGAGTCCCAGATGACATCTTTCTGCTTGATGACCTCTCTGTGCTGGTAAATGATCATTACACACACTTGAACGGTTCTTCTTATTGCCAAATATAAACACGTGTTATTTATGAAAATGTCTTCTGATTTTTGAACTAAAACCCCCGGTTTTGGGACGTATTTACCTTCTTGTCACTCAGGATCTGAGCTACAACCAGCTGACGGAGATCCCCCGGGAGCTGGAGAACAGCAGGAACATGCTGGTGCTGAATCTGAGCCACAACGGCATCGATTCCATCCCCAACCAGCTGTTCATCAACCTCACAGACCTGCTGTATCTGGACCTGAGCGACAACAAGCTGGACAGCCTCCCGCCTCAGATGAGACGCCTGGTGCACCTGCAGACTCTCATTCTCAACAACAACCCCTTGATGCATGCCCAGCTGCGGTAAACACTCTCACCGTTGCTTTCCTGCTAACCTCTAACTTCCTTGCACCTTTTGTTCAAAGAGCTGAAAAGAAATACTGATCCTTACATGCTCTGACTGTTGTGTGCATCTGAGCAGCCAGCTCCCAGCCATGGTAGCGTTGCAGACCCTTCACCTGAGGAACACCCAGAGGACCCAGAGCAACATGCCCACCAGCCTGGAGGGACTGACACTTTTAGCAGGTAACCCTCAACACGCATTCAACTGTCAGCCATTTTCCATTATGTGTTTCATTTTTCCTTTCTCCCATCCTCCTCTCTCTCCCTCAGATGTCGATCTGTCATGTAACGACCTTACTCGGGTACCAGAGTGCCTCTACTCCCTCGGCAGTCTGAAGAGACTCAACCTGAGCAGTAACCAGATTTCTGAACTGTCCCTGTGCATCGATCAATGGGCTCAGCTGGAAACACTTAACCTGAGTCGCAACCAGCTCACCTCACTGCCTGTAAGACCTCTAACCACACACGTTATAAAGATTTATTTTTCTTTTGTTTTTACTGCCTATTTGAAGCTGACATGTTTGAGAGATGATGCAGTTGGAGTCGTGGCCAAAACAGAACAACATACAACTTTTAATTACTGCTTTTGTGTGTCCAACCAGTCTGCCATCTGCAAGCTGTCCAAACTGAAGAAACTGTATGTCAATTCTAACAAACTGGACTTTGACGGGGTTCCTCCAGGCGTGGGCAAACTGTCCAGCCTGTCTGAGTTCATGGCCGCAAACAACAACCTGGAACTCATTCCAGAGGGACTCTGCAGGTGACAGCCCCAGCAAAAGCAAACATACGTGGCTTTTTTTGTTGTTTTTTTTTTTTTTTTTTTTTGTTTGTTTTCTTTGCTGAAGAATCTTTAGAGATGACACATTTTGTCCTCACCTGAAAATGATGCAACAGTCAGGAACTTGTGGGGTTTCTGTTGTTGTTCAGGTGTGGCAAGCTCAAGAAGCTGGTCCTGAATAAAAACCGCCTGGTGACTCTGCCCGAGGCCATCCACTTCCTGACAGACTTGGAGGTACGACACACAAAAGGACTCGTAGAACAGGTTTTAATAAATATTAGTGTGAAGTAAAATATTCTCTGAATATAAAAAGCATATAAATATGACATTAACAAGAAGACATGTAATAATTGTAATATTTAATATTGAAGAGTTATGTAAGGACATTGATTTGCAAATCTCATGAACCCATATTTTGTAGACATAAAGAACATGTCAAATGTGGAAAGTGAGTACCATCTTAATAATTAAAAAAAAATGAATAAAGAAAATTTGAATTTATTGGCAGCAACGTGTCTCAAAAACTTTGGGTGATTTCTACCTTTGTGTTGCATCCCGTCTTCTCCGCGTGCATCCGAACTGATGTGATCGGGAGCTGAAGTAGTGGGAGAGGAATGATGTCTCATTCCGATCCGATAGATTCAAGCTGCATTTCTTCTTTTTATTACACATTTTCATGTCTTGGTGCAATAAATGTTTCCTTTTGGTGAAAGTTCTGGACTGCAGGTGGTTCAGCGCCTGAGTAACATTTTTCGATTTTAGGATTCTATATGAGGGAAAAAAACTATCCAGTACTTTTATAATTAAACAGTGATTTTTGAACCCAGTATATGTCTTGAAGTAAATCTGTTGTTTTGTTTTTTTTTCCTTCTGTAGGTTTTGGATGTACGTGAGAACCCAAACCTGGTGATGCCTCCAAAACCAGTGGACAGAGCAGCGGAGTGGTACAACATCGACTTCTCCCTCCAGAACCAGCTCCGCCTGGCCGGAGCCTCACCTGCTACTGTGGCAACTGCAGGGGGAGGTATGCGAATGTCTGTCTGTCTGTCTGTGTGTGTGAGTGAGACGCGTGACGGTGAATTTATTGATAAAAACAACTCTCTTAACAGTAAGTACAGCTTGTGTAAGTGTGTACTTTGGGTATAACGCTGCCTGCAAGTTGCACTTTAAATGTGTATGTGCATCTGTTCACGTGTGCAGGAGCCAGTCCCAGAGATCACTTGGCGAGGAAGATGAGGTTAAGGAGGATGAAGGACTGTTCTCAGGACGATCAAGCAAAGCAGGTCCTGAAGGGCATGAGTGATGTTGCACAAGAGAAGAAGAACTTGGAGGTAATTAAACAATAAAGGAGTTATAAACAATATGGTTATAAAGTTCCCCAGACTTCACTTCTTAAAAAAAAAAAAAAAAAAGAAGAAAAAAATCTGGGTTCAAGCTGCGTGCTTGGATTAAAAAAATATTTTTTTTAATTTGTATTCATTCAGCAGGCAGTAAAATACCCGTTTTACTTTAATTTGAAGGAATAGTTGACTGAGCTCTGAGTCACTGAGCTCTTGCAGCCTCCTATCCCTGCTACCCGAGAAAAACGGTAGAAGTAACTTTGGACTTCAGTCCTGGTTGTCATGGTGATGTAACACTACTGTGTGTCACTTTACATCAATGTCTTAACTAGACTAAACATGCAGACGTGTTAGTGCAGCTCCAGTGGAGAGGGATCGTTCAACTGTGATCACATGTGAGTAGCACAACGGGGGGAATTTTTCATGCCAAACACAATTAGACGTGTATGCAACACTGGTCACCAGCCATCGTCTTTGAAGTTCTAGTTTGACACAGAGCGGGATGTTTTCTGTCTGCTCAGGACAGCCTGTTACACGAGACCTGCCTTAAAATGAATTTTTTTTTTTTTCCCATAAAGAATTACTGTACGTTCTGTGTATTTTACAGGAGAACGGGGACTTAAAATATGGTGATTTAAAAACCCGACGATGGGACAAGAGTCTGGAGAAACCTCAGCTGGACTACTCGGAGTTCTTCATGGAGGACGTGGGACAGGTACGGGTCTGCGAGCGCGCTGCGGCATCCAGGCATACTGCTTCAGAAGCTCCCACTTGTTAGTTTAATTCAATTCATTTCAATTTTATTTATGTAGCATCTATTACAACACAAGTTGTCTCTAGGCGCTTTCCAGAGACCCAGAACATGACCCCCGAGCAATTATTACATAAACGGCAGCAGGTAGAAACTTCCCTAGTGGAAGAAAAACGTTAAGCCAAACAAGTGATGAGAACTTTTTCCTCCCTGTAACCTCCTCCTCTTTTCTTTTTTTTTTTTTTCCCCCCCATCAAACCTACCAGATTACGGCGACGTTCTGTTCAGATTTTCTTTTGAAGTTGCATGTTGTTGTCTTCTGCAGGTGCCAGGTGTATCCGTGTGGCAGATAGAGAACTTTGTTCCTGTGCAGGTGGATGAAACCTTCCATGGCAAGTTCTATGAAGCTGACTGTTACATCATCCTCAAGGTACCACCTCAGATCTATGAACTTTCATGTTGTATATCAGTGGATACGCATTGATTTGTTCCAGATGTTTTTTGTTTTTGTTCATGACTCTTACTCGTGTCCGTCTTTCCTGCGGTTAGACCTACCTGGATGATAACGGAGCATTAAACTGGCAGATCCACTACTGGATTGGTCAGGAGGCCACTCTTGACAAGAAAGCCGGCTCTGCCATTCACGCCGTCAACCTCAGAAATTTCCTAGGAGCGGAGTGCAGGACGATTCGGGAAGAGATGGGAGACGAGAGCGAAGAGTTCAGCGCCGTACGTAGAAGCAGATTTGTGTATAAACAGATGATGCAGACATGAATCTCTTCACTTCAGCAGCGGCGGGTTGCTGTTGGGAGGAACGGCGTATAAGTCTTTATTCACGGCAGTGATTTCAGATATTCAGGCTACTAAATCAATTTGTTTGTTTTTTTTGTGCGTGTGTCTGTTGGATTTCCTAATCTGATCTACTAAATGGTGATTTTTCTCACATCTTTCCTCCTTAGATTAGGATATACAGCAGAATATAAGGAAACAAGGATACAAAGAGGGGAAAACGATGCACTGACTGGCGAAAACATCCCGTGAAAATTAAATGTAGCAATAAATGTAAATGGGGGCTCAGAACTTGTGTATTTTATTTTAATATGTTCAAGACTTCTGAAAACATAAAATGCACATATGTAGGAAAAGTCAGGGAGTGACACACAGGTTTTCGCATAATAAAAGCCCCGACTGTCCGTGACACCGCCTTGCCAGTTCAACGGTTAAAATACATCAACTTTTACTTGACATCTTGTATTTGTTTGAGCTGCTTCGGACTGTTGACAGTTTTGTCTTGTGTGCAGGTATTTAATAATGAGATTTCCTACATTGAGGGAGGAACTGCCAGCGGATTTTACACTGTGGAAGACACGAATTACCCTCCCAGGTGGGCTGGACTACCTCTGCTCTCCTTTCGTGATCTTCACTCCTTCAGTCTTTGGGAAATGGATTTAGTGACTTTGCATTTTTATCTTGAAGTGTGACTCAAAATCAGGATCAGATCCAGCTTGTCAGGCTTGATGGTGTCAGCGTCTCGATCTGCTGTTTGTCTGGTGTGAAAACATGTTTATCAGGTTTTAATTCTCTCCTGTTTATCAGATTGTACAGAGTCTACGGCAAGAAAAACATCAGGCTGGAGTCTGTTCCTGTCAAGGCTTCCTCCCTCGACCCTCGGTGAGTCTGATTTCCTCGTCGTCCACTTTTTTTTTTTTTTTTTTATTCCCACATCACTGAAGACGCAGCATCCAAACAATGTGTCTTGTTTTCTGGCAGCTACGTGTTCCTGCTGGACACAGGGTTGGAAATCTTCATCTGGAGAGGAGCCAATGCGACTCTTAGCGGCACGACGAAGGCCAGGTAACACGCCACACAGCTTCCTGTCTGCATTTAGAAAATTCCGTTCAAGTTTTTACGATCCATAAACGTAGTGAAACGATTGTTCTTATATTTGAACTTGTTATCCTCCAGGTTATTTGCTGAAAAGATCAATAAGAATGAGCGTAAAGGGAAGGCAGAGCTTGTAACCCTCATTCAGACCCAGGAGCCTCCGGGCTTCTGGGAGGTGCTGGGAGGACAACCGGAGG
Organism: Xenentodon cancila; assembly: GCA_014839995.1. NCBI lineage: Eukaryota > Metazoa > Chordata > Actinopteri > Beloniformes > Belonidae > Xenentodon > Xenentodon cancila. The sequence continues at coordinate 20,078,370 of CM026214.1, read as the reverse complement.
AGATCAGGAAGCACGTACCTGACGACTTCTCTCCTGTCAGACCTAAGCTTTACAAAGTAAGGATTTTAACATTTATATGTTTTGTCTTTCAGTGACTTCATGTGAGTATTTAGTTTCTGTGGATCACATATTTAAGTTGTGCAGGAGGGATTTGGATTGATTGGTGGCCAGGAATGATGTAGAATTAACTTTTAACTTTGTTCCTTCGAATGTAAATGAACCACAATATAATGGCGGTTGTGGGATCAGAAAGACTCGCTGCCAATTACTGCATTTTGTTGTCGGTAAAAACGCAACAGCAGGTATTAAGCGGAGTAAATGGATGCTGGCCCAGGGGATTCCATCCATGAACATGTGACACTGCTGAACAGGAACTCCAAATCAGCTGTTTCTCCCTCATGTAGGTGGGCCTGGGTCTTGGATACCTCGAGCTGCCTCAAATTAACTACAAGCTGTCCGTCGAGCACAAAGATCACAAGGTCAAGCTGGACACGCTGCCAGAGCTCAGACTGGTACGTTTGTTGATCATCAGAGAGGGAGAAATTATGGAAAGAGAAAGCAGTTGCGTGTTGTCCTCATCTGTATCACCCGTCTCTTTCCTCTCTCTCCACAGCTGCAGTCTCTGTTGGACACCAAATGCGTTTACCTCCTGGACTGCTGGTCGGACGTCTTCATCTGGATCGGGAGGAAGTCTCCCCGTCTCGTCCGAGCTGCAGCCTTGAAGCTGGGTCAGGAGATCTGCTCCATGCTGCACCGGCCCAAACACGCCTCCGTCACCCGCAACCTAGAGGGGACAGAGAGCCAGGTAACATGTGACAGCGACGCGGCTCCAGTACTGCCGCTGCAGCCCTGAAACTGCTGTATTCAGCCTTGTCCCGTCATCCTCAGGTGTTCAAATCCAAGTTTAAGAACTGGGATGATGTCCTGAAGGTGGACTACACCAGAGCCGCTGAGACGGTGCAACAGAAAGATAACCTGCAGGGCAAAGTAAGTGAGAATCGCTCCTTTTCAACATTTACCAACACCTGAAACTCTTCCGTGCATGTTTGAGTCGGAATTAGATTCAAAATATGAAAATGACATTTACAAAACAATGTTGTCGTCCCGGAGACGAAATGCTTTTTTCTGTTGGGTGTTGACAGTTGTCGCTGTGGTGAGCATGTCCAACTATTGACTACAAACATTTGCAGCCAGCAGATCATCACGTTGTTGCCGGTTTACTACAATCTGGTACAAATCACAGCTGTCTTGGTGTGTTACAGGGCATCAAACGTGCACATTCTGCTCGCGAACACAACACGCTCCTCGACCCCGACTCTCAGCTTCAGTCTGAAAGTAAAATAATCCTGCGTGAAGTGTCAGAAAGAAACCGAGTACATTAACTCTGCTGCTGGCCTTATCGTGCAGGAAAATGTCACATGGAGCTCAAGTTAGAAAAACAACTTTCCCAGCACCCCGGAAACCCAGTCTGGGATAACTACGGTGTTGTTATGATCAATGAAGTCAGAAGAGGAATGAAGGGATAATAGCAGCAGTGGTATCTGACCTGTAGCTCGTATAAATGCACATTCGTGTGGTGTCTATCTGTTCTCCCACAGGTGAAGAAGGATGCAGAGCAGAAGGACCAGTTGAAAGCTGACCTCACGGCGCTCTTCCTCCCCAGGCAGCCCGCCATGCCCCTCACTGAGGTAATGCCAGTATTCCTGTTCTGGATGGTTCTGACCAGGAGAGGTGAGGTGCGCTACTAAAATCCTCCTCTTCTTGCGTGCGTAGGCCGAACAGCTGATGGAGGAGTGGAACGAGGACCTGGATGGCATGGAAGGATTCGTACTGGAGGGAAAGAAGTTTGCTCGCCTGCCTGAAGAGGAGTTTGGACACTTCTACACGCAGGACTGCTATGTCTTCCTCTGCAGGTCCACATCTGTTTCTGTACCCGACATCTGGAATTAAGAGTTGATAAAGTACCACATCATAGTCCAAGCTGTTGTTTTACTGGAATCTTCTAGATACTGGGTGCCAGTGGAGTATGAGGAAGAGGAAGAGAAGGAGAAGGAGAAGAAAGAGGGTGGCAGAGGAGGAAGAGGAGGAGGAGGAGGTGAAGAGGAGGAGGACGACAAACAGCCCGAGGAAGATTTCCAGTGTGTGGTGTATTTCTGGCAGGGCAGGCAGGCCTCCAACATGGGCTGGCTCACCTTCACCTTCTCCCTGCAGAAGAAGTTCGAGAGTCTTTTCCCCGGAAAACTGAAGGCACAGAGCTGCATTTCTGTCCCGTTTCTGGTATCTTCTGTCTGTTGGGTTGTGCTGAGCTGACGTCTGCTTTGCTGTTCAGGTGGTCCGTATGACCCAGCAGCAGGAGAACCTCAAGTTTCTGTCCCATTTCAAGAGGAAGTTCATCATCCACAAAGGGAAGCGGAAGCTGAAGTCTGATTCTGCCCAGCCGTCTCTCTACCACATCCGAACCAACGGCAGTGCGCTCTGCACCAGGTATACTTCTGTTTTTATTTGTTTGCTTTGTTTTTTTCAACGACATCTCTACTGCCTCTAACGTCCCTGAACATTTTGACTCCTCCTGCATCTCCGCCTCAGGACCATCCAGATTGGTACTGATTCGGGAAACCTCAACTCCGAGTTCTGCTTCATACTCAAGGTTTGGATACTTAAAAATGTGCCGTAAAGCTGATCTGTGACCACTCAGACTCGTTGGGTCGAACGATACGCTGGTTCCCCGCAGGTCCCGTTTGAGAGCACGGACAATCAGGGCATCGTTTACAGCTGGGTGGGGCGAGCCGCCGACCCAGACGAGGCCAAGCTGGCCGAGGACATCATGAACACCATGTTTGATGACACGTACAGCAAACAGGTAAGACTTCACATCCACCTATTTAAGCAAGAGTTGAAGTGGAGCTTCTCATCGGCTCCTTTTGAGAAGGATTTCCCTTCCAAAGCTCCAGGACTTTGTGTGAGCCTCACTGAAATGTCTCTCAGGTAATTAACGAGGGGGAGGAGCCAGAGAACTTCTTCTGGGTCGGGATTGGCTCTCAGAAACAGTACGATGAGGATGCAGAATACATGAAGCATGCTCGGCTCTTCAGGTAAGAGCTTCATCTCACACTTCAGACGCTTCGGCAGTTCTGTGGACATCTGTGACCTTTCCCACTCGTCCCTCAGGTGCTCCAACGAGAAGGGTTATTTCTCCGTGTCGGAGAAGTGCTCGGACTTCTGTCAGGACGACTTGGCTGACGATGACATCATGTTGCTGGACAACGGGAAAGAGGTAATGGAGTTTGTGTGGTTGTGGGCTGGTGGGTCACGTGATCTGGTTTTCACTGTGTTCTCTCTCGCAGGTGTACATGTGGGTCGGTACTCAGACCAGCCAGGTGGAGATCAAACTCAGCCTCAAAGCCTGCCAGGTGAGAAGCGCAAACATCAGTTTAGGTGGAACTGTGTCCATCACGGTGCCGTACCAACCCGTCTCCTCCTCCCTCCCGGTCCAGGTTTACATCCAGCACATGCGCTCTAAAGAAGCGGAACAGCCGAGGAAGCTGCGCCTGGTGAGGAAGGGAAACGAGCCTCACTGCTTCACTCGCTGCTTCCACGCGTGGGGAGCGTTCAAGACTCCGCCTTCTTAGTCCAAACTCTCCAAATCACATGCACGCACTCATCATATCAATTTGCTGCCAAAAGTTACGGATATCTAAGCTTCCGCCTGCGTCGCCTGAGCACCCGCCCCTCTGTCCCGCTCAGAAGCTTTTGATCTTAATCTGGTTCTTCCAGGCGGAGCTACTGGCTGATAAATGTTGAGACTGACTGCAACATACTATCTTGCAAGCCTAAATATTTCTGTTGAAAGAGAGAAGACGTTGAAATAAGTCGGGAGCATACAGAGAATTTCTAGAAACTAAGGGACGCTACGTTCCCCCCAACATATCGATTTGTGTTGCTGCTTTCACGTGTTTTGCGCTCCACGTCTGCAGAGGACGAGTCTCACTACTATAAATACGTCTCTCCATCTTTGGTGCCATTTCTGCAGCTTAAAGGGAAGCAAATAGAGGCGGGGTTCGATTTTCTTTTTTTTTTTTTAAGATTCTATTGTTAGTTTTATAATTGAGGGACTGAACAGAAAACAAGAACATTACTGTAATTGTTTTTCTGAAGAATGTCGGTTTACAAATTTATATTTTTGTGGAATGTGTCTCCTCATTCGTCTCCCGATCCGTGCGGTCAGCGCTCTCCTTTTTGACTTATCCGACTCCAAAAGGAAAGTTGACGGGAGACCGTTTCTGTCAAGTGGTCTCGTGTGAGGATGCGTCGGACGGTTATCTTTTTAGCGATGAGAAAGTACGATGGTTGCGTTTATTTTGTCCAAAGAAATCCTGTGGAGGTCCGAGTGCAGGTTTTACACACGAGGCGAAAGTTTAAATGTGCAATCGGAGCCTGGGATGTTCTGACACGGACGCTGTGACGGGCTGCACTCGACTTATCAGGACATTTGTTTCGGGAAATGATAAAGCACAACATTTTCTGTTTAAACTTTTTAGTGGGACGATTTCGGAGCGGATCAGCACATTAATGGGGGATCATATCAGACTCGTCTTCATTAGTGCAGGGACTTCTGGTTTTACTGACGTTAGATCAGTTCCAGCCGTATAATCTTATAACAACTGCAGCTCTTGTGATCATGTGACCTGAGCAGGGAGCAGGTATCGGTTGGCTGCAGCGTGGATCCTTTTTATGTTTGTGTGGGGGTGAACTGTATGCCTTAGAGAGTGAGTCCTGCACACGTGTGTGTATATTTGAATATGTGCACAAGCTCCTAATGCCACCTGCAGATGCTATATTTATGTATTTTATATATAAAAATAAAAAGTCACATCACATCACCTGCTCCTCGATGTTTATTTCCTCAATCTGTTGCTATACTTTGGGGTAATTTTGTAAAGCATCAAAAACAAACAATTGAATGGTGATTTTGGCATTTTTCAGTGGAATTGGAATTTCATGAAATGTTTAACGTGACACATTTTTAATACCATAGAACATCAAACCTAAAACATGTCGCCTTTGCAGTGAAATGGAGCGCCAGCGGCGCGTCAATCATCTGTGCAGGTGGCGAGGAGCCGAGTCAAAGTCCCCCTGCTCATATCTGAATCCTTTAGACCAACTTGCAGTTTTGCAAATCTCCACTTTATTCACATTTTCACATCTTTATTCAGTTTTGCAGTATCAACGAACTTGTCTTTGACAGCCTGACATATTAATGCCTAAACCACAGAAGGTTATTTTTCATTTGTCACCTTTAAATTAATTTGCTTTATTAAATGAGTGGCGCTGCAGTCAGGCGTTAAAGGACTTCAACAATACAACACACGTTTGACAAAACCTGGACGTTGCCATGGTAACGGTAAACGGTGGTAATTGGAAGCACAGCTTTCCACTGGTTTTTGACCAACGTGCAACTTTTTAAAACAAGATAATACAAATCTCCTTTTAATGCAAACAAAACAAGACAGTCGCTTAGAGTAAATACATTTTATTGACAATTCATCAGCCAAGAATGCCAAATGACTTAACAAATTTCTACAAGTGAAACTGAACGACAAACGAGACATTCATCTCAGTTGTGGGATTAAAAAGCTAGATGGTGCTGCTGTAGCATGAGAGGGTTAATTCTGCGTGTCCACCTCAGCACCAAACGTGGACACTAAAGTAAATCAATATGATTCCTACCTGTCGAGGCTACATTAGTTAGTGAGGTCCTTTAAGTCTTGTGGGGATCAACAAGCTCAGTTTTAGGGTCTCGCCGGCTTCCTGCTGCAAACCTGTCGCTCCCATGCTGCAAAACCTCAGACGGCTTCAAAACTACTTGTAGGCAACATTACCGATGCTGCTCCGTGTCTTACCGACTTTTCTTACCTTGCAACACTTCCCTGAGTCCTGTCTAGATTTTTGCACGAGAAGATGAGAGGAAGGAGTCATGTGGGGACTCTTCTTCCTGCACATTCAAACTGCTTTTTTCTAGGTCGCTGAGAAGTTTGTCCTTATTAAATCCTGGGTTTTAAAATCCAGCTTGAGCAGAAAATGATGATGAAACTGAAACTGTCACTTTCCCCGACTGTGAGCTCTGCAGACAGGCCGCCGTGGCCCGAACGCCACCTGGTTTCAGAGAGGACGCCGAGGCTCCGCCACGCCAGATGAGCCCGTGCATGTTGCAGGGATTAAAACAACAAAACAAAAAGAAATGTCAGTACCACCCTCGGTTTCCTCCTCTCCAGGTGGTGCTTCCCTTTTAAGTCACAGTGTGATATTCTTTCCTCTTCTGTCATTAAAATATCTATACTTTCTCAAACAGCCATATAAAACATATTCAATAGAGCAACAATCTTTGTGTTACAAAACGCCTTCATTGTTCCAGTACAGCCAGAGATTCTCTTATCCTTGTGATGTGCTGTTTCTACACCAACCTGACCCAGACAAGCCATCAGCAGCCTTGCTGGTGTGTAAAGATGCTACGACTTACACGATACTTCATTTGCTCGTCCGTCTTCCTTCAACACTACTTTATTTGCTTAAAAGTCACATGAGAACGGTTTTATTCATGGCGCGTTGCGTCGTGATGAAGGGAATCCATCACGTCCACAAGTGTGCAGCAGAAATCAAGAAGCACGTTTGGATCGCCAAATCCAACAAAACTGCGGGAGCCAAAATAAAAACAACAAGAAAAGTGACAGTATAGGAAGTCTGCCCCCCCCCCCCGGAGGCTGAGCCACAGTCACTGGGCTGAACGCAGCATCCCCAACGCCAAGGCTGAGTGGGCGCCGCGCTGTGCTCGCTGGACTTTCCACGTCTCCACACAGAGTGGCAATGTTGGGCTTTCAAAGTGGATACAGATCAAAAGTTTTTTAGTTTTGTTTTTCTCTTCATCCAGCAGGAGGATTCACATCAGACTTTCCTCACAGCTTGTGCCAGGCAAACAGAAGAGGTCCGAGTCCTGGCTGTGGGGGGCTCCACGGTGGGCTGATGGGAGATGTTTGTGGTCCAGCACTGAAATCCGGTCCATCAAAACCAGCCGAGCCCCTCCCTGAAACGCTTCAACAAAACCCAGCAGACACAAATCAACAAAGTGTTCACCATGACTAAACCTATATTGGGGTAATCCTGTACACACTGAATCTAAGCCTTCTACAGCATCTCTTCGTAGCATGTGGTTTTCAGTACAACCACCAGAGGGAGGCAGAGAGCAAACAAAGTCTAAAACAGTTCTTTCAAACGTGTGAAGATTCCACATTTGATGACAACCTCTTTCCATCCATCTGACCGCGCGCGCGCGCGCGCGCACACACACACACACACACACACACACACACACACACACACACACACACACACACACACACACACACACACACACACACACACACACACACACACACACACACACACACACACACACACACACACACACACACACACACACACACACAAAAAGGCTGATCAGCAGACGAGACGTTTCATAAGGAGGGAAAAACTGCCATTTGCTTAATTGCAGCTTGTTCAGAAAGTTAATTGGTTGTGCAAACAAGCTCTGGGTAAACTACAACGGTTCATGATGAAATATAATTTGGTGCTACAGAATTTGTCAGAATTGGCTTTCAGGCTTGTCAAAGACAGCGTGGAGAGTTTGCTGCTGGAATGCAGCGCTCAGACAGAACAACTCTTTGAAGTCTGCACATTTTTGGATGAGCTCCATTAGAAACAGGTAGGTGTGTGTGTGTGTGTGTGTGTGCGTGCGTGCGTGCGTGCGTGCGTGCGTAAGATCAAGCTCTGAGTTTGAGTAGCTACGAAGATTTAATGTAGGCTCACTTTTGTAGCCACTACCGAGGTTTCTCACCTGCTCAGTTGATGAGGATGCCAGTCGAGCGTCCCTCCTCCTCTTTCATGTTCTTCAGATTATTTTCCGCCTCGTCCACAGTACTAAGGGACAGAAACCAGATGACTTCTTGCCCTCAAAGACAATACAAAGGCTCAGAATAAGATTTTAAACCACACGTGCATACGTTAGGAAATCCCTGACGTCCTCCACGGTGAGCTCTCCGGTGGAGTCCAGGGTGAGGTCAGCACAGCTGAGGGGGGAGTCCAGTGGGGTGTCGAGGATGGGAGAGGACAGGGTGCTGGAAGGCTCTTCTGTGTGCCCTGCGAGAGGAACCCAGAACTAGTGACTGTGGTGTGTGTTGCAGGAGGACCAACAAACTGAAACCACAACAAGGTGATTAAATGGAATAAATCTTAAAGACGGGAACCTGTGAGGACAGAACTGTGGCGTGTGTCATGCACAGATTAGATCATCACTGTGGTCCAGACTGAAACATCCTTTACACAAATAATCCATGTACAAGCCTCAGGGATGAATCCCTCACAAAGCGTGGTCCTTTTTTAATATGCTGCATCTTCTGGGAGTATCTTACGTTAAAAATCTTAGTTCTTTTTTATGTAGTTTCTCTTTGTCAAAGTTCTGCTGAGATCTGTCGTTTTTAGTCCATAAGCAGACTACAAATGTACCAATTTTCCCTAAATGCCTGAAGCCCAGACAACTGGTAAATGATGGGATGGATGACGGAGCAGGTTCAGAGCTGGGCTCATCAGACAGATGTCTTCAATACTTTTGTCAGCCAATCAGCCCGTCTCGGTGTGTGCACGCTGAACACGCACCAGCACAAACAAAGGAGAGACTTTTCTGAAAATTATAGATAAGCGTGATAAAAGGTAAAGGACTTAAGTTCCCGTGGTAACAGCAGCCAGTCTCACGGGCTGAGGCTTCAAGAAGAAACGCAACATTGGGTTGATCAGGACGAAACACACAGAACAACGAGCCTTGTGGCAGAGCTTTGTCCTACAAGAGGCGATGCAAATCCATACATGAGAGCAAAGAGGCCGCTTCATCACCACCATGATGGTGTACCGCGGCACACGGGTCCGACACGGCCCGGGACGCTCACGAACCATGGATTTAAAAGAAAGAGAAGAACGCCAGACAGCACGTGGATGGGGACACGGTCAACGGGAGAACGTCCTTCAGATGGACCAGACTGAAGTGGCAATTTTATAAAAAAAGAAATAAGATGAAAAATGGAGCATTCAAAGACCAGAAAAGCACATCAACGAAGGCGAGTCAGAGTTATGGTTTTGGGCTGCTTTGCTGCATCCTGGAGGACGGCGTGATCCTGTTAACATTTATGCAAAGAAAACAATCATATCTTGTTGGCAGCGATTCCGTGTCATTTTTATTTGTTTTAAACATTGAATAAGTAATGATGGACGTCATTAATTCTTCACTAAACTCTTTTCAAGGCTACAGTTCCTTTAGACAGTGAAATCCCGTCAGGTGGAGTTACTCGGGGTTCTTTTTAATCTTTGTGACTGAGCTTTAAACGCGTTAATTCACATAAAAACAAAGACCCTGCAGTACTCCTACTCCTGCATGGAAGTCGTTAATAACCATGTGCAGGGAAAAATACCGAGCGGTCTCCACAACAACCGCTGCTCCCTGCCAGGGAAGGCGGAGTCAGGCTGAAGAGGAAACTGGGGCATACTGAATGGTTACCATAGAGACTGGAGGGGGACCACTGAGAGGCTTGGTCAGGGTTTTAAGAGGTTCGTGGATTGATGAAGAGGGATAGTAGACGGAGAGAGACATTTTAAAAAGAGCAAGGACCAACAAGGGGGAGCAGAGAACAAGCGTGTGCGCACACGTACCTTCAGCCTGGTTCTTATGGGTTCCGTTGGCCTGCGGCTGCGTCGTCGTACCGTCACTGTAGGAACACAAGAGTGGGCGGCGTTAACTTCGGCAGCAGAGAAAAAGTTATTATAAAGCAGCAACAGCACAGGTACACTCGGAGCATCCCGGAGCTGCTGATGAGACGACGGGAGTGGTTTTCATGGTGTGACCAGGAGTGTGTGACCAGGAGTGTGTGACCAGGAGTGTGTGACAGACAGAGATGCCTCCAGGTGCTCCGAAGCATCTCTTTAGTAACGCTGCCATGCATCTAGACTGCTGGGGCACCTCCCACGTGCTCTCTCCTCTTCCATCTTCTTGTTTACATACGTCACAGTTACAGTTACTTTACCCGGTATCCCTGGCCCAAACTCAGTTTGTTGGACTTTCTTTCCTGACTCCTGAACCGGTCCGGCAGAAGCCCTGGATGCCCCAGTAACCACTGGGATAAACTTTTTTTATGCCATTGATGTAATGATTATATAAAAGTCAGGCTAGCAGACTCAAGGACCTCTGAATGTCTCCTTCTTCAACACATTGAGGTGTTACAATTCCCGCTCACACCTGTGTCCTGTGTGATAAATTTAACAAGACCAGTGTGACAAGACGAGCCGTTTGTGTGTTTGAGATGTGCACGAAGACCTCTGTCAATGAACCAGGCAGAGTAGAAGTCCCCGCGAGGCAAAGAATTCCTACACACAAAGCCAATTTCCAAAAAAAGTTGGAATGTTTTCTTCCCGATTAGAAGAATTTAACTGCCCAGCTGTTTGTGGTTACTACCGACCCATTTTCATCTTGGTTTTTGTAACATGAGACAGATCTGGACTGCACAGAGGCCAGTCGAGCACCTGAACACCACCTCTATGTCACAGCCACCGACGCAACATAAATGCAGAAAAAACCAACTCATTCACAAGTTGAGAAAAGCTCAACTTGTCACAGCTCATCCGTTCTTGGACAATAACGTTTTATGCTCGATCCTGACAACATATTTACATTTTACTTGACTAACCTTTTCTTTGCTATCATTAGTCAGTTCAGTACCTGGCAACCGTGGTCTCCAGGGGTCGGTCCAGTTGAACACTGCAGAGGGGCTCAGTCACAACCTTGGCAGACAGCGAGAACCTCTCGTACTCCGACGGAGAGATCAGGTAAAACCCTGCGGAGAAAAACACATCATCTCATTTTCTGACCAAAGACTTTTCTGCGTCAACCTGAACGGCTCTAGAAAGCTTCTAGAAAGCCTGGAAGTGTCATAGTGAGAACTTTCGTGGCATTTAGGTGTGAACCGTGCAAATTTCAATCTGCTCTTATTTTGTGGATGTCACAGAAAACGGGTTTAAAACAGTTTAAAACAGTTTTTAAACTCTCCTCACCCTGTCCGTTCTTGGTAAACACACAGGACGCAATGCCACTGATGTCCTCCTTACGTATGCAGTCATAACGCACCTGCAGACACACAACACGAGCCGTGACTGGATCTGAGAGCGCAGTTCAAAAAAAAAAACAAAAAAAAAAAAAAAACACAGTCGGGTCCCGTCTGGATCCTACCTGTGGTCGCAGGCCTGGTACGTTAAAGAGGTGCATGTCCCCGAGGTTGGTGAGACAGACAAGTGTGTGTTCGCTGTAGTCTTCCTGAGCAGTGGAGCTGAAGAGTACCAGGGCCACCTTCCTCACTCGACAGCCTTCGTGTGCCGTTAGTTTGAACTTGGTCTTAGCACTCACTTTAGGAAGAGAAAACACCTGAAACAAGATTAAAAAAGGACACCAGGATTTACACCTGCTCAATTAGGAGGCTACTGGGCTTTACGAGGCTGAGGACCGTTTCAGTCTTCACCTTGAGCTGTTCCTCGGAGGCGATCAGGACAGAGTGGGCATTAGTCATGTCCGGTGCGATGGCGAGGTCCTGGGAGGCTTCGTACGGATCTGGCAGCGGTTTCCCTCGCCCGTCCAGTACACATATGGACACCACGGGAGCCCTGTGCATCAGCTGGATCTCCTTACCCAACACTGCCTCCACGCTCGTGCTGCTCTCGCTCGCTCCTCCTCGCTCGCACAGACGTCCCGACCCAACACCGGGCACCTCCAGAGCGTAAGCGTACACACTGCCCGAGTTGGTGCCTGCCCAAAGTGTGGGGCCATGGTGCGTACCTGGTGGCCATACAGCCTTGTGTTAGTTCTGCACAACTGATAGCAGCATATCATCCTTGACAGGTAAACAAACACACCATCGCGCAGGAAGGTGTCTGCGAAGCACAGACATCTGACAACGCCGGACAGCGAGTCGTCTGCGGAGCGGGGCTCGATCCGTCGCTGTACTGGAGCCACTTCGTCCTGCTCCGCTAAAGCAGCATTGGCTTCTTGAACCTAGATTCAGCAAAAATGTTAACGTGCAGGAAAAAAATAAAAAAGCAGGTCTGTTACAGCGTCCATGTGCTGCCAAAGAAAGTCTCCGACCTTGCTGGTGGGTGTGCTGATGGCGCGTTTCTTCCCGGACACCCTGCTTTTCCGTATGCGCCTGAAGCTCTGTCGTAGTGATTTTTTCAGGGACTTGACTCGGGACAGGGGACCCTCCATTGCCAAGGAGTCATTAGGATGCAGGGTGCACCTAGGAGAACATCAAAGAGCAGCAGAGTAATCAGGTTTTTTTTCTATTTAAAGGCTGCAATTAAATGTTATGTAAACAAAAACAGAAGTAAGGAATTCAAAAAGTGCAACTCTAATTCCAACAAATTTGGAAAGCTGTGTAAATAAAAACAAAACAGAACAGAGAAAAGTACTCAAACGTCAAAAGTGACGTTTAAGTACCTTGATGTTTCAGTTGACAGTTCGATAGTGGTAACAACTTGGGAAGTGGGCTACAAAAGGCTGGAAAAGTAAAAGGTACTAAAACTTCTTAAAGCGAGAGATTCAACAATCTGGAAAAAAGCTACTGTAGCTACAAATGGTGAAACAGTATCAGAATGATGTTCCTCAGGGAATTTGGCGTCGACTACAGAACATAAACAAAAAGATTTGGAGAAACTGAAGAAACCTCTGTGTGCTGGGAACAAATCCAAAGTTAATACTGGACACCCGTGATCTTCAAGCGCTCAGGCAGCACTGCAACAGGAATGAGTTTGTGATGGAAATGGCCGCATGGGCTCAGGAAAACTCATGGAAATCGCCGCTTGGGCTCAGGAAAACTCATGGAAATCGCCGCATGGACTCAGGAAAACCCATGGAAATGGCAGCATGGACTCAGGAAAACCCATGGAAATGGCCGCATGGACTCAGGAAAACCCATGGAAATGGCCGCATGGACTCAGGAAAACCCATGGAAATGGCCGCATGGACTCAGGAAAACCCATGGAAATGGCCGCATGGACTCAGGAAAACCCGTGGAAATCGCCGCATGGACTCAGGAAAACCCATGGAAATGGCCGCATGGACTCAGGAAATACAGAAACACAGACTAAGGCTGAAAGCAATAACTGCGCGTCACCAACCTGGCCAGCACAGCATTTCGTCTGTGGTAGTCAAAAAGACCAAATCCATGACTCGTCCCAAAAGCGATCAGGTTCCACTCGGCGTGTAGACCCACCGCCGTCACCGAGGCAGGGGGCAGGCACTGCACCAGCACCAGCGGCTGAAAGCCTGGAGGGAAGGGGGCAGTCTTGAGGCGTGGCTCCAGCCTGTCGTGGCCCTTCCAGGTGAAGCCTTCCCGGTCCTGGAGCAGGTCAACCACTGACACGTCAACCAAGTGATCGGAACGCTCGTCATTCAAACCCAGCACAATCACCTGCACAGGTAACAGACAGCCATTAACAGATGAATCTCCCCGTTTCTCGATGAGGTATTCTGCATCCTCACATTATAAGCCACATGCAAAAATGTGAATGTCATTCAAATAAGTCTGTGCAGAAGGTTCATATGCCTGAGTATAATGCACGTATTACTTCCCAGCCTGCACATATGCAAGTGCAGCGGTTGAGTCCATACAGATCTTTACCTGTCCTGCCGTTCCAGCCACCACCAGCTTGTTGCTGTATTTGCACAGGCTGATTTTCTGGATGCCGAGTCTGGGATCGTCACTGTATGGGTCGAAACAGCCCACCTAAACACACAAAGCACATCCGCTGAAATCGCTTCCATTTATTTTAAAAGAAAAATGATAAACAAAATGTTTTTATTTTGAAGATTTGGTTTATTTTCCAGTAAAATGGATGAAGCTGTGAAAATAAAGCAACGTTAAACTGACTAAAAGAGCACAGGTAGGATGCAAACATCCGAGGCCAGGAGGCGATCCCTGGCTATCCTGTGGGAAAGATATCATGTAAATGTGTCCCTGAGATTAGAAACAGGGATGCATTAGTATCAAGTGATCCCATGCATGCATTACATAACTTTTATGGCATTTAATAAACTCTCCACCTTCTTCTGACTTTACACGCTCAGACAGTTGTTGCAAACTTATTCTGAATTTTGATTGCATCTCCTGAACCTGCATCCTGAAGCTGTCTTCCTTCTTTTATTCTATTATTTTTTTTGGCATTTATCTGCCACGCTCTCTTTCAACTCAAACACATCCATAAAGGCACAGAACCAACTCAAACTGAATCCCTTGCACATGGGAGCTGTGTCTTTGCAAAACCAAAAAGTAGAAGTGGTTGTTCACAAAGACTCGCAGACACGCACATAGAAAGAGTGGGCTGATGTGTCTGGTTTTCATTACAGCTGAAAGGAAGAAGAAAAAAAAAAAAAAAAGAAAAGGGAAAGGCTCTTCATCTCATATAAGGATCACATTCCTGAACATGCAGCTCTGTTACCACAGGATACACAAGGAAATGTGCGTGTGTGAAGAGAGTGAGGTAAAGAAGAGTAAATAGGAGAAGAGGCTTGAAGGTCTGCTGACATGCAGATTGTTATTCCTTCTTGCATTCATCATAATGCCCAACTTTTATCCATTTGGTTTTCCAAATAATGCGTTTCCTGCTCGTACGCCCAAACACTGCTCACAGTGTTCATTTTGTTATTAAACACACTTTCATGTGCCATCTCCAACCTCTATTACTTGTCAGTTCAAAGAAAACCTCTCAGTCAGATATCCTCGTCGTGACATTCTAGTTTCCAATTGCGAATCAGTTCATTTAAACGCAACTCTCCACCAACAAGACAATTAAAGTCGAATCAGACTGTGGTTTCGTCAGACTCAAGTTTTAATAACAAGAACAATGGGGTGGGCCGGCCTGAAATCCAAACACATGAAAACCATCTGATGGGAAAATGAGGCCACAGATGTAGCGTTTTAAGGAGAGTGTGTGTGTGTGTGTGTGTGTGTGTGTGTGTGTTACTCCATTCCTACAGCCAGTAAAATACGACCCCCGTGTCTGAAGTCCAGAGGAAAAACCTGGACGACTCTCGTCGGCCCTCACCTTTCTGAAGGGAGGCCACTCCTCCTCCTGCTGCATGTCGGGGTCGTTGCTGGTGTCGTGAGGGTCGTCGCCGGGGTCACAGTCAGTGTGGAAGACGTTGGCTGTGCTGAGTTTGTACAGCGGAGTGAGAGCAACACTGGAAGCATCCCAGAAACGCACTGTGCCGTCCTCATGCCTGAGAACATGAGATTGACAGGTTTTTTTAAGGTTTTGTTTGAATCTTTGTGACATTCTTTGGTCAAAATACCACAGACATCTTGCAGTAACAAGATGAAGATGGGAGCCTGGATGATTTTACTTTGATCTGGCTCTATGATGTCACAGTAGACGAGCACACGGAGCAGAGTATGACCTGGACGGCTGTTATATTCCACCTGCACATCCAGGCGAGACTGGAAGACCCAAAACACACATTAAGCTTGTGCGTCCAGACACTACGTCAGCATAAATGGCCTATCACGGGCTTCCCCAGATTAAGCCAACTTAAGTCCTGCCTATAAATCTGTGGCCACATTGTGCCGGCTGCCACAACTTTTACCAAGTCAGTTTGAATTTTACGCCCAAATCACAATCATTCTCCATGCTGCTTTTACCAATAATAAAAAACCAAACAGAATCCACCTGCGTTGTGGACAACAAGGTGAATCTTGTTAAAGTGCATTTTGTTACCTAAACATCTCCCCAGTACGAGTTTCTCTTCCGAGCCAACACAGATGCAGACATGCTCGTCCACACCTTTATTACATATAAAAACGTATTACTGTAAGACTCTTCTTTCTGCTCTCACTTAGAAAATAGTTTACAGTTACAGTGAATTCAAACCTCTGAACAAATGCTGACTGAAACCAGAAAGTCAGCACATATTACATCAATTTTAAAGTCTGGGCTCCTGCTAGCAGTTTCCTTCAGACCTGATATGAACATACTTTTATAACTTTATAAATCTCTCCGTGGTCAATGTCCTACGCATTTATAAAGTTGTTTTATCGTATGTGCGCGCGTGGGTTTCCTCCGGGTACTCTGGGTTTCTCCCACAGTCCAAACACATGCATGTTGGGTTGAATGGTGATTCTGAATTGCCTGTAGGTGTGAGTGTGCACGGGTGTCTTTATACGTGTCCCTGTGACAGACTGGCGACCTGTCCAGGCTGTATCCCGCCTCTCGCCTGTAACGAGTCGGGATAGGCTCCGGCAGAGCCCCGTGACCCTGCATAGGAGTAAAACGGCCATAGAAAACAGATGGATGTTCAACTCAGCCACTTCCAGCTCTGCTTCCCATCTCGTAGTCGTTACTGCCGTCTCCGAGCCACAGAGCAGCTCTGGTCACACTAGTAAACCTTTTCCTTTGCACCTTCGTCACCTCTGCCACCTCTCTGGGTGTTCTTGCTCCTGCTCCCTACACTCCATACAGATCACAACATCATCTGCAAACATCATAGTCCTTGGAAACCTCTGTGTGGCCTCAACTGCAGAACTATCCAGCACCAAGACAAATAAGAACGGGTTCTGGGCCGAGCCTTGATGCGGTCTCTCCATCACCTGAAATCCGTCTCTTACTACACAACTCTGACTCCTTGACCTGCTGTTGCATCGTTCACAATACTCTACCGATGGCACTCAGTTATCTAAATGCGTTTATAGAGTGTAAAAAGACAAGTACAGTTTTACTTTTGAATCTTCACCCTTTCCTCTGGATTCCAGCTTGCCTCTGATTGGATATTATACGCCGATATGTGGCCAGGTCTGTGTTGGTGTGTGTACATGTGATCACAAGTTTTTGGAATCGTCTTGGTGGTGTTGGAGCACTTCCACCGTTTCTATCACTCCCGTTGTTTTAATCCTTCAAAGCACTTAGCATTGAAATAAACTACAAAATAACATTTGATCGATTGATAGAGGGATATATATGTGTGTGTGTGTGTATGTGTGTGTATACTCGTGTACAAACCCTGTCAGTAGCAGCTCTTGCTGTTTGGGTGGCGGCGCCACGTTTTTTCCTCCACATACTGGCCAGCTCTAGAAAAACAGCAAAAACAGTGCAAACAAATGAGGACTTCAGAAACCTGCAGTAGAAATGTTTCACATAATAAACTTAACTGGGTAGAAAAACCATTTCCTCCCATTCACATGCTGCCATGAGCGGAGCTTGTATTTACCACTCAAAATCACCGCATTTCTTTGGTTTACCTCCGTTACACTGCCAGTCTGTCTGGTTTGGCCTCCCACAGACAAACAAAGAGCTGTGATTTATGAACGTAACAGCTGTGTGCGTGCATGTGTGCGAGTCTAACCTGCCACTGATCAAACAGCTGATGCAAGCTGAAGCCTCTGTAAAGTCATTAACGGCTTACACCTGCTCTTCGAGCTCACACTTTAACTAGTACGTTATATTCAGGCTGGTTTCCTGGCTGCAAACTCAAATCAACATAAAATTATCAGATTTTATTTTACAAGTAGTCTTGCCGCATAGTTTTAAAACTGTCATTTTTTTTTCAATTTAGAGGGCTTTGAGTCTTAAAAAGCTACAGCAGCTGCATAAAGAAGCAGCGAAGCGCGTGGTCACACCATGTGTATGCGTTTGTGTTTCAGCATCTTAGGTTAAGCTGCTTGCTGTGGATTTCCTGTAACCCGATATCCGTATTGCAGTTTTAATTTTAAACCAATTTACTAAATAATCCTGACGAACATAGTACCTTGCCAACAGATACAACATTGTCTTTCTTCCAGCAGCTGTCTGCTCATTTAGCTTACAGAGGAGGAAAACAGTCAACTGCCTGGAAGTTGTTCTCACCCTGTGTGTGAGGTGCCGGCCTTGCTGTGCTTTGCCAGCGTTAATCAACCTCTCCCACAGCTTGGGAGGGACGCTGGAGATGTGGCAGGAGCAGGTGATGGCAGAGGAGTGAAGAGGCGCAAGGTAGGGAGTGGGCAGTGTGGGCCACCCAGGGGTCTGCAGATCAATCACAACCAGCTCCTCTTCAAGTAACACAACTAAAGCCAACGGGTCATCAAACTCTGTAAAAACAGAGAGAAGACAGCAGATTAAGTACTGACTAATGTAAATATTAAAACCCAGCTGGAAGAAAGCTCCGATGCACTTCTCTACGGCTGCTCAGACCCTCACCTTTCTCCTGCTCTACGCTGTGAACTGTGAAGAAATCAATCACTCGTGATGTGAAGTCAAGAGTGACGTGCTCTTTGTCCTGCTGGATGGTTAGACAGTGGCGGTCACCATAGCTGGCTCTCGGCATCCCTCCACTGTACAAAAGCACTGGTGAACTGGTTGTGAAAAGAGCACAGTGGAAGAAATATGTCAGCACTGACAGATTTATATCATTGTGAACAATAATTACCATTATAATTAGGCACAGTTTACCATTTGACATTGTTTTTTTGTTTTTTTTATTTAATGGAGAGCTCTTTTTTTTTGTTAAAAATGACATTTCTGTGACACTCCACAGAGCTACAAAACATAACCACTGTTTACAACTCTGTTCAAAGCAGCTGGTTTTGGGGGTGGAGTCTGTCACCACGCTCTTCTAAAGCGTTTGCCTCTTCAGAGATCAGTCTGATCTTCGTGCTACCCATTTTCTAATCAGATGTTTTAATTAATAAGTCACTTCTGTTACCCAAAAATATGTTCTCAAGCAAAGAAAATGTATTTTTGACAATATCTCCCCTTTACACTTGCACGACAAAACCCTGTTATATAAAATCAGAGGGCAGCACAGTGCCTCGGTGGTTAGCAGATATCAGGCCCCGGCTCCTGTCTGTGGGTTTGGTTTGGTTGTTCTTCACGTGCTTAGTTGGGTTGTTTTCTACAGCGACTTCCAGACCAAAAACATGGATGGATGGATGGATGGATGGATGGATGGATGGATGGATGGATGGATGGATGGATGGATGGATGGATGGATGGATGGATGGATGGATGGATGGATGGATGGATGGATGGATGGATGGATGGATGGATGGATGGATGGATGGATAAACTGTCACTAAAACTGTGTTTTTTCCAGCATGTCCTGTTTAATACAAACTACAACAAATACCATCTTGTCAGGCCTCGGGTGAAACAACAAAATAAAAAAAGCAAGAAAATCTGAGAGCAGGGACCAAAAGTGCTCACAACACTCACCCCGTCTGTGTGGTTCTCCACAGGATCTTACTAATCGCTTTACAAGGAAATGGACCTATTGTGTTTAAAAAAAAAAAGATATTACTTCAACTTAAATCATTAACAGTGTAACTTTTATATGAAAAACCAGCTGGTTACAAGTATAACCTTTCAAATTCCACACTTATTATTCACAGAAGTACAATTCGATCATCATTTAAAGAAACTTAAACTGTCACAGCGGTAGTCATAGGTTATAGAGCAGCTGTCAGTCATTGGTCTCTAATCCTTGTTTAAAAGAAATATAAAAAAAAAAAAAAGAGACTGCAACTTCCAAAAGATCTGAACAACAATCCCAAACAAACTGAGAAAGAGCAATGTGTTGAGGAAATGCCTTGTATGCATTTCTCACCATATGGGATGGTGGAGGACACTGGATGGTGATTGTAGGTGTTGCCGCTGGCAACCGCCCACACAGAATAGCCCCCATCATTGTGGGAACTGACAAATAAGTTTCCAGAGCGCTCCCACACCAGACTCTCCAGCTGCTGCAGAAGGTTTAACACACACAAGCCACAAAGTAAATTCAAAGCTCATACGTGAACATATCTTAAATGATATGGACCTTTTACTTGCATGGAAGAGGTTCAAACTCTGCTCTCGAAATTAAGTACCTGCTTGCCAAGGAACATCTGTTCTGCATGACGGGTGCTCAGGTCCCACAGGACCACCAATCCTCGGCTGTAGCCAATCAGAATCTTCCCGGGCTGCTGAGGATGCTCCTGAAGAGACTCAACTGGTCCTAATGATTTTCCACATCTGTAGTCATCCGGCAGACTGGGAAAAAAAATACAAAAAAATGAAGAAGAAAAAAAAAAAAAAACAACCACACATCATCCCACATCAGTAGCTTTTTCCATAGAGGAACTGTTCAACTGCAATCCAGGAAACGCTAAATTACTATTGCTTCCAGGTTAAAACAAGGTGAGAGCATGAAGACAGTAAATTTACATCAGGCACAAGAGTCAGGCCATCTGTGAGCACTGAAACAGGTCATTTCCACTAATTAAATACTTCCTGTTTTGCTGTTTGCATTTTGGTGAACCGGTGATGAAAACTGAGAAAAACGCTCCAAGAGCAGCTGTGTTTCTGCCGTTCTAGACAGATGACAATAAATCAGTCCACCTCTGAACTCAAACAGAAAAACAGGAAAACAGACAATCCATACACAAATCCACTGACGGGGAACAAGAGAGGCGACAGACAGATATGTGTAGAGCATCCTGTTGTGTTGCATCAAGCACAGTCAACGGAAAAACTCCAAGGGTGTTGAGGGAAAAAAAAAAAAAAAAAAAAAAAAAAAAAAAAGACATGGCAAAAAGTATGTGTAAAACCCAAAATTTTAGCAGACTGCTCTTCCAAGAGCAACACAAAAATTCAACATTAAACTGCAGCTGAGGTGCTGGAGCTCGTGAGCTCCACATTCCTCTTGAGGCAGCAGAAGAATGTGGAGCAGGACACACCCTCGAGATGTCAAAGGATTCCCTTAGCCGAGGACGGGGAAGACAGACAGACAAGACAGCAGGAGGAAGAAGAAAATAAACTAACAAAAAAAAAAGTACAACAGTAGAAGAGAGAAAATGAAACGGACCAACAGAAGATGAGAGGACAACAAAGAACCTGAGTTTTCTAGATTCTTCTGACACACACAGACACGCACGTATAAAAACGTCTGATGTGGTGGAGTTCACTGAGGAAGATCCTCTCCGGATGCAGAGAGCCAGAAACATTCCCAACAAAGCATTCCATTGTCTCCGTCTCTTTTGAGCAGGATGCTGGATTCCCTAAAAATACACCGAGACAGAGTCTCAGTGATGAGGCTGTGTGTGTGTTTTTGGATACATATGCATGTGTGTCACTCTGCATGTGCTCGTTGGATATTCAGCTGAAAACACTTCCCAGACCGGAACACTGCGTTTTGGCAGCTGGCACAAAGCTTCACTGTGTAAAACCTCCCTTTCTTTGCACAACACACACACAAGCGTTATCAGGACCTTAATTACGCCTCAGTTCTGCTCACTTTCATAAACAAGCCTGGTTAATGAGGGATGGATACAGCAAAAAAATGTAAAGAAACCAGTTGCTGTTATGTCTAAAAAGCTTCAAATGGGTTTCTCACTATTTGATTATGTATGCATCCAAGATTTAAAAAAAAAAAAAAAAAAAAAAATGCATAGTTTTGGGCTAACAATCTGAGTCCGAGTTCCCTTTTACGGGATCATTTTAGTCCACTGAGGTCCAAAACAAAGTAACTTTGAAAAAACAAAATCTGTCTCATGTACCAGACCAATCCAACACTTACACCATTATCTCTCAGGTTTTTACAGCCTAAAACACTTGCAGAACCTCAGATGACCCGTTTGTTTGACATCATGCAATGTCTCTTGATCTCAACAACAAATAAATAAATAAATAAATAAATAAATAAATAAAACAACATTTGGTTGTACTCATGATCCTGAACCCCTTGAACTTGGCTGCTGCTGGGGTCAACAAGGATGTTTGTCTCGGCAGGAGTGTGTGTGTGTGTGTGTGTGTGTGTGTGTGTGTGTGTGTGTGTGTGTGTGTGTGTGTGTGGCCTGCTCAGCTGGACATGAGTGAAGAAACTCGAGTCTTCAGAGTTCAACAAGAGGATATATTGTGACAGGAGATGAGGAAGAGGATGGTGAAGGAAAGACGACAACAGTAAATGGTCATTTGGTATTCTGACATGTAAAGAAGAAGATGATGGAATAATAACTTTAAAACTAAGTGTGCTGACAGTCAGCAGTGGTGCTTCATCCTCACTTGGATTTTCTTTTTTTTTTTTGTTTTTAATTGATCATCCATCTGTCTTTCAAATCACGTACATGACCGTCTCACCTCTGAGTGATCTGATCTTGGAACAGCGTCTTGTTCTCCTGCAGCCAGAGGCGGGGCAACTCCACGAAGTACACGCCTCCTCCTTCTGTTCCCAAACAGAGTAGGTCACATGACTTTAGCAAGAGGAGGACAGTCACCCGAGTGGCACTGATGGGAAGAAGATGCGGAGTAATGAGCATAAAATTGTGTGAGGACACATGAAAACATTCTGCTTTAGCAAAACCAAATAAACCATCTCAGATACCTGCAGCTCTCGATGCCGGGTCTTCCTGGGAGGCAATAGTTGTTCACTTCCTGGAAGGTGACTACACCCTCTTTCTTAGCCCCTCCCACCTCTTTTGGAGTCGTGGTGATCAGCTCCCACAGATGAATCGTGTTGTCATCCAGCAGCGACAGAAGACGACCCTGAGAGCGAGGCAGACACCACAAGTTGCATTAAATGCCAGGATCAGGTTCTTAAAAAAAAGGAGGATTTTTTACTTTACATTTAGAAAAAAAAACAAAAAACAAGAGCCTCACCTGACCAGGCAGGAAGAGGATCTGCGTGACAGCAGTGGTGTCTTTGTGCAGTCCCGTGAACTCCACACCGGGGGCTCCATAGCTGAAGAATCCCGTCAAGGAAATCAAGAACTCAAACATTTATTTAATTATAAGGTAATTTTAAGGTAGAAGAGTAGCGTTTGACCACCAGCAGAGAAGAATCCGCTATTTTTTAAACAGAAACAAAAACACACATTGACAAATCTGAAGTAAAACCTAGATTAAGAGGTGGCAAAACTCAACAACACCCTTTAAATGAGGGGCAAAACCACTGTCTGAAAAGTGACACCAACCCAAATCAGCCCTTTCTCTAAAAACGTCAAAGTCCATTTTGACTTTTCAGTGCCAAACTTTTGATGCGTCGTCTAACAATATTTCACAAAGTACAACGACATGGTAGCAGACCCAAGAGCCAAAAAAAAAAAAAAAACTTTTACGTTACATGGCATTTAAAACAATCTTTTTGTCAGGAATTGTGGTTTTAAAATGTATGTAAACACCTCAGTCTGACGGAAATCAAACTGGACTGAACTTCTAAAAGTTGCACTTCTACATTCATACAATGCTGAAGTGGAGATAATCCCTGCACGTAGACCTGGTCTACGCTCTCAGCACAGTCTGCACTCCCCTTGCCCCGGCTTTGAACTCGAAGTACTGGAAGAGATGCAGAGTGAAACAGAAAGGAAAAAAAAAAAAAAAAAAAGTGACGCCTACGGGATGCATGAGATGTACGGAGCAGCAAGTCTGTCCACCAGCTACATTTTTTTCTGCTGTTTTGGTGTGTGGCATAATAGATCAACCGGAAAATATTCCAGTGGTCTTTTTTTTTTTTTGGCAGAGCAAGTTCGAGTGAATCAGACAGGAGAGTCATTCAAAAACAGCACCACCCAGAATGGTTACATGCTGCAGACTAAGCCTGCCGACACCAGTTGGCTTTCGTCTCTTCTGGCTCCGGATAGATCAATATTAGGTTCAACAGCTGTTTGTTGTCTCAGAGCCTCATCCACCTCTCTTATACGTGGACGGTGATGATCCATTATCGTTTATACATGGCTCATAACAATGGGTGTCTGATTTTTTTATATTACATGACTCCTTCATACCAGAAGAAAAATAAAACTATTAAGATGTTTAACATTGTAAACTATAACTAAAAAGAATAAAATAAATGCTGCTTTAGACGACTTCAACCATTCAACTTGAACCTAAAGGGCTTAAACAGCAGCCAACTGGACTCATTTCCTTTACATTTCTAGTTATTTTACCTGTGATTCAAAATGCCTTTTCAGCTTTCAATGAGTGACAAACAAAATAGAAGCTGCCTTTTATTCCAACATTGAGGATTATCATCACCTACGCAACAGAGACTACAGACATTCATCTTGAAATATAATTTTCTCTCTCTCAGTTCAATCCCTTAATTTTAACTCACAGTGCCACATGTTATTATTGAACGGTGCACCGTGTGTCACCAGCCCTGCCAGACTGAAACAGACTCTGATAAGTGTCACTTCTAAATGCAAACATTTCTCAGGTGTGCAGAAGACTGAAGGCTCGTAGTTGATAAATGTTGCAGAAATCTAATAAGCCATGATAATACATCCCAACAAGAAGACTGGATATCTTTAATGCATCCTTTGTTCCTTCAAATTCTTGTTTTTAAATAGAAACAAAATGAACTAAAACAGGGTGGACAGAGTGTAATAAGCCTGAGCTGTAAACTACAAGATAAACACTGCTGAGGTGTAATAGTAGGGGAGAAATTAGAGCACTATAACAAAGCTCTTAGCAATTACCAACACCAGATGACGCAGATGCCCGAAACCACAGTGTACATGTTTGAGTGTGTAATCAACAGCAATCCTCGCAGTCGTCCCTTTGTTCGCCCAGGAAAAGGAAGCAGAGTCGATAGAACGAGAAATATTCACGACAACTGTGACGGTAACTGCACCAAGTTGGGATAAGCTGTGAATCAGCACACAGGCATGCGCTAAGAACTAATACACACATGTGGGACACACTTTAAAACACACTGTTTACATAAGTAAGTAGAAATGTCGAGAGAGGAAAAAAAAAAAAAAAAAAAAAAAACATGTTGGGAAAAATGTAGGACATTTTGGCGGTTTTCATGTTTATATTATATGCAGAGCTCTTGTAATGTATTCCTGTTTTTATTTTTTCTCTCCAATGAGTTGCAAAAGAGAAAAATACAAGTAAATGTATATGTACTCCTCCTCTTTCCATTACTAGGAATATTTCCACACATCCTACTCCCCTACATTCTACAGAGGATGCAAATTTCACAACTATTTTCCTCTTTTTTTGTCAATTTCTTCTCTCTGTGGCCTGTAATAACTCTTAAATTGTGAGTCAAACACATGTTGCCTAGTGTTTTAACTCTCACTTTTCACTCCTTTCTTACTGTTCTCAGCTCAAACACAGAAGGTACCACAAGGGTCTAATGGAAAACAAACAAACCTCCAGCATCTCCTTCGCTTTTCTACTTTTTGGAAGTTTTCTTCGTCCACCTCCTCTCAACCCTGACTGTGAGGTGGTTGAAGGGTTCGAGCCTCTTTCTTGTCTAATTTAAATTCATCCTTATTTCATTCACTGATCAGCTGGAGGCCAGTCAGACTGTTATACTAGCATTCCTGAGTGTTGTCACTTCCTGTCCTCGTGTTTTTGGTCTCTCCAGGACCACATGCCTCAGACAGCTGGAAGTCGAGGTGCTGGAGGAACATTCATTCATTTATGAGCCAGTCCAGAAAAAAGAGGCAGAGACCAAGACAGATGCTGAAATGAATTAAGGGAAGTTAAATTAAATCCAGCTTTCTACAACTTTAAAGGAATATTTCATCATGTATGGAATTGGTATTTGTCGTCCTGTCAGTCTAGGACTTATATAAAACCCAAAAATAGAGGTCATTAATTGAGCTTTGATAAAAGAAACCATTGAGCATCTTTACATGCTCACAACTTCAAACTTAATCTCTTATGTCAATTTTCCATACAATCCCGCTGGAGTTCCATTCCAGCTGTGACAGACGGGCAAACTGAGCGTGGACCGATCACACGACTACACAGAGACAAATGAAAAAATTATAAAACAAATTGGCCTCAGATTGCAAATGATGTATAATTTGGCATCTCTGGAGAAAACAGCAGAAGCTAAAGATATTCGGAAGTCCTAATTTTCTTAAAAAGGTCTGACCTGCTGACCTTTCCTACTTAAAACAATAATCTGCTGTCTAGATGCACTTAACCACCAATCACAGTTAGAGGCTGCAGCCTCATTTTAGCCTCTTAGGCTGTTTTTGCAGGTTCAGCAGGATGAAGCTCTCAAGTGGTGGACTAGTTTCATTGTTCCTCCACAAGTTATTTTGACCTTATGGGTTTTACAAATTACTTTAATTTTGTTATTCTGCATTTACAGTGAAAATCTTCCACAAAAAAAAAAAAAAAAAAAAAAAAAAAAAGTGCAATAAAAGATCAGACAGAAACAGATGGGCAGCTGTGCTTTATATGCATTTTCCAGGATTGTCACAGCTCGTTCATCACAAAAACTACATCCCCTACACATAAGTGTTGGCTAAAAAAAAAGCTGTCAACGCATGGAGGTAAAAAAGACCAATAATGACTATTTAAGACTGTCACAGCCTTGACTCTTAACACGTCTGTTGCACCTTTGACAGAAACCATCTCCCATTTCAAACTGTCGTTCCACTTACACCCCCACCCCCACCCCCCCCCCAAAAAATAAAAAAAGGATGACAGTCGAATGTCAACAAACAAGAGATTACGTTTTATAAATTGCCACAAAGAGAAACCTGAAAGCTCAATTGTGGTAACGTAATTCACATATATGTGAAACACACGCCATATACACTTCATGGTCTTGGTGTGTCAGAAGACAGCTGGTAAAGGGATTCCCAGTGATGATGTCATCACCTCTTCCCAAAAGGACAGCTGTACATGAGCCACCATTAACACAGCTCATTAAAAGTTTGTGTATGTCTGAATTAAGAACTCTCCCCCCCAAGGGGGTCTGCTCATTGGTCAGCATTACAAGTCCACAGTGGTTCTAGCCAGAAAATAGATGTCTAATTGTGTCCCCCTACAACACGATTGCTTTTAAAGCCTGGTCAACCTCCTTCCAGTCTACAGTTACCGCTGCTCAGTCATCCGAACCTCATGCCTACCAGAAAGACCAGGGACGGGCATTTAAAGAAATGTTAACATTAAAAAGTACCGGCACCTCTGATTTACAAGCCAAATCCTAACAGCATACTTTGATCATTGTCTTCAACAAGGTGGACACCATTTCCGGAGGTCTTAAAGGAATGTTTGGAACATGTTTTGGCAGAAACAGAAAGGCTCCTTTTTCAACCATGTCTTTACAGTTCTGTTCATAGAACCAGGTTCTAGGAGGTGGATCCAGCTACTTCACTCCACTCCTCCACGCCTCTTTTGACGTCAGTGCTACCCACTTCAGAACTGCAATAAAAGCTTCCTTATGGGAAGCTGATTGGAGACACGGATAGGGTATCCGGAAAATGTTTCTATGATTTAGGTTATGTGATGTCACATTGCTGCAAATGCGTACGGCTCGCTGAAACGCAAATTTTCAGACATCGGCTACCCTAAAGAAATCGCCAGGTTTTGAGCTGGTTGTCACCTCAAACGCCCAAACACATGCTCTCAAGTGCATGTGTTTTCTCATAATATTTCCCCTTTAAGCAATTGTAAAAGGTACTCATGTTGTGCAGACTGCACTGATTTTTCTGGGGCTGCTTAGAGAGCATACCTCAAAGTGGTAGCGAGAACGGTCACCGTGTTCACCATCTAACCCCTCGACCATACGTGTGTGCTGGCAACATCTACAGCGTGAATAGGATGAGGTCAAGCGTTGCTCAACAGAATTGCTGGTCCGTTGTGTTGCTGTCAGAATCTGAGGTGCGTTCATGGTTTTATGAATCAGTCCAATTGTGGCCACGGAGCCAGTGTAATAAAGCCAATGAAATCGTACGCGGGGGGCGGGACTCCTGCAAAGTAGGCAGCTTACTTGTGCACTGAGCAGGAAGAAATTTGATCGGCAGAAACACCCACCATCAAGTGTTCCCACAGCACTGCTGTGTGAGTGGGTGTTTGCTCAGCATTTCAGCACACAACTGTTTCCCATCTAGCTTTGCATCAAACACGTTTAAGAATGTTTTGGTTATAAAGTGACAAAGACGATGCATAAGAAGTTAAAAAAAATAAGAACTTAACGAGGGTTATTCTGCATTCAACAAGTTGCTCAAAGATTTTAATGGTGTCGGTCTGCATGTTCTGGGTGTAACGTACAAAGATTTGCTGTACTGCTCACGGGAGGACCCTGAAACACACACAAAGGGGGCCTACAGCAACTCAATTTCACTGAATCATTGTCTCTTCCTCTCCCTCTCCGTCTCATGCACACAAGTGCAATCGGCCGGTGATGCAGAGAGGCAGCGTTAGCAAGGATAAAGCGATTTCACGGTCTGAATGCAGACAAACAGAGGGCATTGTCCTCCATTGGGACACGCAGCAACACACCCTTTAACACATAAATGCGACAGAAGACAGGGATGGACAGGAAAGGAGGACAAACCACTAAATGCAGGAATGAATGTACAAGCTGACCACACAGAAAGACAATCTGACTGAAGAGAAGATCAAAAAGGACTTCTGGAAAGGTAAAGTGGTTTGCTACAGCGTTGGCACGTTTTCCCTGGATTCTTCTCCACCCTTAACACAAAACAAGCATCAAACTTTTCTGATATCTGGCAAATGCAATAAACCACACAAGCCAAACAACTCCACCCACCCACTAGAGAAACAAAACGGACCTCATTTGCATCCCATTCACACAATCTTCAAGCCCCGCCTCCCTCCTCACATCTCAGTGTAAGCTTTGTTACGCACGATTGTTCAAAACACACCAAAAAGTACAATATTTGCCTAAATAAATAAATAAAATGATTTTCAACTGGAAAAACTAACACAACTATCATGGGAAATTTTTACCTCCCACCTCCTGCCTGTAGCGTTATTCAATGGAAGTGAGGACGGACAAATTGAGACGATCAGAAATTGTATCGACTGAATTTTTTTATAACAATAGGAAAAAAAACCCCATCTGCTCAATATAGACTCTGATCACATCTATCCCATCAGATCATGGTGTGGCACATGTAAATGTCGGAGCAGAGGCGTATTTTGTTGCTGGAGCTGCATCTTGATGTTTTCCTGAGACTTGCACTTCACATCGGAACCAAACTGCTCCTGGAAGCAGTTTCATAATGTTTTTGTCAGGGTTGGTTTTTAAGACAATTGGACAAGACAACATTATCCAAACTAAAAAAAAAAAAATGCACTTGATGGATTGTTATAACAATGAGCGTTGCCTTGTACATATATTCTAGCAGATAGATCCTTTTGCTCTAAAGCTTTTACCACAACCACATAAAATTCTTTGGTATTTTATGAGCAAGATCACTGCTTCCATGCTGGAGATGCTGCACTGAGAGATACGTCAGCTGAAAGTGCCATTTGTCCACAGACGCGACTTTTCCTAATGGCTCAATTTAACCCTTAAGACTTCAGACACCACAAGTGTCGGATGGTGCGTTTTGCAGTAATATCCCCCCACCCACCCCCTTGAAAACATCATGTAAACTTCACCAACTCTGCCATATTTGTCCACATTTTTCCTCTCAGTTCACTTCAACTCTGTTCTTTCAGCTCCTCCTTATTTGTCAGTTCAAATAAATGTTTTCCTTTTTATGCTTCAACTCACTCAGGGGGAGTGGTGGCCTAGTGGTTACAGTGGTGGGCTTGGGCGTGGAGGACCCAGGTTCAAGCCCAGGGCTGTCCACAATGGTAAATCACTGGGGGCCCCTGAGCAAGGCCCTTAACTCCCAATTGCTCCCCCGGGGCACTGCCCTGCTAGCAGCCCCACTGCTCACTAGTGGAACTAGTTGATGGGTTAAAAGCAGAGACTAATTTCGGTGTGCATCGTACATACAGCGTGTGCACGATGTCCACACTGACAAAGGGAAGGAAGGAAATTCATGATGCATTGAATGACCTGACTGAAAAAAAAAAAAAAAAAAAAAAAAAAAAACTCTCTCATTCAACAGTCCATTCACTAAAAGCAAAACAAAAAAAACAAAAAAGAAAGGCTGGACACCCTTTACTTAGGCAGTTCCTCCAACTTGTTAGTGCGTTTGTGCCCGCTGCATTTGTTGGGAGTGAGGGGTTAGGAGCCTCATATGGACCAAATAAGAGGAATCAGGAGCGTGAGGGATAAAGGAGGACAGGAAAACAAGACGCAGGCAGTGACCGGTGCACTTTCATTGTGCATCACTGTGCAGAGTATGAGCAGTACATGCGTGGAATGAAGAGAGCTAAAGATGTGCCATTGATTGGCCTCCAGGAGTATTCATGCAACGTTGAATTTAAAATGCATTGAGTGGGTGGCACCCTTACAAACAACGTTGTTGGGGCAGGTGTTGAGCGGCCTCCATTTAGAGGTGGAGGGTCAGTCTTTATAAATATCAATGACTGGTGTATAGACTTTTTTTTGGGAGGGGGTTGGTGACAAATAAAATGGCAGTGCATAAAGAGCGATGAGAGCAAAGGGTATAGAGGAGAGGACTGAAACTAGTGAATATGGAGAAAGGGTACTTTATATATCATTGATGGTTGGCAGCATGTGGGGAGAGAAGGAGTGAGAACTCGGAGCTCATGTGAGCGAGAAATTTAAACAGAAAAAAAAATTTACAGCACATCAAAAAAGTGTAGAAAATGGCAAAGTAAAAGGTGTTTGTTTTGTTGCTGAATTACTGAATCCATTATGACAATTTTAGTAATGTTTTGATGCCTTCTCAGAGTACTCAGAGTTCATGATGATCTACTGGATAGGCTTTGCATTCTCGGCTCACTGTAGCTGCCAGGCCTCGTTTATTCCAGTAGATGCGAGTTAGAGCCAACAGTTACCACGCCAAGGTCAGCACGCTTCCTTGTCATTTTCTATTATTTTAATATTTGCAAGTTATAGTTTCAAAGTTTATAGGTAGAAATATAGATTTGTATGAAATTGAAAAATAGATTGAAAGCAAGTGGCAGCAAAACATGTAGAACAATTTGGAATATATTTTTGCACAAACATGAACATCGGGGATAAAGAGTTCTCACCATAAAGCCAAAAAAAAATATCTTTGGTTGACTTTGGAAAACGAATAAACAACCTCAGAGTGCTTCTGATTAAGCTAAAGCAACTTAAATTAAATCAGTGTGAGACCAAACTAAAGCAACTGGAAAAGAGAATTTTATTTCTTTCCATTCACCATTAGTGTGCTGCATGACATCGCAAAAAACCATGAGTCATAGTCTGAAACCCGGCATTTCCCTGAAATTTAAAGATTAAAACGCAAACCCTTTGAAGTTGCTGAAGACGCTGGCCATAGTGACAGAACTGGTAAAAAAATTTAAATTAAAAATAAAATATATATACACAAATTTCAGCTGAAATATATATTTAAAAAAAAAAAAAAAAAAAGAACGAGGCAGTTTTCAGTTTTGTTTCGATAAATCAGAGCAACCAAAAATGTGACGTGTGACCAACAAGATTTTAGCCAGATGGAGGAAAAACTGGCGTCCAGCGTACGCTGAAAAACATGGTGATCAAAGTTCTGCCACATGTGTGTAAATATTAGCTCATCATCCGACTGCTGGACGGCCGAAACCGAGTTCTGAAATCTTCCCGTCTGCAAGCACTTCTCATCCAAGGCAACTGCACAGGTCGTCTTGGAAACCATTTCAAAAGCTCCCTTTATTAAGACTAGACTCAGCAACAAAGCTCTTACTCACCCCATCTACATAGACGTGCATGGGCAAACACACACACACACATGGAGGTTAACCCAGGGCAGCACAACATGCATTCCACAACAGGAGACAGACTACTCAAGATCGGCCCTCCACCCCCACGCACCCTGTCGACACACACACACAGACAAAAAAAAAAAAACAAAAAAAAAACCCAACACCACATTGTCCCCTTCCCTCTGCAGAGCCCCAGTCTGTGGTCAAAGCAGAAACTCTAAGGGCGTAATATGATTCTGCTTTTATAAACACACGAGAGCAAGAGAAGGAGAAAAGGAAAGAGTAAGTGAGAAACTTGAACGAGAGGCTGAAAGAACAGTTGTGAACGAGAGGAGAGGAAACAGGCCACGGTAGAGGACAGAGGTTAGACATGAACAAGCACCACAAATTTTACCTTTTTTTTTTTCCTCCTCATGGTGACCCAATTCAAATATTTTGGTTCTACAACTCCTGACTCTGTAGAGTCAGAGAGCCAGACGGTCGAGGCGAACATCTGCCGCTGAAGGCTGGAAGCGTGTCCTGCACTAGCAGGTATGCTGGACATCACGTCTAGGTCAGACCAAAGTCAGCGAGTCCGTCAGATTATCAGAGAATGTGGAGACGCACACCCACACACGGGGGTGCCTTTCCCCCGGAAAACTTGATATCAGAGCTGAAATGATTAGTTTACTGACAGGAAAATTTTACAATAATAAATGAGTGTGGGGAACTAAACAAACATGATTGGAAATAACTGTTTTTTGGTATCACCTATTTTTATGTTATTCAAAAAAAAAAAAACTTAATTTGTTTTGAGACACCAATGACATTAGCTGCTGCTGAATGAAGTTGACTATTTTTAGTTTTTTCTGTGATTATTTCCATATATAAGCATCAGTATCATTGACATGTGCACATAAGATACTCCTGCTGCCTTGACAACAACTATACCGTTTCATAAAAAGGACAAACGCACCAAAATATTAATTTTACAAAATCGATCAGGTGCCAAAAGGTATCAAGTTGGCTTATTCTAAAACTTAAACCATCTATTGCATCAAAAAAGTAATTTTTGATTATAATTCATCCTTTAGAGATCCAATGGCACATTTTGGTAACCACAAGTTAAATATTTAAACTAAAAAACCACTTTTTGCCAATCCATGCAGGCACATCATTTTTATTGCATGAGAACTCTATGCATGATTATTTTTAGTTCTCTCTTCATATGAACATTTAATTCAACATGACAGCTTTCACCAAGCAAACATGCTTGAAACATGCAACTAGACATTATCCTTCCAAACAAATCCCACTTTCAAGGAGCAAGGCCCACAACCTAGTTCCATTAACGCCGTGTCTTTAACACGTGTTGACTTTGAAAAAAATCATTTAGTGTGTTCTGAAGAGACAGCAGCGTAAATAACTAAAGTCCCTTTGTGAAATATCACTGACACAAATGATCATGTAATCCCATCAGGGAACTCATTCAGGAATGCGACAAATTTGGAAAATTAGATGGCAGGAAACTGAAATGACAACAAGACACAGGGACGGCTGACTACTCAAGATTTCTCTGCAGATTAGGGACGCTGATTTAGCCATCTACAACGAAATATTTGAAATGCTCCACCAAAGAAGCAACTACAACAACAAAAATCCATGACATCGATGGCACTGAAGTAGCAGTGGATGAGGGAGTTCCCTTTATCAAGACAGCAACAGCTGTCAGCAAATCCCAAAGCTCCTGTGCACATTTTGTACACTTAAGGAAACTAAACAGACTGATAAAGAAGCCTGCCTATGTTCTGAGTCTGTTCTGGGGTCTCTGGAGCTGATTGTGCAAAGATCGTGGACGACCCTGAGCGTCGTCCTCACAACACAGTGATTCATCAACGGACGGTCTTCAGTCAGAGGCTTCTTCAGATCCGCTGCAACACAGACGGCTACAGGAGATCCTTCCCGCCCAAAGGAATAAACCTCCACGACGACTCTTTGAAGAGACTGAAATCATGAAATCTACTGCAATCATTAAACTTCCCCTCTACCCATCTTACCTACCTGTCTGTCTGTTTCAGCCACACCTGTCACATAATCATCCTCAAGCCTCCGTGTTCAATTCATTCTTCTATCCTGCTGTGCTTCACTTTAATTTGGCATTTTCTTCCAGCATCTATTCATTTTCTGTAACCACTTCATCCTGTTCAGGGTCACAAAGAATGGAGGAGCCTATCCTATCAACAAAAAGGTGTTTGTTTTTTTATATTGCAATTGTATGTAGAAAATACGCCTGATGGGAACATGTCAACTTCAGACAAAGAACTGTTATATATCGCAAAAAAAGGTTTTATGTTCACAAAGGGTGGTTTTAGTGAAAAAAAGAATAATGGAAATAAAGTTTTCACATTTTTATAGGATCTAGTTGACTTTAACATAAAGTAAGAGGCACAAAAAGACCAGTTTTTCACTGTCATCCTAACGTTTGGAGTCCACTCCTCGTCCGTGAAATGGAGACAAACGCCTCTACAGAATCCCTCAGATCCACATAACGGAGGCCTGCCTCGCCATAATTTTTTGCAGGCATCTGTGTCTTTTTTGAGTAAAAAACATTAACGGCTGAAGTGGTTGCATAAACAGAAATTAAACCTGCCAAAATTAAAGCAGCACAAAGGAACTTTTTAGCTCAGAGGGTCCCCGTGTAGGTGTGGAGATTAAGTCGCTTTTGAGACACACTCCAAGATTTACTCTTGTTCAGTCACTCTCGTTTTCTCTGCCATCCGTGTTTCCTCGAGTCTCCAAGTGGCATCCATCACGATGTCCACTGCAGCTCCGTGAGCTTCCACTTTAAACAGGTTTGGACAAGAGAAGGGACGGGACACTTCCTAAAAATATTCCACTAATCCGTGAACTGCAATAGACAGGTCGGGAAAAAAAGAAAGCAATTGCATTGCTTTAAAGAGATTATGCAGTCAGGTGTTTTTCCAAAATATCACTTAAGCTTTGTGCCAAAACTGTAATAGAAATTCATCTTATGATCAAAAGGGAACCCACAAAATACGGAAAAACATGCCAACTCCAAACAGAAAGACCCACCAATGCTTAGAACTTCCTCTTCATTCACAACATTCCTATTTCAATTACTCTCCACTCCGTGTCTAAGATTACACATTGAATCCACATGAAGGTAAATCCATTTAAGTTACTCCCTACAGCTCCATGCTTTATCCTGTTTAATTCAAGAGGGATTGTGACTTTGTGAAAATTAAGGATGGCAAATCAGTTTTGTGGTCAACAGAAATCCTTTACATGTGGCTGTATAGCAGAGCCATTTGCCTCCCTTCTCTCTCTTTCACACTCCCTTGTCTTCACTGGCTCTGTTTTCCTCCCCCTCCCCTCCTCCCTCTATCCATCTCAACGGGTGCAAGTGCCTGGTACCAGTAGCCTCCCTCTCTTAAAGCCACATCTCAAAGAGTTGATTCTCCGGTCCGTTGTATTTGCACATAACACACGCACACACACACAGATGTGTACATACCAGCTACATAACCATACACAGGTGCTATGAGCACAGATTTAGATTCAAACGCTGGCATGTTTGTGGTTATAAATCACATTTCCTGCTCCTGCTGCAGGTCACGCACTTGCAAATGAAAATGTGCGAGACAAACACGGAGCATGTGTATCACCCGATGCCAAGTGAACTTCTATAACTTCTGCATAAAAAAAAACAAACAAAAAAACAAAAACATCCAAGCATTCATCAAGTGACAGACTTGCGTTGCGTGGACGGCGTGCGAGTCTCCAAGCCGATGGAATTTCTGACACAACTAACACCCGGAGCCAAATTACAGTTTTGTTGCAATGCAGCTCACATGCCAAACCAGCACTTATTCCCAGTACAGCTTCACTCGGTGCTCCAGCCGGATCCAGCACTGTGTCTGTCAGGGCTGGAGGTAAGAGTTCCTCTGACCGCACACCACCACATGCCTTTATGGCATTCTGAGCCTCTGAGGGGAGAATTATCCTCTTAAAAGTGTTTAAATAATGTGTAATGATGATGTTGCTTTGTTTTCGGTTTTAGGTGGCAGGAACTACATTGATAAAGTCAGAGGCAGTAAATAAAATTCCTATCCTTATAATATTTTACAACCCAACTACACTGAAAATGAGTGCAAATTTAATGTCAGACGTGTTTGGATAGGACTGTCAGGATAATGAGATTTGATCTGGATCGCAGACATTTCATCATTGTGCTTATATACAG
Source organism: Xenentodon cancila (assembly GCA_014839995.1). Lineage (NCBI taxonomy): Eukaryota > Metazoa > Chordata > Actinopteri > Beloniformes > Belonidae > Xenentodon > Xenentodon cancila. The sequence goes on along the minus strand of CM026214.1, from coordinate 20,042,462 downwards.
ACAAAAAAGAATAAATAGCTGGTTAACAATTTCGGTTTACTAGGGAATGATCAACCAGTCCTCCCTGCTTCACTTCGGTGGTGCAGACGGTGCAACTTCCCACAAAAACAGAGCGCATACGCGGCAGCTTGATGCTTGGGTGGACTTATGTAAACAGCTCTTCTGCAATCTCTGGTGATCAGGATATCGTCAACGAGGCACCATCAGACCCTGAGAGTCAGAGCTGCCACAGAAAAGCGGATACCAAGCATAGAGCATGACTTGCACCTCAATTAGACTTTAAAAGACCGAGGCACTCTTATCCTACACCCTGCACAACACACAAAACCTTGCACTGAAGTGTACCAACTCGACAGCCGACTCCTGCCACAAACCTACAACTGAAGACAGCTCTGAAGCTGCAATGCAGAGCTGATGTGGAGATAACAGAGGGGCACTTGAAACTTACAGCACTGACAGCAGCGGAAGGAAAACAGTTTCTCTACTTTGTCTTGGGGTTTCAGTCCAGCAAGCTTTAATTGGACAGGATGATCTATAGAAACCCTCGGTCACTACCAACGTGCTGATCAAGCTGCTCCGTTTGTCCTGCTGACTAGATATTTCGTTTTAATTATACAGGATTCTACAATCTGCCGAAGCCGATCCCAGCTCTCTGCTGGTGACTGATTATACCTCGAAAGCCAATGTGTCAGATCCAGAAGCTCACCTGTGATAAAAGGATACATTTTTATGGCTCCAGACTTTGTGCCAATGGCCATCAGTTGCAGTTTGGGGTCAAAGGCCAGCGCACTGGGCTGATGGGGGAATCCATGCTCCACGGTCTACGAAAGAAAACGAGGGAGAGGATGAGTGGGAAAGGCAAACAGAGCGCAGCTTAAACAGATGAAACGCACACAAAAGGCACAATAAAGGCTGAGATTTATTTTTCAGACACCCCTCCATTACAATAAAGCCAGCCGAGTCTGCGACTGTGCGTACGTGCTTCGGCCTGTCAAGACTCTACAGTCGGCAAAGCGTCTAAAAGGGAGGATACTCTTAATAAAGTTACAGGAGCATTATTAAAGAAAAAGAAAAACAGGCGACAGAGCTGCTTTATTGCACAGCTCTGCAGGCCTTGTTAAATGGGGACTAAAAAAAAGAAGCAAAATAATTCAAACTTATTTTCTCCACCCGAGTCAGGAGATGAGTGGTGAAGCATTTAGAGCTACAGTGAAAAAGCAACCATGCAGAGATGCACTTGAAACTGCTTTGGAAGATAGGGGGTCTTATAAGACACACACACACACGCACACACACACACACACACAGAAAAAAAACTGGTTGTTTAGGGGGAAATTCACTCAGACATGAAGGAAAAAGTCAACTCCGTCTTTAAAGTGCCAGAAACGATAGCACACTTACACAAACAAGCAAAGGCATCAAAGTGGGACTCCTGTGGAGAGACCACCTAAGTGACAGTTGCACCAGCTGGTGCTGAACAGTTTCAATAAAATAAAAAGTTTGTGTTTGCCGTTCCAGCAGAATAAACAGTTCATTGGCTTTAAACACGATACGTTTTGTCAACCCACTGCAGAGGTATCTCACCTGCACTTCCCACTAACACCACAGGTTAGTTAGTGGGCTTCGCTGCAAATGGCTTGTTTCACCAAAAGTCCAGATTCCACTCATTCAGTTTTCTGTCACTTGTTGCACTAACCGGACAAACCATTTCCACCGGTACAGAACGTCTCGTACCAAACCGTGCAGGGTTGGACTTTGTGCAATGACTCATACAGGAGCATCCAAGAACTATTACTATTCAAAAAAGACAACTAACATGGCTGCATAACTGCTAACAGCTTTAATCAGCAACTTTCACTACAAGACTGTCAACAGTCAATCACCGATGTTCTTTCTCGACTGCACGCCGATCTTGATATAATTTGTCAATTCTTTTCAAGTTGTCACATCCTTCCTTTCTCTTACTGGCTTCTCTGACAGTGTCCAGAGGCCATTTCTTCTGCATCTGTTGGTACTAAACTCTGCAGAGCAAAGATTAATCCAGAGGAAACCAGATGAATGCCTTCCATCAAAGAGGAAAAGAATTAGGAATTTTATAGACAACGGGAAGCATGCACTTGAAAAATCCTATGTAGAGAGACAGTAGGATGCAAGACAATAAAAATAAACTGATATTGTATCCTCCTCTCCCATCACTTAACACAACAAGTCAGTTTGTGATCCCGTTTTAAAAGGAATGCAGTTTCAGCAGATGCCTCACCTGGAATTTCAGCTCAGCAGCAAGGAAAATCTGAACTTGCAAGCTCAACTTTTGGATTTAAACTTACTTGAAAAATGCATTACATTGGCAATCTTTTTTTTTTTTTTTTTTTTTTTTTTTTTTTTTTTAAGTGGATAGTTTGAATGATGCAACTAAGAAAAGCAATGCCAATATAATCCACCTGTGCACAGGCTGAACTGCATTTCTGTTCAGTATGGATACTACTAATATGTTATCAACTTTGCGTGACAGATTTAGTCTTTCAACATCAAATGTTTGGACAACCCGGCTCTCTGAGATTCGGTGTGGAAACAGCAGCCTCACCTCAGTTCAAGGCTACAGTGCTGCACAACTGGTTTCTTTGCATAGCAGTCCATACAGATGTATAGTACAAAGACCCTGTTTGCCAAGTTGCACCACATCCAAAAAGATTACCTGCACCTGATATTTGAAACATTCAATTAACTTGACAAAGGGGTCCTGAAACCTACTTTTAGGCTGTGGTCAAGGTAAAAGCATGTAGCTCTTTAAAAGTGGATCCGAAATGTGCCAAGGCCAGGACCTTTTAAATATATCTCAGCTCTGGGAAGAGGGGAAAGCCCCGCCACAAGACGTTCAACAGAGGATGATGATGATGACTGTACATTAAATGGCTCATAATCATGCGGGTGTGATGTCAGAGTTTAGTAACATGTAAGCTTACACTCACAGTTTCACCCTGAGATCCTCAAAAGCTGAAAAACACAACAGATCTGCAGGCTTTTTCGACCAGTAACGTGGATCATGAACTACTCACGAGGCACCACAGTGCAACAGACTATATTTTAAATTAATCTTCTTACTTTGAAATCTCAAAATCCCCACGGCTGACACGCGCACTTACAGATGATAAAGCAATGTTGGCTTTGGAGAGATAAGTTTTTGGCTGTGCAGTGGTCTCTTTGGAGGACAGGCCTGCGAACACGCAGTGAGAACATCTGAACAGCCCCAAAAACACAACAAGGCGCCCGACGCTCGGACCCATCAATCAGCAGCACTTCACACTTAATTTGTTCAGTCTGCGTGGAAATCAGGACAGAAACGACCAGACAAGGGGATAACTGCTTTTGGGTACTCCACTTCAATGTTGGTCCCGGTTCATTAAAAAAAAAGAAAAAAAAAAGAAAAAAAAGGACTTTAGTTTTGGGGAGCGGCGTGTGAAGAGGAAACCCCGTGTCCCCCCACTGTCTGAAATTCTCTTTATTTTACCTTGTTGAAGGCGAAAAGCTCCTGTTTAATCTTCTCCCTCTGCGGGTCGGTGCCCTGCCGACGGAACCTAAACTTCATCATCTTCAAGCCGTGCAGGGGAAGGCAGGAGCGGGCGGGACGAAGAAGGTGGAGACGCGGAGACAACGACCCGGAGTTGGCGGACGATGCTAAGCTAGCTAACGGACTAGCCCATGCAGGCTGAGAGTGGGGCCACAGCCGCTGCTGCTGCCGCTGTTACCGCTGCTGCCTCTGCTGCTGCTGCTACGGCGGCGACGCTTCTTCTCGTCCCTCACCCCTCTGGTGCCGCTCAGGTCGCAGTGGGTTTGACCACAAACCCCCCTCCTCTACCCGGTTCACGCGAAGCCCGTTACTGTCGACCAATGAGACGGAGGAAATCCGCGAGAAGCCAGTCAGAAACGCCCATAGAGCGGAGAACTCCCGAGAGGGGGGCTTGTTTTGTGACACCGAACACACCGACGGGACGCCCTTATTTCATACGTCCTTTAACCGCTACAGACGGCAAGTCATGAGTAAGAAATGAAACAGCCACGCAATGAATATCCGATAATAGAAAAAAACTGTTCAACTTGTCCAATTTAAAGTTGAAAAATTACGTTTGATTTTCTCTACATTATATATTTTATTAAATTGTATTTTTGTAGTTGACATAGAGGGCTGTAATGCAAAAAGAAAACTGCTTCCCATTGCTATTTTCTACCGATTATCCCCACAGGGGCCTTTAAAATTTCTGCAAAACGATATAAAAATTTTGACTAACCTCAGGTACAGTAGGACTTCTGACGTCACAAAATAGTTTAAAGATGTAATAACATCGAAATGTGATCACACCCTCAAAATAAGTACTTCATGCACACATCTTTCAGATTAAACTAAAAATTTTAATACAGGTTTATTCACATCGATTTGTTATGTACAACCAATATTTACAAAATACACACTGTATGAATAAACATTTAGAGTGCAAAATCTTCTGATGTATGTGGCCTAAGAATTTGTGCCAAATCCTGCTTCCATAAATAAATTTCCCTGCCAGTACTTTGCCCTTTATTTCATGGCAAAGGGAGAGAAAAAAAAGTCAATCGATGATGGTCCCTCCATGTTTTACAGTAATGCACCTTCACAGAAATGAGGTAAACATAGTCAGATATTAGCTGTGTCTAAAATCAACCCCTACTCACTAAATAGTGCATTATTTCTCCCCAAAGGTATGTTCAAGTCAAACTGTGCATTCTCACCGGAGCGTTAGTGCAATGCTTGACAATAGGGGGTTTTTTGTTTTGTTTTTTTTAGTGTTGTACCAGTCATGAACGATTCATTTTTCAGAACAACTGTTTTGTGGAAATTGGCTGAATCACTCATTGAAATATTTTATTCATGTCGCAGTTGAGCTGAGCTCAGCCGCAAACAAGACGACATGCAAGCAAACACTGCTGCTGCGAAGGAACGCGACTGGTTCTCTGTAATTGAAAGACTTGAGTGAACCACTGTGTGAATGTATCCCTATATCCCCTGGTGAACAGGTAATGTAATTGGAGGACTTTACACAAGATGTTTACATTTGCATAGTCACATACATAATCACATACACGTCTAGTTTCCAGCTGTTTTACATTCAATCATCCGGTCCCTGAACGTACTGGTTCACAGTGAACACGAGTCCCGAGTGAATGTGAGCAGCTTAAGAGGAAAGAATGAGGCTCAACAAGATCACGAGCAATGCTGCCGAAATATGAACTGTTCTGCCGGTTTTTTTTTTGTTGTTCTCCTTTTTCAGTTCAGTGATGTGCAGTGAGAGCTCAGATCAAGTACTGAAGGATTCGGTGAAGGAAACTTCAACACATCTTTTTACTGAAATGATTGTAGTGATCTCGGTAAACTGAAAAGAATTTCCCACACTGTCTCTGATGTGCCGTCATCATACAGATAAACATCTAATTCAGTTTCTTCCCAGTCAGTATACAAGTGAGCTTGGTGCTTTGACACAGCCCCGCCCTCATGTACAGGTAGAACTACCTGTGGAGTTGCAGTTTGATTTCCTCCCGCTTGCATCAGTGCCTGAAAAGTTGAACTTTTCTCAACTTACAGCAGGAGCAGCGCTTCCAATGCGACGCAACAGTCCGAAATTTCAGTCCGTCGTGATTTTTACTCTTTTCAAAGTCAATGGAAAGTGACCCTTTTGACCCTTCCAGTGAAGTTATTGCTGGGTATGATTAGACACATTTGTTTTCTTCTGCGCAGTAAACTGCCTGGAAAATAAGTATTGGCAGCTACTACAGCAAAACCTCCTACTTTTGTACACTGCAAGGCCACCACTATTTTATTCTAAATGAACATTGCCATGGAATCATAACTGATAATAATCCAAATTTTGTTCTCAAATGGGGAGCTGTATAAAGAACCAATAATCCTTATCACTGGTGCACCACACTGCAGCGCAGCCATGGCGGACAAGAGCCCAGATGGTTCTGGACAAGGAAACCAAAGTAGCAGGTTAAATATTTGAGTTTGCCTCAAAAATGCAGCACTGAGGCATTTTATTTGTCGTATGAATAGGTTTAGAGTGAAAGTGCATTTTTAACATTTTAATTATACTTAATAGTAACATTGCCTTTACATATCAAAATATTCTACTTTAGAAACAGAGGTAGATGCAGTATATTTATAAGGCATGAAACTTATTTCTGTCCATCTGTATGTCTGTGCTATAGCAGGGTAATTTCACTTGGGGGTAACGTGAGTCTCTTTTCTCTGGCCGACAGCATGTTCTCCATGTGCATGGCAATGACTCGGCACAGCTCCAGGCCCTAGAAGACAAACAAACACAAGCAAATCTTAAACAACGCAGCACTCGAGATAAAGTCTTAGATTGGAAACACTTACATGCGTCGCACACATCTTATATAACACACACACACACAACAGCACACATATACTCGATACACACCTGCTCCAGCTGCAGCTGTGTGACGCGCTGGTTGAGCAGGTCTCCTATCAGGATCTCCACGTAGGGGTAACTGGAGCCTGAGGTGGGTCTCTGAGTACGAGTTGACTGGACTTCCTTCAGGGGGAACCGTACCGTGGCCTCCTAATCTTGCACACACACACACACACACATACACAAGTTCAGATATAGAAATTTCAGGAACCATAAATACATTCATACCACCCTCTGGAGACACAAGCGGCTCGTCAGTAGAACTTTACACCATCGTGCTGAGAATATTACCACTGAGAAAGAGGAAAAAGAAAGGAGGAGTGCACAGACCTTTACCTCAGTGAAACTACGCAACCGCTCCACAAACATATGGCACAACAGAGGAGAGCATCAGGTCAAGACTCAGTGGTGCATTTACATCTCAAGGATAAACAACACACTTATGAGGACAATAGTTTCCACTTTTGGACAGAGAAGACAGGTGTTTTAAAAGAAGAATAAAACAAAGCCATCTATTTAAAACTGTAAACATCAAATACAGACGGCAGGCTCAGGTTTCACCTATCAAACAGCTACAATGCTGCCTTAAATCTCCTGGCCAGACAGTTTCAGAACCATTCGCACCTTGATTCACTTGAGCAAAACCAGGTCAACAAGTCACAGACAAAAGTCTTCAGTGATCCACAGAAGTGACAGGAGGGTCAGTGATTTTCACACCACTTCTACAGTCTAAAATCACAAAACTCCACACCACTTAATTTAAACCCAACATGCTTCACAAGTGGAAAGTCAAACATCTTCGAGAGAAACGACAAAAGAAGCCCATTTGTCCTGATTTCAGCCTTTGAGAGCTACAATGACCTGGATAACAGAGTCTACAATGACGTAACCAAATGCATTGTTCTGAAGTAACTGATTACATACATTCGATTTTAGTCCCCAAATCCTAAAAGGCACAAAAACAAAAATAACCATCTTCCTGCGGTTACATGAACCCAACTGCCTGTTGCCATGTTTTGTCACCCAGTCTTAGACTGTAAAGCCTTAAAGCATGAAAAATAACGTTAGCCTGTGTGATTGGACACTTTAGACTGTGACATACGTGAGTGTCTTTGTTAAGAAAGTGTAGTCCATTCAGATTAACGGCTAGGATGCATGGGCCATGGATGGAGGCGGAGTTTGAACTCTGGATGTAGAAGAAGGAGGAGCCAAACATGGGGAAGGCACTGACCAAGCCTGGACAGGGAAAAGAAGAGACACAAAAAGTCACTTCTTCAAAATTTACCAAAATAATGCCCTAAGATGGCCTTCTTTATTACTTTTATGAAAAAATGAGGGACTTTCTTTCAGTATGTTAACTGTCTCACAACAGAGGTCTTTGATCAAAAATGTTAAAGTGAAAAAAAAGGAACTTTTGCCATTTTTTCCATTGCTGATGTCTCAAGAGACAACCAGGACAGAACCCCAAAGTTAATTGGGTGGTTTTTATTAATAGTAGAGACAACAGACCATAAGAGCTAAATTATGCTTCCTAAAAGTAATCATTATTTCTAATTGAATTGAACCAACATTGTAATATAAAAAATATGCCCTGGACTTACTTTAACACCCCTAGATTGGGGATAGAGTTGATTTTAAAATTGTATTATTAACTTTCAAAGCTAAGGAGCACACTGTATGCAGAACATACTGATATGCATATATAGAAAAGTTTCTTTCTGAACCACAAATCCCCAAGCTGATGTCTTACCGAGGAACTGCGCACGGGCCTGGTGCGGATTTAAAGCCTGGACCTGCTGCATGTGCTGCATCGCCATGTTCAGCCACTGCTGCGAACCCTGTTTGCTGTAGAACTGAGGGGGGACACACTCCTGGACCTCCCGGCTGAACAAACATATTAGAAACAATCCAGCTGTACCTCAGAGGATGCAGGCAGGTACAGTATTATACTTGTGCATTTTAATTACACAAGTCTGACTGCAAATACAAGTATAGGTGCATATGCGTATGTGAGCTCACATTTTTTGTGAGTTTATAGAAAAGAGTAAAGCTTTATGGTCCTGTGACAAGCCAAAGACAAACATTTCAAACCAAATGTAGAGCATATGTACATGGTGGGCAGGTAGATGGCGTCCTTGGCACGGTGCTGCAGGGCTGCCAGCCTGGCAATCTGCTGTATATGCTGATCACTGGCCTTACCCTGAGGAACCACACTCAGCAAGGCCTTCAGGTAGTCAGGCAGGACCTGGAAAAGAGATCGCATGGGGCAGCAGTTCTGCAGAAATGATTGAAGCAATAAGATCGACGTCGATGTGACGAAGAGAACGGTTGTAGAGCAGAGTTGTTTAAGAATCTATCACCCTGTGAAAGTGGACACCAGCAGTCCTGTACCAGCTCAAACTGTACCTGGTTGTAGTGCATGGTGACATAGAGCTCGTTGTCAAGCTTAAGAGCCAGACTCCAAATGACTCTTCTGAACCAAAGACTGTAGTTGGCGTCCACTTGCTCTGCCTCTGTAGCAATGTCCAGGATGTACTCGCGTTTGTTCAGCGGACGCACATTCTGACCTACGCAGGGAAGCAATGCAGTTAACATCTACATAACATGCTGGCGTTAAAAGGTATCAGAAGAGTTGGGATTATAGGGCTCCACTTTAATAAGATTGCTGTTACCTCTGTGTGTGACCAAAAACACGGTATATTCATCCAGCGCCTCCAGCCTCTGCAGTTCCATCTCAAAGCAAATCTCCTCAATCACGTCTAAAGTAACCTGAAATTAAAAAGTTCCTTCACGACAAATAACCCTGCAAATTCACACCAGCTACAAATTCAGGAAATACAGTACTTTATCGTTGTTTTTTTTCCTAGTATATAGAACTCACTCTTTATTGTTTGGTCTGATTGGTCTTTATACATTTGGTCAGAATATTTACTCTCTGTGTTTGAGTGAGTGTTGCACTGACCGAGCATGTCTTGATCTTCAAGTGTCTCTCGATTCCACCTGGGAGCAGAAACAGCTGTCTCTTGGAGCTCCGCCCAGCCTGCACACAGACACCCAGTCAGAGGAAAGCATCGTACGGCTGGACACTGGTACGCAGCGCGCAGCTGATACTGACGAGCGTCCCTCATGTTCAGCTGCTCAGCAAACATGAATGTGAAAAATACCGCTAGAGAAAACAATTACAGAATCACTGTAGTTACATGCAAAATTATTAGTCCTTTCTGGACATGTATGCCTAGTTGCAGATCATTCACGCCCGCAAAACAAACAGACTTTTTAAAAATAAATGCTAATAAATGAATTCATATAAATTAATATCATATGACAGATTCATATGACTCCCTCTATCAGTTTCACTGATACCAAGATATCTCTAGATGCCAAAACTCCACCAATTCTCATTGTCAAAAACAAATCTTTGATCCTTATATGTTCAGATAAGCATAAAGAAGTTCTTTCTGATCCTCTATAAATTACAAACATGGTCAAATTTGTTGATCAACCTTTCTATTATAGAAAAAAAATTAAACAATAGTCACTGAAATAACTCGAAACTGATAAAGTCAATGAAAAGTAAAAAATTTACTGAACATATCACCCTAGAAATGATTGAAAATAATTTAACCACAGTGATTTGTTAAATTAGAGTGTGTCTGAGTATTTTTAAGGTTAAAAGTCACCATCATGTTCACCACACCGAACATGGACCGGAGAAAGCAAAGGCGAGAGCTGTCTGAGGAGCTCGGAAAGGAAATTACAGACGAGCGTGTTAAAAGTAAAGGCTAGACAATCATCTCCAAGTGTTTTGATGTTTCTGTGGCCACAGTTGGAAAATTCATTCAGAAGTTTAGGCTCCACAGGATTGTAGCCAACCTCCCTGGATGTGGACGCAAGAGGAAAACCGCTGACAAACTGAGAAGATGAATAATACGAATGGTAACCAAAGAGCTGCTACTGCGTCTCGTTCAGGGTGTTTTCAATCTATGCAGGTTATGAAAAAACTCAAGACTATCAGGACATTCTGGAGACAAATGTTCTTGCTGGTGTCTGAAAGCTTGGTCTCAGTCGCAGAAACACCCCGGAAGAACAAAACACAGAGCCCGGATCTAAATCCCGCTAAACATCTGTAGAAATAGCTGCAACATGCAGACTGGAGAAGACATTTTTTTAAACCTAATACAGCTGGAGTGGACCACAATACCTGTCTATAGGTGCACAAGTCTCATTAGGACTTACAGAATTGTCCAAACCAGTTTCACTGGTGTTTTTTGTGTGTTTTAACTCAGCTGAACCACAGTTCAAAAGTAATGTCTGATTGACATCTGTCAATACCCATTCAATTATTTTTACTTTTCTCAGCTTGTGATTTTTTTTTTTCATTTCTTTAATCGAAGGCCACAATGAACATCGAAGAAACATCGAAGGCTATCTTTTCAATGTGAGGAAGTTGGTTCTGCTTTTTCTCTTTAGGCTTTTGCCTTCTGGGGCTACTACTTATCGTTGCCTATCTTCTGTCACCACATTCACAAATGTCCTCTTTGGTCTTACCCAGCTCTATTTCCACCACCTTCCTACCAGTGTATCTACTACCACTCCTCAACAAGTAACTGTCCAAACCATCTCAATATAACCTCTCTTACATCTCCAAGACTTTAACCCAGCCTGTTCCTCTGATGTGCTTCCTCTTGATTCTACCCATCCTCGTCACTCTCAAAGAACATCTTCAGCTCTGTCCCCTCCAGCTCTGCTTCCCGTCGCTTGGTCAGTGCTGCTGAGCCATAGAGAAGGGTTGGTCTCACTTTCATCAAGTAAACCTTTACCGTAACCTGTCTTGGTGCTCGTCTCCTGTCACAGAAAGTAGTGTTTCCCCATTTCAGACCTGTTGGGCTACTGCCTGCATGTTCTACATGTGTTTCTAGAATTCATGTGAATCAGGTGTGCTGGAGCAGGGAAACATCAAAAACATGCAGGGCAGTGGTCCTTGAGGAACGCAGTGTGCCAGCTTTAAAAAAATAAAAGCTGCATTACATGTCTCCCATAACAAGAGCATAGCATCTGCATTCATTAGAAATATATTTTTTTTATCAAGTAATTCCATCATAAATTACATCATAAGGTCCAAATGTAATTTGCTTGACTCATACATTCAACATGGCTGAATTAGAAACTGACCAGCATAGCTTTCAGCTCCATGTTGTTAGGATACTGCACACGTCCGCCGTACTGGAACGTCCTCCTCAGATTCTGTTCACATGCTTTGGCGATACCTGTCAGTTAAGAACATTGACCCCTAATAAATATAGGGATATTACCACCCTGGTGATGACAGAGTGATAGATGATAGATGTGGTTTTTATTCCATGGGTGGACTTTCTACCTTGGTACTGCATCCCTAGACTCTCACAGGCATCCTGCAGGAACTTCAGCAGGAACGGCTTCATGACATCGGAGCAGCGATGGAACGCTGTGAGGATGTACATCAGCCTCCATCCTCTCTGACAGCTGTCCCTGCACAAAACATACACAAGGCAGCAGATCGAGGCCTCTCCATCGCCACATCACTGCTGATTAACTTCTAAGTGCCAGCTGGTTGCTGAAAGTCTTACGGCTTGGAGCTGGTGTTGGCCGTGACTTGCTTCATCACTTGGCAGTAGGCTTCATCCTTTATCAGACCATGATCTCCACTTAACTAGATTTATGAGCACATTCACAACACAAAATGAATACTGTACATTGAGTTCCTGACTGTTGGGATTCTCATGTTCGTGTACCTTCAGTATGGTGGTAACCAGCTCCTGCTCAGTCTGGCCTTTGAGTGGGAAATCCCCCATGAACTTCATTATGGCTAGACAAAAACATTTAGTCACCATTGCATCTATATTGTCAGACCAAATGTATATGAAGTGGAGATGTATCACAGTAAGATCTAAGTGTAAAATACATCTGTTTTGCCTCCTATCAATAGTCATCATCTCTTTTCTGTACTTTGCTCTCACCTAAGAAGATGTCAGCAGCCACTCTGTTCATCCCACTGTCCGAGAAGTCAATCAGAGACTCTTGGATTGGCGACTAGAGAGAAAAAAAGTGCTTTAAATTAACAAAAAACATTGTGTTGTGTGTATCAAAAGGTAAAGGTTGTGATTGTGCTTTGAGAAAACCACATTTCTATTACCTTGGAGAATTTGACCATATCTGTAGGGTCTCTGCCCTCCTTCCCCTTTTTGGCTTTCTGATCACTGTTGGGAAATACAGTTAACATCTGCTTATTTCAGCTTATCATAACCATGCATGCATTTAATTGAGCGCTAACTGGAGCTTTAAATGTTGACATTTTTGGCACGGCACATTTAAGTCTGTGCTTCTGACTGACCTCTTGTTCCTCTGCGCTTCTCTGAAGTACTTCTTGGCAAATTCAGTCATGTAATACTGGCTGCTGTGCAGAGGTATATCATCCATTTCAATGCTCACGGTTTCCCCGTACATGTCATTTACTACCTGATGGACACATAAAACCACAACATAAAGAGCGAAGCAACAGCACCTCTTATTTGATCAAATTAAACAAATTTGATTAAATCTCAGAAATGTTAAAACATGGTCAACAAAAGGCTCAAAAAGTAAGTGGATCTTAAAAGAAACACCTGAAGGAACTAATTTGATTGAATAAAAACTAGTTAGTTACAAGACTGAAAAAGAAGTAAAGGTGTCTCATTATCTATGTATTGTGAAACATTTCCAGAATAAAATATTTCTCGCTATAAAATCCCTAAGACTTTAATTTTTACATGTCTATAGCACCGAAAGTCATCAAAAGAGTTGGAGAATCTGAAGAAATCTCTGTGTGTATGGGACAAATGTAAAAATCAACACTCTTAGGTAGTCCCAGTCATCACCTCTGTGGACAGGTCAAGCTCGTGAGCAGCTATAGCTGAGCCCATCGCTACGGCAACAGCAGCTGATGCAGCAACTCTTCCCTGGCGGTCTCGAGGCTCTAGACGTTCAGCGGGCAGAACCAGGAAGTCCGGAGCAGCCACAGGATGCACGTATTCACTAGGAAACACTCCAGACTTTCCATACACAGCCCCGAACCGCCAGCCTATTGGAGCAGACGTGATTCAAAACTGAGGTTCATGCATACCTTATACTGTATATATACTGTTGTGTTTTATCTTGTACAACAAATATTAGACTCAAAGCATTCAGTTTTTTTTGTTTTTTTTTTTTTTGGGGGGGGGGGGGGGGGGGGGGGGGGGTTGGGGATGCTATATTCCTTGAAAATAAATAAAAATGCATTGAGTAAAGAACAATACAAAACCGCAAACACACTGGCAAGGAAACGTTTGTGCCACACCCACCAAACTCAGGAGTGTCTCTTTTGAGCTCCTCCAGAAGCATGACCTTTTTCCTTACAATGCAGCCATAATGTTTGCCTAAACATGAAGTAAAGATAATCAGATACACCTTAAATGGTTCACAGAAGCAGAAAGCAGAAATCTCTGACATCACAGTGAAACTCCAGTGTTTCTCATGTGTCTCACCGGTCTCCAGGCCGTGCATGTGCTGCAGTCTTAGGATGTCCCCTTTGTGGAAGCTGAGTTGAGTCCTGTTCTCGGTGATGTAATTCCTGACCGCCACCACGTACTCAGAGTCCTGACAGAGACGAGACACACTGACACTGACAGCTACTGTACATGTGAACAGAAATAGTCCAATTTAGTTTAATTCTGATATGCTGATCCTGCCTCAATAGGAAACAAAATTTAAAAAAAGAATCACAATCAGAATACTGAGCTGTAAAAATAATTAAAAATTGTTTTATTATGTAACCATGGAAAGAGCGGAAACTCTGAGGCAAAAACCCAAAGTAAAACCTAAGGCTGCTGTCACGCTACATGTACGGTTGTTGTGCTGTTCAGACAACACAACTTGCTGTCTTCATGCAACCAGATTTTAAGCCTGATTTGACGGTGACTGAGCTCACTGACTAGTTGGAGGCAAATCAGTGAGGAGTTGGTGATAACCAGTCAGCACTCAATCATTATGCATGAACATCTGAAAGATGCATGAGCGTCGCTTGCCGATACCCATCTCAGATGCTAAATATCTGGAAGTGTCAAGTGACTCCCCATTCAAGCTACAGCCAAAGAGATAACAGGCTTTGGATGATGTCACCAGGAGGAAGTGAGACCAAAAGGTGCTCATAGAAACTTAAAGGAAAGCCTGTGAAGCTGCAAAGAAATGCCAGTATGTAACTACACAACTGTCAGCACCAGCAGATCAATGTGCCATTCAGACTACACAACCGTCTCTAGGGTTAAAAAAAGTAAATCTTACTTTGAACAACTAATGTATAAAAGGGCTAAGATACAGCTTTTGAGCTGGTCGGACATTTGCATTTAAACATGTTTTAAAGCCTCTATATTTAGTTGCAAATATACTGTACTTATGGCTCTAAAAAAGAGTTTCAGAAAAGCAGACATAATGGATACTGCTTAAGTCTTCCAAGGTGCTGATGGATAGGAAGCCCTCTGAGGAAACAGAGCCTTTGCTCCGGCTCAGGAGCACCTTGCAAGAATAAAAAAAATACTGTTCCAAATAGGATGCATGGCGATGTGCAACTGCAACGGTATTGTCTATATCAACATCTTTTTCTTGAACATCAAACAGATTAAAAAAAACAAATAGTCACAAAATCCCTCTGACCTTTTTGAGCTCCGTGAGGAAGTAGTCGATCACATGCTTGACCTGTGGGGCCTTTGCAGAGAACAGGATCAGCTTCTCGTTGGTCAAATTGAACTCCAGCATGTTCTTGGATGGAATAGACACAAACAGGATGTCCGAGTAGCTGCACAGGAAGTCAAATGCCAACCGGGAAGTCAACTTGCAGCCAAAGTTCACAGCAGTCAGACAGCAGAGAGGGAACAGGCCTCCCCTCCTAAATAAAACTAATTTACTCAATATATCTATTTTCTATGCATTTCCTTAGAAGAAAAAAATATGTTTTTCCATTTGAGGCTGTTTATATGATCAGCACATGAAAAAATCTCCATGAAGTTCACCTGTAAGGCCTCAACACTCTGAAGTAGTCTGAAGCTGCAGAACTGCTCTTCACAAGTTTGAGCAGTTTGATGCCAGTATGGGACACAGACAACACCTGCACTCCCGTTCCCACACTGCCCTGAAAACACACGCGCACGTGCGCACACACATACACACAACAGTCTGAGACTGAGACCACAAGCTGCTACAGGCCAAGAGTAAGAGTATGATCATCCTCTGTGAATCATAAGAAGAGTGGAGGTGACTGCTCCTTCATATGTACTGAGGCTATTTCACATTTTCTAAGAAAAAACATTAGAACTCACAGAGGCTGGGAAAAGGCGGGAGAAGTAGATCTCCCAGGAGTCTTTGGCCATGGCAACCACTTTCTTCTTGACATTCTCATCATGTGTTCCTGACGTTTGATCTACATTGTTCTCTACTGTCAAAGAAACAGACAAAACTTAATTCCAGCTATCATATCCTGCATGAAAAGGAGACTTTTACACAAATAAAAATAAATATACCACCATTCTTTTCTCCACATACCAAACAGGGCTTTCATCCTCTGTCTCTCCTCCTGGGTGATTCGGATACAAGCCTCAGAGAAGGTGTCATTCAAAATCTGGAAAAAGATTTGGACTATTTTAGGAGGAAATGGTTCTGCTGTAAAAAAAAAAAAAAAAAAAAAAAAGCTAAAGCTAAGGTCATGAAGTACAAGTGTATTTGAAGGGAAAATGTTTATAAAAAGATTTAAAACGGGCAGAGGAGCAGAGGGCTTTAGAGGTGAAGTCTTCAAGATTGTTGAGCAAAAAGTTCACAAATGAAAGAACGACATGTCTCTACTCAAAGTTAAATATGATTTGGAGATCATGTAATCTATAGTAAAAAATATAAATGAGTGATATAGAGACCTATATCTAGAGAACGGATTTTCGAGATCATTTTTAATGATTCAGAAGGAATCCCTGTGCACCTGGGACCAGACTGAAAGCCGCTCTTGAATGAGCATGCTCGTTTAGCCCTCTCATTGCGCCTGAGGCACTATTCTGAAGAGGAACTCACTGTTTGGAGTTAGTAACCCTGCTGAAAATGATTTCCAGTGAGTATAGTTTTTCCATTCACACGTGGATACAGCAATGTCAAGACAGTTTTGGGGGGTAAAATAATTAAGATACCTTATCCTGGCCTGTGCTAATTTAAGACAAGTGAGATGAAACGAAATCATGTTCTGTGGTTTGGTGAAATAAAAATAAATAAATAAAAAAGACATTGTTGTCCAACAAGGATTCTACCAGGTTAAATAGAAGAAGGACTATTCATCTTGCGGTTAGCCATGTCACACGCATCTGTTCATAAAAACTGGTAAACGTGCACATCTGAACAGTTACATATTACAGGTTTTGTAGCAACAGATGCTGCATTCAGATCACGTTTTTCAGGGAAGGTTTTGCTTTTTTCCCCCCAGCAAGACAATGCCAAACACACATTAGGCACAATAAAAAATAAGATTTATTTTTTTTAAACAATGGCAGTTGTTCTTGGTTCCTCTGTTCTCACTTGTGGAATATTGTTAACATGTCATAATCTAAACATATCCAAAATGAAAATTAGCATAACATTTTCAAAAATAATTACATTTCTGTGCTATTTTGAATTGAATTGAATATAAGGACTTGAAAATACTTAAAACCTGCTTTTATTTAGAAAACCTTTCCATAAACTGTAAGGTCTTTTACATGATAAAAAATTATCAGAAGAAATGTATAAAGACATGAATGTAACAATAATAATAATAATAATAATAATAATAATTAGAGAAACCAGCCTGTCTGAAGATCAGGTCCAGGACCAGAGGATTGTTCACGGTCTCTTTAGGGTAGAAAACCTGCAAAGATAAAGATAAGTAAAGTTAATGAATAAAAACCCAGGATATTAACTGTTGCTCCTTGCAGTGCAGTCTAGGATATTGTTACTTTGAAATAAAATGGAGATGGAAGTCACCTCTTTCCTCATATAGAGCTTCCATGGGACGTTGGAGTAGGTGTAATACTCGTCACTAGTTCTGCTGTGGAGTTGAGTCTGAATGATCTCCTCATCCATTTGTAACTCTCTAGAGACTGATGACACATTCACTGATGAGGTGTCTTCGCTTCATAAATATAGTGTCTTTAAATACATCAACTTTGGACCTTTAGGTCCTTTTTTGTTTTTTACATTGATAATTTTTATTATTTATGTAACAAAATAGGACAAACGGCAAAGTGGAGATTACTTGATTACTTGATGAGTGATTACTTCTTTACAGCACTTTATGGTTGTTGTGCGTAAATGTTAATTTATGTGTGCGGGTGAAATTTTAGTCTTGTTTTTTTTTTTTTGTTTTTTTTTTTAATGGGGATGACTGTAAGATTACCTGGAGGATGGGCAGGGCTTATGTGGAAGCCGGTTGACCCTGAGGTTCGAACTTTGGTTGTCTTGGCAACCTTAATTCCTCCGTCTTCTTTAGGCTGTGCAGGCTGAGGCTTCCTCTGAGACTGAAGCATGAAAAACAAATCAAAACAATCATTTTAGCCTGTGCTTGTGTTTGGGTGAGGTAGGTGTAGAACTGGGATTTACCGGCCGTGGTGGGTTTGCCATTTGATCTTTAAGGATCTCCATAGCTTCATCGTGAGGGTCAGGTTTCTTCACAAACATCTTTCCATCATTTTTCCTAAACACACACACACACACAGATTGTGATCTTTTATCATTGTCTCATGTCCATTAGACTGAGGACCTATATGTTCTACCTGTGAATGGAAGATCCAGCAGACGATGTCATGCCAGCCGGCTGATGGTGTTTGACGATGTCTTTGATGTTGTGGCTGGGGTCCATGCGCTCTGTGTTGCTCACCGTGGATTGGACAACATCCTCAGGAGGGGGGTCATGTGTTGGACCTGGAACATGAATGAGGACACACTGAGCTTCAATTAACTAAAGCAGTCATTTTCTGCTACTTCAGTACAAATTTTGAATTGGATGCAGTGGAGAATTAAAGCGTGTAATGATACACAGCATCAATATTTTCTTCAACTTGGCCACAGCATCCTCAACCTTTACTGCAATCACTACATTTTTACCATAATGAAAGTGAGTCATACTCATTTTCCGCTGAACATCAGCAGAGCTGGACTTGCGTGACTCTCTACTCTCTTTTGCCTGCGTGGAAATAAGAAATGATACGTGAGCAAGAAGATATTTCAAATTTCAACACATCACAAAAGAATAGTGTGTGATTACTCACAGGACTGGGTGTGTGTGATCGCTGTTTCAGCTGTGCGTGATGATGTATGGGCGGTGACTCAGGGGCTGGAGCAACAGGAGGGAAGGAGGACAGCATTTGCTGCTGGATTGCAATGGCCTGCATGGTCATCTGCTGGGCCTGTGCAGATGTGTTATACAAACTACATGTAAACAACAATCAATGCTTATCCTACTGTATATACATCAGCCCTGTCCAAATGTAACTAAATCCAACTGATGGCACCTCTAAAGCAACTTTTGTTGACGGTTTCCCATTGACCAACAGCTACAGGAAATCAGTGCTCCTGGTCAAGAATAATCCAACATCTAACCCTTACATTTATACAAAGCAAATATCCATGA
Source organism: Xenentodon cancila (assembly GCA_014839995.1). Taxonomy (NCBI): domain Eukaryota; kingdom Metazoa; phylum Chordata; class Actinopteri; order Beloniformes; family Belonidae; genus Xenentodon; species Xenentodon cancila. The sequence goes on along the minus strand of CM026214.1, from coordinate 20,023,310 downwards.
ATTAGTTTTCTACCACTTATCTGATACTGTGGACAACAGCTGCACCACCTGTCCTAGAAGGGTGTCTACCCAAAGATACCAAAAAGGTGGGCACCCTGACCCAAACCACCCCATCTGGTTCCTCTTAACGGAATGACTGAGTTCCTCTCGAATGACTGCTTAGTAGTACTCTCACTGACCTTATAATTGGTCCAGGTCAAGGGCTTAAGGGCCCAGCCGCCCTTCAAAAAAAGCTCATATTGGCAACTTTTACTCACAATTTCATTCTTTTGATTACTACCAATGATTGGTCAAAGTTGGAATGTAGATCAGCTGGAAAACCAAGAGCTTTGTCTTTTGGCTCAGCTCTGTCTTTATCACAACAGATGCCACAGAGTCCACTTGTCAATATCCCACTCCATACTCTACCACTCTCGTGAACGAGTCACTAAGATATTTCAGCTCCTCCACTTGAGGACATTACCCATTTCCAACCCTGAGTGAGACACTGAGCAACTGCGAACTGTGGCCCCAGAGGTGCTAATCCTCATTCTAGGTGCTTCCCAGTCAGCTGAAAGCTGCCCCTGCGATCGCTGGAGGTGTCACCACAACATCTGTTCAAAGCAAACCCATGTTCTTCTGGCTGCACCTAGACATGCTGTCCATGAAGGTTATGAACACGATTGCCGACATGAGGCAGTAAATATTTAGATCAGCTGGATTTTGTTGGACAGCGCTTGGATATTTTAAATACTCTTTCCAAGTTAAATCAAAAGTCGTAATTATCTAATCATCGAATGCTCAGGAGGACGGAACGTTCCCTTGTAAACCCTTGTCACAAGCAAAAGAGATGAATTTTTTTAGCCGCATAATATAAATATTACAAAAACTGAATGTTGAGAGAAAAGTTTACAAGTCCCACCAGAATGATGGCTTGCTGGTTGATGATGGCCTGTTGTTGCTGAGTCAGAACGGCCTGCTCCGAACCTGCAGAGGAACACGTAAATGTCTTACAATGAGGCGGTGCAGGAGAACAACATTAAACACTCAATAGTTTTCTCCAGTAAAACAAAAGGAACAATTTGCTTCACACAAACCACACATGGAGATTTTGAAACTTCATAACAAAGTGTAAAATATGCTGTAAATCAACTTAATATCAGCTAAAGCCAGACTAGAAGTCCATCATGCCCACATGCTTCAGGCCACACATGTTGAAAAAAACAAATCCAGCGCACTCTGTTTTCTTGTACCTGGCACACCTGTCATCACAGGTACGCCTGGAACAATAGGCGTGGTTGGGAGTGAAGACACACCCGGGAGACCATGGGCAACACTGACATGAGATGTTACATCAGCATCTCTACCAGCAGGAGGGGCAGATGTGGGCGCAGGAGCTGGAGGCTGAGAAGGCAAGGGGGTGGGGGCTACATCAGTGGCGGGGGTGCTTGCAGAGGAAGTCTGCTGGTGGTTGGAGTATTGGGGCCGGTTGTAGTAGTGGTATTGTTGTTGCTGCTGTTCTTGGTGTTGGTATTGTTCATGGTGATGGTGGTGGGAGGGGATGGGCATGGCAGGGATGGGGGGCATCATTCCTCCTGCGACTGGCAGCACTGGAACAGCTTGAGGAGCAGCAGGCACGGAACAGGGTTAGTCAGTTACCTACTGGGCCCTACCAGTGTTTCAAAGGATGCATTTGATGTTTTTTCAAAAGCCGAAACAGTTATCTGCTGTCTTGATTCGAGATGCCTGTGACATACTGTAGCCAAAAAAAAAAGCAAAGACACAGTATAGCAGCTCATTTTTCAACCACGTCTTTACAGCTTTGTTCAAAGCAGTTGGCCTCAGAGGGCGGAGTCAGCCACTTCCCTATATTCCACCCCCTTCTTATGCAGGTTGTACTTCTTTTCAACTCAACTAAAAGTGCAGCCAAGGCATTATATGAAAAAATAAATTTAAAAAAGGAGAAGAAAACAGACTTGAAGACAAATAAAATCAAGATGAACAAGCAAGAAGGTAAGGTGACAAAGAAAAACAATGACTGAGAAGACACAAGTGATCAGGACAAGCGAAGGAAACTCAAACAAGAATTCACACACGAGAAACAACACTTGCAAAATACGATGGGAAGTAAAGCAAACCAGCTGATGATTGTGTTCCCCTGTGTCTTGTCAGTCTTGGGCCCATTCAGTAGCTTTTTCTTTCCTTTTTTTCCCTTCTAAGTCAAATTCTCAGGATGTTTCTAACAGAAGAGTGAAAACACTAATGAAGTACCTTTTAACCATAGCTAGATTTTACAAAAACACGCTACAATATGTGTGTTGCACGTACACACACCCCCATCAAATATACAATATACACATACACACTCATACATGGTTTCCAACATTTGGCTTTCCTCCAAATGTTCCGTGGTTATCATCAAGAATAAACCAAAATAGGCACAAAACCAACCTGTAAAGGAAAGGTGAACATTTAGCAATGAACAATTTATAGTTATGACATCAACAAATGAACAACAAAGCAGAAGATTAGACACAAAATGGGCATTACTCTGATAACGTATCTGAAGCATCCGAAGCAAGAGAAATAATGGGTCTGAGAGATGCCCGTAAAGAGTCTCAGTGAATGGCTATTTATGAATTATCCATGAAGCCAGACTGCTCATTACAGCTCCCAGACAACAGATTAGCTGTGGTGAACTCTACATCTGAAGTTTTAACTTCAGCGCAGTTGAGTGGCAATCAGCCAACAGCATAAAAACACTATTTATAATTATAATTATACCTAAATGATAGAGAGATGTAGAGAAAATGTAGCATCTGCATGTATATTAAACATAATATCAGAAAATACATAGACACAGAACTTAAGGAATAACTTACCTCCAGGATGTATTCCTGGTGGATAAGGCCGGCTGGCAGGTGCATGACTTTCCCTATCTCCCTGTCCTCCCTCTGTGATGCCTATACCTCCTCCTCCCTTCATCCTTGCCGACAAACCTCCTGTCTTTTCCATGTCCTGGAAGGCAGAGAGAACCAGATAACACGGATTGCAAACAGAGAGGGGAAAAGGTGGTTGCAGATGGTGAAAAACTGGAGTTTACAGGACATGAATATTTGGATAGAAAGTATGTGCGCTAAGCAAAGAAAGCAGAGGCTAAGATAACACGAGAGAGGGATGGTATTGTCATTGCACGAGTCAGACCCTCTCTAAGAGTCCGTCACTGGAGCTGCAGGAACTGAATACCCCCCAGGAAGTACCGTACACGCTGTATGAGACGCTCCATCACGCACAAACTCAACTGGAATGAACTAGCAAAAAAAAAAATTTCTGTAGAAAAATGAAATACACGAAACAAAATGTGATTGTAAAAACCTAAGAACACACAACGGAAAGCCAGTTTCACAGAAGCTATCTGCATGGGGTCTGCAGCCAGACTGCAAGTTAGGTGCTACAGAAAAATGTAATTTCATCACAAAGAAATGTATGACAGCAGCTTTTAATTTGCTTGTACCTTGTTAAAGTGACAATATCTTATTTACTTACTTACAATGTCTTATTCATCTATCTATGTAATAATAGCCACAGTAGATAACCCACACCTTTTCATTGATTGATCAGCGAAAAAAGAAAAACAAAAATGGAATCAAATTATTTGCAAAACAAATGTTAAAACAAGGGCCATCGTATAAGAACACCACAACACATGTTGCTATGATCTCATACATTTGAATAACTGGTGTCTTTGTGGTACTTTGTGAAGAGCTCAGAGCTGAGGTTTAATGTCTTTTTGTTTTACATACAACCATATAAAACATGTCATGTAAAGCTGTTGATGGGACAGCATCAGGCTCAGGGCTGCTTGCTGTACACACGGTGCTTGCTGTTACTGTCCAGTACGGTAAGCTATTTAGTAACTTAATCATGGTTTTTGTCTGTGTGCTCTATTCATACACAAACAGAGCTGGTGGATCACATGTTCCACCCGTCCATCAAACACGACTTCCATTCACACTCAGCTGTCAGAAGGAGCAGAGCAAACATACCATAAGAGAGAGCTGCAGCGAATGGTAGTTACTATCTGTATTCATATGTTATCTCACCGGGTCTTTTAATTGAATATAAAAGCAATAATATCTTAAGAGTTTTTGCTATTTTTAAACCAGGAGTCCAAAACCCAAAGCTATCCAGATTTACTCTTAGAGGACACGACAGGCGTTAAGGTCATTCACGATTCTGCAAAACAGTCATCTTACAATACACATCTGGACTCTGAAATGCATCAATATTCACCTAATGGTATGCATATAATGACAGATGCATAAAGCGTGGACAATATGCACAAAACTGCTGCAAGTTTCAGTGCAGAGAGATCATGATTGAGAGGAAACAAGGTTGCAGCAGCACACGTGTACTATGTGACCTGTCGGTCAGTCCAACAACAGTGTTTCTATGGTGAAACGTAAAGTCAAAGTGTTTATAGTAAACCTGAATGAGCACTCACTACACCGTTGTCTGACAGGACCGGGTCAAACAGGCTGTCCAGGTAGCGATCCATCCCTCTCTGAGTCTGACCATCACTGAACACATCGGACTCTGCAGGAAGCACACGAACAACAACACAGACACTTTAAAGGGGAAATACTGTAGCTTTTGTTTTATTTTTTTATTTTTTCACACAATTGTCTGGTTTTACTAACATGAAACTTTTAGTCAAAATATAATTTTCAAACAGAACAAAAGTAATCCTTTTCATCCATGACTTTACAGTTTTTACTCCCTTTTTTTTTTTTTTAATTGTTCTTGCATTTTTGCACTTCCCAGGCAGATGAGAAGTTGGTTGGCAACAAAGATCAGGAAGATGGATAATTTTACTCTGATCTGGTGTGTGATGTCACAGGACTCTGCAAATCTAAATGGTTTAAGAAATGGCATATATTCAAAATAAGGTGGCTTAAAACAAAGTGAGAAAGTTGTGTATAGCAACTCAAGACACTCAAGGGTAGAAAGTTTTTCTTTCTCCAAAACTGACTTTGTATGGCATGGATTTTAATTTGTTGATCATCTTCTGATACAAGAACTTTCAATAAACCCAGCAGCTTCTCTGAAGTGTCATCCTCTCTGCAGGTGTTTAAATCCTTTCTTAGTAACACATACAAATAACGCCTTGAGGTTTTTCAGTGTTGACGACTACTGTAGGACTTTCCAAGAACAAGCTTTGAGTCAAGCTTTAAGTGGCCCGTACATTATATGACCAAAACTATTTGCTCACCTGCTTTGACTCGCATATGCACTTAAGTGACCTCCCATTCCTAATCCATAGTGTTCTATATGACCTCAGTCCACCCTTTGCAGCTATAACAGCTTCAACTCTTCTAGGAAGGCTGCCCACAAGGTTTATGAGTGTGTTTATGGGAATTTTTGACCATTCTTCCAGAAGCACATTTGTGAGGTCACACTGATGTTGGATGAGAAGGTCTGGCCCTCTAAAGTCCAGTGGCGGCGTGCTTTACACACATTCATTCATTCTATACAAAATTAATTTCACCAGTTTAAAAACTCCCTCAAAAGGACCTTGAATTAAAGTTACCCCCAGGAAAGAAAATGAAATGAATAGTTCGTGCATCAATCACACAACTACACAGTGCTGCCTCCATGCTGTTGGCTGCAGACCTCTTCTCTCATCTAGACCTTTTTTGTTGCTTCATTTATTACTCAGCTATAACTATTTGTGTTCTAGAGGTCCAAAGAATTTGTATCTCATATCAATTTGGTTTGAATAAATGATTAAAAACACCTAAATGGTTTGCAGGCAAAGAAAAAAATTAAAAAAAAACAGGGCTCAGGAGTTGTTAGATTTGTGACTGAAAGCAGGACGAACTTTAAACTCTACTTATAGAAATTATTTTCCATTGATTATTTTCTTACAGCCTGCTGCTGTCTTTTATTTCTGGTTCATAACCGTATATGGTCTTAATCACGATGCATCTATTTAGGTCAGATTCATTTTGCAATCTTAGACTATATGTTTTAATCACTTGTATATGCTACAGAACCACAAATTTAAAAAAAGATAGTAAATTAATGATATATTTCGGTCTCATTTGCTTTTTTGGATCTCTTTTACAGGGTTTTGGAATTATATGATATCATAGTTCATATTTATTTTGTCATACCAAAAATTCTAGAGTGTAAAAACGTTAAAGCACCACTGCACACGATGTATTTGTTAGTTCTACAAATACAATATCCCTTTAAATGTGTGTGTGTTTATAATGTACCGTGGCTGTAGTAACCGTCAGAGTCAGGGAGACTATAAGCAGGTCTGCTGCTGTTGAGAGGAAAGGAGGAAGGAAGCTCCTCGTCCGAGTCAAAGCCACCTCCAAACAGAGCACTGAGAGACGAGAGGAGAACAGCTGTCTGTTTAAGACCGTCTGTGGAGCGCTTCACTTCACGTGATAGAGTGTATTTGTTTTTATTATACACACTGACAGGCTGGCATTAGATCGGACTTTTGCCGGATTGTCGGTGCTGATGATGAAATAGCTCTTCTGCTTTGGAAACTCTGAAGGAAGCTCTAAGTCCGCGATCAGGTCCAGCACATAGTCATGACCTGCCAACTCCACCCACTGGCCGTGCTCCTTCATCAGAATCGAACTCCCCCTCCACCAGTCAGACACTCCCCTGCAAGACCGCACAATTTACAAACCCGTCTGGCATCTGCTCGCAGTTAATGGTGAGCATAAAAAAAGACTATTCTAATATATATTTAAATACAGACACTAAAACTATACGGACGCGCATTACAACAACAGTAAAGTAAAAGCATATGGGGTAAATTATTTTATTTTTAGAAGTCTAATTGTTTTCTCAGATTTTTGACTTTGATAAAAAGTCAGAATTCACACTTCAACCAAAAAAAAAAATTATCCAAAGTAAATATATATAAAAAAAAAAACAATAAAAATGAAAGATTCCAACTTTTCTTTGACTAAAGTCAGAATTCTGACCAAAAAAGGCCAGAATTTTGCAGAAGTAAGGATTCTGATTTTTTTCTTAGAGAAATGTTGATCTAAGTGAAAATTCTAGCTTCAATCTTAAAATTCTGTGACAAACGGAAAACAAGTCCAAATTAAGATTTAGATCACACAATTCTGAGACAAAAGTAAGAATTCTAGGGGGGTCAGAATATTGACTTTAAACTCAAACAACAACTCAAAATTAGAATTTAAATCTATAAATTATAAGACAAAAGTACTTTTAATTTTCTCCTGAATGTATGAAATTAAAAACCTGTGACGAAGGATGTGCCCTGCTAAATCCTCTCCACCGGTCCAGGAACTGACGGGACACAGGAACGATCCTCCTGCAGAGAAAGGTCACCGAATAAACATCCTTCATTGATTATTGTCTAAAATCAAATATATATGCCTTAAAATCTCACCAACTGTTTACAGTTTACATGCAAACTATTTGTAATGTGTACAAGTCAAAGCTCACCCACATTTAGATTTTTTTTAATGCTACAAAAACAAATTTACAAGTACAACTATAGATACAGATTTATAGAAATGAGAATCTTCTGAATGTTGAAAATTACATAATATAACATTAAAAAGGTCAAATGCATCTCACCATCAAAACAATGCACATGCAGAACCATATTAGCCTTTTTCCTATTGGCTGTCCACTCCAGCAGTGACAGCGGATAGGTCCGTGACGTGTCAAGGGTGGAGCCTGAGCACAGCTGCATCTTCTGATTGGCTTGAATGAGTCTGTGTTGTAGTAAAGCCTGACAACCAGCAGGGGCGTGGTCGGACACAAATCTGAAGAGCAAATGTCAAATATAAGTTATATTATATAAATAAGTTATATTTAACCACCGTAATCATCGACAGCTTCTTTTAAGGCAGACAAACTGATGGTTTTCAGACCTGTAAAAAAGCAAAACCAAAAACAAAAATCGTAATCTGTGTAAAATCCACGATAATAACTATTTGACAGGTTGGGCGTTCTACCTTTATCGTAAATTACTGACTTATACTGTATTGCTACACTGGAATATAAATGATAATGTTTCTTTGTTTTGTTTTGGGTTTTTTTTAGTTTTGATAGTGAACCAGTTGCATAAGAATGACATTAAATGTTTCCATCTGCATCTTTTACAATCACGTTCAAGAAAACTCACTTCAGCAGATATTTGTCCAACTTGGGCGACGGAGCGAAGCTGCAAACACAGGCCAAAAGCAGCAGCCAACCTCTCTCTGCGTTGTCAGCGTTTGTGTTCCTCCACACCTGATTGACAACCTGAGCCAGGATCTCGTCTCGTAACCCTGGAGACGACAGACCCCTTTGGATGATGTAATTCCCAAACATGTTCTCTTGTGCTCCGTTCAGGTGAGGGTCCCCCATGAATCGTAAAACCTGAAGAAGAAAGAGGACAAACAACAATAACAAGTTATTCTGGTTAGACGGTGTAACAACTAATTGATTCATAGCATTGTTATGTAGCCTGTTATAGGACTGAACCTGGACGATTGTCCTAACTGTCAGAAATCATTAAGGATAAGATTTCAGTTTACCATGTTGAAAAGCTCCAGAGCCTCCATGCTCAGGTCCTCCTCCAGCTGGGTCAGAGGAGATGCCAGAGGGGCCATCACCATCCCAAACTTTGGTTCCTGCAGCAACAAAAAATTGATCAGGTTTACAAGTCTTGGGAGATGGTATTAATCAAAGCTTCCCAAATACATCTCTGATCCCAAGAGACAACAAGGGTGCTGACATTTACCTGTAAGGTTAAAGATTGCAATATATTTCCCAATAACAATATAAAAAAATGTATTTTAAAAAATTAAATCAACTCTGAGAAACTATACACATTAGGATTATCATTTAAATTCACACTTATATTGTGTGTGTATAAGGTGGTCTGTACACATGAAGCTGTAATGGCACGACTGCTGATGCACATCTCACCCTGAAGTAGATCTGTACATAACGGTAAAAAGGGTAGTTGTTGATGTCCAGAGGCAGTGTGAGCTGAGCTTCTTCCTGGATGTAGGGAGCCTGAAGCAGCGCCAAACACTCCGCATGCAACTCCCTCCTGACTGAGGAGCAGAAGAGACGAGAACAAGTCAGTCAGGACATACACAGGAGCTTCAGACTCTTTTAACAGTCATCTAACATGCTTTTGGTTTCAGAAAACTGAGCAGAAATACCGTTGGCATTTTTAAAAACACCATGACGGCCCTTATTTTTCACTGTACTATTTATTTATTGACTTTACGTCAGTCCTGTCCGGACGATTTAAATCATTGTTGACCTTTGGTTCATGAATTATACAAGACTACAGCATCTGATGGAGAAGATGGACATCTACACACCTCCTGCCGTCTGCAGTAAAGTGCCCAGTTCTGCAGGGATCACCAAATGTGTGACATTAACCACCTCCCTCTTGCTCAGCTCCTGAAAGAGTTACGGTTTTCAGTTTATCTGTGAAAAGTTAATCAGTTTCAACAAATCTTCCCCTTAACATAACACCTAAAAAAAAAAGGGCTAATAAAATGTTCCTACTTGAGTCCTGTGTTACGTCTGTCTAAACTTTCATCATACCATGTCTCTCCTCCTCCTCTGCTCCTCGGCTTTTCTCTTGGCGTCAAACTTCCTCTGCGAAGGATCCCAGAAACCACAGAGTTTAAACATATATTAGGGGATCTATCAGTGTTTTGGCAGCCTAGTTTAATAACGGAAGTTAAAATAATTGATTAAAAACATGTTGCTTGGAAGAACAAATGTACCTTGATGTATTGCTTGCGGTTGACATACATGTGGACGATGGAGCGAAACCGGACCAAACTCTTCCTCATTTTCACATACTGCTTCCTAGAAGATAGAATGAGAATTGAAATACTGTTAAATTTGAACTCATAGTCTTCTGGGAATTGATCATGCTTGCTACCTTAAAGGCAAGGTAAGGAATTTCTAGATGAAGTCCCATCTGTTGGTATGTAAAACAAAACGACAAAAGCTCCAGAGCTCCCAGAGAAAACAGTCCCTGCATGAACTCTCACCAGCCTTTCATCCCTCTGAACCCGACTGAAAGACTAGAATTCCTTACCCTACCTTTAACATCACCCTCAAGTAAAATTTCAAAGTTACAGCTCTAATATGACAGCTCACCTAACAAGGAAGCCCCGGCACTGCGCCTGAAAGCCGATGATTTTGTAGCGAAAGGCGACATAGCGTTTCCTGACGAAGAACATGCGGGTGTAACGCTGCAAAGTGAGAGCGGCAAGATGGCGGGATCGCTCTCGCTTACACTCCAACAGCTGGTAGATGTCCTCTTTTAGAAACAGCTGCCATTCAAGCACAAAAAAACCCCCACAAATGCATGGTACAGTCAGGAAAAAAAGTGGAATTCAAAACACATTATTACCCCAGAATCATCAAACAAAGCTACTCTCTGCCAGGATGCACGTATCTGACCTTCGTGACGCCAACATGGAAGGCTCCTGCTCGGAGGGGACACAGCTTGCTGAGCAGGATCACGCAGTTTTCTCCCGTTGCTGCTGGAACGCCTTTTATGCCCACCAGGGACTTATACCTGAGGATGACACGCGTGAAGACACAAATATATAAAAGTATATGTATATTCAGCTCAAGATCTGTTTTTACTGTAATGCTCAAATTATTAATATCAATGCAGAATGTTGACCGAGTGTTTTTGCTTCTGCCAAGAATGATCTTATTTGATGGTAAGATATTGAGCTACAAACAAAATAACTTTGGGATTTTTGTTTGTTTTGTTTCACAAAATATCTGTTCAAAATGATCGCCTCCTTCTCGGTGATCAATACCACCGTCTTTTCGCATCTAAACTATTCTGTCAAAGCTTTATCAATACCTCCACTGGGATTTCCGGCATTCTCTGATTTATTTTTTCAGGTTAAAGGTATGTTGACTTCATCATACTCTTCTGTAAGGAGGCCCAAACCCCGCCTGATGATTCATGGATTATTCAGATCATCTGAAATCAGAAAATCACCACCAAGTCCCGCCTGAATAATCAAAGAAGACTCAAGAATCAACTCTGTTACTGGTATCTCAAGACAGACACTCCAGCTGGCTCTGCACAAGGCTGATTCTTTAGATCCCCACAGACGATTAATTTTTATAATGTAAATGCAAAAACAGAAACATGTATACTCTCTTTCTTCCACTAAAGCTCGCTTGGACAAAGAAGAGAGCTTTTGTTCATTACTTCAGTTCAAAGATGAGAAGGTATACAGTTTTTTTGGGATAAGGAAAGAAAAGTCATTAACCCCATTAAAACAATTTACAAAGCAATGCTTTAGAGTTTGTTTGGTTTTTTTTTTTCCCCAAACATTATCAAAGTAAGTGGCATCATGAGAAGAGATGAGCATGTTTAGACAGTCTGAGGAGCAACAAGACAGTCTAGTACTAAATTTGCCAAGAAAGGGTTAACAGAGAACAACATATAAATACCGAAGCTCTTATTTCCACCCAGAATCTGTGACAGGAAGTGAAAACCAAGTTGATGGCAAGAATCCCTTTGACCCTCTAAGACACCAGGAAGACAAACCTTTGATTGAATCATTGAAATGGTTCATTCTGTGTGTATTTCACCTGAAGAGAAAGATGTAGAAAGGCATTCGAACTGGATATCCTTCTCTTCGGATCCTGATCGTCTCCAGGACTCCGGAGTTTTGCAGCTGGTTGCCGACCAGGTCGTCCTCGAACACGCCTGGTTGCTAAGCACACATGGACAGCGGCTCACATACACTGAGTGGGATGCGTGAACAGTAAATGTTTAGAAAAACTGAACGTTTCAAACTCTACCTTCATGTTATTTGGCTTAATGCAACGAACAAAAAAAGGGTTGCACCTGAAGTAAAAGAACAAAGTAGGTGAGCAGTAATGTCGCAAACTAGTTGAATTTCTTTCTCATCTAAATCTATAATTTCACCAAAGTTATGTATGAACATTTTTACAGAAACTGCCCCAGCCGGAGTCAGCATCTGTGCCGTGAGTGAATAAATACAGTACAGATACCTCACCTTTCCATCTTCTCAACAAGCTCAAGCAGGGACTGTTGGAACTTGCTGCTGACAGTAGACGCTTGGTATTTTCTGGTGACTGAGCTGCTTTTCCTCATGTGACCTCCTCTCTGCTGAGCCATGACGTCTGCGTGAACCAGGAAGAGGTTGGACACCATCTAGACTCACAGAAACACACATGCGAGCTTACATTCACGAGAATTATTTGATCCTTGAGAGAAGGTGTGTCCTTTGATATCAAAGTGCAAATGTGAGGGGTTCCTCTCTACTCACCTTGTTCCGACTCTGAATGAACAGGTCCAGAACATCCTGTCGGACCTGATCGTAGTTCTTATCCAGGAACTTGTAAACCTGCATCAGTAACATCCTACATTAGTCGATGTTAACTTGTTCACTGCTTAGTTTACTATTCGCTAGTTTGTCAGGCACGAAGCATTGGAGAAGAAAAATTGACTCTCTGAAAGGATTTGTTGTCCACTTAATTCATATTTATCATCTGAATTACAGTTCAGTATTTGTGTGAAATTGTTTAGCAGCTGATAAAAATGCAAAAACCAATTCCAAAGAAGTTGGAAAGTAAAATGTAACTAAACAGAATGCATTGACTTGCAAAACTCTTAAACTCATACTTAAGTTACAAAAGAACAAGGAAAATGTTCCAAATCTTGACAGTTTTAGGAATCTCATTTTGAATTTGATGAATAAAAATTGCAAAAAATGTTGAAAGTCTGAAGGAACTACAACTAATTAGGCTAAACAGGTCAGTGACATAATTGGGTATGAGAAGAGCATATTTAAGAAGTGGTCATGTCATCCAAAACCGCAGGTTAAACCTCTATCGTTCCAAGATGAAACAGTAAGTGAACATGATACAGGTATGGCTTTGGATGAGAGGACCCGTCTGACTCGTTACCAGTGTTTAGTTAAAAAGCCTGCATGTCTGATGGTATGGTATGATATGAAGATTTTGTAAATCTGGGACAGACACATCAATCCTAGAAGGCAGAAACAGGTTTCAGAGCAAAATATTTATTAGGGAAGGTCTTTCATCTTTCACCAAGACAATCCTAAGCCCCCTACAGCATCCATTACAAAAGCATCCAGACCTTTCATCATTTGAAAATATTTGGCATATCATGGAATGAAGAAATTGAAAAGGAACACCCAGGACTGATTGAGCAGGTTGCATCTAATTTCACACAAGTATTTGTCCCTCAAAACTCCAGGAACTGGTCTTTTTGAATTCCAGACATGTGGACTGTTGTAAAAAGAGGAGTGGATATTATACAATGAAAAACACTGGCCTGTAACAAATTTTTTTTTTAGATGTATTGCTGTTAGAACATTCAAAATGATGTCCATCTATCCATTTATCTTCTACCACTTATCCAAGGTTGGGTTGCAGGGGCAGGAGCCTCAGCAGGGAAGCGCTGACGTCCCTCTTACGGCCAAAAGGTCACTTGAGGAGATACCAAGGTGTTTCCAGGTTGACTTAGAGAGGTAGTCCCTCCAGCGTACCCCAGGTCTTCCCCAAGGTCTCCTCCCAGTGGGATGTACCCAGAAAACCAGGAGGCATCATTGTCACAGGTCGGAACTCCAAGGTCCCAGCCATCATCAAATGCATCACTTGATTTATAATCACCCGCACCTGGTTTCTCCTGGATATATACTGCAGACACTCACCACTTGAGTTGCCAGGAGATTCCCGTCCGAGGAGCCAGAACCAAGCCTAACCAAGTCAAGTTTTGCCTTGTGGATTATTCGAGTCCTGCATAGCTATGTCAAGTCAAGTCAAGTCAAGTCTAGTCAAGTCAAGTCAAGTTTTAAAGTCAAGTCAAGCCAAGTCAAGTTCAAGTTAAGTCAAGTTTTGCCTTGTGGATTATTCGAGTCATGCATAGCTACGTCAGGTCAAGTCTAGTCAAGTCAAGTCAAGTTTTGCCTTGGGGATTGTTCGAGGTAAGCCTAGCCAAGACAAGTCAAGCCAAGTCAAGTCTTCGCCTTGTGGATTATTCGAGTCAAGTCAAGTCGAGTCAAGCCAAGCCACGTTCCGCTTTGGGGATGCTACGTCTGCCTAGCCTGGTTCCTGCTTTTTTATGTGTCCCATATTGGGAGAATAAACCAGTTTCTACCTTCATTGGCTCTCTATTCTGGGGTTTGTTTACCCATTCGTGACAGAATCTCCTGGCCACTAGGGAACCCCGCAGAGGACGCTTAGCCCTCCGACCATACCCCCTCCACCCTCCCTGTTCGTCTTTGGTCTCGGTTTAACCTGAGGGGTCGTCAGGAGCCGACCCTTGTGGGGGGGGTTCTGTCACAGGTCGGAACTCCAAGGTCCCAGCCATCATCAAATGCATCACTTGATTTATAATCACCCGCACCTGGTTTCTCCTGGATATATACTGCAGACACTCACCACTTGAGTTGCCAGGAGATTCCCGTCCGAGGAGCCAGAACCAAGCCTAACCAAGTCAAGTTTTGCCTTGTGGATTATTCGAGTCATGCATAGCTACGTCAGGTCAAGTCTAGTCAAGTCAAGTCAAGTTTTGCCTTGGGGATTGTTCGAGGTAAGCCTAGCCAAGACAAGTCAAGCCAAGTCAAGTCTTCGCCTTGTGGATTATTCGAGTCAAGTCAAGTCGAGTCAAGCCAAGCCACGTTCCGCTTTGGGGATGCTACGTCTGCCTAGCCTGGTTCCTGCTTTTTTATGTGTCCCATATTGGGAGAATAAACCAGTTTCTACCTTCATTGGCTCTCTATTCTGGGGTTTGTTTACCCATTCGTGACACATCATAACCAGATGCCCGAGCCATTTCATCTGTCTCCTCACAGACACCAGACACCATGCAAAGGAAACTCATTTCAGCACCTTGTTTCTCCAATATTGTTCTTTTGGTAATTACCCAGAGCTCGTGACCATGGGCGAGGGTGGGAACACAGATTGACTGGTTAATCGAAAGCTTTGCCTTTCGCCTCAGCTCCTCCTTCACCACAACAAACTAAGGCAGCATCCACAGTAATACAGATGCTGCACCAATCTGTCTGTCATTGTTCCCTCACCTGTAAGCAAGACCCTAAGGTACTTGAACTCTTCCACTTGCGGCAATGTGGACCAAGCTCTGACACTGAATGTACTGGGACTGGACAGCCTGTTTAAGGGGGTCCCCTATACACCCAGAAAATCCCCCACAGGAGTACCAGAGGGACATGTTAGAACGCCTTCTCCAGGTCTACAAAACACATATAGACTTGTTGGGTAAACTCCCATGCCACATCCAGGACACTACTGAGGGTGGAGAGTTGGTCCACTGTTCCACCGCCAGGACAAAAACCACACTGCTCCTTCTAGATTCAAGGTTTGACTTTTTGACGCACACTCCTGGTATCCCTGGAATGTCCTTTCCAGGGAGGCTGAAGAGTGTAATCTCTCTGTAGTTGGAAGACATCCTCCTGTCTTCCTTCCCCTCAAAGAGGGGGACCACCACCTCAGTTCTAGCTCGATGCCATCCCTCACCACTGGTGTTTACCAACCTGTTCTGAGATTACCGCAATGATACGCATGGACCACTTTATGGCCACAGCTCTGGTAAGCTGCCTACGGAGGCCCAGAACATGGTCCACTCAAACTCAATGTCCTAACAGGGGACTCTGCCAGATGTTCCCGGTAGACCTTCGTGCTACGTTTGGCAGGCATCCCTTCCCCTACCATCGGAGCCAATTCACCAACAGGTGGTGATCAGTTGCCAATAACAGTTGTTCGGTTTTTCTTTACAGGAGTGTCCAAGACATGCAGCTGCAAGTCTGATGACACAACAATAAAGTTGACCATCAATCTGTGACATAGGGTGTCCTGGTGCTAAGTTCACATATGGACATCCTTATGCTTGAACATCATGTTTATTATGGGCAATTCTTTTATTCAGTTACCTCATTCTTTTTTTTGTTTTGTTTTTTTATTGCACTTTGTTTTTTTTCATATCCAACAGCGTCCCACCTTTTTTCTTTTTTTAATTCGGGCTGTACATATTGAGAACACCTGCAACACCAGTATGCAGTACATACTGCATATTGCCTCACATTTATTAGAAAGTGATGAACCAATAAAAACCAATAAAGATCTGAGTACCTGGTAAGTGACTCTACCGGCAAAATGCTTGATGGTGAACTCTGGAAGAGGCATCTTTGGCTTCTGATACAGCGGGTTGTTACCATGGTGATAGTGACACTTTTGGAGGAAAGTGTGGTCTGTTGCCTGTCAACCAATAAGCATATTCTTGTTGACATGTTTTTCAGAGATACTGCGGGATATTAAAGGGTCTTTGAAGCTTGAACAATCTCCACCTGCGGGAAACAGCTCTGGTCATCCAGAATCCTCAGTATTCCATGAGGCTTTGCAGCAATAAGGTCAATGCAAGCTTGGTTGTCGTTGAATGTGATGTCCTGCCACTGGATCTGTTCTCTGCGGTACTCCTCCTGTATGGGCATCAGATACAGTTTAATGTGAGGTGTATTGTTTCAACACTACTAACTCACTAACTAGGCTTCAACTGTAATTGAGATCTTTTCGTACACCTGTTGACCTACTAAAGGAGATGCAAAAACACGGAGAACTTTCTGACTGCATTAGTTATGGTCTTGTACCAATAATACCTATGTATGTATAAATTGTGTGAAATGTATATTTGTGAGTAACTGAGTTAACTGCAGGTATGAAGTGGACTCACCTGCTCCTCTCTGAATATGATCCTGTTGAAGAAGAATTGCAGATACTCATTTGCATAATTAATGCAAAGCTGCTCAAAGCTGTTGAAGGCCAGATCCTGTTGCCCCGGACACACACAGTCAAACAAACGGACACACAAACGCTGCTGGTTATTTTTTTTGTCTCACCTTCATTTCTAACAAGTTACTATTAAATATTCATTCTCCCCTACTATTGATTATCTTTTCTGACAATTAACAAACGCTGGATCACATTAATGGGCAAAGTTAGTCATTTATGTCTGAAGCTGATACAGCCTCTGGTCCCTTACAGCTGAAGGTTAATAATGAGCATAGCAGCGGCGATAACATCCAGATTTAAGTTTTTACATTAAAGATTTTAGACCTTTATAGCTTGACATATAATAATACACAGAAAATCCTTTTTTTTAATTTCAAGATTCAAGATATTGAAATTAAAAAACATCCTTAATTTTGTCTTTTAAAGTTTCTTAATAATCTTTGTTTAATTATGAATTTGTTGATAATTTTATGTATTTTTTATGTATTTGTTTTATTTTATGTTATTATTGTAGTCCATGATTCATCAGTCAGTATAGTTGGTCTGCTTTGCATAAAACAGTTTTCGTTAGACCAGGTTATGTGACATAGATTTCAAATAGATCACCTGGTCAAAAAAGCTAAACTCTGATATTTCGTCAGTTTACCTTTAGTTCAGATTATGTCACACACTCACTGTGGTCTCATTTCAATAAGCATATACAATGTCGTAGCATTTAATTCAGTCCAAAGCCACAGTAATTTTTGTCAATATCTTATATTGATGAATCATGTGATTGTCACGTTGGAAACAAGCTCGCTCCGCCAGGGAAGACAAATATTTTGATGGAATAACTTGATCATTTATCGTATTTTTAAGTTACCAACTGACCTTTTAGGACACATAACATTGTTGAACCCAGCCCTGACTAACTAAAGCAACCCTAGATCATGATACTGAGTCCACAGGCAATATAGATGATGGCATCTGCTGCAATCATGAGACCAGAACCGAGTTAATCTGGACTTGCCAGACCTTGTGACCTTTTGTCATTCATCCAGAGCCCAGTTTATGTGTTCCTTAGCAAATCTAAGCACCCCCCCCCCCCCCTCATTTTTTTTAACAGTCTCACTGACAAATTGTTTTGTAAAAGCTTAACAACTGTTTAGACCCAAAAAATTCCCTCTGAGGTATTTTCACATTGGATGTGTGGAAATACTCTTTTATTTACTATAACGATTGCTTTGAGCTCCACTGTTGCTTCTCTTAGATTTGAAAAAAATGTCTGCATTGGAGATGATGGTTCACCCATAGAGACCCGCCGACCCAGGAGTGTGGGATGCTGGAATCGCTTATACGGGCTGTCCGGTCCCTCTACATCTGGCGTCAGAGCTTGGTCCACATTGTCCACTGTAAGTAGGACTCATTTCCTGTGGGGGTTGGACTCTGCCAAGGCTGCCCTTTGTCACAGATTCTGTTCAATATTTTTATGGACAGAATTTCTAGGCCCATCCGAGGAGCAGAGGGGGTCCAGTTTGGTAATCTCAGAATTGTGTCTCTGCTTTTGGCAGATAATGTCGTTCTGTTGGCTTTTTTTAGAACAAGACCTTAAACTCTCACTGGAGCCGTTCACAGCTGAATCTGAAGCAGCTGGGATAAGAATCATCTCCTCCAAATCCAAGACCATGGACCTCAGTCGGAAAATGGATGGATGGTTCATCACCGTCCTCCAGGTTCTAATAAAGCATTGGACAGTTCTTAGCCCCTTAATGCCTGATGTATCATATTTGATACATACATTTCTGACCTCTGCACCACCCCTATAATCAAAACTATTTTAAAAAGATAGTTTTATACATCAACAAATTATTTAAAAAAATAGATGAAAACATTTTCTATTACATAATATTCATACAAAAATTATTAATTAGGGGCCGCGGACCTGCATGAGGCAGGCTATTGCACAGGTTCGAATCCCGGTCGGTTGCTCTTTCGTGTCGTGTGTCTTCCTCCCTCTCTCGATAACCATTTCCTATCCACCTACTTTGAATAAAGGCCACTAGTGCCAAAAAATCTTTTAAAAAAAATTATTAGAAAACTGTTAAAGTCAAAATTGGGGCTGATTTTTAAATGATAATTTTGAATAAACACACAAACAGAAAAAAAAGGTTTTTTTCTGTGTATTATTCCATAAGTCAGGTATTAAGGATGACTTTAATTGGTCGCTTTATTTGATGCAAATACTTTAATCATTCTGAAAAAGAGTCAAATTTCCTTGATTACAGACTGTGTCTTCTGGTGGGATTGTTTCAGGTATGATGAGCATCAGAGTTAAATAACTCAACAGTATGAAGTGTATTAATCACTAAACATACTTTAAGTACAAATCCAGATGTTGACCTTTCTTATTTTTGGCCAAGCAGGATCAATTCTTTTCAATCAATTCTACGTAACCCCTGACCCCATCATCCAGGAGCCTTTTCAAGTAAAACAAGGTGAGGAGTCAGGATCTATCACAGAATAAATGTTTATTTTAGGCAGAACCACAGTTGAAAAACTATACCAGTGCTTGTTTGTGTGTTTTTTGGAAGGTTGTGATAGTACAACAGAAAAAACCTGCCCACCTCAAATCCATAGATGTCAAGGATGGAGATGGAGAGGGCGTGTTGGAGCGGGTACACCTTAGCATTGATCCTCTCCGTTAACCAGTGGAACAGCAGCGAGTACAAGATCTTGGCAACTGCATCTCTGGAGAAGTGGAATGGGAATATTGGGTATTAAAAAGGAGAAAGAATTAGAACATGAATCATGCAAACCTGGTCCCAGCCCGGTTTGGTGTAATGAATTAGAGGATTTCTACATCATTTGTGATTAATAAAGACATATTGATTTTGGTTCGATACCAAAAAATGGGAACAAATTCTAACTTACAAATAATCTCCTCTCATACACGTATTAAGTGTGAAATGTCAGTGTTAGCTCGCACTGCTTTTTGTGTCTTACCTGGCATCTACAGCACTTTCTACCGTCAGAGGTGTGTAGAATTTTTCTCTCATCGTCTCCTGTAGAGAAATGAGAATCAATGCAGAAGGTTAGTTCACATTTGAACTGCCTCATAAAGCCCGCAGTCAAGCCTTGTAAATGTTACACTGGTTTTTCCAAATTCCCTGACAGGAAGTTTTTAAAACACTGGTATAAGGATAAATTGCACATATTACCACTTCTGTGTTGAATACAGTTTATAAAGGCCGTATTTAGATCCTTGGTTATTGCTAGAACAAATAATAACAGCATTGCTACTGTAGGTTAAAGATCATATCTGTCTCTCCTTATGCTAAACGATGAAAACATGCAGAGTTGTATTTTCATGTAACATTATTATCTTATCCATACAAGCTGACAGATCAGCTTAAGTACAGCATGTTTAAGCTGCAGCAACATTCACTGCCAAATGTCTTGTTATAATCCACCAAAATAGATATTTTTGTAGGTTTTCCAGTTTAGCTGGACACAGCAGGACACTATCCCTGGATTATCAGGGGCTCAATTCTTCTCGTTCTTCTCATTCTCTTCATAAAGCTCCTCCTTTCAACTCGTCCTTCCTTTTTCCTTCTCTCTCCCTCAATCACACGAGGGGCCGAGACTGGAAGTCAGATCGGATAATGAAAGCTTTGAGACTAGAGAGCTTCTGTTGCCAAAATGCACTTGACTACCACACATACACACAAACGTCCACGTGATTCCAGCCAGAGGAAATTAGCGGGTACTAGTGAGTCCTCTCCTGTTACATAAGCACCTTTGTAATTAGAAATTAAATTATGCATAAGGCTCCTTCCTTGTGTGAACAAGCATGTGTGTGTGTGTGTGTGTGTGTGTGTGTGTGTGTGTGTGTGTGTGTGTGTGTGTGTGTGTGTGTGTGTGTGTGTGTGTGTGTGTGTGTGTGGAGGACCTAACATGTGCCATGATCAAATGTATTTTTAATCTATCCCCGAGCTAATTTTTCTCTCTGTCTCACTAATCACCCTCATTCCTTGTCAGAAGTGGCTCGACACGGTCTGGACGAGTGGAAACGTTTAAGCTGGAAACCTTTAGACCTTTCGTACACAGACTGAGAAAAAGCATATGGACCTTAAGAGGCCTGAGAACAAGGGAGAGTATATCCATTTTTATTTTTTTTTCTTTTCCAGGGTTTTGACTTTGTTTATTGTTGGAAATCAAAAACCAAGATTGATGGACAACTGGAACGCCCATTCAGGTCAGTGGGATGTCCTGAATGCAAGAACATTAAGACAGCTGTGTTTTATGTTTTTGTATCGAGTGTGTGATTCCAGCTGGGACGCTCCAGTTTCGCTTCAATCCCTGCACTTACTCCAACCTCGGTATACTGAAGAACATGCACGTTTTTGTTTTTTTTTTGTTGAACCATTGCCACAGAAGTCCTTGAGTCAAACTCTGCCCGATGGAAAGTATACCAATGCTCTAACTTCATTGCAGCCTGATTAAAGGAGACAATATCCAGTGGGGCCAATTAGCTGCATATATCTATTTTTTTTCTCAGTTGTTACTGGAGACTATTTTCCCAAGCTATCTGAACATTTTATGGGAACTTCTAAAATTGAAAATAAGTGTTCCTCAAATTTTGCCAAGTATACAAAGGCTTAATTCCTTTGTTTTGGATGCAATGAAGGACAAAACATAGAAATCTTGCAGGAATAACACAACCCACTACAGACTGCAGCAAAGGAAGACAAAGGATTTTTTTCCCTGCCAGAAGGATTCTGCTACAAAGCTCAATAGTAACTTGTGCATTCAATGTGTGTGTGAAGTTTATATTATATAACCCATATTATGAATGCTGACCTAAACTTTTCATTTCTGCAGTCACAACAAAAGGATGAAAACCCCTTACAGTTGACTGGTTTTTGTAATTTTCCAGGAAATGTGATTTGACTCTCATCTAAAAGACAATGTGCTTATCCTGATAATATATAATTGTTTTGTTATCTAAATTATAATCTCTTGTGTCTTTATTGAACAGTGCTGGAGGAAATATTTAGTCAAACCTTGGAGTTAATAGCTGATCTATTCTCATTTGCCAGCAACGGTCTCAAGCAAGTATTTCAGTTGCTCTAAGTCAGACCTGCACAACATTCAGGAGGAACCACCTGACTGCTGCACAGACCTGGTTTAGACATTTTATAAGATCATTCCAAACTGCTGTCTCCAGGTCATTCCAGAGCTCTGAGGGCCTCAGGCCTGGTCTCCGACTGGACCACTCCAAAATGCAGATTTTCTTATTTTAAAGTATTCTCTGGTGGATTTACTTCTATGCTTCATGTATTACCTAACTCTTACTAAGCTCCAGCTTGCAGACAACCCCCCTGATATTATCCTGTAGGATATTTGGCTACACATGGGAACTAATCTAAATTCCCCCTCGATGATGGCAAGATGGGGCAGAAAAGCCTGATGTTTCTTCAACCGTGCTTCATTGATGGGACGATGCATTGTTGCTGGTACATTGCAGCTTTTTTGCACCACATGACATTCTGAGTACTCTTCCTAAATAATTCAACCTCACTTTAATCAGCTGATTGTTTGTTCTTCTTAGCTGAACCTTTGAAGTCATCTATCAGTTTCCTTCAGTCCTGTGGCTGTTTAATGGGTGTGATCAGTAAAGTGAAGGAATTATAATTATTTGCGTGTTTTCAGCACAAACAAACCATGTCTGTCTATTATTGTGGCTTAGATGAAGACCAGTTCCTCTTCTGTGGTAAATTCATGCAGAAAATCTGTTAATTCCACTGCACCAGTCGATGTATGTGTAATTAAACGTTTACCCTTGTTGCATAGTGGAAGATAAAGCTTATTAAAACAAGATCATATATGTGTATTGTTCTCATAATTTCTAATTTCTAATATATATATATATATATATATATATATACGTGACTTTCCACAATGAACAAAAATACTCAACTTGACCTGGAAGGGTCTTAAAATCTCCACCAGTGGGATCCAGGAGGACAAGACAAGTGTGTAAATAGATCAGTGACGGCAGATTGTTTCTTTCTTGTCCGTCTTTCCTTCACTCTGTGTGTGGGAGCAGCACATGTGTCTCCTTTGTGTCTGGTAAGCGACACTGGGGGCGATACAATGCCTTTAATGTAACCACACGTGTGTGGGCAGGACAAAGAGTCTGGCACGATGCCATGCTTCCTGCATGTCAAGCTCAGATCAGTGCAAGTGCAACGATCCAGACTGACAGCGCAATAAACAACCACACAATCCAAGAATGGAGGACATTGAAAATCTGTAATGTATCATTTTTGTGGTAGTCAGTGATTTCAGCTTTTCCTCTTCTGCACGCAAAAACAATATGCCTTATGTATGGTTTGATACTAACTGTGACTTTGTAGGTGATGGCTTTCTGTAGTCCTTCAGGTGAGATCTGCAGCAGCTCTGCCACCACTCGGATCTCCTGAGCACTCACCACTGACGCCACCTCTTGGCCGTCAGCCTGAAGCACAACAACAGAAATACTAAAAATATGTTTTAATCTGTGTCTTTAAGGTCATTTATCTGAGTGATTTAAAAAAAGTACACTGCCATTTGTAATTACGAGTTTATAAACTGTGTCAAACTGGATGATATCAACAACAAAATTAACCAGCACTGTGACAAAGTCGGCTTCAGATACAACAGGAATTCACCGTCTCACAAAAGTGAAAAGGGGAGTAAACATAATGACGATAATGTCAATATTACCTCATATCTCTGAAAGTACACATTTCCTAGGTGTAGTATGGAAGCGAGAACTCTAAAGATGGCAGACTGGTCATCTGGGGTGAAGCGGAGGATTTCCATGGCAGAAAGCAGACGTTGAAAATCATCTGCATCATTCTTTCCTGTTATCCCACAATCTCCTCCCTGCGTGGAGAATAGCAGAGACGTAGAACTGAAGAGGTAACGACCTGTGTCTTCATCTGAGAACTTATCCCCACATGATCACTCTGAAATATCAACAAAAGCCGACTTGCTTTATAATATAACGTACCTGGTTAAGGTAATAGTAGGTCTCAGCTTCCTGCAGATAGAAAGCTTGTTTCTGCTGAGAAGGAAGACCTGCAAGCATCTCGTAGAAGATGTGATAGTTCCTCTCATCTTTGGCCTGAAGCAGATGTACACATTTGCTTCAACATACAGAAAACTGCAAGAAAAATGTCACCTTATCTTTGTATATCTGCATGTCTCACCTGGAAGACGATGCGGGACTTTTCCAGAAGATACTGAGAGGTTATGGCACCGCTGATCACACCACTACACAAAAGGCGTTCAGAATTAAATTAGAAAAAAAGATAAATACTTATGTAAGTTATGTTAGTTTGAACAGTATAAACCAGACATAGATCATATTTTCTCCTCATGAACTTCATCTCAATAGTTAATAAGCACAATTTTTGAAATTTGTGTGATTTTTGAAATTTCAAAAAATCTTCTTACAAGTGCATTTTAGAGTTAGTAAGGAGATGGAAGGAAAAAATAAATCAGGATGTTATTTCATAAAGGTAATGTAAACAGGTAAGTGAGAAAAGATGGGCAGAGGATCTCCAATTTGTCACCAAATGCATGAAAAAGCACAAATGAATTCATGAAAAAAACCCATAAAAGGTTAAAAAACAATGTTCCTCAAAAACATGTTGGAAGCAGTTTGCATATTGTATAAAATTACTCATTGATTTAAGTAATCTGTTGGACTTTCATTAGGTAAAGGGCAGGAGCATAAAGCTGTTATTTCCAATCACTCAGATGATACTGAATCAAGAGCTGCTGTTCATCAACAGATCATGTGACTACATGAGCAAAGTTGTTGTTTTTTTAAAAAAAACCTTTGTCAAAGCAGTACGATATGAACTCCATTCACATACACAACTTAAATCTTTAGTGTGGAAAAAAGAGAAAAAAACAACCATATGTTAGCTTTGTCCTGAGGTGGAACTGACATCTCTAGACTCTGAGGCATCTGGGCTGAACCATCACACACTGGAAACTAGTACTGTGGCCAAACAAAGCTGTACTTAGGATCTATTTTGGAAGTCATGGGTGCTGTGTTCTCTAGACAAAAAAAACAAAAACAACCTGTAATAAGTGTCCTTGGCGACAGTATTGAGATTTTAGAGCAACATATGGTCGGGAAGCAGACACCCTCTAAGCTTAAAACTTTCCTTTTTCTTAAAGCGTATAGTTATTGATGGTTCTGGTGCCCTAAAACATCCCTTAGTTATGTCGCTATAGGCCTACACTGCTGGGGGATCTCCCATGATGCACCTCTCGTCACTCTGTTCTTTTCTACTCCAACTCTAATGACGCTGTTGTTGTTGTTATTAAACTGTGTTCCATCTTCCGAGCAGCTGTTCCTGATCTGTTTTTGCTGTTCTCTCTTATTTCCCATCCTCTCAACAACGAGCCGGTCGAGATGGCAACCCTTCCTGAGTCTAGGTCTGCCAGTTCTGAGTTTTCGTCCTGTTAAAGGGGAGTTTTGTCCTTTCCACTGTCGCCAGGTGCTTGCTCGGGATAGGGCTTTGTATTGAATAAAAGTTTTGATGCAATCTATTGGTTTCCTTAGTGAAGCAATGAGTATTATTTTATTGGTTTTGTGTTAATTGGATTAATTTGGAATGAGTTGACATGTATTGTTGAAGTGCCAAATCATGAAGTTCCTGTCATGATTTGGCGCTATATAAATAAAGCTGAATTGAACTGAATGTGGGGACATCTTGAGGATGTATTTTCCAGGGATGTCCACGTGTTCAAAAGGATAATGAAAAACCACATCTTGCACACATTACAGGGGCGTGGTTGAGGAAGAAGAGGGTACGAGTACTGGACTGGGCCGTCAACAGTCCTGGCCCTCGAGATTGTGTGGTGAATTTTAAAATCATTGTATAACTAAAGACGCTCCTGCACAAAGAATGAAACAAAATAACAACTGGAATTTGGTATCCTTTGTGCCAGATGTGAGAAGGATTGGCAAGGTTACAAAATAATGAAAAATCTACTGTTACAACTTTATATGTATGTGTGGAGACCCATGTATACGTATGGGAGGAGACGGAGTGAGATAAAACATTATCTGTGTCTTTTTCATACTCACTCTTCTAGAAAGACTTCGATGTATTTCCCAAAGCGACTGGAATTATCATTCCGCACAGTTTTGGCATTTCCAAAAGATTCCAGCAGAGGAGCTGCCTCAAGTATCTACCAGGCAGTTAAACACAGGAAATCAACAATCTTTATCAGCAGGGTGGAAAACATAGTTACAAATTTGTTGCTTTAACAGTAACAGCAAGCCTTTAATCATGACAAAGCCAGACTCTGCAATGGACTAGTGACCTGTCCAGGCTGTACCCCACCCCTGCTTTTTTGCCCAAAGTGCCCCCTATAAGACCAGTTCCTGGTTTCTTTGTCCACTTGAGTGCAAAGCCTGTGTCACCGACATGTTTTTGTCTTTGCCAGTCTGCAACGTCACATGTGGTAGTCTGTGTGCAGCAGAAAAGCTTTCAGTCATCTGGACTGTATCCACTGCAAATGCAAAAGTGACATTTAAAAAGTACATTAAAAATAATCCTAATGGCAAATCAAAGTGCATTATGTGTTACAGACCTAGAGAGAATTAATGAAAATGGACATTAGGGGCCACTGAGGATGCAGGTACATCATGCAACTCTTGCTAAACTTATTTAATGTTATAACTGTGCAGCTCCAGGCGTGTTCTTCTGGACGGGTCCTTCAGTCGGAGGAAGGCTCTGACTGAAGACATGGTTTAAATGCTGTGTTACGTGGAGGCTGTGGCATGCTCTCCACTGTGTTTGAATAAATGATTTCTTTCACAACTCTAGAGGTTCCAGAGCAGGCCTCAGCACTGAGCCAGCAGACTTGCAAACTACAAAACAAAGTGAAAGGGGATATAATCTGGAACTTTTTAGCAAAAAAATAGGCTTTTTTCCTTATTTTTTTCATATGTCCCCTTTAAGAGCACTGCGAGAATCCAAGAACATGATTTAAGGCCTTTCACAGCACAACATTTGAAGATGTGCTCCACGATTTTAGCCGGCACATTCACACATGCACTAAAACATCTGTCAGGGAAATGTGCATGTTTCTGCCTTTTTGTTTCTTCTCTAGCTTGTCACCAGCTACCAGACTGAAGTGTGGTACTGTGTGGAAAGCTTTGACATAACTTACCCAAACTGTGGAATAAATAAAAGCGCATGCATGTCCACAAAGTTCCCAGTTCACAGCACACAGATACAGAAACCAAGAACTGGCCTTGAGGCCTCAGTCCCAAAACCAGAGTCTGGTCTGAAGCTGCCACACTCACTTTGATAAAGATGTGCATGGAAAGTGAGTTGCTAACAAGGTAATATCTGCCTCCTATGTGGACACGGGTCTTTTGAACACAGAAGGCTTTTTATGTGCACAAAAAAGGCTAAATGACAAACACAATATGAAACTTAAAACTGGAAAACACAACTGCACAGCACAACAGAGCAAAACACAGCAAACTGGAGCTGTAAAGGCTTCTGCAGAGCAAAAGGCATGCAGGGAACCTCACTACCTCAATCTGCACCCGAGGAATGGTACCGGTGATTCAGAGAGGAAGAAAGAAATCCCAGAGGCATTACTCATCAACATAACATGAAGATCTGTGTGTGTGTGTGTGTGTGTGTGTGTGTGTGTGTGTGTGTGTGTGTGTGTGTGTGTGTGTGTGTGTGTGTGTGTGTGTGTGTGTGTGTGTGTGTGTGTGTGTGTGTGTAAAATACCAGGATATGTTACCTGCTGTGCATAATTTGACTTGTGATGTATTGCTGCTAGGTAACGTAGGACAAGTTTAGTGGCCTCTGTTTTTCCAGATCCACTTTCTCCACTGAAATACAGCAACACATATTCAATCATCCAAAAGTCAAAAAGAAAGAAGAAAAAACATTTCCTCTTTTTCCAGTTTTTGAATATGAACTTTAATATTCAAAATGCTGACTGAGGGTCGTAGAGTCTGAGATCTAGCTCCTGGGTTTTTTGCAATTTCGTTAAGCATTTCACACTCTGACATTGGCATAAACTTGCTGGGGCTTCCACTCCTAGGAATATGGGCAACTGTCTTAAATGCTTTCAACCTCTAAATAATCTTTAACAGAGTAACATTGTTTGGAAATGGTTTTATAATTTTTCAGATGTGATTCTGATTGAATTCTTCTGAACTGATGGGCAGCAACAGTTACTTCAAAGATGATTGCTGATGGCAGCAGTGGTTAGCACTGTTGCCTCACAGCAAGAAGGTTCCTGGTTCAATTCCCGGCCTGGTGGGTCTTTCTGTGTGGAGTTTGCATGTTCTCCTCATGCTTGCGTGGGTTTCCTCCGGGGACTCCGGTTTTCTCCCCCAGTCCAGAGACATGCAGGGTAGGTTAATTGATCATACTAAATTGCCCATAGGTGTGAATGTGAGTGCCGCGACGGACTGGCGACCTGTCCAGGGTGTACCCCTGCCTTTCGCCTAATATGCGTCGGGATAGGCTCCGACGGACCCCCGGATTAAGCGGGTATAGATAATGGATGGATGGATGATTGCTGATGTCTTTCCTCCTTGCCGTAACCCTAACACATACATGCTGAGGTACGTTCGAGAGGGGAGGAGTTCATAGTTGACTCAGTGACTGGAAGGTACCCAAGTCTCGTGCCAGTTAAAAAAGCACCATTCATAACCCTTCCACCCCTGTGCTTGATAATGGGTAAGGGGTGTTTCTGCTGAAATGCTGCAGCTGATTTCTTTTCCACAGAAGAAACTGGGCATTAAAGCCAAACAACATTGGTCTCATCTGTCTCTAAAACATTGTTCCAGAAGTCTTCTGACTTGTTTAGGTGGAGCTTTGTGAACCTCAGTAGCACCCCCATGTTCTTCTTAATGGAAAAACATCTTTTCTTATGGTAACCCTCTAAACTCCTCCTTCAGTCTGTTTAGTGAGTTAGTCATCGTTTGACTTTGGGATAAATTCACTTGGATGTCCACCACTACTGGAAAGTTCCGCAACTCTGAATAATTTAAGTAACTGAAAACCTGTGAAAAATGTGAAAGGTTATACTCCAGTTTGTCTAGATTTTTTTTATAAATCGATTATGCATAGCAAGTACCGTTTCTCTAAGACCATGGCTCTTGCCTTTCCCTTTTGGCTCTGAGCTAACAGACACCTGAGTGCTTTTTACCAGCAAGCTGTAAAAATGTCTTTTTTGTAGAGGTCTGCACACGTGCTGAGTAATTCATTAAGGGTTGATGATTAGCAGCACCTCCCTGCGATCCACCCTCTTAAATCCTATGGAAGCAATAAGAGGGTACTTGGTATTTCCCACATGACTTCTCTGGTTTGGTTTTTTATTTGTTTTGTTTTTTTCTCCTTTGGCATCACTTTTGTTCTGTGAATAACTGGATGGTGAAAAAGTTGAATGCAGTTGTTTGTGTGATGCTGTATTTGCCAAATATTAAGAGCCACAACCAGTGGATTGTTTTTGTTTTTTTTTCACAAAAAAGACCAAAAACATAGGATTAAAAAAGAGCCTGCTAGTTTTTGCACATGACTGTGCAGTGCTCACTTTCTGGTCCTCAGCACCTCTTTAGTAGTAACCGTTGAGTGTTTGACTGTTTAAGACATGTGAGACCAGGCTAAACGCCCATTGGGCAAAGTCTCATCTCCACTTTTGCGTTAAACTACCTGAAACAGCTTTACACGCACGCACCCAGTGCAACGCTACTGCCAACAACACTAATTACCACCATTATGTAAGCGATTTCTAAAGAAGGGCCTGGGTGTATTTGCGTGTCTGTAGGGAGGACGGCATCTTTACCACATTCCAGCATAAGGTTTCAGCTGACAGACTGCTTAGCTGGTAACGGTCACTGAACACCACGGTTACCCCTTAACATGTACTTGCTGACACACACACAGACCCATGGTCGACACATGTGCACTCAGACCCATGCACCTCTGAAACACAATCTGCTCCTGGCCCAAGCCTGGCTGGGATTTCCTTACAGGTGTCTCCTTCTGAATACAGCTAGAGCGTTCCAGGTCTGTGAGAAGACGTGTGGGAGCTCATTTGTTTACATATTTCCTGATTGTTTCTGGTCATACCCGAAAGCAAGCACTCGTGAAATGTCTCAGTCTGTAATTGTTCAGTATTTGCGAGGTGAGGAGGTTACAGAGGCTACATTCAAATTCAAAGACATGTGTATCCGCAGGTGCTGATTCCTCGTAGATATCCTTCTCCAAAGTGCCTGTGATAGCACAACAGACGTGAGGTATAACTGCAGACAGACTCATGAATTTGCAAACACTGAAGAAGGAAACCTGATTGTCTGACAAGCGTCAGTGACACTGTGCATTCCAAGATTAATAATTTAAAAAAACCTTTAAGCATTAGTAGTAATACACCAAATGGTTTAACAAAAGTGATCTACAGTGGTATATTAGAAGACTTTGATGATTAAAATGAAAGCCAGTGTATGACGAAGTGTATGAATGTGATAGAAGGAAGTGGAGTAAAATTATTCATTAATTTGTTATTGTTTTTAGATGTGGTTCTCACAATAAAAGAAAATGAGGTGCAGATGTACTATGTGATCAGCTGTCCATGACACTGTGAGGCTCCTGTCAGTAAGAAACTGAGAGCAACAGTCCTCTAATGACACAACATAGAAATGATTTCGTTTTACTACCAACTATCCTGGCTCCATTTACCTCTCAACATTTGACTTATTTTGCCCCATATTTGTCAATACTTTCTCTACTTAGCACTTTGTTGTGTATTAACCCTTAAGGAAACTGTAGCTTCTAATTTATGACGGACGACCTACAGCATAGTCATTCATATTTTAAAGAGAATGGGTTTTGTTGTGCTGTTAATTTACTGATAGATTGGATTGATTGGCAGTGGGTTGGGCTGGAAGGATTCAAGGACAAAGCTGAGGTCTAAGTGGAGGTCTGGTGGGATCTACGGTCGATCCACAATCGATCCACAGTCGATCAACAGTCAATCCACAGTCAATCCACAATCGATTCACAGTCGATCGACAGTCGATCAATAGTTGATCCACAGTCGATCCACAATCGATTCACAGTCAATCAACAGTCAATCCACAGTTGCTTCACAGTTGATCCATAGTCAAACCATAGGCGATCCACAATAGATCCACAATCGATCCACAGTCAATTTACAATCGATCAACAGTCAATTCACAGTCAATCCACAGTTGATCCACAGTTAATTCACAATCGATCCACAATCGATCCACAATCGATCCACAGTTGATCCACAGTCGATCAGCCCACAATGCCTGCAGGCTTGTCTGCTATTAACCTGCCAGCAGCAAGACCAACAACCACTCTGCTTGTCCTTGTTTCAGCGCTGGCAGCACTGGTTTCAGGTGTCATTTCAGTAGCGACGTTTGAAACAAGACTGGTTAAATAGATTTGTTAAAGAATGTGAAGTAATTTTAATTAGCATGATAGGTAAGCCAGCTAAGCTAATATTGCTAACTGTGTATGACAAACTTGGCAAGATGTAGTGAGTGGGTCAACTAACCTCCTGGTGCATCTTGCCCCACTCTTCACTATTGTAATACTAAAACAATTTGAAGTTCAAATTAATTTGCATTTACAGAGAAAATTATTAAACTGCTTACCTGATTATTAAAACCTGGTTTTGTTTGGCATCCATCATTTTGGAATAAGCAGCATTTGCTATGGCAAACAAATGCCTGTAAGATTACAAAAAACAAACAAACAAACAAAAAAACATTGTAAAAAGCCATCAGACTTGAATACGATGATAGCAGTTTAAAAGCATGAAACTATCACCACTGCTTCTTTTATACTTTCAGTCCTCTGTTGCTGTTAATTACATACAATATCTATGGATGAAGCTCAGTTCATACTCTGACCCATTTTTGTTTTGCTCTTAACATATGTCTGTGCTAGAGAGTCTGGCTTACATCTTATTTTCAGTTTACTGTCCCAGCTTGAGAGTTAACAGGACTTACGGAGGGTTCTCTCCCAGAGCACGACCTTTGTATAACAGAACTATGTCTGTCCCGTAGATGTTATACATCTTATAGGGGTTCACAGCCACCAGAATACTTCCTATGTATGTCTTGGGGGTGGGGATGGGGGGGGGGGGGGGGGGGGGGCAGGATAAATGGAAGTTAAAAAAAATAAAGAGATTGATAGACATGTCAAATTATTTACAAATGCAAGATGGTCTGAAATGAGATCAGTGGCTCTAAGTGTGTTTGAGAAAATGTTTGACATACTTACATAAATGAGCTCTCTCTCAAACCTTTTCTTTATGTTCAACAGAACAGCCCCTTCATGCATCTCCCTGAAAACAACCAACAATAATGTTGCTGAGCACTTTAAAGTGAACCACTACAACACTAATCATTTTTGTATGTTTGAACTGCACTGAATTCTTTAAAGACATTCTGGTGATGGTCTGGAGTTGCACCCGCTGTCAATGCTATTTGATCTTTGTTAAAACTATTAAAATTCGTCTCAGAAGTCTTCAACATGTGTTATGTAATATTGCGTACGCAGTACCTTGAAGTAATAATATTTTCTGTCTGTTTTTTTTTAATCATCTGATCATATTTGGATCTTGGAATTTGGCAAATAAAACTTCATACAAACAACGTTCAATTTTTTTTCACCAAGACATAATTTATTAAAGACAATTAAAAAAAAAAAAAGAAAAGAAAAAATCCTGTGGGCAATGTTTAGTCCCCCTATATTGAGTCCATGTGATTCAATAAAAAAATAAAAAATAAATAATAATAAAATAATAATAATAATAATAATAACAATAATAATAATAGACTTTCAATTTACAAATTCTGCATTCAGCTTTGCAGTATCCGTTATTTTTGAAATCAGCCAGATGCTGCTTCATTTCCGGATCTTTTTCCTGAGCGGTTGCATTTAAATCCAGCTCCCCCTTCTGTTGATGAGTCTTTACCATCACACTTCCTGTCTTTGGAGTGTCTGACTCCCTTCCTTCTTTCACATAAAGGTAGGTTTTTGGTTTGGTTTTTGGTTTGGTTTTTGCTGCATACGATTGGCTGCATGATTAGCCCATTAAAAGAATCCCACCCCTGCCTGCTTCGCATCAAAACTGGGCAGAGTAGAAGAAGATTCAGCTCTTTGTAATTAAAATTGACATTTCTCGTTCATTACAAAGAATCAGCTCTTATACTGGGTTCATTTGCAAGCGATGCATCACTAAAGCAGACCTCTACCAATGCAGATTTTTTGACAGCAAGCTATAACAATTTGGAGTTTAATGTTCTACAATAAAGAATATAATTTAAGTTGAAAGTGCTCAAGATAGCTGCCAGTCTTCCCAGGAGTACATACCACAGCAAATTTAACCCAAGTCTTTAGCCTTTTGTACATTGCCAGATACCCCGTGTTTATTACCAGAACCACAACCAGAAACTGCAAAAGCCATAAACTATGTGACTATTTCATGTCATTGCCGCTAGAGGTGGTTCTACAAGCTACTGAATCATAGCTTCACCCACATGATTTTTTTTCTTTTAAGCTTCATTTTTGTAACTTTTATTTGTCTGAGGGTTTGTGCGGTCACTACTACGACCTACTACATTCAAATTACTTTTATTTAATTGCCTTGTACAGGAAATGTTCTATACAAATAAACTTACCTTGTCTTCCCTTGCCTTATTATGTTTTTACACAAAAACAAAAGATTAAAAGGATGAATATGAAATTTTGTACTTGACTGTAAGTAACTATGACAGAGACTTAATTGTGCTAAATATCAGTTTTACTTACTCCAGCTGTGTCATATCTTCCACACCATCTTCTTCTCTGAGATCCCGGTGACCTATGGTGGGCATGCTTCTGATTGAGTACATCTAAAACATGAACATACACACACAGAGAAATGAAGATTCAATGCAACTACACAATCCTCAATCCAAGAAATTAGTGTTTGCAGCAGACATTTAACACTACACAATTCCAGCATAAGCACAAACACATTTTAATCTATTACAAATACTTGTTTGATTTTAGATTTAAGAACTATTACCTTGTCATACCAGTTACCCCGTGGCTCCCCTTCCCTATTGAGATTCCACTCTCCTGGTTCCTGCCCCACATGTCCCTGTGCCATCAGACTTTGATGATCCAGGAGCTCTCCATCCCTATACATAGACCATTTATTGAGGTTCTGCACGGTCCCATGGGGGAGAACTCTCTCTGCCCCCCACACATCCATATCTTGCTGAATTCCCAAGCCTTCGACTCCAGAACCCTGTGCCCAGTGCTGTTCAGGGCCAGGTCCCTGGACCTGGGGTGATACTACAGCATACGAGGAAGGTAGACGAAAAGAAGCCCCCCGAATGTTAGTGCTTTGCAAGGCACCAGAGAGGTTGAGTGAGCGTGGCTGGGGAGTGCTAGGTGCTCCAAGTCGTACCATGATATTGCCATCAGGGAGACGATACTTTGCCCCACGAAGGTTTGGGTTTTTTGATAACGCATTAGACAGGTCAACTGATTGGGGTGTAGAAGCAGGCTGAGAACGGGTCATGAGAGTTCCATCTGGCAAACGGTACGTAGCAGATCGAAGGTTCTGGTTCCGGAGAGCATTAGAAAGATCAAGTGACCGTTGTTCTGGAGTATTAGTAGATCCAGGCTGCCTCAATAATGATGTGCTTGAGAGATTGTAAGAAGCACCACGGATGTTGGTGTTTAGTAAGGCACCAGATATAAGAGAACTTTGAACTGAAGAAGCTTGAGTTTGTTTTTTAGAAAACAGAGATGATCCCTCTGGGAGCTGAAACTTTGCCTTACGGAGGTTAGCATTCATCAGGGCGCTAGATAACCCAGGCGATGATATAGTACTTTCAGCAGTCTGTGTCTCCTCTCCTGGGCGTGTTAGAATGGACCCATCTGGTAATCGATAAGAAGCTTTTCGGACATTTGCATTGAGAATAGCAGAGGAGAGCATAGGGGAAGAAGGCTCAAGTGCTGCCTCGTTTCTTGTAACCAAAGTTCCATCTGGCAGCTTGTATGTTGCTCTACGTACATTTGGATTTAAAAGTGCAGAGGACAGCATAGAGCTAGAGTGGGGTGATGGACCTGAAATATGTTCATTTCTGGTGACCAGTGAGCCATCAGGAAGTCTATAGTTGGCATGATGTAGACTTGGGTTCTGCAGGGCACTAGAGAGCACAGAGGATGACAGCATCCCATCACCAACACCACCTAAGCCATCATTTGCACCAGAACCTTCAATAGGGCCCTGAGACATTACCAAACTTCCACTTGGAAGTCTAAACATGGATCCCTTGATCTGAGAAGTCTGGAGTCCTCTGGAGAGAAGTGAAGACTCACCTCTGACACCTCCTTGTTGAGATGTAGCAGGAGGAGCAGGCAAGACAGAAGACGTGGGGGACAGGTGTCGCTGTAAAGGTGATGCAAAGGAACCATTACGTAATTGAGAATTTAGCATAGCAGATGACAAATATGGGGATGATGAAACAGAGGGGGCTGCTGCTTCAGGAGGTGAAAGAACATTTGTATAGAGGTTGGCATTACGTTGTAGAGGAGATGAATAAGAGGCACTGCGGAGTCTGGAGTTATGCATCAAAGCGTTGGATAGACCCACAGAGGCATATGGGTTCAGCATTTGGGTCTCATGTGCATTAGCCGATACCTCCTCCTGCAAACCAGGTATAGAGGAAGTACTCCTTTGTAAAGCTGAAGTGTTCCCAACATTTTGCAGGTAAGGATTCTGGAGTGTGTGTCCCAGATTAGGGGATGATGGTAAATGCTGAGGGAGGTTTTGGGGATATACTTTGTGATGTGGCTGGGGAGAGGTGGGTCTTTGCAAAAGGGAGGCATCAGAATTAGTGGAATAAGGGACAGAAGAGGGGAGAAGAGACTGAGGAAGAGCAGCACCTAAAAATGGAGGGCCTGGAAAAGCATTTGAAAGCATTGGGGATGGGCCTGGTTCCATGAGTGTGTAGTCATGCTGTGTGATACTCTGTGATGGAAGAGGAATCCTGGAGTGATGAACTTGAGGGGGAAAAGATGCTAGCCCCAGACCATGGGGACTCATTGACCTTTGAGGCAAAGGAGAAGGTGGGTGAGAAAGATGCTTGGGCGAGGCAGAACGGGAAGGCACAGCAGATGTACGCTGTAGTACTTGTGGAGACTGAGGTCTCTGGAACCTACGTACTGATGGCTGGGATAAAAAAGGTCCACTCTGTTTCAGAGATGATTGTTGAGGGATAGGGGATACAGCAGGAGGCTCTCTGAATGACTGCCTTGATTGAATCGAGGTTTGATTCCTGGACATTCGAACCAGTGGTTGGCCCCTGCCTACAGGTCTGTGGAAACCTCCCTGGACAGCACCTGTTTGGTTAGCTTCTCTTAACCCTGTGGGTCGGGAGCCTGATCTGGCTAACACTGGAGTTCCAGCTACTGAACCTACCTGTCCTAAAGGAGAAGCAGAGCTACTATGTATAGAGGACTTAAATGGGGCTACGTGCTGGGTGAGAGGAGGCCCATGTCTACTACGTCTTTGTAAGTAAGGGTTAGCTGGGGAAGGTTTTACAGCTCCCATGGGTACATGGCCTCGAGCTCCAGGACTACCTCTTAGTCTGCGAGTAGAAGAACGAGTGGGAAGAGGTCGAGAAGTGACACGTGAGGGTGAAGGAGAGGGTGGACGATGGGGAGAGCTAGAGCGGAAAGATTGTGGTGGAGACTGAGATCTTTCAGGCTGAGGAGGGCTGTGTCTGGGAGGAGAGGGAGAGTGCCTCATCATTGAAGATTTTTTTCTCTCTTTGAACAAATGTGGTCTGGTAGATGGCAAAGGCACTGCATCTGGAGGAGGCTGCTGTCTAAAAGACAGTCTTGGAGAAGGTGGTGGACTATGTCTCTTTCTTACTGATTCCCGTGGAGAAGCTAATGAGCCAGAAAATGGAGACTGGGTTCTGGCAAAAGAGGTACTCCTGCGTAATCCAGTGTCAACCCTTTCTCTTGTAAGAGATGGCTGAGCTTGTATTGACATCCCTCTTCTGTGGTTTAGTGAAGAAGATGGAGGGCTTGGTATTCTGTGGCTCTTAACTGGGGTGCTGGGTTTTAGGCCTGCCAAAGAGGACTGTTGAGTGAGCCCCTGACTACGTAAGCGTGGAGAGATTTGGGGATCAAACTGGTTCCTTGGATGGAAGTCTGTTACATATGGTGAGAAATGGGATGAAGGAGTTGCCCTTCCCCGAACTAATCTTGGTCTTTGTGATAGCTGTGGGGATGGAAAATGACCTGTTCTTCGCATTGCCACTGGCGAATGTAATGCTGAATGCATCAATGGCTGCATTGGTGGGGCTACTGGTTGTAATTGTTCCATCTGAAATATCTGAGACTCTTGTGAGAGTGGTGTTTGGTACACCTGGGAGGGAAGTTGAGTTGGTATGGCAGGTGGGGGAAACTGACTATAAAGAACAGATAAGGGAGGATGAGTTGGTTGAATGTGAAGAAAGTACTCCTGGGGAATATTCACAGGTGTTGTAAAGGGGGCATGTCCAGGAGGATTGATGGCATGCTGTTGGTTCACCACAGTAGGGTAAGGGGGATGTGCAGGAAGGTATGTAGGAATTGGTTGCTCAAACTGCACATCAGACATAATTTCTTGATTGTTTAAAGCAAGAGCCGGGGAGGGAGGAGGAACCACAGGAGAAGAGGCACCAGAATGAAGTAGTGGTGGAGGGAAGGTTTCCACCTCCAGTCTGTCTTTTCCAAACAGCCTAACCTGTGGCCTGGGGACCCTGAACTGCTCTGACGAAACTGGTTCTGCCAGAGGAGATGAAAGCTGTTCCTCCTCATATAGCTGTGCTATACCAGTGGGATCCATCCTAGTATTCACAATACCATGTTGCTGATAAATATGTGGAGATGGTGCCATGATATGGTAAGTGGGGATAGTGTCAAAAGCAGGAACAGGCTGTGTATGTGCTAGCTCTGCGTCATTATATTGGCCATAGACAACAGGATAACTGCCAGTCATTATGCCATATGGGTCTGACAAAATGTAGTTAGAGGCAATATTGGGGTCATAATACTCTTCATAAAGCTCAGGGTCATATTGGTCATAGAAACCAGACATGGCGTCACCATAATTACTGTATGGCTCTCGCTCCAATGCATACAGCATTCCATCTTCACCATAGTAATACTCCACTCCTTCACTACCAAAGTAATCATATTCATCATCATGATAGCCATACGGGTATCCATTGTAGTCTACGTCATCGTCATCATCATAGTAAAGTTCATCATCATAATAGAAGTTGCCCTCATCATCATAGTAACCGTATTCATCCTCCCATTCTTCATCATCATAGTCCATTTCCTCTCCATACGTTTCATATGGGTCATGTCCCACTGTTTGTTCTAGGCCTCTATGACCCCAACCTTCATGGTAATCATCCTCATAGCCATATTCATCATCATATTCATAGCCCACGTTGTAATTATGTCTTTGTCTCCCTCTGCTGTTTCTGTTAGCAAACGATATCCTCTTTTGCCCCCGTCTACCTGCCCGTGCTCCGACTAGGCCTTGGCCTTTAGAGACCAGGAACTTTGCGGTCAACCAGTTAGTAGCTGCAGCTATCCTACCGATCATCCAGCTTTTAATCTTAAAACCTTGTCCTGTTTTCTTTTTTCCAAACATACCTTTAAACTTCCCTCCCAGTCCCTTTGCCTCTGTTGCCATTTTCCCCTTACCCTCTAAACTGGATAGATTTATTGTCTTTTTGGGTGGTGTGGTTTCCTTCGCAGCATTTTTATTAAACAAACTGAAGCCTGATAAACCTGGCTTTTTGTCAGCAGTGGACGATTTTCCTCCAAAGCCAGCAAAAAGTTTACTGGTGCCAAGAAGTGGTTTACCGTCGATAGGAGGTTTCTTTTTTTTGGAAAGTTGCAGAAAGAGACGGGAGGTACTTTTCAGGTTTCTCTTTGGTCTTGTTTTCTCTGCTTGCTTCGCCGCTGTTTGTTTAGAGGGCATGCTAAAAGGAGAGGACTTTCCAGCGAGGCCTGTAAGAGCTTTGGAGGCTCCTTTGAGGTGAGATCTTGCATCTGCTGTCTTCGGTGGTTTTGCTGCTCCTAAAGTCTTCTTCTGCCCCTCTGCAGCGAAGCCCATCATGGCTTTGGAGGCTCCTTTGATATGGACATCACTCATCTTTTTCAGATTTACTGCTCCCATGCCTTTTTTCACTTTTGGCTTCCCTTGATCTTCTTGTTCATCCTCATCTTTAGGAGGTGAAGGCTTAGAAGACTTTAAACCCTTCATAACCATGGCTTTGGATGCACCTTTTAAAGCTGCTTTTCCTTTTCCTTTATCCATCTTTGCTCCCTTCTTGGTTATTACTTCTTCCTCTGTGTCATCACTTTCTTCCTCAGTTTTCATCTCTTCTTCTTCTTCCTCTGAAGCATCCTCCGACTCACTGACAGGTTTATTTCCTTTACCTTTCTTCCCATCATCTTTTCCCTTCCCCTTTGCTGGTGGCTCCTCTGCCTTCTTTCCCCCTTTCTTGTCATCTTTTCCTCCCTTCTTTGGCTCCTCTGTTTTGCTTTTCTTAGCAGCTGATTTTGGGTCACCTTTTTTGGGTGGCATGATGGGTTCTGATTCAAATCATACTAAATAAGAAGAGGAACTTCTCGTGTGTGGTAAGCAAAGTTGATATTTCCAGCAGCAGAAACGTCCACTCCATACCCAGGTGCTTTCATGTCTTTTCCCCTTTTTCTTCCATCTGATACGTCCTTGGAAGACTCCGCAAACATGTACTTAACTATATATTGTCTAAAGTCACGTTTTGTAAAATCTACAGTGATACAAGCACAAATGACAGTCTTTCAAAACATAATTAAAAAATGGAGCAGGAATCTCAGCCGTTCCCATTGCAGTACATCTTTAATCCTCAAAAAAGAAGAACTGGTGTATGTATTATATGCAAAGAGGCAGTCCAGTAGTCTCGCACCTTTAAAAAATTAGACACCAGCTGAATTTTAAATGTCCCATATTTATACAAAAAAGAAAATCCCAGTGTTAGAAGCATTTGCAGTTTTGCTCATTTATATTTCTTCTAGCGATCAGTTTTCACTGAAACTTAAAAAGGAAAAGACAAAAAAAAAACAAAGTAAATTTGTCATATATTCCTCCACACAGGTTTGGAAGTGACTTCCTGAGGTCACACAATCAATAAATGACCTTGTTATCCAAGTGTCAGAGTCGGGGTAGTCCTCTGTGTGTCCCCCATTGTTCGCTGGTCCCGTAAGTCCGGCAGTGAATCCTCATCTTGGCCACCGCACCAACTTTGGCAGCACATTACCCCAACAAGGACAGCCAATGTGAATGCATTGGTGTGAGTGTCAGTGTCCTCTTTGTATGAGAGTCCGCGTGCAGGTGTGTTGCATTTTGTGGTTGTATCCTCCCACATCAACGTCACCTTGCCTTTGTGACCTCCTGCAACCTTCTCCATCTCTTACTCCCAGGGTACTGAGACCTTCATTCTCATGTTTGCCTCCATTTTATACCTCATCATACATTCAATACACATCTGCGACCACATATGAGCATGCGTATTGCATGTCTGCTCATGTATGTGCACTCAGAGTAAGTTTTTCCTGTTATAGCTGCAAAAGGCACCTTCATGTACCGGCTATACTACCTCGGGGTAACAGTATCCCCCGGTTCACTTGTTTATGAATAATGCAAGCTGACTGAGCTGTTGCTAAACTGTGTCTGAGAGGCAAAGGCACAGGGAGCCAAAACACGCACATCAGTAGCAGTATAGACCATAGCTGAGAGTGATGCATACTTATACATCCAGTAGTGTAATTATACACCTACAGCAGACTACATGTACCACTGTCACACTAAACGACAACATTTTGGGATTCATATTGTAAATTTACACAAGTTATTGAACAAAAACAACAACAAAAAAAGCTCATTTGTTTTGCACTATCATTTAACACTTAATATGCACTAAATGGAGAATTATAAAGCTGAAATTACCTGCAACAATTACGTGCATTAGAACCTGAAATGTGGAAAGAAAGTTTCAATCAGTTGTTCCCACTGATGCTTTCAAAAATTCACGGAATGGCAAGTCTGTTTAATGACCCTCTTGTGATGGTGAACCATCTACCAAATAAATAAAATAAATAAAAGCATGTGCCATTTAACTGCAAAGTTTATCCCTCTATACACAAAAGTATAAACCTTGGCTTTCTCGACTGGTTGCCAAACTTGCTCTGCTAAAATAAATTAACATGCAAATATAGATTATAGATTTATATATCTGCCATAAAAGTGTAACATGGAGCAACAAGTGTAAAGTGCGATGGAGTTATATAAACAGCTGTTGTGAATTCATTTGGGATGTCATGACATCAGTTCATTGATGATGGGTTGATGTTAATTCATTGATGATGGGCTGATATTCCAGGAGGTCATCTCACTGGCAGATATGAATGTTTAATGACTGCCCTCTGTTCTTCCTACGCAGCATGGATAAAACATTTATTGCATGCTCCTCTAAATATATCACAAAGGGTCAACACAACACTGGCCTGCTCCACAACCAATAAACAGAATTAAACACATACGTTTGTGTCAGGAGTTGACAGCCAGACACCATAAAGGAGGTAGAGGACAAAAGCAAAATACTTAAAAAATATATGGTTCAGATGGTATTTCTAATTAATTATCAGAATTAAAATATTAAATCATTTCTTATGGGTTGTTAAAAACCAGAAGAACCATCTTAAAACATCTACATCAGCTACAGTTTGTCCTTTACGATACAGTTAGGGCTACTAAGCTTGACCCCAGATAAGGTTTGAACTGAGAACTGTATCATGCATCCCCAGATGCAGTGACCATAAAACAACTCTAAACATTCAACAGGCTGCACAAAGACGGCAGCAGTTGTTGGTGTCATCTAACTGCTGGGAGAGCACAAGAGTTAGAGGAGATGAAAGGACTACAAATGTTCCTTTTCTTTCCATCCGTTCCACGCTCACACACTTAGTTAACATTGTTGTTTAGCGAAGAGGAAAAGGCACGATCTATTTGATCTGTGTGGTTTGCATCTGCTGTGTGGTGGTCTGTTAAGAGAGTGATGGAGTAACAAAAAGAGTACAGGCGACAGAAATGGAGGAGGTTCAGGCACAGGCTAAAGGGGAGATGCACCAATGAACTGGGGATGAATAAACTAAGTTCATAAAGACAGCAGGAAGCTGAATAAATAAAAATAGGACCAACAACAAGGGGAAATGGAGATGAGGGAGAGGAAGCAGAAAGCTGAAAAAAAAGACTAAATGAGTGAAAAGATGGTAACAAGGAGAAGCTGAAGAAAGATACAAGGATCACAGGGAGCTCTAAAAGGGATGAAGGAGAGCAAGTGGGTGAGGGATGCAGGCAAGTCGCTGTCATTGCTCACCAATCACTGAGGACACTCTTTCAGCAGATGCACTCAGTGACATAAGGCCAATAAAGAAGATCCCACACGCACATGCACGCACGTACGCACGCACGCACATGCACGCACATGCACGCACACAGGAGACTGAATGAGATCCCTGATAACAAGACATGAACCTTCTGCAGTGGAGAGGAAAGATTAAGACTGACAGTCAATAATTGCTCAGGGGTCATGTTCTGGGTCTCTGCAAAGTGCCTAGAGAAAACTTGTAATAGATGCAATATAAATAAAATGTAGTTTAATTACTGTATTTAAGATGCAGATAAATAAGTAAAATAAAAGGATGCCACACATTTAGCTGCTGGGAAACAGGTTTCATTAACACTGTCACAGAATCAGCATCATACTGTAACACCAGGACTTAATAATATCTGTCTTTTTTATCAAATATATGGAAAAATTTTAGGTTATAACATGTGAAGAGTCGACCGTTGAAGTGTGCATGCTGATTGGCTGATATTTTAACAGGTGGACTGTTTGGCCTAGTGTAGCACTTTAGCATGCTGACATTTCTTCGCACTAAACATCTAATGCCATTAAGATAAGAGTATTAATCCCACAAGGGGAAATGTGTGCATTAGCACAGCTCAAGCACAAAAAACAGAAAACAGAAAAAAAGATGATAAAATAATATAAAATAAAATACAATACTCTATACTATATTAGTTTGCTCCATAATCTTTTGCACTGGAAAAATTAAAATGAGAATTAACAAGAGACATGAATTACATGAGACAGTAACGCTAGTTCAAAAGTCATTTGTTTGAGCCATAAACTGAATTATTAAAATAAAAAGCATGAGCATGAGAGTAAACACCCAATCATGCAAATAAGCCAACACTGCCAACCTCTATACAGCTATACAAACTGTGAGTGACGATAGACAATGCTGTGAGGGTCAAAGGCGGGGCTTACATCTGGACGAGCTGTACTGCCAGATATCAAAACCTAATTATTGTACAGAGAGCCTGAAACCCTTTTTACTGCTAAAATTATCGCAACGAGTTTGCTGACAGCCTGGGGCTAAGGAGGCGGGTGAGAGAGGAAGTAAGGCTAAAATACACAAAAGTGACTTAGAACACCAAATCAGGTACAAACAAATGAATCTGCTGATTCTAATTTTAAATCAGAATAATACTAAATAATAGCCATGAAGAAATATTCACCTTTGGAGAGGCATTGTGAAATTATTGTACACTTCCAACTATTGATTGTACATCCTACAAAGGTCAAAATGATCATACAAATACAATAAATATCGTACATCTGGCAACACTGCGTACAA
Source organism: Xenentodon cancila (assembly GCA_014839995.1). NCBI lineage: Eukaryota > Metazoa > Chordata > Actinopteri > Beloniformes > Belonidae > Xenentodon > Xenentodon cancila. Next base: position 19,979,595 of record CM026214.1, on the reverse strand, counting down.
GTGGCAAAATGTGCAGTTTCTTGAACGACCACTAGGGGCTCGTCCAAAAATGATACATTTAATACAGATATGCCCGTAGGTGTGAGTGTGAGCGTGCGTGGATGTTTGTCTCTGTATGTGCCCCTGTGTGAGACTGGCGACCGGTCCAGGGTGGACCCCTGACCCTCGCCTCTAATGAGTCTGGATAGGCTCCGGCAGACCCTCGTGACCCTGCGAAGGATGAAGCAGGTATAGAAAATGGATGGATGGATGAACAACGGCACAGTGGGGTGGGTTGTTTTTACCTGCCGTTGTTTATGTAATAATTGCTTGGGGGTCATGTTGTGGGTCTCTGGAAAGCGTCTAGAGACGTTGTTGTAATAGAACTTCAATGTGTTTCATAAAGTTATCAACTGTGATGGACTGGCGACTTGTCCAGGGTGTCCCCCTGCCGTTCGCCTACTATGCATCGAAAATAGGCTCCGACAGACCCCCGTGACCCAGACGGAGTAAGCGGGAATAGATAATGGATGGAATGGATGTATTTCATAAAGTTATCATATGATCATATAACTACCGCTTCGCTCTCCTGCTTTTGGGTCCTGCTACAATCTCCGAACCGTAACAGAAAAGTGATGTGGGAGGAGGAGAGCATCTTTAAGACAGAACGTGAGAGAAGAGGATCAGGAGGCCGTGCTCAGGTTTCCTGTAAGCCTTTTAGCCCTATTTATGTGTTAACTTCACTGTCAGATTATCCTGTGACTTGACATTGGAGAAGTACCAATACCCATTTACGCACTGAAGACCTGTTCCAGCAGCTCAAATGCTAATTCGTGATGGATTTATTTGAACCAAGACCTCTAGAAATATGGACAGTTTGACATTAATGTATCATTTTAAGCACACGCATTGAAGAAAAGCTGATGCAGGACAGACAACAGCAAGTATCTGAAGGTATCTTTGATAGAAGACAAGAAGTGAGAGTAAAGGGAGAGGTTTACAGTACGATAGTGTTGGAAGTACGTGACAAGGAGACAGCAGCACTGACCAAGAGACAGGGAGCAGAGCAGGAGGTGACAGAGCTGAAGATGTTTAGATTTCTGTATGGGTGAAGAGGATAAGTAGAGTACAGCTGAGACGTAGGAGAGACTAGACTGAGATGGGTTAGGCACATAAAGAGGATGTATAGTGAATGCACTGGTGGGAGGATGCTGGCGATGGAGCTGCAGGAAAGAGGGAACAATGGAGCGACCCGAAAGAGAAGACTTTCATGTGTCAAGTTTTCAATCATTTTGACAGATATCAAATACTGGAACCCTGTTAACCAGGGAGAAACCAAAATCACATCTGGTTAACGGGCCGCAATATGTTGGAAAAAAATGAATGGTTAGAAATATGTATGCAGCAAAAATGCAAGTAAAAAAACGGGGGTCTTTAAAATTAGAAAACATTCACACTTCAAATTTATTTATTTATTTATTTATTTTCCCTAAAAGCCCAATAACTCCTATAAACTAGTGGCCCGACTATCAACACAAACAAAAATAAAAAAATGACAACCTTCATTTAATATGTATTTAATGAGTAATGCAATTAAACCATCGTGATCTTGATACTGACCAACATAATATTTTTTTGTTGTTTTTTTTGCTTTTAAATAGAAAAGTTAACAAAAATCATCCCTAGTGTTGAGTGCATGATATCCATAAAAACCCTGAAAGACCTTTGGGCAGCTTACCTTTTTCTTGTTGTTAATCATCTTCAAATATCCATCCAAATATCTGATAAAACCTCTCGTCCACTGAAATAAAAACAATTTCAAAGATGATGTAACTGACTGGCTTCTGCGAGTGTCTCTGCAGACTCCCAGTCCTCATCTGAACCACTGCGGTGATGCTCTATATCACACCTATTCACACACAGACAGACAAACACACACACACATTCACTTCAGTTTGTAATGTAGCATCGGCAAACGCTGAGCCCCCAACGGGAGAGACTGTCTGCTGCAGAACAAATGTACAATAGTGGACTGAAGGAGAGCAGATGTGGTCAGGCCATGAACATCGAGGCATTAGTAGTGTGGCTATTAGGTTTCCTAATAAACATGTTGCACTTTCATACATCTGCATGTAAAGCCACCATCCTCTCACTCCTTCTGAGTATCTAAGTAAACAAACCTGCATGTCTATTGTGCATTAATTGCAGGATCCCATATGGACATGTACATTGCACTATCATCATCTCCCAGTTGTGTCCACATGTCAGAGATCAGTGATTTGTAGTAAAACCCAGGTATGACAATGGACTGTGAGGCCTTTGTGTTGTTGTGAGCGTGTAATGAGGAGCCTTATCAGAGCTGCTCACACTCATACACACACACACACACACACACACACACACACACACACACACACACACACACACACACACACACACAAGGCTTTGATACATTATACCCTGATTACCTCTGCAAGTCTTGCAGTGGCACACGGGTCACTGTAGACAAAATGTCCTTAGAGGAACACTTGATAAATAATATCATTTCAATCAGGGAACCTTACTTGAAAAAAACCCCACAAAAATAAAAATACATCTAAAGTGTCTTTTCTTGTTTAATTTTTTCTGTTTTGGGGTATCACATCCTTTTAAGATGAATGCTCATCTTGCATTCAAACAATCAAAAGAGACACTTCTTTGTTTTCTAATTTCAATGTTGACTTATGTCAGGCTCTTATAAGGGATTTGTATTATTTTTTTTTTCATAATTATATTTCATAAAATATACCAATATTTGAACCATCTGCTTTTGAGAAGCTCAGCTGTATAATCATGAAGGCTGGGTCTCTTCTCAAGCCTCCAGATCTGACTGAACAAATAAAGATGCTTCATAAATTGACTTGAATTCAACAACACAGTCTGCAGTCAGCGACTCCTCCGGGAAACAGCAACACAGGCCACTAGAGGAGTTTAAAACACTAAAGAAAGGTGCTGTAGGCGGTGGAAAGGAAGGTGCTCTCTGCATTATGGTTTAAACTCTAATGATACAGGCTTTCTGCAAATAGACAAGACAAACAGACCAAACGTTCAGTTTGCATGGGACTCTTACTGGCAGATATTTAATATGTGCAGCGTGAGTGTTGGATTACAGTCTTCTTTATATGTTATCCCCAAAACAATTAATGCACTGCACACAGAAACAGCAATACCCAGGATGATTAGTTTAACAAAAGCAAATGTGGTTTACCAGCCTGTCCAACCAGTCTGGTGACGTCTACCTGGAGTAAAAGACAAAACTAATGTTTGACAAGGAATAAGATCCATACTGTCATGATTTGTTTATGCAGCTTTGTGATACACTAAATATCGAATTCACACCGAAACTCTACTTTCCACTGCCTGTAAACTACGGACAGATATCCTTATTATTATTGTTGTTGTTTCACCCAAAAGATCACACCTGATGCCAAATGTGTGCGCCTTAACAGCCCTTTCGTTCTCCTTCTCCTTCTCTTTTCATTCTCCATAAACAACATATTGTCCTTTTAACTTTAAAGCTCATTTTTATTACTTATTCTTAAAACGATTATTAGTTCAGCTTTATAGCCCTTTCAACTGTTATCGTCTAGGATTTATTTTGGTTCTGTCACGTATGCGTATTTGGTTTCATATTCTTCCATTTCTTCTCATTTTAATTTTGATTCTTTTTCCTTAAGTGCCAGTTCTTGTTCTTGTTGTTTTTTGTTCCGTCTCTCTTAATCTTCCCCATCTGTTTCCTGTTTGTCCTGCTTTTGCCCTTTTCCTTGCTAGTCCGTTGTCATTCTCTTGGTTCTGTTTCACTGTGCTTCTGGTTGAGTTCCTCCTGGGCTTCCTTGATCGGCTTACTGCATCTCTTGGATTTTTTTTTTTAGAATATCCTGCCTTAACAGACCATTTGTTTTCCAGTTTTTGTGTAAATAAAGGGAAATTGTTTATTATTCTTGCCCCCTACTTGTGTATCGGGAAGCTGAAATTGGTCTCCTGAGGAAACCAAAGACAACAATGACAGAAAAACATTTGCCCATTTAACTAACTGGATAGTTTCCTATCTCAATCAACTTGTTACATTGTCAGTTTGTGTAATTGCTCCACAGACTACATAATGAGTACATTTATTAATCTGCTATCACAGCAATCCCCCCTCTTCATACTGCAATATTGTATAATAGTGTTCATCTATACTACTAAAAGGTTTTATTATAGCACAGTAGCATAGTGTGTGATCTCTGTAACCTGTACTCTCTGATAGATGTTTTCAGGCACCTGCTGGAATGTAATTTACCTAAAACCATAAACCATTAGGCCACTGGCCCACAGAGGTCTGCCAATCTCCTTTATCTCTGGTTTAGAAAACTGAAAATTAATCAACATTTAGTCAGTTTAGATATCTGACTATCTGAAGATAAGTTGGACATTTCCTTTCTGCCTTTGCTTCATCCTAGTGCCATAAATACCCTCTGCGACAAACTGGATTTTTAGGTCAGGTCGGCACCTTCATGTAATGACCAGAATGTCCCAGAAGAGGGCAGAAGATACAAACTTATGTTCTTCATAACTAACAAAGTGTGTTGTATTTGTCATCTATTCTTCTTCCTTTTCCTTGTGTAAACATAGTTTTTGTCATTGATACGCCAAATAAAAATATATATGTTACATAATTATGGAATTCTTAGGAAATTCATATTTTCTGAATTTACTAATTAAAAGAAATAAATGTATCATAGTTTAATTTTACAAAACAATCACCTTTTCTGCATTTGAGTGCTTTTATTTGGGTGTTTATGAGGGGGGTCTTTTTCCAGATTGTTGGAGCTCTGGGTGATGGCGTGTTGGCTGGTTAATCCGTAAAACAAAACTTAACTAAGCGAGAAAAAAAAAAAAAAAGAAATTAAGAAAAGGGCAAATGAACCTGGCCCAAGGTTGGAAGTCGTCCAACTTACATTTTTTTACCATGAGCTGGTTATTTCGTCTTAGCACATGTTGAGATGTCATTTAAGAGGTTGCTACTGAAATGACATCTGAAATTAATACCATCAGGGCTGAAATAAGGACTGCATAAGTTCTGGCCGAGTTTAGCCAGTCTGGTTGGTCAACCTGGAAGGGTCTAGTGGCAAGGGTGGTGTGGCCGCAGAAGCCTGATGCTCTGGGTGCTGCCAGAGCTGACGAGCAACGGACCTACCGGGATCTGATCAGTTTCTGAATGACTGCAATGCTGTCATTCAACAACCATGCCCCTAATTGTCTTAATTACATTTGTGGTTTAATGATTTTAAACTGATGCAGTACATTAATGAGGTCGGTGCCAATTGACTCAGTTTTGGAGCTAGCCCCTAGTGGTCATTTGAAGGACTGAACGTTTTGGGACTTCCATGTTGGCATCAGCAAATTGGATGACATAACCTGGAGTGGAAGAGTTTAGTTGCTGCCTCCAGCCCCTAACAACAGCTGCTATGAAAGGAGCTGTAAATGCATGGTTGTACAGGGGTCTTCTGTACTCTCTGTTTGTGGTATTTTGGCCACCGCTCATCAGAGACAATATATTACGACTTCTGCGTCAACTTTGGGGAAAAAAAACCAAACAATTAAATAGGCTTAATATGTCTTCTTTAAGACTCCCACGTTTTGCTCAATCTTCTGTTACTTGATGTCAGTCCAAAACCTAAGCATCATCTGTTGGTTTTCAGACTGAATTTACTTTGAAAAATGTAGCTTATCGCTTTAGAACAATATGACAAGAAAGGCAAACAAATTGCAAAGTTCTAGCTTTCATATACTGGCCGCAAACACAAACCACGTACACTCATGCTCGGCCATGCCATATGGAGCCAAGCAGCATCAAGTGTCATGCCAGCTCCACTCAAACCCTCAGTCAGCAGTACCTTTGTTGTCCTCAGGCTCCAGACGATTATGCCTCTTCTCGCTGGCCTCCTCTTCAGGTTATTTCAAAGCAGAATCTCTCCACCCACGATGCACTCTGATGAGACATCTTCAAGGCATCTTCAAGTTCAAATGTGTCAACTCACAACCCCTCTTTCTCATATGAAACCTCCCACTCGGTGCCCCTCTATTAGACCGCAGAGGTGCTTGTTAATATTTAATGGTACTATTGTGCTTCTGTGTGTGCGAGTCAATGGGGTACATTGACTGGGAGCCCATACTTTCTGAAGAAAAAAAATGGTCTGCTTGCCTTTGAGCCCTGGAGGTGGTAACACAAAACATCTTTACTGCAAGGACGTGAACGACAGACGTCAGAGACGTCATGACCCTCACCTGCTGTACAGGTGTCAATGTCAGGTAAAGATGTATAGTGAAGTAAACAAGTCCTTTACAGTTGATGCTGAACAAATGATGAAATGGGCTAGACTGAATACAAGAGTCCTCTTCAAACCCTAAACTGCATCAACTATAATAAAACTTACAAAAATGATCCAGTTGGAGCCATTATCGAGGTTAAAGTTCCCTGTATGCTACCCTGGGAAAATTTCCATTTTATTGCCATTTATTCCTTTTACGTCCTATGAAAAGTTGTCACCTTTAAAAAAATCCTGAATTTTTGCAAATGTTATTTCATGTGGTTTGATATAGACAACATAAAGACATTAATTCAAATATGAAGAATAATAACAAGAAAAAAAAACACATTTATTAAATTATTTAAGGATTTTATTGCACCCCGACTCCTCTCTTTGAATCAATGCATCTTGTATCCCTTTCTTCTACCCAAGGCTACTCCACACCAGTTTGTTTTCAACTAAAACCGTGACATTTAACTTACAGTTACGCCTGACTTCCACATAACTGTAACAAGTCAGATCCACCGCAGACCCTTTCTCAGTCTGTAAACATAACCACTGCGATTTAATGTGACGGGCAAACGATAAACCCACGCTCCTGTGGGCCGCAACACGTCCGCCTCTTGTTTGTCTGCAGTCGCTGACCATCAGCGGACGGTAACGCATAAATAAGCCATAACAACATGGAAGCGGAGCGGAAAAGCGCCTGTCATCACCTGAACACGCACGTCCAGTGAGCACGGACGTTCAAGCGATGCACGTTTATTAAAGGCTCTTTTGAAACGGCAGTTTCGAACAGACTGGTGTGGGTGTGGTCTTAATCAAAAGTAAAATACATCAGCTTCTGTCCACGTCAGCTCAAGTTCCATTTCTGCAGGTTATTCCTTTTGTTAGATTTCATATACAAAATAAGGATGTTAGCTATTTTCTTTGCTGCATATCTACTGTACAGTTTTTTGGGGGTTTTTGTTTTGTTTTTTTTCCAATTCCCTCCAGACGTTTCTCTTCTGTCCAATCAGAAGCTTCTTTTACTTCTTAACAATCTGGATGACATCCTCGTGCTCCATGACGTGCGTTAGGCCCACTCTCTGAGGACTGTATTTTGTACTCGTTCCCTGAAATGACAGGACACAATCAATGTTGAGTGAAATGAGTGAAGTCGCTCAACTGTGGAGAGAAATCAAGCTGCCGGAGAACAAAACGGGACGTATGGTGTATCTGCTGCACAAAACGCTGGACTTTTAAAAATCTTCTCTGCTTTCTAGGAAGTTCTTTGATACCCTGCTGAATATCTTGTATTCATGCGAACATGTGAAACCTCTTTCCGACTCTTTCAGACAGATGGCCACCGTTCCCGAGTCTGGTTCTGCTAGAGTTTTTTTTCTTTCTACAGTCGCCTGGTGCTTGCTCAGGATGGGGAAATTTATCGGAGAAAAGCTTAGATGCAATCTGCTGGTTTCCTTAGCAAAGCTATAATTATTATTTTTATGGGTTTTATATTAATTGGACTACTTTGGTGTATTTCTATTTTTTTTTTGTTACCTTTAAAGCTGAACTCAACTGAATACTCTGCTTTGGTAAGCCCTTGCTACACAAATATAGTTTATTACTATTATTGTTGTTATATTTTCGACTATGCATTTTGCACGGATGTTGACAGTACAGTTAAATAAATCAAATCTACATAACAGTAAGTACATTGTTATTACCCTTTAAATTGGAATTGCACATACAAAATACATTTGTGTAAGTGAACCATGTCAAAAAAAAAAAAAAAAAAAAAAAATCACTCACATTAACTGCTGTTTACCAGCGATTTGAAAAAAGGAGTAAATAAACAAATCCCGATGGAAACACCTTTTCTCACATCTACAGGTCACATGATGCCCTATAATTGTCACATTTGCTTTCTTGTCTCATATAACTCAAAAGTCAATTCAAAAGTCGACTTGTCCTAAACTTTAGAATCTGCTCCACCTCTGTGAAACTGTGGGCAGCGACCCAGAACGAGATGTTGCTTCTGGCCGTCACGTTGATCAAATAAGGAAGCTGCGGTCATAAAAACTCCCACCTAAGAGGGACACTATTCAGTGTACTTCTGATGCCTTTTTACTTAGATGTGGACAAATAATTAGCACAAACGGTTACAAGAGACAAAAGCAGCGTAACTTACCCACACCAGGGCATATTTGAACTGGCTCGCTAAGGTTCTGTGGATTCTGTGGCACTGTGGGTTAAAAATAAATACATAAATAAAAAACTGCACACAGTGAATATTGTTTACTTTCAGGTTGTTATGTATCCACAAGTGTTCGACTTGGAAAAGGTCGGGTTGTAAGGAGGAAACAAAAAATAAATAAAAGTGATTCTAAAACTGTACTTTGGAGCCAGTATGCACCAGACCATCAACTTCCATTTCATTTGGTAATATACAGACGTTTCTGCACATTTTATGCCTGCAGCACGTTCAAAATGACATCTGGATAAGTTAAAATAACAACAATAAGGCTACTTTAAACATGTGAGGTGCAACCATGGGCAGCAGATGTGCAGACCATCTCCACTTTATCAACAAATCTGCGAGGAAATGACTGAATTGAGTTACTGAATCCACTTACCACATGCTCTACAGTCGCTCCTCTTCTCATGATGATGGAATCAACAAAGTCTGGACGCTCTAACGTACGAGGACAAAAGTGTTCAAATCTACATGCTACTTTATGAATGAATCAGACTAAACACTGGGGTTTGCATGGATACCTCCTCTTTTCTTGGTGTAAATGCAAATAAGTGCCAGGTATTCCCACAACCTCTCCAGAAGGTAATCCAGGTTCAGCTTCATTCCACAGCTGGAACGTGCACGGAGACGAGAGAAAGAGGTTAAACTCAAACATGCATAGCAGGAGGAAGACAAATGCCTCTGATGGAGGCTCCTGCAGGACATCCGACCTGATGACAACACTGTGAGACCGGCGAGCCAGGCGGTCCACCTCCTCAATCGAGATTTGATCCACCTTATTGTACACCTGAGAACAGACGAAGGGGCGTTTTCAATAAACGTGGACATGGATAAAAACAAAGTTGAGAGATGTGATAAATGAGCAAAGATTTTAAATCAGATTAAGCTGTAACAGAAAAAATAAAATCTGATTCTTCAAGTTAACTAAAAACAAGCTGAGAAGTACAAAACACAGCATCTTATCCCATGTTATTACTCATTTAATATCGTTTTCTCTACGCTGGCATCCGTCTCTCACGTTGTTGCGGAGGAATGTTGGCCCAACGCATCACTTCAACCGGGTTTTCTCATTAAGTTGCAGATCTGTTTACAGTCTTTGCTCATAGTCACCGTCATGCTTGACAGCAGGTTTGAAGTGTCAACATGCTGCATTTGTAGATTAACGCCAAACAACTCCTGTTCTGCTTTGTCAGTCCGAAGGACATCGTTCCACAAGTCTTGTGGGTTTGTTTGTTTTCTCTCAGAAACAACTTTGCCGTTGTAAACTATGCAGATTTGTTCTTTTTCTACCCGTTTTGTTGAGATCCCTCCCCATCTAACAAGGTTTCCTTTTTGTATTTTCTCTAAATCTCTTTAAATTGTTTTTTATAAAGCTGAATGTTTTCCCACTTGTGAAGATCTCTCTCATTACACACTGACAGGACTCTCAATTGCCCTGAAATGTCTTTTAACCCTCTCCAGATGGACGGGCAGCAGTTTGGCTTAGTTTATGTCAAATAAATAACGTGTCATGCTGCTGTTGGGGTTGTATTTATTTTTAAAAGCTGGTGAGAATCAGACAAGTTATTATGTCCTGATATGTAAAACCTTAGCTTTAAAACAAAAGTACACTTTTCTTCTTTTTTACGTACATATAGACAAGGCATGTAAACTCTGTTCCCAACGATGACGTCGATGAACTCGTCTGGCGTGCTGTCCTCCCTGAAGAGGACCTCTGCGTTAAAGATTTCTGAGACGGAAGGTTAAAGAAAGTGAAGTTTCCAGAATTTAAATCCTACGACGTCACCAAAAGAAGTCAGACGTGTATGATGGTGGGATCCACTGAGTCGGTGCACTGGTGTGTTTTTGGTAAAGATACTGTATTCATGAAGAATGAGCTGAACCAGCTTCTCTGAGCAGTGGGTGAGAGGGACTGTGGAGTTGTAGGAGAGGCCGCCACCTTTCTTGGGCTACGGGTAAAGACAAAGAAAAGCACAATTTCACTGCTAATGTTACAATCAAGGTCATATTTTTAGGGGCGTAAAGTTGAATATTTCAGAAAATTTGCAGGAGCGTATTATGCTGACGGTTGCCAAATAAAGCATTAATAATAACCGCATCATCTACTCAGCATCCTTAATGATGTGAACCAGCGTGCCAAACCAACATTTTGTATCTTGGAAACCCACCGATCACCTCGTTACCCTACATGACACAAACAATACAATTAAAACGTACCTTGAAATAAATATTTGGCTTCCTTCTGTTGAGTCTGATGCCCACAGACTCCAACTCTTTTTCTAGAAGCTCTCTAGATGGAAAAGCAACAGTGAAATGTAAAAGCTGTTAAGGACAAAGGACGTGCGCCCCTCGCAGCCCAAAACACTGACGAACCTCTGAACTTCTCCTTTGGTGGCATCCAGCATCATAATGACGACATCTGCAGTCCTGGCAACAGCAATGACTTGTCGACCTCTGCCCTTCCCTGGAAAAAGATGACCTCTGCATGACAGGACAAATTTTTCTATCCAACAACAACTATAATATAATCTAACACACATTTTATTCGTGCAGCCACGTGTTTCAGGCTGCTTGCGTACTCAAATTCACCTCAGAGTAACGTCAGCTCCAGACTTACATCTTTAGAGCCGTTTTATTTTCCATCAATGATCTAAACGACACCTAAATAATCAATTTAGTGTAGCGTGGAGCACCAGGATCTGCTCACTTTAGACTAGAACAACCAAACACATGAAGCTGACCTTGGGCAGCACCCTCAATGATTCCTGGAAGATCTAGTAGCTGGATGTTTGCCCCTTTATACTAAAGAGAAACAAAGAAAAGTAAAAAGTGAACGACATATTATTATGAAGCGTTTGAAATTGAACTATGAAACTTGTTTTGATGCGAGTACATGTACCTCTATGACACCAGGTATGCAGGTGAGGGTGGTGAACTCGTACGATGCAGCTTCACTGGCTGTTGATGTCATCAAGCTGAGAAAGGTGGACTGCAGGACACAACAGAGGATTTAATTATACATTAGACAAACATGGTGCCAGCAGAAACACTAGGTTTTCCACGTTTGTGGCAGGCGTGTAACTGTCATACCCAGTTCAGGACCCTCCACGTGGACTTACCTTACCCACTGAGGGGAAACCAATAAGTGCAACACGAGCATCTCCTGATTTCATGACATCAAAGCCCTCCCCTTTGGCCCCCGCTGACTTCGACGGTTCCAGAAGTTGAGCTCTGTATTTGGCCAACTTCGCCTTCAGCAAACCGAGATGATACTCGGTGGCTGGAAGGATAAAAAAGTCAATTCAAGGTTGTGATTAATGCCCCATCTGCAAAGATTTTAATATGAGGGGTGAAAGTTAAAAAAAAGAAAAAAAACTAGATGGAAATTAAGACTGAACATAACAAAAACATGCAAATAATAGAGAGCTAAATTTTCAGCTGATTTGATGAACTTCACTGATTATCGCTGCTAGTTTTATACAACATTCACCACTCGTTCTAATTAGTAGTTACTAAATTCACTGCTCAGTTGTTTTTATCGTAACATCTAATCTTTATTTCTTCTGCTCAAAGAAACCAAAACAAAAAGCCCCGCCCACTCAGCAAAACCTGGTCAGTGAGTCGCTGGAGTCCATGGTCACAGCGACGGCATCTGCAGCAAACTGTCTGTGCACCTGCTGATGATCAGTTTATCCGGAGCTGAAATTTGTAGCACCCCGCTGCAACTTACCCTCTTAAATCTAAAGGAAGCCGTACGGGGGTTCTTAGTATTGCCCGCAATTTCATTCTTTTGGTTTCATTTTTCTTAAACAAATAACGGTACAGTAAAAAAACGGAATGGATTCTTCATCTGAGGTTGTATTTCCTAAAACGCACTACGATAAGATGATTCTTTTGTTTTTCCATGAAAATGCTGCATTGATACAGAGGTTACTAACCCTCGATACGACTATAATTGATCTGAAACAGACAATTTCTTTAGGGTTTTGTTTATATATATTTTGAAAATGTCACCAAAATACTTGGCAAAAAGTTACAAACACATCATCTTAGCCGGTACGACCTGCCTTTTATTAGGCTGTCTGATTTTTTTGACATCTCAACTGCATTTCTTGGATTAACAAAACCTGGATTTGAGAAGGTTTAGCAGTAATAACATCACACCCAACAGGGTGCAATTTGTGTTAATCTTTTCAACAGAGACCTCAATACAATTTAGAGACTGTGTTTAACCGTTTCTCCTCTCAGTAGGTTTGGGTGTCGTTGACGTGTAAATGAATCCCAACAGCTGTCACACAGCTGTCTGTCCATCTCTGTGGGGGCTGTGGACCCGCAGATCTTAGGTTTACGCACCTGTAGTCTCCAAGAAATGCCTGTGAGCCGCTGAAATCACCCGTTTTATGGTGTGACTCCACTTGTTCGGCAGTTTTCCGTTTTTGTATCCCGACACAAATATGCAACTGGGTCTGATTTCGACCATTATGGCGCAAACGTCCGTTACCTTTGTTTTTCTGTGTCCGAGAAATTTCTTTCTCTATTTCCGCGATCTTCTCCAGAATGCCCATGGTGCTGGTTCAGGTGGGTCGCAGCTATTCTGGCAGGGAGGAAAGAAAAAGAGAAAAAAAAAGGAGAGACAAGAGAAACGTGTCACTTTTAGTAGTTAGCCTCGTTAGCCGCCCGGGTAACGCTCAAACTAGTCAACAGTCAGCCAATTATTTCGAAAGCTAAATACGACAAATCACGACTGCAAACAAGCATCCAAATGCATTAGATAACATGTCAATAATGTAACGCGTTGAAGAATCTGATAAGTTTATATGAAGAGGACACGGACTGAGCGGCATGCACCTACATTTTGCCAACCGGAACGTGGTCCGCTCTGCTGAAAAGTCCGACGGAAACAAGGACAGTCACGCTTACGAAACATCGACCCCCGCGTACTGACGGACGGACATTCGCGGGTGAGTATGCTTCCCGACTATGGCGCAGACTGCACGACGGGGTAATATAGAGAGAAATAACGTGTGGTTTCTACAAGGACATCCCTGTTATGTGTAAACACCGCAGCGGTTAACTAATAATACACGGCGCAAACAAGCATGGCAGCGCCCCCAGGACCCGGAGGACCGCCGGTCTCCAAACTGCCTGGATTTGAAGGTTTTCCTTTCCCGGCGGCCGGCAGACCACCGGAGGGCAGCTCCGGGAAAGAGCAGGCGGTTGGTGCGACACAGAAGCCGTGTAGAGCGTGTACGGACTTTAAATCGTGGATGAAGGTACAGCGACGGCAGGCGGCTACACAGGTGAGGCTTCACAGGTGAGGTCAGGGCAGACCTGGGGGAGTTTCAGGGAGATCCGCCATAATCTCACACCTCCCTCCCTGGAGTTTTCCTGCCTGACTAGACTAAGTGTCTGCTTGTATCCTACAGGACACCAGTGCGCCTGAAACCGAGCGACAGGACCCACAGTGTCCGCTGGACAGGGAAGAACTGGGGAGAAACTCCTGGTCCGTCCTGCACACCATGGCAGCTTACTACCCCGACCAGCCCTCCTCCACCCAGCAGCACGAGATGGGACAGTTTATTAACCTTTTCTCCAAGTTCTTCCCCTGTGAGGAATGTGCAGAAGATCTCAGGACCAGGTCTGAACACAGCACTTGTAGATTTTATGCTCAAGCTGATGGTTGCATGTCAGGTCTTGTAGCAGCTTTGTGTTTAAAAGTTCCCGTACAAAGATTATTGATAATGATTTTGTCTGTTATACTTTTCTGAAACGACCTGTTGGTAAAACCAGCCAAATTAACAGCCAGAAAATCATCAGACTTAAGTGACGTAAATGAATTTAACCTTCACCTGCTGTGCATGAGCAGAATTATCCTGGATGTTGTCATTTGTGGTTGAGACGACGGTAAGATGATGTTTTTTAAGGGAGAGGGCGGCTCCTACCTAGGTCAGTTGCAAGCCTAAATTAGTAATACCTTACTTTAGGTTTTTACGTGAGTCTAATGTTTAGCCACAGTTACTCTTTTGCTGAATCATTAGCATAATACAAGTTAGGAAATGAAGGTTTAAAAAAATAATACAAAAAAAAAAAAAACCAACAACAACTTTCTTTCCACAGATTGAAAACCAATCAGCCGGACACCAGCAGCCGCCACTCTCTTTCTCAGTGGCTCTGTGGGCTTCATAATGATGTTAACGTCCGACTGGGGAAGCCAGCGTTTGACTGCTCACGTGTGGATGAGAGGTGGAAAGATGGATGGAGAGATGGCTCTTGTGACTGAATGAGCTGAACGATGAAGGGATGAGGCTGGAGCCTCAAAAATCCTTCCTTCAGTGCAAAGCAAAACTGTGCTCACTCAGCTGTCTTTGTAAAAAAAACTGTGAAGAAAGATGAATGATACACCTGAAGTGTTTGTTCCTGTTTGTGGAAAGATGACGTCACTAATGTGATGAATTAAAGTATAAGAAAAAACAAAAAGTGTGCCTCTTTTTTTATGTTAAGACTCAGAAAACTGATGTTAATGAGTGAGAGAGAGCAGTACACCAGCTAGATACTAGAGTAGTATCGGCAAAAGACATCCAAAATATCTGCAGTGGAGCAGAAACGCCAGGGAAGTGTCACAGTAAAAACTACAACTAGTTGTGAATATTGGCTGCTGGACGCTCCTGTATGAGTCATCACTTAAAGCCCGCCCCGATCCTGCTGCAGTTGGTTTGGTACGTTCTGTATCGGAGGAAATCTTGAATGAGGGGTACCAGACCCATTTTAAAAAAAAGCCTTTTCAAAAATCGAGTTGGACTAACCAGGCTAAACTTTGTCTCTTAAAGCAGTTGTGAATTAATTTTACCAATAAGATATTATTTCTGACCTCTGTAACGTGTTTTATTGTCATGTGTAAACCAGAGGTTATTACACTAAACAGTAAACTAGAGCACAGACTACCAGACAGTTGGTGCTATAAATTATAGAATAAAAGACTGTTATGCCTCAGAAACATCTACTTATATAGCACTTAAAGGCATTTTTTAATACTACCTTGTTCTGTGAGCTGCGGATAAGATTTTAATTTCTCTGCGTACTTCACTGATGAGTAGCAATTGTGTAATTTATTAGAACAAATAAATTATTGAATTAAAGGAGATACAGATCATTTCTTGTAGTAGTTCATCTCTATTATCTCCGCAGTCACAGGTTCGTTCATTGAGGAAACTTCCGATCTCTATCTCCAGGTTATTGTCGGCCGGGTTGAAGGAGATGTTCTGTAGCTTCTTTGAAGACAAGTTTATTTGTAGAGCAAAGTTCAACAACAAAGTGATTCAAAGTGCTTTACAGAGACATTAACACATCACATAACTATCACACGATTTAGTAAACAAAAGAATGAATGAAAAAAAGAACAATAGATAAAAACAGTAGTTAAAATGTTAAAAAGATTTAAAACCTCTGCTTAAACGTAAAACAGAAGTTTAGAAGTTTATTTTGTTGTTCGATATGGATCTGTGCCAATGGGAACATGTAGATGTTAAACAGAAGAGGTTCCAGGATGTAACTTGGGGAACTCCACATGTGATTCAGATGTAAAGTTACCTATTGACACAAAGTATTTCCTGTTCTCTAAGTATGTTTTGAACCAGTTTAGTTCAGTTCCGGAAAGACCCGCCCATTTCTCCAGTCATTTCAGTCATATATTGTGGTCAACCGTATCAAATGCAGCACTGAGATCCAGCAAAAGTAAGACTGATGTTTTTCCACTGTCTGTATTCAGACATACGTCATTAAACACTTTGGTCAGAGCCGTCTCGGTGCTGTGGTGCTGTCTAAAACCTGACTGGAAGACATCGTAGCAGTTATTTTTGTTAAAAAGTAGTTGTGCTGTTAAAAAATGGTTTTTCAGCTATCTTATCTTAAAAATGGGATATTTGAGATTGGTCTGTAGTTGTTTATTTGTGTCATGTCTAAATTGTCCTTTTTCAGCAGAGGTTTTTAGTGGTTCTGGAAACACACCTGACATTACAGACAAGTTCACAATCTGTAACAGGTCTGACTCCAAAATCTTTGAGATCTTTTTGAAAAAACGTCTTGGCAGGACGTCTAAACAGCGAGAGGAGGAGTTCAGTTGACGTAAGATGTCCTTCAGGTCTTTGCTGTTAATGGGATGAAACTGTGTCCTGTGTCCTGGTGTTTAAACCGGTTTTCGGTGGACCCAGTACATATCCTGAACCTGCTGTTGACGTGCCAGCTACTTGTCTATTATTTTAGATTCTGTCTGTGAAGAATTTGGGAAAGTCGTTGGCCATGGTGGAATGAAGTTAAGTTGCTACTGACACAGGAGGGTTTGTTAACCTGCCAACTGTGGCAAATGAGTAACGTGATTCATATAAAAATTTTAGGATGTTTAAATGTTTTGCAGTTTGTAAAGACATAATAAAAAGTGATGCTTATTCCGGCCAAGTGACGTTTTTAGTATGTTAGAAAAAAAAATACAAAATGTCATCTCCAAAACCCGTCAGTGCATGAGAACTAAGACAGCAGACGGTATTAGTCTGTACAAATGGGCCTAATCTGGGCTCCTTTTGGCAGTTATAGCAGTTATACACTGTTTTACAGGCCAAATGTGGCCCAGAGTTAATGAGATGGACCTGACTTGGGAGTTATGGCATCCAGTGTGCGGTGAAGACAGGATGTAGTCCAAAGCCCCAAAGTAAATGCAGATTTGGACTATGTCTGCTAAAATATGGTTTAGACAGAGTTAACCCTGTCAGTAGAGGTCAAATCAGGGCTAAAGAACAGTGGGCCATGTTTTGGGACAAATATTCTTTGCAATGTGAGAAGAGTTATGTCAAGATGAAATTAGAGGAACCTGTGAGAGAACGTGAAATTACAGTTGTTACAGAAAATTATGATATTAAATCAGTATTTTAGTTAGACGCAGGATAACGCCATTGTCAGTTTCTTGCTGCCGTTTTCTTTCTTTGTCAAGAAACGTGATTAAATAACTTGTTTTATAAAGAAAACACATAAAACTCTTGTTTCATATCATATCCTGTTTTTACATGAATCCAGCAGGATTCATTTCAGAAGCAAGTCGGTTGAGGAGCCGACCTCACACAACAACAGTCGTTGACCAACACAACTGAATAAAGTCAGTTTTGCATTACCAAGAGCATGAAATTGCATACAAGTAGTTTTATGAGGTGGATTTAACAGAAAAAAAAACCTACAGCAACCTGCACAAACACAATGGCATGTTAATGAGGTTAATTTTATGCAGACAACCCTTTATATAGGTTGTTTAGGTCACAATAACTATCCCATTATCATAAGATTATCATCTGTTTGTGTCTTCTTTGACCTCAAAAAGCTTTGACACAGTCACATGATAGTTCAGAGCGTTCAGGAGAACTCTTCAGAAAATGTTCCCCTCGTGGTTGTAAGGAGGACGTTTCTTTTTGTTTTTTTCCACATCTATGGACTTGATATGTCAGGGTGTTTTCTTTTTATGCTGTTTCATTTCTATCTTATGACTCGGTACAAGACCGGAGTAAAAGTTTCACAGTGAGGGAAGGCTTTTTTACGTTTTTCTGTTCATGTTGGAGTCCATGAGGTCTCAGTTATACTTAATCCCTGTCGTGTTTCTAGATCTTTAGATGATCTTGTGAGTTTGATGTGTCAGAATGTCCGATTTATTTTAACTGCACATTTGCAAGCTGACATAAAGCCTGAATGTCTAAGTTTTCTTCTTCAGATTTGCAAGTTTTTAAAGTTAGCAATTCTGAGTTTCTTCTTTTAATTTAGTGAGTTTATCCAGTCAGGATTTCTTTGCACAGCTTATTTTTAAATTTAAATCATTTTTCTTGGAATTGTACCTTCCCCCAGCTGTATTTTGTTTTCCTCAAATGGCCCCGATGCACCATTGTGCAAGCTTGTT
Organism: Xenentodon cancila; assembly: GCA_014839995.1. NCBI lineage: Eukaryota > Metazoa > Chordata > Actinopteri > Beloniformes > Belonidae > Xenentodon > Xenentodon cancila. The sequence continues at coordinate 19,961,117 of CM026214.1, read as the reverse complement.
TAGGCTCATTCGTCTTAACTGGAAATTTAATTTTACATTCACAAATGTAGACTCTTCTCTTTATGAAGTGCAACAGATTCATGGATCTCCGTGGATCATCTTAAAGGGTTTGAATTTCCCCATTTTACAACACAGAAACTGTCGAAACAGAACTTGCATCGGGACCCCAGAAAACTAGTTAAAACCTTGGTAGCCTGTTAATCCCCACTAGAATCACTTACTTAACATAATACATCCATAATACAATTACTGCTCAGATGTGTAGAGAATTTAGAAAACATGTAAAAACGGCTCTGGTGAATCTAATTAGGACTTATTAGTGTCCTTTTTTTATAAGAGGTGAAGGTAATGACTTTAATCTGAAAGAAACATTTCCCAAAGAGCATTATTATGTAGCCTCAACCTGTGACTAAACTAGATATCCTGACCCAGTTTCAACAATTTATGTCATTCATTTGTTGAAACTTTTCCACGTTATCTGATGTTTTGTATGGACTATGCATCTTTAAAACAGTGTAAGGGGACCTTTTGCCCACATGTGTGAAGCAGGTAAGCTGCTTTTATGATGCTGTCTAATAGGTGATTTATGCCTCAATGTCAACCTGGGAATATATATCCTACATTTACATAAGCGCCAACAAAAGTTAGAGCCTGTTTCCAATGGATGAGACTAGAGCACACAGAAGCTACCATCTCACTGGGGAGAACCCACACTACCTCCTGGCCCTCGTGGCCCTCGTGGCCTTCGTGGCCCTGGGCCCCTTGGCTGAGGGTTCCCATCAAGTCTGACTGAATTACTCCTAGGTCGTTATGTTCCCTATAGGACCAGTTTCCCTTGTGAAACCGCGAAACCGTACCAGCCGCATTTGCTCCTGACAACATAGTTTCTGGGATAATTGGAGCAGACAAACCCAAAGGTGGCTTTAAAGTATGAGGTCTACTGGAGCTCTGTGAGGTGACTGCATCATATTTATGTATTGCATAGAGCCATAAATTGATAAGCAGCTGTCAGAAAAGAAAATCCGAATTGGAATCCAAAGTTACCGCAAAAAAGCAAATATTCTTTCAAAAGGACTCGAAAGTAATATTTTAAACTGAAAAAAAAAAAAACAAAAACGAATTTGTGACGCTTTGATGGCTCAGGCCACCAGTCAGTCTGTAGGTCCTGCACGTCCTGTCGTGAACGCGGTGCGGCTGCGCGCATCCGGAACGCGCAGGACCCGTCCCTTCAGCAGCAACAGCAGCGGCAGAGGCAGCAGCAGCGGCAGCAGCAGCAGCAGCAGCGCATCCCTCCTGTGGTGGAGCCGGGATCGTGGATCCGCGAGGAGCGCACAGCGAAGATGGACGGAGTGGGATCGTTCGGAGCGGGCCGGAGCGGGTCCACTATCGACCCGATTTCATTCGTTAAACAGCCGCAGACCATCCTGAGAGCACTGTCGTGGGTGAGAAACGTTTTACCGTGTGTGTGTGTGTGTGTGTGTGTGTGTGTGTGTGTGTGTGTGTGTGTGTGTGTGTGTGTGTGTGTGTGTGTGTGTGTGTGTGTGTGTGTGTGTGTGTGTGTGTGTGTGTGTGTGTGTGGTGTCCTCTGTTGTTGCCGTGCGAAAATCCCGTGACGTGATCCCGCAGCAAACACAGACTGTAGAAATCTGAAGAGTAGGGTGTGTAAATCTGGCAATGAATTTAGATTTTTTTTTTATGCGCGTTTTTTCACACGGGGTGTTACCAAGGCCTGCTGGTAATCCAACACCACAATCACCACTTTTCCGGAGCAAAATAGACCCATTGTCACTCGTTGGCATTATTTACTGGCAGTGATTAAAACACAGCATAAGATGGGCAGCGGAGCTGTTTGTGTTGAGAATGACAAGCACAGATCTGCAGGCGAATCATTCAGCGGTGTCGTCGCTGCTTCCTGCAGATAATATCATCTCCATGCATTGCGACTAATGCTATCTTTTGCCCATTCCGTCCTTGTGTATATTCCCATTCCCTTTCCCCTTCAGTTGATGATTTAACTGATTTACCCTACACGGTTGTCGTTCGTCATCCCACCTGTGATTGGTCCGTCACCGTCATTACGCACGCAGGGGCTCGGAGATGCGTCGTTTCCTGACGTCTGATGTGAGGCATCACCTTTGGCACAGGGAAGCTCTTCTACAGCACTGCACTCGTTCCTATACAAATCTGAAAGAGCACGCAAAGTGATTTCACCTCCTCCCAGTTTGATTGACATGTTTTAAGTATCACTGTTATTTTGAGGTGTAGTTTTCTGTTTCCACTTTGCTGCCTAATTGATCTTACAGGCTAGAGTCACTCATACGTTTAAGATCTTGTTTGAAGCCCTGCCATGGACTGGTGACCTGTCCATCCTGTTCTGCCTTCTGGGCAAAGAGAGCTGGGATAGACTCCCGCAGATCCTAATGAACATGCATAGGATAAAAGCACATATGGATGGATGGCTACATAGTTAAAGGATCACAATATTTGTATAATTTCCATGAAACTAAAGCAGCCCTCATGCCCTTTCCATTGGCCTTCCATCAAGCTGTATGAAATATGTGTAGTGCTCGCTGGCAAATCCGAACTCAATGTCATTGGGGAAAAACGTAGTCACCAATTTCTAACAAACAGTGTACACTTGTAGCCTGTCCAACGTCACCACACCGTCAAACTGCTGAAAGATATTTGTCATTTATGTTGTGCCAGCCAGTACTGAATGCTGTCACGTGTACGCCTGTATTCTTTACGAAATTCACTCCACAAGTCGAAATATTTCAGTGCATAGAAGACAAATCCCATCCCAAAACACTTGGAAGAGGAGTTTGAAACGATGTCTCAGATAACGTAGGTTTCCATGGGAATTAGTGGACTAATGGACGTCTCACATGGCTGCACAGAAGTAACTGAAAATGAGCTGTAAAAGGGGTCATAATATAAAACTTGAGATTGTATATTTGGGTTCAAAACGTCTGACATAACACAACCCTGTCACTTTGTTTGGAGCTGTCAGAATCTGTAAATACATCAGTTAATGAGCCGTCCAAATTCGACACCACAGACCCAGATCAGGGTACAGCTGCCCAGCTCTCTCATATGCAGCTCCACACTCCTTTATATTGTGCAACTGCTGTACCTTGGAACTGGGTATCATAAACATGTGATACATGGAATTCCAAAGAGGGAGGGGCACTCTGGAAATTGGGGGCGGGGTTTAGTAGATTGCACCACCCCCAAGAAGCTTGCTACTGAGAACAGAGCTGTAAATACATGGTTGAAAAGGGCGTCTTTATGTTGTACCTCTGTGGTATGTTGACTAAAGCATGTTTCTGATGTTTTAATAATACCTCAGAAATTTGTGGCAGCTTTTGTATAAAGGGCATTGTATATCTCCTATAAACAGTTTTGTCAATATTTTATTAAAGTTATAGCCTACAAATGCTAGATTAGTCTCATGGCGTCTTTTGCAAGAATTTAGAAATGCTCAAGTGAAATAAGTTCTGTGGTGTAAACGTGTTGTTTTTCCCCCCCCCACCACTGCTAATGATTTGTAGTGAAACAACAGAAACCACCACCGTTAAGTGAGTATCACTGATCATCATGTTACAACAACCGTCTTTGCTTTTGAATAAATAAATCCAGCTGCAAATTTCCAACTTCAGGAACATAAAATCACGACAGATATGCAGGTAGACCATAGGTTAACTCTGAAAAAGCTTAAATTATGCCAAAAAAAAAAAGAAAGAAGAAAAAACAAAATTCCTATTTTTTTATGTGGTGATAAGTTACTTTATCATACTACTTCACTGAAAGCACTCACGGGTGTATCTGCTCAGATTACATCCACTCATGTGATAGTTTAAAAGCTGGAGTTCACATCATCCTATTGTGTGTCTCTCCGTGATCATATGACCCAGACCCCCAAGTACGAATGCATTTCAGTGTGTTTACATGTCACATGGCCTGATTCTGCCATATAGTGTTAGTCAGCTGATCTGTGTCAGTGTGGGAGTTCAGAGCCGAGGAAAGAGGAAAAAAAATCAACATTTTAAAGAGGGATTACACCTAAAGATGTAAAATGAGCACATAAGTTAAACTGACGGAAAACTTTGTGGCTTTACTCAATCAGTGGCTACCACACACTCCTTCTTCTATATACACGCACACATGTTGCCTGAGGACAGTGGGATTCTGGAGGGGAATGGAGGCATCCACCTCTTCAGTCAGTCAGTGGGAAAGAATGGAAATTAGGTTAATGGCTTTGGTCTGAGCAGGCTCTTGAGTAGTGCTGCAACAATGCTTCTGTTGGTTAAAGCAAGAAGAGAATATCAACCCTATAACGAGTCTATAAATATGGATTTACATGGCAATGTGTTTATTCATTATTAATCTCCAGCTTTCTGTTTCTCCCTTTCTTCATCCCAATCTACCTTTTGTCCTCCCCCCATCCACAGATATTTTCCCTGGTGGTCTTTGCCTGCATCATAAACGAGGGCTATGTTAACATGGGCAGTGAGCGCCTCTACTGTGTGTTCAACAAAAATGCAGATGCGTGTAACTACGGCGTGTGCGTGGGTCTGGTGGGTCTGCTGGGGTGTTCCTTCTTCTTCTTGCTCGACTACAAATTCTCCTCCATCAGCTCCGTTAAAGACAGGAAGAAAGCTGTGATGTTTGAGATTGGCTTCTCAGGTGAGGATTCTAATTACTGGTACCTATTGAAGCAAATAGCAAAGACACTCAGTGAAAGAGATCTGTGAAGGGTGGGGGATAGGACATGGACAACGAGTCAAACACTTAAACTGGGGTGGGGGGGCTTAAAAAATAAAGTTTAAGATCGCAAATGTTTTAAGTTTGTGACAGATCTGGACTGCAAAGAGGCAACTTCAGCACCCAGACTCTTCTACTGCAAAACCATGCTTTTATATATAATATAATAGATATAGTGTGTAATATTTCTTAAAAATGAAAGGCCTTCATTAAAAAACATATTGTCTGGATAGGAGAATTTGTTTCTCTGAAACCTGTATATACCATGCTGCATCATCGCTACAGTTTTTACCCCGATTTAACACCGACTTTGCTAGTGGGTTGGAGGAAAATCAGAGAGCATTCAGCTGTTTACCACTGATACTCACGTTTTATATGTGAATAACTCCAAGACGCCTCAAAGATAATCAGTGATGCATCACTGAGTCATAGAGATTTCCAACATGTTAATTTTCAGGAGCCATGTGGCAACTCCTCATTTGTGCTACAGCCAATGAGAGATCAAGATGTGGGGTGATCCTGCCTTGGTGCAGGGGAACAAGGTTGAAAACAATGCAAACATTCAGCGACACACCCACCACACCCACACCCACCACCACACCACACCCACCACCACACCCACCACACCACACCCACCACAGCAGACCCACCACCACACCACACCCACCACACACCACACCACACCAACACCACCACCACACCACACCACACCCACCACATCATACCCACCACCACACCACACCCACCACCAAACCACACCCACCACATCATACCCACCACCACACACACACGCCCACCACACCACACCCACCACCACACACACTACCACACCCACCACCACACACACGACCACACCCACCACCACACCACTCCACACCCACCACACACACACACCACACCCACCACACCCACCACACCACACCCACCACCACACCACACCACACCACACCCACCACCACACACACACCACCACCACACACCCCCGACACACCCACCACAGAAGGCCCACCACCACACCACACCCACCACACACCACACCACACCCACCACCACACCACACCCACCACACCCACCACACCACACCCACCACCACACCAGACCACACCCACCACATCAGACCCACCACCACACCACTCCCACCACACCACACCCACCACCACACACACTACCACACCCACCACCACACCACTCCCACCACACCACACCCACCACCACACCACACCCACCAACACACCCACCACCACACCACACCCACCACACCACACCCACCACCACACCACTCCCACCACACCACACCCACCACCACACCACTCCCACCACACCACACCCACCACCACACCACACCACTCCCACCACACCACACCCCCCCCACCACACCCACCACCACATCACTCCCATCACACCACAACAAGCAGGCAGACACTTTCTCATAACTTTTTGTTTTTTTAAACCTAACTCAGACTTTTTTAAAATACTGAACTCCTATTTTAAACATAGTTACATCTTATTTCCCACATGTATTTTGGACAACTTATGGTCTGGAGGCCTTCTAGGTGGCATTATCAGATTGTATAGTTGTGAGACCCCCTGTTGCTCATAAGTCGTGAGGTGTGAACACCACAAGGACTGATTAAAAGACGGTGAGTAATATAGTGTAAACATCCTAAGATGCTCTTTTTTGACCCAATCGTGTCACTCACCTTTTGACAATTAACCTAATTAGTTGTAACTTTTTCCTTCAGGTTTTTTTTTTTTTTTTTAGTGCATTCACTTCCGCTAGTGGACCGTGTCCCGAGACATGTTCTATTGTAAATAAAACATGGTTTATGAGAATTGCCGATCATTATATTATTCTCTTATTATTTAGATCTGGGGTTGTAAAAAAACTAAAAATCCTTTTATTGTGTAAATGTGAACTTTTAACAATACACAAAACCTCAGTGGAGCTCAGAGGAAGCAGGCAAAAGTCAACGGTTCCCAGACACGAGAAGGTGAACGCTAGTTTGTCTCGTATCCTTTTTGCAGATTACATTTTTTCTTGGTCCACGACACAATGGGAGAAATGAAACCAAAGGTTAGCATTAAGAATGAGACATTCAGACTTGAAGAAAGAAGATCTGAAAAATCCACTCCCACAGGCCTTTGTGTTTTCTGCTTCTTATGTGTTGATGTTCTGTTTTGCTGGTTTCTGGCAGGTATCTGGGCCTTTCTGTACTTTGTAAGTTTCTGCTTCCTGGCCAATCAGTGGTCTCGGACCACAGCTGATGAAGTGCCACTCAACCAAGGAGCCGATGCAGCTCGAGCAGCAATTGCCTTCTCTTTCTTCTCCATAATCACCTGGGTAAGAAGGTGAAATGACATGAACAGGCCCAAATAAAACACAGTAGTAACAGCAGCATACATGTTTATGTTTAAAAAGAAGGTCAACTCTTAAGTCTGACATTAATACATTCATTCCGATGGATTTAGCTTCCAAAAGCAAGGTTTAATCTCATGAGAAAATGATAATATGTAAATAAAAAACAAACTCTAAAACAAGAAAGAGATGCATGATCCTCAATCCCCACCAAAGGTGCATTTCCACTGAGAGATGCAGATGAAAAAGGCTCAGGGATTTTCTTCAGGGATCTAATCATTTTATAATCTGATTGAAGAGGGCATGAACGCGTGAGTCTGAAGGGTGCGTTTGCAAACACTTGCAGCTATTCCAGTGGTGAAACTGACAGTTAACAGATTTCAAAAGGTACTGTGGATATTAAACATGAGATGACTGAGACCGGAAAATGCTAATAAAACACTGGGACTGAAGAAAGGACGATGGCACCACGCTACAAATCTGCCTGGTGGTGTACTGATAGAGGAAATAACCCAAGGTTGCATGACTACACGTGAGTGGCAAAATGTAATCTATTTTTACAGAATCTGCCTGATTTCAAAGTGCAACAGATTTTAAAGTGATTTACAAACAGTTATTTCAGCTAATCCAGCCTGACGAGGAGCAACAACTTTATTCTGAGATCCTCGAAAACCTTCCATGTTTCTTCGATGGTAACTTCAATTGTACAATGCATGAAAAACTGCAAATAATTGCAAAACTTGGACTTTGATAGGTCTCTCTTCTTTAAGTAAAAGACAGCATCCTTACACACATGGTTGCTCTCTTCTTGAAGTCCAATTTTACAACATAACTGTTAAGTTAGTTTTAACTGTAAAGATGAATCATTTGTCCCATTAGCAGCTGTTTATTGCCACCTTATCAATCAGCTTCTCCATATCTCATTTTATGGGGTTTCTGGCCCTCTGTGAATTGCTTGTGAGGGTTATGCTCAGGGTGATCAGTGGGCCTAGGCCCAAAATGAGCCAACCAGATAAACAAACCCAGGTGGGAAATTCACACAGGACCAAAAAGGAATCAGTGGACAGCTCCACATGGAGCAACATTTATGTCTCTCAGTAGGAGCCGCATGGAAATCTTGACAAAACAGAATTCAAAACGAGTGCTGCTGGAGCTGAAAGGAGGACTAGCAGAGCTCTGCTGGGACCACCCATCGTTTGGCCTGCTGTTCGTGGGGTTAACCGGTCACAGTCTGGAAAACCTCCCGGGATCAGGCTGGCTGACTGCAGGACTCACCAGATTTTAACTTGGAAAGGGAAGGAAATGAGTGGGAGCCAGACCATAGTGGTCAGTAAAGGAACTGCAACTTTTCTTACTTCTTCAACAGATTCACCCCAGAAGTTGGGATGTTGGAGTTGAGATTAAATGTCAGACAGTGTTATAAAAACCACTTAACCTCCATGCCTATCGGGGGGACCCATTGAGCCACAAATGGCAAAAGAACCTTAGTGGAAGTGGTTGTAATAGAAATGTATTATTTCAATTTCTTTACTCTGTTATTCTTTGCCTTTATGAGTTCCTTTAAGTTCCTGTTACCAGACGAGTGTGTCTGAGCTTGTTTTGGTTCAGTTGTCCTATGCAGCCGCAAGGATTTCTTATGAAAACTACCATTTTATTTAGTCTAAAAGCACCTCGCTTTGTCCTGGTCAAACCGATGCACAATCGATTCTTGTGGTCGCTCCTTCATCAACCTCCAGAGACCCTTTGCATACAAAGTCTTTATTCTTGAGAGTTATATTATTTCAGTCATATTCAGATAATAAAGTCACCTAGTTGTTGTGAAGTTGTGAAACTTGATTTCTTGCTTAAGTCAAGCTCTCTTTAACTAGAACCAATTATTTGTGTGGAGGTACCCTAATTTTGACTCCTCTGTCCCCTCTGCTGTCCGTTTAGGCTGGCTTAACAGTGCGTGCGGTCCAGAAGTACCTGCTCGGTACAGATATGTCCCTGTTCACCACTGAGCACATGGATGGCGGCGCACCCACCCAGCCGTACCCCTCCAATTCACCAGGAGACGGCACCACCGAGACCACAGAAACCTACCAGAGCCCACCATTCACTGAGAACAACGCAGCTCCCACGTACCAGGTTCCCATTTACTAGGAAAGATAGACCTGACGACAGGGGGAGAGATGTACATGAGAGGAAATTGCTTTCCGTGATTTCTGTTACAAGTGCTTTTGTTTATGAGTTGATTTGAGCTGTGTTTTCAGTAACTGTTGAAAAGAAAAAAGGCGGCCTCTGCTTCTTTTTTCTCCTCTCGTTCACTGTCCTTCTTGAACATTCCAGCTTTATCTGCACTTCTCTTAGAAAATCTGTGGTTCTCGCATCAGAGCAGGTAAAACAAAAGAAAAGCTAGAGGAGAAAGAAGAAAAGGAGGCCACTTTAAATTATTTAGACAAATTTAGTAAAAAAAAAAAAAAAGAAAGAAAGAAAGACAGAGATAAAGAAATCAACAAGTGATTCCACAACAACAAAGCTGTATTGATGTGCTGACAGTAGAGCAGGGTGCACTCATACACAGCATCCTCCTCTTTTTCTTGATTTTATTTTCATTTATGTGTCAAAACCTTACTTTTCATGCCAAATACTTCAGGGAATTTACTTTTCTTTCTTTTTTTCTTTTATTTTTAGCTACTATAGCAGTTCTCCTAAAGTTCCCTGCTGTGATTACAGGTGATCATCTGCATTGAATTTGCATGTTTCCAAACATATAGATCAACTAAGTGCCATACTGTACTGCGTGTTTCAGACAGTGATTAAATTTAGTAGATTTTCACATGCTGTAAGAACCACAACAATGTTTTGCGACCTAGTGCAATATCGCTCATTCCTGTGTAAGTATATATAGACATATGCCGTACTGTGTGTAAGGCAAGTTGGCGCATGGTTAGGTGACGTTTAGGCACTGTCTCAAAATACATATTAGTCTTTGAATTGTGTTAACAAATCTCAGGCAAATTTCCAAACAAAAACAGCCGATTTCTCTCCGGTAAAGTTTGCAAGACATTTTAGTCGTACCATATGAGATGATCAAATGATGTGATTTTTTTTTTTTTTTTTTGCATTCATGTTGACGCATCACTTAGATCAAAATTGTGATTAATTTTGGAAATGTTAATCCACACTGAGTCACTGTGCAGTCTGTTGCATTTCTGTGCCAGGCGTGAATGGAATAATAACTGGGACTGATGGGTTCGTGTGTTGGACGTGATTGCTAAAATCTCATGTTGGAAAGTCAAAAAGATACACAATGACAACAGATACCATCTGGTCATAATTTGTAGTCTGGTTGTCTTACACCTATTGTGGAGGGGTTGAGGAGCATTTTACCGTCTGTTCACATGGGTCTATTGTGTCATGGTCCATACACAGTGCAAGAGAATGTATAAATGGTGTGTTATTTGAGACAGAATCCTATTCTGAGGGTTGTGTGTATAGAATATAATGAGGTGGGTGAGGATATTTTGGATAAATTAGGTCCATTTTTGTTTAAGTCTTAAAAAGCTGCCAAACTGCCCTGCGTTCTTTTTTGCCGTCTTCTTCCTACCACTATGTTGGTAATGTCAACAGGTTCTTCAGGGGAAAGAACAGATGAGCTTTTATCAAGGTCGGGTTGCTGTAAGATTCAGTTAAGTCTCAGGCAAAAGAAAAAAAACAACAACCTAACACTGAGGATCACTGGCTGGCTAATTCATCGATCCTGCAGTCCTGCCTTTAGATCTGGGTAGGGTTAGTTGCCAATCTGACAGGGACTAGGGTTGGGTGAACGTGGGTCACCAGTGACCCTAATGTAGATAGTAACAATGCCAACCATGTCAATGTATTGCAGTATCTCTGTGTTGTGGTTCACATACACTCATCATCGGTGGATTTGTTGTTTTGGTGTGTGTGATTGTATGAGTGAAATTGTGTGCAACAAGTGTGCTCATGCACATGGATTAGCAGGCATGAGGGGCGTATAGGTGTGCACACGTGTGTGCAAAGGTGTGGCTGTGTTAAATTAACTGACTTTTGTGCTGCATAAAACCTTTTGTAATGTTTTTTTCAACATGCATGTGTTGCAGAGGAGAGGACTGGATTCTGTTTAGCATTTCCCAAAAATAATTATAATTAAAAAAATATGTCTTTTAGCTACACATATTATCAGAATCCCTGTAAAACATCTGAAATACAAATTAGGAAGCTTATAATTTGGTTTGCTTTTGGTAAGGAGAGCCAAATCTACAGTAAAGGTTTATGTAAACGTAATACAATTGACCAATAGACCTATAGTAGGACTCGCCTGCTTTCCCAATGGATCTAGAATAAATAGTGACATCTGCAGACAAGAGGCGGTACTGCAGCAGCGGGACAGCTGGCGCTCTTAGAGCTTTAGGAATAATCATGATAATAATGCATGATCATTATGTATAGAATTTGCTATAAATTCAATACTCTGTAATTTTTTAAGTTGACTCCAACTGGTTTTGCAAAGGTTTGCAAGCAGTCAGGTCAGCTAGTAATAGTTTGTCAGAAATGTACCCGAACAACCCTCAGTTTTCCCAGCCTTGTGATCCAGATGATCACTATATTATTTATTTATTTTATTTTATTTTTTTAAAGGCCAATTGAACTTTGATCAGTTATAAAAAAAAAAAAAAATTTAAAAAAAGTGCATGTACAAGACCTGTGGCCAGAGCTACAAGATGCTAATAGGCAGAAAATAGTGTACAGGTTCTGTCTGTGTTGTAGTCGTGAAGAAAAAAATAATAATCATAAAAAAGTGTAATGAAGCAAGGATATATATATATATATATATATATATATATATATATATATATATATATATATATATAAATTAGAGGAATATAGTCATAAAAAAACTCTCATTCTGCCATTTATGGTGAACTGAAGCCCTTCACAGTTTTATTTTTGAAATGATTTGAGTGATTTCAAAGCTGTCTTGTAAAAGTTAACCAAGATTGCTTGTTTTTTTTTAACATCCTATTCTCCAGGCTGTTGGTCAGCTGTTGTTAGTTTGAAACGTAAAGATCATCCGCTTGCACGATTTTGTTTCGTGAGAGAGAGTAACCCTGGATTCTTGGAGCTGGGCAGATGTTTGGAGGTATGGTGTGAGAGGCAGTATTACGTCCATTTGTTGGAGTTAAAGATCCACTCAAACACGTGTTTGCCACATGTGTATGCCTACTAGGTGTAATGTATGGACAGCTAACATCTTTACCTTCTATTTTTAAAAGCATGCCATATTTATTGATTATCTTTAACTTATCATCTTTTTTTACTCTGAGATCATTACAACACTGCAGCTCCCAGATTTGCTTCCCCCTCTGTTACTACCTTCCAAGATGGAACAGCGGCACAGTGAAGATTCCCTTCCCTTCTGCCTCAGGGTTGAGGTGGACTATCCGCATTAAAAAGACATCTTTGTTACGATCCCGCTATTCCGTTTTGAAAATGCACAGCCCTCTCACACAGCGCTTGCGTAACATTGGCACTACTTTACATGTCCTTTACAAGCTGCCGTTGTTTCCCTTTGGTTATCCACACAGGCCAAACAGAAGCAGCACAGCTTTGCATTAGTGTGTGATTACACACAGCATGTGTAAGTTTGTCCTGGGCAATTGGGGAGTATGGACAAGAGTTGAAGGATAAAGTGCAGGTGAATTGGAGTGAAGAGCGCCTGGGGTTATCTGAGGCAGAAGTGTTGCAGCAAGAGTAAAGTACATCAGGGGAACAGCCAGAGTTAAACATCTCGGAAAAGAAAGAGAGGCTAGATTGAGATGGTTTGGACACACAAAGAGAAGGGATAGTAAAAACAAAGATGATGGTGATAATGATGGAGAAGAAAAAAGAGATTTGTGGGGGTGCTGAAAGAAGATGTGCAGTTGGTCGGTCTGAAAGAGAAGATGCAGAAGACGGGGTAGGATAGAAATGGATGGTCCACTGTACCGACACTGGGGGTTCACACTCTGCCAAAGGTGAATCAGTGATGCCTCGATACACTAACGTGCAACACATACACACATAAGTTCCACCTTAAATGAGCTGCAGGAAAATAATTTTTTCGTACAAACCAAACAGATGCTGAAACACAGCGAACCAGCGTTGTGGAATCTGCTGAGCAACAGCAGCACCGTTGGTAGATGTGGTGTGGTCCACCACGGCAGCTCACCCTTGCACACACAGCTCAGTGACTACCTCTGCTGTCGACACACCGGCATATCCTCTTCGATGTCCGATTCCACCTTTGTACAACGCGCTGTACGCCGACGGAAACAACAGCCCCTTTCACACAGCAGCTGATCCATACCTCCACCATCCAAACAGAGCTGTATGTTTACACCGTGTGTTGCTGGGAAAACCGTTGTCCAGCCATGCTGGCTCGCTCTTACATCTTTGGATTTGGTTTTACATGCGCGACATATCAGCTTCGACCTTCAGCTTTGTAGTAACACAAAGGACATGGATGCGCATGAAAGGCACGTCTGTAGCACCTTGGAGGACCTGCAAAGAAAAGGGTTTTAATTGATGCCAACTAGGATATAAAACTGCTCCAACTGACCGGGGCACTTTTAACCAAGGTTTTTATCTTATATGTGCTTTAGCACTGACCGAGTGATAAGGCAATGATTAGTATGTTACAAACAAACACATGACATTTATTATCTTCACTCTTGAAGTGAACCAGTTTACAGCAAGGCTTTGGAAAATGGTCACAAACAAGGTAATGGCAGGTATGAGGAAACAGCAGTGTAGTACTTTACGTTCTCGCCAGGTCTCCTGCGGTAGACACCATTACATTTTGTTTGGGTTAGATTGGGCTGATCCTGGTGGTATTTTATATTCTCGGGGTATTATTAGGTCATTTTGGCTGCTTTCAGGTCAGGTTGTGTTATTGTTCTCAGTGTTTCAGTCTCTCTTTCAGTCATTGTGGTTGGTGAAAATAATAATAATGATAATAATAATGATGATAATAATAATAATACGAGCATTCTCTGTGTTTCGTGCTCCGGCCCACGTACAATACCGTGGTATTGATTGATTGTACGTACAAATCTGTATGTTTATGAAGTAAATGGATCGTGTGTGTGTGACGCTGTCCAGGGTCTGCTTAGTTCTGTACCGATGAAACAAGAAAATATTATATCTATTATTTATTACCTAGAATCCCCTCACTTTGTTGGTGATTCTTTATGGACCACTTGTAACGGGGCCAAAGTCAAAGATTTATGTGATAATGCTGTTGTTTTGTGAGACTGAGGTAATATCGAGGGTGTTGTGTGTATTCATGCTGGTGCCATCAGTGGTTTCCAGTTCAACACATTGCATGGATGTTACAATATAACCTCATCCCTCCATACCACCTCTAGGTTAATATTGATGGTTAAAACATTTAAAAAGAAATTAAAAAGAAGCCCAGATTAACAGAAACATTGATTTTGTAGTGTGCTACTCCTTTATCATGTTTCTACCTAGTTCTTTTGGTTTGCTTTTTTTTATTTATTTATTTTTTATCTCCCTGTTTAGAAGCCGTTTGGCCTCTTCAGTGTAAACTTGCTGTGTACAGAGATGTGTGTCACTGTCTATTACCTGAATGTCTCTGGACTGCAGTCTAACCGTCACTAATAAAGAAGAAAACCTGTTTTGGACTGCCTGCTCCTGTGGTGATTTGTGTTATTTTGAAGGTGGCTACACCCTGCACATCTGTAACAGTTTAGTCAAACGGAAAAAAGGAAAACAAGGAGAGACAATTACCATCATTCTTCTGTCACATCACATGAATTCATGCTGGACTGGCATTCATTGTCCAGATCTTATCTCTAAATGGTTGCAGATGTTTGAAAACCTCAAGGAGGTTGTATAATAAAAAGGTGGTATATTTGGAAACCATTGTAAGGGTTGACGCAACAAAATAGAACCCCAAAGAAATCACAGTTTAAATAAAGATATACAGGGGTGTAAAGTTGGAAAGTTAACAGAGCTGAAATAACAGTTCTCAACAGTAACCATTCTACTGAAAGAAAAGGAAAACTTGAAAAACCTGAATGCAACCCATGTAAAATAATGTGCTGAACGCCAGTCTCCTGTTGATTTTTGGAGGTGACCTCACTCTTCTTACTGTACAAGAGCACTTTTTTAATGGTGCAAGATCACAGTGAAACCAATCATAGCACTGTGCCTAGTCTCCGAGGGCTCAAACCTCCTCACTTCACAGCCGGGACGAGGTCCTGCCATTGAAAATAAAGTCTCAGAGATTTTTATTCTTGAACTCGTCTGTCCGGAGCAAAACTGCTCTGCAGGTTTTGCCTGCAGCTGAAAATGTTGAGTATTTTGGGGTCTTTCATTTGTAAATATTGAAACTTCAGGCTGAATGTGCATCATTTAAAAAATCTCTGACCTTTAGTGTGAAAGCTTTACAGACCTGCCTAGATATGTACAAGAGGGAACAGATGATTGTACATACGTTTATCACAGCAAGATCCAGCTGGCACCACCGACTTTGTTAATTTACAGGTTACATGTACCCAAAATACTACAATTTTTCCATGTGACCAATTACTTTTTTTAAATTTTTTTTTTATCTATATTTAGACCATGAACATTACCATGAAATGTCAATTTTAAGTCTCATCCAAGTACAACCCAACATGCACATAACGATAAATAGGGAACTGTCAGAGGGTTGTTAGTATGCTTAAAAGACACCAATTTCTCAAATATGACCAGTTTTTTTTGTTTTTTGGACTCATGTCTATTTTAATGTCTTCCTAGTGCTGCCAAGGGCTCCTTGTTTTCATCTTATTTTTTTGAAAACGCATAAAAATTAAATATAGATGAACCACGCACACAGACTGGTGGGTCCTGCATTGGAGAATAAAGGATTTTGCACTTTAATGTGTGGCACAAATACACTTCGTGTAAAAGCTTAATGGCACCAATGTTGATGTTAATGAAAGAACCGAGTCCAAGTTCCTGTCACTGAGCCAATTACAATACTAAGCAGACTAGCAAAAGCAAGCTGGTCCTTGAAAACACTAAGACCCACGAGGACGTTCTTACATGGTTTATTTGAGTTTCCATTTGAAACGCTGTGCAACACAACAGCCCTGATGAACCAGTCCAACAAATACGCTGAAGTCAGTGAGCGACTTGAACATAAAAACATTATGTCTATTGAAACAAGATTTAAACTGAAATGTGTGAAATGAAACTTGTTCTAAATTGTAAAGCAGCTTACCTTGACATAAACTAATCATCCATTCACTCACATCAACAGGCCTTCCTCTGAATGAAAAAAAATCTACACTTAAATAAATATTGTGCAGAGTATTTGAAATTAACCCTTATGTTATTTACCCAAGCACCACCGCTTAGGTCATGCATACTTTAACTCTGATCTTAAGACAGTTAGTCCTCTGTCTATTTGAAACAAAAAGGCAAAGTAAATATACAACTTTGACTTGCCACTTTCACTGAAGTGAGAGTTCTGATTAGAGGTTGCCGGTGCAAGCGCCAGCTGAGGACATCCTCAGGATGCGAGTTGAGACAAGAATTAAGATAAAGCATCCTTCTTCCTGAATGGTAAAAACCATTTACATAACCCAATCAATACAATACCCACTATTTTCCTTCATTCTGAGAGACAGGCCTGAGGCTCCTCTGGGACATGGTCAAGCAGGAAACGGGCTGCCGTTTTCTCACAGCGGCTGCTGCAGGGGCAAAGCCATTCTGCCCCACAATGGCAAACAGAGCAGAAGAAGTGAGTGCCGGGGGCTAGCTGATGATGCGGCTAATTGACTGCAAGGAAGGGAATTCCTCGCTTTCCCTGATGTGCAGAGTCTTGTGGGAGTTGAAGTCTTTGGGGGCCAGTACCTGTCTGCACGTGGGGCACACCTGGCAGTCCAACTCGGCTGCTGTGTTGGCAGCTGTAGCGGGCGTCTGCCAGGCATTCTTCTTGTTCTTATTTTTCCTTCCTCCTCCGGCACCTGACTGCTTCTCCAGAGCCTTGCAGTCTCCGTGGGCAGTCAGGAGCTCCTGCTGCTTGCCAGTATCCGGTAAGAGTACCAGGAGTTCGTTGAAGATGTGGTTAAAGTCATCTCCGAGCAGGTCCTTACAGCTGCGGTGGTACTGGGCTGCAGATATCACACTCTGGAAATTGAGAGTGGAGAGGTGAACAAAGTCGTTTCAAAATATTAACACTACTGCTTCTTTGGTTGGAAAAAAAAAAAAAAAAAAAAAAAAAAAAGTTTTATCATCACCTGTCTGAACTGTGCAGAGTAGTTTTTGAACTGGTTGAACTTTGACTCGTCATTGCTGAGATAATTCCTAATGGACTGGATGAGCACCAGGTTCCTCTGCTGGAAGTCCTCTGGAACCAGGTAACCACTGCTCGTCACTTTGGGCGGGCTGGAGAATTTGCAGAACGAGACAAACACTAGTCTGAGTTACACAAACCCGACACCAGAACCTTTTTTTTTAATGGATAACAGACTAACCAAAAGAAGACATTTTATTTGAAAAGTGAGATGCGCTCACAGGTTGACTGCGTTGGGTGCAGGCTCCACCACGTTGCTGTTGAGGGGGATTCCAGTGAATCCTGGGGGCGGTTTAGGGGCTGGGATGGTCAGGCCAGGAGGAGGTGGGGGCATTGCAGAGGTCGGAGCAGCTGTCGAAGCCTTCATTGGGAAAGAGGTCTTGAAACCTGGTTAAGACAACAGTGTAAGCTCTCACTTGCAAAGAACATCTGAAGATAATCAAGACTCAAACCAGCATCATCAGTCTGCCAACATTACCCCCCAATGTTGGACGGTCACAGATATAACGGTGGCAGCTTCTGATGTTTGATATAAAAGAAAGATATTCTGAAAAAATGTTTCAAGTGAGCGTCTAATCATCTACTCACGTCACAAGCCTGAGAGGTGGTGTGTGTCTTCACTCCAATCAGTTATCTGCACTTCAATACTTTACTATAGAAGTTCAACTTTCACCCAGTTTGTGGTTCATCTTTTCACAAAATCCTCAAACTATGACGTTAGACTGAAGCCAGAAGCCAAATCTCAGAGTTCATCTTTATAAAACATACACTCAGTTATTTTGGCATATAAAAACCCTGACCGCACCGTTCCCACTAAACAGATGTTTACAGAGCAAACACTGACCACTTAAAGACTACAGATTAAACAATTAAAAAAAAAAAAAAAAAAAAAAGAAGACATACACACTTGCATCAGACAGATAAGATCGGCTACGGAGCCTTCCGCTCTCCATTTACTGACTTGAATGGCTTCCAGTGCTTTTTAGCCTCCGTCAGCCTTGAAAGCAGCAACAGATTCAGCATGTAATTTACTATACGACAATACGCCACCACTACTGGAAAAGGGCAGTCACGTAGCAACACCTTTTCATTTCATTTTAAATGTGGGGTTGGCATCATCCTATCAAACGTTTTTGGCAGCACAGCTTGTAAATAAAAAAATAAATTAAAAAGTGTAAGTCGTCCCCCCCCCCCCCCAACATCTTCCACATAAACAAATGAAATGAACATGAATGGATGTAAATGTGTTGCAGAGACGTACCCGGAGGTGGTTTCTTGGTCATGAGTGCAGGGAACTCCTCCTCTTGCTCAGGAGCGGGGTCCGTACCGAGCTGTGGGGTCACCGCTGATGAATCTTTGCCAGCCGGTGCAGATGTGTCAGCGTAGCCGTTGTCTAATCCACTCGCTGCCGCTGTCGTCACAGCACCGGACAGTGGTTTGTTCCAAGTTTTCTCAGGGACATTTTCCTTTTGTGCCGCCGTTTCCACTGAGATTGTGTTTACAGTCGCCATCGTCATCCCCGACACTGTGGACACCGGCGTAGAGGAAGCAGCTGTGTTCTTCTGCTTTTTCTTCTTACTGGCTTTAGAGGGTGGTGGCTCTGTGTTGGGAGTTGGGCTTGAAGAGTGGGAGGGCGCTGTCAAGGGCTTGCTGTTGCCTCCTTTAACAGTGAGCAGAGAGGAGATATCCAACATGGTCGGCACTGAGCGGAACTCCTGCTGTGTCATTCCTCCATCCTCATCGTCAGAAGCGAGAGGAGAGACCCGAGATGCTGCTTTGGCGTTCTCCCCGACCTTCTTTTTCCTGCGTGAAGACGATGAGGCTGATGAGGAGAGAGGCTGAGGGCCAGAGGATGCAGATGAAACAGGAGGGGCAGGTCTGGAGGAGGGAGGAGGATGAATGACAGGTTTAGCGACAGCACTGTGGTTGGACCAGGCCGAGTTGGTGCCTGCTGCAGGTTTGAACGGCCGGACTTTGGAGACGAGAGCAGGAAAATCCTCCTCTTGAAAAGACGAGGTCTTCTTAGACTGGGCAGAGTAAGCTGGGGTCATCGGGGATGTAACTGCAGCAGTTGAAAGACTAGGGAAGTCATCCTCCTTCAGAGCTGCAGGAGCTACCGTCACCGCTGCAGGAGCCGGCTTTACACTGGAAGAGACACAGCAACATAAATTCAATATATCTACACAAAGACGGTGTCATGAGAAGTGCAGGTTGCTCTGTGTGCTGAGCTTTACATGGGTGTTGCAGCAGTGGCTCCCAAAGCTGGGAAGTCATCTTCATCCCCTGGATTAGTGCTCTTCATTGTTCTTACTGTTAAAAGAGGAAATAAAATCATTAGAATCACTGCTGCTGGTCTAGTTGTTATGAGAGCAATGCAGGAAGCTACATAATTACATAAAAATGTAAAAAAAAAACAACAACCGCAAAACAAATGCCCAACACGTGGTCACAGGTGTACACTTTATTTTACCTGGAGGTTTAACTGTTTTGACAGGTCCTGTCTGGTGTTTTGGTTCGTCTGGTTCTGTTCTATCCGTCCTCTCTTCTCTGCTGTGTTTGGGAGTGCTTCTCTCCTGCAAAGTACCTCTCTCTGCCTGCCTACCCCTCGTTATGGAAGCTCTTAAAGCAGCTTCCACCTGCCGGTCCTCTTCCTCCCTTTCTCTGCATCGACAAGCAGACAAATGGTCAAAAAAATGAAGAAACCAGATACAGCAAAAATGAGCCACTACTGAAAACAGAGTCTCTCTCTCTCACATATACATATACATACATATATGAGACTGATTATAATTGACACATTTGTTAGGTTCAGGCCTTAATTTCCCCGCTGGAAGGTCTGCAATTCAGTGTTAAGACAGAAACGATGTAGCACCTGCGTCTTTTCCTCTCCTCAAAGTGCTGTGCTGTTTGCGTGCAGACAGCCCTCTGTCAAATCAATTTCCCAATCAATGGCAGAATTCTGACTCACCGGGAGTACCTCCAGCTCTTCTGTCCTCCCTGCAACCTTCCTCTCCCTCCTCGATTCTGGCGTACTTCCTCGTAGTCCTCCCCTGTCACCAGACCTGTGGATGCACACGTTTTACGCACCTGGATTGCCACCAAACTACAGTCACATCTACATTGCTATGTTGTACGACAACACCGTGACCAACCGTCGTTCCTCCTCTGCTGCCTCGGGGCGTAGGTAAACTGCAGGTCAATGTGGCGGTTCTGTCGAGCTTCGGCTCGGCTCTTGCTGTGTGCAGCGGCCTTGTGGGCCTTGTAGTCGATCTCGGTACGGAATGCATGGGTGAACTGTTCTGTGGCACAGCGGCCCTCCTCACACAGATAGTGACTCTCTCTGAAGTGCTCGCTCAGATATTTATAATCACTGTTGACAGCAGAGTTCAAAGTACATTGAAAGTATTGGTTTCAGTACTTATGCACCACAGGTGCAAACAAACCAAAGTGCCTTTTGGGTGTAAAGTGAAGGGGCTTTAATCACCTGTAGTATTCCTGAGAACCGTCTGCATCACAGAAATGGCAGAAGTAGTGGTCCCTGCGCAAATGCTTAAGCAGCTCATCATTGTCAAGGTAACGGTCATCGCAGAATTTGCAGAGCGGGTGTCCTCTGTGACTAGTGTCATCCGGGTCTCCATGTGCTCTGTGACGAGCCAGTTCCTTACGATTATACCACTTCCGCTCGTGGGAGAAGATCTGCAAGATTTAATGCACTGTTCTTAATACATTTGAGTTAAAACCTCTAAAACTATGTTGTGTCTTGAGTCGTCTGTCCCACCGTTACTAAAACAGAAGTGACCCAGAAGAAGACTTTCAGAAAAAAGGAAAGTTTGGTCCTAAAATCATTCTTCAACATCCGAGTGTTTACAACTCTGTTAATCCCGACTGTAAAATGTACAAGATGCTATAAATATTTATTGAGGAAACCCATGTTGTAATTAAAATAACATTTTTATAACTTATTATCAGCATGCCAAAGCTGTTGTTAAATGTACAGATAATAATCATTTTCAAATGTTGCACAAGCTCCCCCCCTTTGATGGTACAAAATATTGTTCCTTGATGTGATGTTGACATGTCACCCCTTTGTCGTGTGTCTCAATGAAGAAAAACAAAAATGCATCTCTACAATGCTATTTAGAGGACCAGTTACTTAAGTCTTTGCCAATTATAGTTGACCAAGAGATCACAATCAGACAGCAGAGTCGTCACATCCCTGTACAGTCCATACCGTCTGTTACCCGAGCTCATGTCAAAAAGCCTGCCATTAGTGTCTATGAAATGTGGTACAGAAAGTCGTACTCAGGTTGTAGAGCAAGGAATGCTTCCATCCAGAAAACAACTTTTTCAAAAAAAAAACAAAAAACTGTAATCTTTCAGCAGGACAAAGCTAAACTGTATATGAATTTAATTACAAAAACCATAGCCCAACAGAAGAAAAGTCCAGGTGGTGAAACCAAACCGTTCGCCAACTCAAAGCATTTGGTGTGCCATTAAAAAGTAATAAAAAAAGTAAGCAATTTCTAAACTGGGCAGTTTAAATCCAATACCAGACAATGGGACAACAATCCTGCAACACAAAACTCCAGCAATTTGCCCAGTTGCCCAGACGTTTCTGGACTGCAGTTAAAAGAACAAAAGGATGTTAGACAGTGGTAAAGATCGTCAAACGTTTGACACACATTGCTGACACAAAGTTTAAAATCATGTTTTTTTTTTCTTATTTGGCACGTTTTCTTGCCTTAAACAATGCATTTGTTTTCTACGTTCTATTGTGAATAAACAATGTGATAAGGAGACTTGAACCTCATTGGATTTCGTTTCATTAACATCTTAATCAGTGATCCAACTTTTTGCAGTGCGGGCTGTACATACAGTATGCACTTATATGATTTCTTCTTTTTGTCAACGGGGCATAATGAATCATGGAACTTATCTCAGATAGTTTATGGTAACTAATCTGATGTGATAAGATTTAAATGGACATCTCACGCTCCAACAGCAACTGTAGCCTGGATGAGTACCTTCAGATGTTTTGAGCAGAGTTTGCAGCAAAAAAGCTCATGCTGCTTCCTCATGTGTTGCTCCAGCTCCTCGAACCTGGAGAAAACTTTGGGCTCTGGACAACGGACACACTCTGACAACAGCAGATGTCTTGGGGTGTGAAAAGAGGGAAAAAAAACATTAAGAAAGAGTTCAGTCAGAGTGGAGTACAATAATAACTTAGGCCTGTGAAGACGGTTATAATTAATATAGTTATATTGGTCACATTTAGCCAGAACTTGCTGCAGTTGCTGGTAACATTATATAAAAAAACACAAACAACAAACAACCTTGCAACAAGTCAGATGTTACCAGTTACAGGCTTCACTGATTTTAGTTTACCAAGAGATTGTAATCAGAAAGAACCGAGCCGTCCCATACCTGTACTGAGCATAGAGCATCTCATTACTGAAAAAGATGTCGTGCTTCTTCTCACAGGGGAACTGATGAAGGGGCAGAGACTGAAAGGTCTCCAGTTTTTTCACAAACACCACCTGAAAACAATGACACCACATAAGAAGTAATGGCATCGTTCACACCGTCTCCAAGATTAAACGTAAACCTGTTCAGTATGCAGCCCCGACTTTTGATATTAATTAATATTCTGATCAGATGTTCACATACACTCAAAATAGACATGAATGTCCTCACAGAAACTGAGCTTTCAATTATTCAGTTTTAATTAAATCCTCCTTTTAAAAAGGGAAAGAGGGAATTGAGTGCATACATTTTGTGAATTTTCACAACGACAAAATTACACACTCAAACTAAAATATATGTCGTGTCCCTTTTCACACAGTTTCAACAGGACTGGGACCCAGATTTTGAGAGCTTTATCTAGAGCCACCTTTAACATGTTTAGGGTAAGTAACACTTAATCATATCAGTTTCTGCTTTCTTTCTGATGGTTTGTGGTTAGGGTTAAGACTTTTGCAGAAGCATATCCTGCCTGTTCTTTTACTTTGTGCAAACTGAAAGTCTAACTGCAACGCAGCCCCACAACACCTCGCCTAATAGCTGTAAACGGTCCTTGGTGCTGAATTGTTTAGCTGTACTTCCCTCGACATACCTTTGGTCATTGCGGCCAAACAATGACTAATTTTCTCTGTTCATGTGGTCAGCTGCAAAGCTTAGCTGAGCTCAACCTTGCTACCTCTCGGACCCTGATATCGAAGATCTGTACAGTGGTAGGTTCTGGGTCAGCCCAACTCCCAGTAAGCTTACAACAGCTTCAATCTTTTCCAAGACTTTGGCAAAGGTGTTAACCATTCACCTATTATTTCCACATCTGCCTCTTCCTATTCCGAGTCAAAGGGGTCTGCTGGAGCCTATCCCATCTGTCCACAGGCAAAAGTAAGTTGTACTTCCTGGTCACCAGTAATAAACAAACAACCACAAATGATGACACTCACTCCTATCACCAATTCAGAATCACCAATTTGCCTAACATGCGTGTTTTTGGACTATGGGATGAAACCAGTGTACCCAGAGAAAACCCAAACAAGCACAGAGCAATTAACGCAAACTCCACGTACATGTACCCCTGCCGGCATGGAAAAAGGAACCTTCTCACTGTGAAGCTGGAAGATGGGAATAGGAATATAACCACATCCGGTGAAGCTTAGAGCCACCAAGCCACGAAAAAAAAACCCTTACTGTGTTAATAAACAGAAACTGCCAGCTGAAGTCAATCATGATGAACAGGAAGTTCATTGACAATAACAATAAGTTTATTGATAATTCAATAACACTATATCAATTGCCAAAGAGAAAATTACTCATCACTATACAAAACGGTAGATGTTACCTCCTGAACCAGTCGCCACTGCAACAAACCTACAAGAACTCTCCGAGGGAAGTTGTTGTTTAATCGTTGTCTGACGTCGAGGATGCTCAGCCTTGTCTGAGACATACCTCGACTTGCACCATATCTTTCGCCGGATAATCAGCTCTAAAGCAGATCCAATCAGAGAGCCAGCTCCCTTCATGACAGTTCACTTTCTTTGATTCTGGTTACTACAGATAAAACTGCACGCCCAGCTACAGACTAATGGAAAAACACACATCACCAAAACCCATTTTGAAACTTTCAGGACCCGAGAATTCGTATTTTTGGATATTTCATAGGACCAAGATTAAAAATTGAGCACACGTTTTCTATAAGAAATTCACGTTGCTGACGTTCACGTCCATTGTGAGTGCATGTGAGCTTTAAGATCAGATCTGAACAACAGTTTTTAACAGTTTAAGCTGTGAATATGTGGTACTCAAAAAGAGACTGCTTACATTTTAAATAAGTATCGTTGTGAAAATCAAACGGTAATTATTGGAATTGTTGACAAGAGTTTGCGAGTTGTTTAAATCCCTTTTACTTGTTTATTAATGGTGACGGTAGAGTAGAAGGGGCAGATATCAGGTAGCAGGTTACTCACAAATTAAACGTTTATAATTATGAGGTCGGGTGTCGAGTTGTCGAGTCAGACTAACACCGTAGTTTGTTAATTTAAAAAGGCCAACTCCACCTGACAGCAGCGGCACGCTAAAGTACTTGTAGGTGTTAGCATTAGCCTGCTTAGCTCAGTACACGTCAACGACTCCTAAGTTGTTCAACACTGGACCAACCGCGTTTCTTATCGTTCCTTTGTGCGGCTAAACGTTTTCGCCAGGACTTCGGCTATTACCAAATACCGAAAGGTCCGTGTTATTCACCCAAACAATGCAACTACAAAGACGCTGAGGCCTGGCCAGCGACAGCGGACTCAGCCCTCGGGCTACGGTAGCTCAGCGGCGCCCACCTTGTCGAGCTCCTCCCGGCAGACCGCGCAGTACTTCTGGTCGCACAGCACCCGCATCTTCGTGGAGCAGCGGTAGCAGACCGGGTGGTCGCATTTCCCCAAAGCGAAGATGTCGATGTCTTGGCAACACAAAACGCAGGTCTTCTCTGACTCTTTTGCGATTGCTGAATCCATGTTTTTGGAGTTAGTACTTGTGAGAATCACAGGAGCTGAAGTGTTACGTATTTACGAAAGTGTGAACTACTGCCGGCTACTGCGCCGACGCTCACGTAACGACCGGAGTACCTACGACTTGTATAGCATGTGGATGCACCAACCTAGGTCCAACGGATTCCTGCTTATACCCATCCCGTTTTCCACACTATCATGACTGTTCCACGTGTGTACTATAGTGTGTACCGGTGTCCCGGTGATGAAAACCGTCACGTGCATCATAATTCTGGCTAATGAATGGACGCTGGTGTATTTCTAAAGTTTTATGATGGAAACTGAGAATAGGATCGGGCAGGACATTCTAAAGGAAGCAATATTATCCAAATCAAAATGCTGCACAAATCCAATAATGTTACAATTACAATACAATTTTTATCCATTCATTGATCAAATGGGATTTGGGATCGTCTCATTTATCATAATTAAATGTCATCTTAAATTCTATGTAGCAGTGCCACTGCTGACCACAAGGTGGCGGCATCACAAACCTGTGTATTGGGAACAACTTAGAAGTAGAAAAAAGTCCCTTATGTCCCCTTATGTTGGGAAGGGGATTTTCTTCACTCAGACAAGGATGCTTGAATCATCTGCTTTTGTTTTCGGCCATGGTTTTCTGGGGTTTTTCATGCTGCCATCACCAGTATTTTCCTTTCTCTTTCAAAATTACCATGTTGTTGATTTGTCACACCTCACGTTTGAGTCTGTTTGGCCCATAGCATGATCACAGCCTCCCTGACTTACACTGAGATATGTTGGATTTCACACGAGTAGCTCCGTCAAACATGTGTTGAGTGCTAAATCAATAACTGATATTAACTGCAGACCTGTAATTTGCTTCATTTGTCTCGAACGAATGTGGAAATGGACGTCAACTGACCAGTTCCCTCCTTTTCAGATATTTGTCCAAATACTTTGAGTGACTGAAAATGGATGTACTTTTCTTGAAATCTCTTTAAATGCCATACTTTTATGAAATCTTTTAAATGAAAGATAAAAGTATTCACTTTAATCATGCATTTATCGTTTTTATTTCAAGTCTTTTGTGGTGGACCCAACTGTATTTGCACAGTAAAATAAAATCCTATAAAAGGTATGAATAATACAACAAACGTTTTCTCTCTGTGGCCATTTGGAAAACTATTTCTTTTGCATTTATCATCTTGAAAAATGTATATATTTTATAAATGTATGTATATATATATATATATATATATATATATATATATATATATATATATATATATATATATATATATATATATATATATATATATATATATATATATATATATATATATATGTATATTTCTTATTTTCCAGATAAGATGAGAGAAACTCAAAAGCACTTATTAAACATTTAGACTGACACCTAATTTGGAAATAACCACACACAGATTTTTATTCTTTCAAAAACATCCTGTAGCAAAATAAAAAATAAAAAAGTTTACTTTGTAATCATCTGTTGGATGGAATATTTTGCAAAGAGGTCACATTTAAAGAGTCAGTGTTTTTGAAACAATAACACGCCTGTAAACATCTCAGTGTCTTATGTCTGGGGTACAGAGGGGTTTTCCAGCTAAGGTTTCTTGAAGTGGTTGTTGCTTAGTCCCATGACTCTGAAGGTACAGCTGGCGATCTTCTCATAGAGAAGAAACATAAGCGCAGCAGTCAGCACCGTTTGCAACAGCTTGGCCTCCAGGCCTTTAAAAAGACCCAACATGCCGTCCTTCCTACAGCAGAGAGCCAAAGTCAAAACATCACAACAGTGTTAAACAGTCGTTACAACTGCACAGCAGATTTCTGTGTTAACTTGGTTCCAGTGGTTTCTATCATGGCAACATGTACTTTTAAAACTAAAAAAATAATGCTGACTTCTTTGTCACGTCAGACAAATCTGGAACAACTCAGGATAAAAGATTAAAAATTCAAACTCTAAAACTAACACAAAATTCATATTTCAACAACAGTTTTCTACAGCCATGCTGACTAAACATACACTGGATAACTTTATATATAATCTGGAATATCCAAAAATATCAAATTATAACAAAAGGTGTGATTTATATGACTCAAAACCAAGTACAGTGTAACCTGGGAATGTTAACAGCAGTTCTGGGCTGTTGGCCAAATGTAACTCGCCCCCTTTTTTGACAGTTCTTAAGAAATTCCCTGTAATTCACTTGCCAGTACAAGTGCCTCAGGTCATATACGTGTCACTTCTGTGTAATGCACTCAAACCAAACAGAAGGGATCATTTGGAAACTTGAAATGAAACAAAAAAACAAAACAACATCTGTGTGTATTCTGCATATAAAACCCACCTTGTCCTCTTGACTAGTAGCCACTTAATAGTCTTCATACTGGACAGCAGCTTTGACTTCTCTGTTGTGTTGAACTGACCAAACTGTGGTTAAACAAGGTTTAGTTAAAAATAAATAAATACAATTTGTTGTGGATTTTACAGACTCAAACAAGTCAACGCTTCATAAAAGAAATTTGCTCAAAACCCACCCGAAGAACGGACTGTATGGTCTGCAGAGGGTATGTAACAATGGTGGCTACAGATTTGGCGACAGCACCAATCACGAAGATCTCCAGGGATGAAATCTTTAGGTAGAAGAAGAAACACTGATCAGAATTTAATCTTGCAGAAAATAGGCAGGTGCAGCCTAAATGTGTGATTGGTATGCTTTTATGTGGCGTTGACAGGGTCACAAACCCCTTTACAACTGGTAACAGCAATAAGAAACACTCTCTCCTTTCTTCACTGCAACAAATGAGAACCACATAAATATATATTCCCACAAAAGCTCTAGTAGACTGAAAAAAATGTCAAAATGCACATGATCTCAAACAGAGCCATCACACATGCAGAGCTTAACCTCTGACCTCTAGTTAATTATCCCTGAAGGTCATGTGCACATGGCACATGTTACGCAGTGTCTGCATGTGGCTGAATAAACTTGTTTGTCACTCACCTCCCTGGAATTTCCTCTCCTGAGCCACCTCTTCAGGCCTTCATAAATCATAAACTGGATGGCGGGGTTCAGCACCAGCAGCAGGGACGGTAAGGTTCCGTTCCACAGGGCTCCAACCCCCTCACCACGGGCGATTTGCACAAATGCATCTGGAAAAAAAATAAAAAGAAATAAACAGTAAGGAGTACTGACTGTGCACAGCAAACACAAACATGCAGTAGTGGCCACTTACCCAGAATGCCAGAGTAGTTGGTGGGACGGATGTCTTCACTGCGAAACTTGGATCCCTGAAGCTTCAGCCTCGTGTTGACCACCCACAAAGGAGTGGTAACCAATACATTTACAACACCTGGGGGATGAAGAGGCAGATGAATCAAGACAACTAACACCACTAAAGAGGTGAGACCCTCCTGGGAAAAACATTATTATATTAACCCTCTGATATGCCTGAACATGTAATTTCCACTTAAGTGATAGTATTGAAATTATCCCTGCAGACAAACTGAAGTAATTTAACTGTGTAAGGTAACCAAAACTGTATAAAAAAGGACAATTTGTACAGGCATCTCCTTCTGGTTCCAGCAACCTTGTTATAAGTGCTTGCAAACTACTGTCGGTAGATTCATGGCTTCTGCTAACACTTTCCTATTTTGGCATAAATGTTTATGTACTGATCCAGTTCTATGGAGACAAAGTCCATGACCTCTCCTACTTTTGCATATTTCACTGATAGGTTTGCATGAAATTTATTAGCAAAAGGGAGGCAAAAGGAAGGAGACTTTTGTACAAACAGTCATTTTTAACCACTTTTTTCCAGCTAGATAGTTAAAATGACCCGTTTGTCCCACACTATCACTCAAGTTGAACACATGCACTGTTCTCACTTGAAACTGCTTTGGCTCACATCTGGTAATACCCTGGAGTTGTTTTAACTCTGAAAAGTTCCTTTACATCTGAGACTGGATGGCCCTTCGTGTCCTGACTCAGTGAAACCAGGTCTTTCCGGTCGTCTTACCTGCAGCGAGGCCTATGATTAAATCAGTGGCGGGTGCTGACTGTTTTCCCTTCAGCCAACTGGCTTTGAGGCAGTGGAAGCAGTAGAAATAGACAAAATTGGAGCAGCAAAGACTGCAGATGACAGGGAACCAGCCTCTGTAGGGGGCAAGTCTGCAGAGAAGAGGTTAACGGACACGTTTAAGAGTAGTCCAACTGCTGGCCGCACAGTTTTTCAGGGTTTACAACTTATTATATAATAGAACGTATTTTATGGAACGGTATTAAATCAAATAGATATTAAATTTAGCTGAAATTACAGAATTATGTTTAAATAAATTACAAAAAACAACAATTTCAGCATTGGACTTTAAACATAGGATAACATATGTGGGTTTCACTCACAGGCCTTCTTCTTTGATAATGTCTGCCAGAACTGCCGGAGTGGATTTGGCCTTCCTGTTTTCATCCACTGAACACAAGCAAGAGAAGCTGTTACAGATGTTATTACATTTCACACAATATAACACTTTAAATTGTCTTGTACCTTGCAGCCGCAGTCTGGCGGTATCCAGAGGGAAAAACACCGTCATCGCTGTCACACTTCCCTAAAACCGTGAACACAGTTCAGGGAAAACGCAAATGAAGGTATAATCAGCTGGTTTGAGTTTAATATCCTTGCACAAAGTAATTTTGTATAACATACAGATCGTTATGTATACAACATTAGGACACGTTGAATTTAAAATAGAGCACATTTAAAACCGTGCGTTGTTTTTGTTTTTCTTACAGCGTAAATAACAGAAATCAAAGCGCGGCTAACTGACTTACCACGGCTCCCGCCACGGCATGAACCAAACTGTCGTATGAAAACACCCCCGAGGTCGCTGCCATCTCAGTCGTTTATTACCTGGTTCCCGACAGCGGCTGAACTTTCAGACCTGCTGTTTCAGTCTGAGACAGGTTCACGCCGGGGTGACGGTCAACGACTCCGACGGTCGCTGGTTCGAGTTCCGGTATGGTACCGCCTTCCCTCGTAGCAGACACTGGGATTATGGGTAATGTCGTTCTATTAACTGTACCGTGTGTCTGCATCCTGATGTTGATTCAGTCCTTCAGTTCATAGTAATGCTTAAAAACAAAACTTGAATATAAAATATCAGTAAAAGGTTTATTCAGTTCAAACAGACTTGTGTGGTATTATAAACTTTTTAAAAAATGTATTTCCTTAATTTAGATTCAAAAAGACTATCTGATACAAATGTGTGGAATTAAATGTAGGTTTAAGAAAGTCAGGTTCCTGTATTTTGTGTTTGTATCTTCAAAAGCAAGCATTATTGTTTGCCTGTTGAATATCTGACTTTTAAATGAAACTATTGGGTTTGAGGTCTCTCTAAAAGCTAGTCATAAAATATTAAAAGAAAAAGGTCTTTAAATATAAAAAGAAATAGGTAAAATTATCATCTTAGAAATCTTACAGTTATGTGAGCTTCTATTTTTACATAAACGCGGCTACCATCACTTTAGTATATAAGGCATAAAAATTCCTCACTGTCAATTTAAAGATATTCTGAATTTTTGTTCAATTTGTTGCAATATTGTAGGTACTTTATAATTAAGACATTTGACCTCAACATATTTAATCAGCTTCTTAAAAAAGCTTTGCTTTGATGAAGTCTCTTTTGTGGAGCAGAAGTTTCTTCCTTTCATTTTGGTTGGGTGGGACATGAAATACTCACCAAAGCAAAACAGGTTACACAGAGGTTATCTGAACAACAGCTCACTACTGTATCATACCCATTAGGTATTTTGTTCTGATTAGTTTACTTTCTTCCAGAGTCACACCCCCCACCCAGTAAGTGGGTCAATAATATTTTTAGTGCCATAAAGAAACTGACCAAGGACAAGGCTGAATAATGTTTAATAGATGCATAATGCATGGCAGCAGAAGACATACAGTATGGCTTTACATGAGATTTCATACGTCAGTGCAGTACATCATACAGAACAACGCTGACCTTGATGACGCCCACGTGAATGAGGACTGCTGCTGATTTCTTTTCACTTTGACACATTAAACTAAAATGATCTGCACAGGATCAGAGGAAAAACATGTTTTAATTAGTTCAAGTGAGTGTTATAAAAAGCTTTACACTTGGGAGAAAGAGGAGCTCATAACGGGACTGTGAGCGATGCACCTTGGTCTCAGCTGCAGTGGAGTTGCTAAGTAACAGTGGGTATACTGTAGTGGGAAGACTACAGTTATGTACCATTCAAGAGCAGCACAAAATATCCACACACATGCCATGTCACAATTTAACTACAATGTGAAGGAATTAAAGACACTTAACATTGGTCTTGTACATATATGTAATCTAGGTGGTCCTTCTGATAGTGTAGGCGTGCTCAACATGCTTTTATGTGGAAACTGCTTAAAGAAAGGAGAAAACCATCAGTCTATCAGTCTCCAGCCCATTCACTCAACCACTCCTGACAAGCCCTCCTCTGCTCGTCGCTCTCCTCAATCCTCTGTTCCTTCCTTTGTTTTCTCCTTTTCTCCTTTCTTGCCACTCTATTTCTCTCCTCTTCTTCAGCCTTCCTGCGCTCCAACACATCCTCCACAGTGGCTGCCAGTGTCCGTAGTGACCGCTGTGAAAGCCATTTAGGATCCACCGCAGGTACAAAGGGGTCTCCGGTGGTGACGAGCAGGTGGTTGGGTTCCAAGGGTATGTGGAGTAGGTGGGCATGCAGCATCATTCGATATGGAGAGTCATCTGCTCCCAAGCTGTACGTGAAGTCCCCAACAATTGGGTGTCTGATAGCACTGCAGTGGACCCTCAGCTGGTGGGTTCGGCCTGAGGATAAAGATAACGATGAACAGACAGGAAGAAGAACATTTCACAAGGGCGACAGTGTTTTTGTGAACTGCAAAAGTTATCTCAAACTTTGTATAATGTGCTGAACTTCTAGTAGCTACAAAGGAGAGAAATGAGTGAAGTTTGAATGCTTAGTTTTCAAGTATTAACAGCTCAGTATGCCTTAACTTTTTCCCATATCAGAGGAACAAACGAGTGTAGTTACCAGTCAGTGGCTGCAGTAGCACTTTGGTGACTGGATCCCCGTCATATAACCCGTACTCCAACACTGTCAGCTCAGTTTGGCAAGGCTTGGGATTCTCACAACCTGATGAGAGAAGGATGGGGAAAACAGGGCATCACAACAAAAAAGTGTGTGTCATCAGTTCACAATCACGAAGGGCAAACCAAACCTGATTTATATACCTTCGGTTCCCTCAATGCACATCATGTGTGTTTTTCCATCAGTGGAGTTTTTGCCAATGGAGAAATCTAAAGTTTGTGTTTCCTCTTCAACCCACCCACGGACCTGGGAAGCAAAACAAACTTATGGACGTAATCCTAATCAAATATTTCTAGAGAGCTACGAATTAGAACAAGTATTAGTTACACACAGTGGTGTAAATACACTGGCATGTGACAGTTTTGGCCCCCAAGCACACTAATTCTTCCCAAAGAGATTGTTAGAAATTACACATCTATGTAATATCTTAGAATATAAACTTCCCAAATAACAAAAAAGAAAACAGAAGCAAAGCAAAATTTGGCCTCCTGCATCATCACTGTTTTGTAACACTCTCGATAAAAATTGCTGCAATTAAAAACATGTCTAGACAGTTAAGATGTTTTTCACTCTTATTTGGGAACTTTTCATAAGAAATTTCAAAATAACATTTTTTCCAACACATTTTCCTGCTCAGTGGCCATCTTTTTTTTTTTTTTTTTTTTTTACATTCGCTTTCTCTTCTGTAATCTTTAGACGTTATAAGAATTAAACATATTAAACTTTACACCTTTTGGAGATTAGTTCATCTTCTAGAAACTAAATTATCTCCAAAGAGAGACATTTTGACCTGTGGGGGTGACACTTCGTACAGCTATACGTGATAATATCTGTGCTAATGTCAGATGTTTCTTTCCCTTTGCTCTGTACCAGAGACAGGTAGGCTTTGGTGACAGTCCGGTCCTTGAAGCAGCGATAAGCCCGGCCTGCAGCAGCCTTATTGAGGGCAACACAAAGGGCTCCGCTGGTGGAGAAATCCAATTGGTGACAGAACCTGGTGAAAAAACAGCAAAATGACGAGACTGCAGCGTTTCATGATTATAATGCATATCAAAAGAATAATTATTGTAATTAATAACCTGAATCCATAGTAGGTGCTTGGGTCTGCCAGCTGAGGGAAGTGGTGCTGAAGCTGCGCTTGCACAGTCTGCTTCTCATACCACATCTTGCTGTCGATGCGGATGTCCCAGTGTTTGTCCACTACAATGTAGTCATCACTCTGGTACAGCACACGGAGGTGATCAAGGCTTGCAGGCTCTGTGGTCATCTTGTGCAGTGATCAGCTGGCAACTCTGCAAACACAAGCTGATTTAGGGCACTTTTAACTACTTACACTCTTATCAAACATACAATATCACTTAGATGTGATTGAGTTTTAAAAGCACCCTATATTATATTTTGACACATACAAGTCTGCTTGGTGCGGTGTATTTTTATAAAGACAAACTGAACACGTCAAAACATTAGTCACTTCTCGTCTCTTGTCTGATGCTTCAGACGACACTAAAGAAAATGGTTTGCTTCGTAAGTGAATTTGGATGGTGGACATCGATCAAAATAAAAACATTGGAAACACCGGTGAAATATACTGACAATATCCTCAGTACAATTTAAAATGTAAAAGTCTTGCCAACACTACTTAGACTGAATTTATCGATTCGTCACTCAAAGTAGTCGCAACGCGTCTTTACTCGTTTATTTCCCCTTATTCAGCGTTAGTAAGTGCCAGTAAAACCATCAATTTTGTCGCTCTTCTGCAGGGAAAATAACATCGATTTGATGAGGCAACAGATCCTGCAAAATTATAATGTAGTAACTACTGAGCAAGCATTACGTCGGGTTGCTGGGTGCTAAAAGTAAAAGACAGATAAGTAATTTATAAGAAACTTATTTAACTGACACTAACAGGATGGAATAAACCAATAGTATATGTCTTAAACGAGGTGAACAACTTACCATGAAAAAAGACCAAAAGCATATAAATATTTTCCCAAAATGATGTAAACAAAACCACGTGACACAGACTACAAGTACGCAAGCGCGGCTTCTTCTTTTAAACTTCTTTTTTTTTTTATTGAGAACACAAGTGGCATTACCGCCACTAACCGGTGGGGAGAGGGAAACGCACATACGTTTACATACAGAATACTAATCATAATATAGTTTATCAGTCATCACAGCAAATCAGTGCACGTAGACATGGATAAGATGACTTGTTGAAGTTGAAACCGAGCATCACTATGGGATAAAAAAAAGTGATTTAAGTTAAATGAAAAGTGAAGGAGTTTCTCTCGGGGTCTTAGTCACGAGTGAGGGAAAGATGGAGTGTGAGATTAAAAGACGGATTGCTCAGTCATGCGGTCAGTGTACTGGACCGCCGTGGTGAGGGAGCTGAGTCGAAAGGCGAAGCTCTCGATTTACCGGTCAATCGACGCTCCCACCCTCACCTGTGGTCATGAACTTTGGATAGTGACCGAAAGGACAAGATCACAGATACAAGCAGCCAAAATGAGTTTCCTCCGCAGGGTGGCTGGGCGCACCCTTAGAGATGGGTGAGAAGCTCAGTCACTCGGATGGAGTTCAGGGTGGAGCTGGTGCTCCTTCACATCGAGAGGAGTCAGCTGAGGTGTCTTGGGGATCTGTATCGGATGGGCCACCATGGACACCTCCCTAGAGAGGTGTACCAGCCATGTCCCACCAGGAGGAGACCCAGAGGAACACCCAGGACACGCTGGGGAGACTATGTCTCTCGGCTGGCCTGGGAATGCCTCGGAGTCCCCCAGAAAAGCTTGTGGAAGTATCTGGGGTGGTGGAGATCAGGACATCTCGGCTCAGACTACTACCCCCGCGACCTCGTTCTGGATACGCGGATGAAAATGGATGGATGGAAAGTGGCATCGTTGTTGGTGCAAGATGGGCTGGTCTGAGTATTTCACAAACTGCTTAATTACTGGGATTTTCAGGCAGAACCATCTCTAGGATTTACAGAGAATGGTCACAAAAAATGTTAGTAACTAAAATAGCCACTTATTACAACCAAGGCCATTTACCTGTCAGTCACCTGCACCTCAGGTTTTGTGGGTATGTCTTCCAAACATTGGCTGTATTTATACTGGTCTGTTATGAGGCCAGGTGTGCAAGCTTGGAGGCAAACAGCTTCTCAGCCACAGAGGCATTAGTTGTAGCAGTATGTGATCGTAGGCTACATAATTAGTAAAGTTCGTTGAACTGGAATGGATCCTGACAATAAAAGATCATCATTATCAAGGTGGAGTTTGGACTATTGTTATGCCTTGGGATTTTTTTATGCCTTATGCATGTCAAATGCTCTTCATCAGTTTGCAGCAGTGACTTGTTGGAAAGTCACTTACACAGGATATGCAGAATTCTATCTCAGTACACAGACCATCTCGCCCAGTCTCAAGCAGATGGGCTACAGGATCAGAAGTGTGAATCCATCCTGTATCAATAGTTCAGGCCGGTGATGGTGGTGTAATGATGTGTGGGATATTTTCATGGCACACTTTAGAACAATTAGTACCAAGTGAGCATCATTTAAACACCACAGCCTACCTGAGTACTGTTTCTATCCATGTCCATCCCTTTATGACCCCTGTGCACCCATCTTTTAATGGCTATCTCAAACTTGGTTCTTGAACATAATGAGTTCATTGTACTCCACTGGACCCACAGCCGGATCTCAATCCAATAGCGCTTCAGTTTTTTTAAATACTTATGACAGCGTTGGCTTATAACCAAACTGTAGGGGGCCCCAGAGAGCAACAATCATCCGCAGTTAAACTAGAAGTTGTAGCTCTTGTAGGCAACTTGGTGGTCAGCAAGTCTCACAGTAAGAAGGTTCTTGGTTCGATTCCCCGGCCCAGTGGGAGTCTTTTGGTTTGGAGGTTGTTCTCCCCGTGCTTGTGTGGGTTCCCTTCAGGTTCCTTCTGTCTTCCTCCCACAGTCCAAACACATGCGTGTTAGGTTGATTGATATTTCTAAATTGCCCGTAGGAGTCAGTGTGAGTATGCACGGTTGTTTGTCTCTGTATGTGGCCCTGTGATGGACTGGCGACCTGTCCAGGGTGGACCCCTCTTGCCAGTAATGAGTCTGGATAGGCTCCGTCAGACCCCTGTGACCCTGCAAAGGATACACTTTCTACTTCAGCTTCGTCACAAAACAGGGACATACCTTTTTATTTCACAGTTCATTTGAAAGCTTAAGGGGCTACCAGAACACATGCATTTAAAGAATATGATTTATGCTGATTATTAGATTACCCACCAGTTAATACAGACAACGACTAAACGAAAACTCTAATTCATTTATTTGAATGAAGAAAGTGGCAAGTGTACCTTTGGGGATTCTTGTTAAAGGATGGTAATGTCCGCATAAATGTCCTGATGCTGGACAGATTAGAAAGCTGCTTTGTGAGAACATCAAACGAGGTGTTAAAATGGAAAGATCATGTTGGGTAAGCAAACTACACGTGATGACAATGACTTTTCTATCATTACTGACCCCAAAAGGGGTCAAATGCCTGGAAATCACCATGAATTCAGGTTATTTGCACTCAGTCCAGATGGTTTCTACTTAAGCTCTTTGGACAAGCTGTAATCATTTCTCCTCAGCCTTTCATGACTTTCTCAGGATGTTCAAACCTGATATACATATTAATGATGACTCTCAGGACCACATTGTTCTGAAACGCAGGTAAAATCTCCTCAGTTCAGTAATCCTTGAACACAGCAGCACGTTTAGTCCTGAGACGATTAAATATTATATAAGTCATATTACAAAATATAATCTGATTCCCTATGAGTGTCGGTGTGTGTGTTTCTGTGCGTGTCTTGGTGTTGGTTTTGCAGGTTTTTGTTGGGTAACATTTAGCAGAGCCTTGTTGTGTAACATCTAACGGAGATGAGTGGCAGATTGCAGTGTTTACCTGGAAGCACAACAAACCTTTGCATGTAAGCACATACACATGACACAACGTACTTGCAGTGGAAATCAGAGGGTTCATTCAGATAAAGAGGAAGAAATAGAGGAGAAGCTGGGGGATGCAGAATGAGACAGGTCTTCACAAGTGTTTACTCACGAGAGGAAGAGTCACCTGGTTCCAGAATTGGATATTTGTCCTGTTTTAATCTCAATTGGATCTCAAACAAAGGTAGATTTTGATAAAACTGGATGCAAAATTGCAGCTTTTTTCTTTTTTTTTTTGGTGTATTCTTTCTCCTTTTTGGATCGTTTGAAGGAGCCAGAGACTTGATCTTATCTGAAACCTTTCAGTTGAATCTCCAGCAGCACCAGCGGTTTTTCAGCTCTTTTCTCCAACTGCTGTGATCTGTTTCCTTCACAGGTGACGGTGCATAACTGCAGCCATCTAGACGGAGTTTGTCAGTATACTTCCCCAAACAACATCAAGGATCTTGGATGGAGCATTGCTAAATAAGGTGCAGATCTTTAATGTGTAAAGACTACTGTCCACCATGCATAATACCTCGTTTCTGCTGGCCCGTTGTGAGGAACCTATTACGACGTCGGAGTGGGGTGTCCCTTTGCTGCTGGCGTTGCTGCTGCTGGCATTCCTCTACTCCTTCTTGTACCTGCCTGCCATAGCCCAGAGAGCCCTGCTGGAGCAGGCCCTCAGCGGCAACAACACCACCTCTGTGATTCACAAATAAGCTGAACTGATGGACGCACAGACAGATGCTTTATCAGCGGACAACCGGAGCTGGCTCCCCAACACACTGTCCTTTTTATAAATGATGGCTATAGTCTATCAGCTACACTTGTCCTTACTAGGACCACTGTTTGTCATTTTGAAGTTATAGTTAGAAAATGTAGCGATACCCAAAGTAATATTTTATGAAGTAGAAAGTGGCAGAAAGAACGGGGAGGATTTGACCATGAGGTTCTTTTTCTTTTATGTGGTTCAGTAAGTCCTTTAACTAACAACAGATATTTTTGCAAATATTTTCTACACTCACTTTATCCACTTTATTAAATCCACTTTATTAAAAGAAGTAGTAATTTCTCCCACCCAACTGAAATTACTCTACTTTGAGATTTCATCATAATGATT
The DNA here is from genome assembly GCA_014839995.1 of Xenentodon cancila. Lineage (NCBI taxonomy): Eukaryota > Metazoa > Chordata > Actinopteri > Beloniformes > Belonidae > Xenentodon > Xenentodon cancila. The sequence continues at coordinate 19,922,392 of CM026214.1, read as the reverse complement.
TCATGGATAATAAATGATCTATTAACATCAGTTTTCACAAGCTTTACAGAACTTAAAGGTTAAAAGTTTTAATTTAATTTGTATAAATCTTGTTTTGGGCCTGTACCTAATATGTTTGCATTCTTTAATGATAAGAAAACATACATTTTCATAAGATCCATATCTACAGAACATTTTGTCACCTTCACCTGAAATGCTCAGTTTAAGCTCCTGTCTCTTTAAGACACGCCTCCTTAAACATCTACTCTGATTGGTCAGGTGACAGCAGAATGGGAGGCAGGTGCTCCAGCTCGTTTGTTGTGTGAAGTAGGAGTTTCGAAGTGTCTTGTCAGAAGTTTTTACTGGAAATGGCTCTAAAATCAGAATTCCAACTCGGAAAGTTGGAGAAACCTCACATTCCCAACTTAACAATCCAAGACAGCAGCTTCAGCAAAGTAAACATTTAGGTAATTTTACTGCTTAAAACAGTTCAGTCTCAGTTAATTTACACGTAGTCAGACATGGCTGCAAAGGCAGCTGTGTTTTCCTTTTTTAATTATGATAATGATAACAATTATTGTTTTGTGGCTTTACAACTGGAGCTCGTATGTGCCATCAATCCAAGTTCTGACCTACGACCTCCGAGGTAAAAGGAAACGCATCATTACCATCAAACAGGCGTTATGCAAATGAGTTTCATTGCGATGTAATTCAGTAAAAGAATTGAATTGTTGATAACAGAGATGTTCGTGCAGTTCGGCAGTGCTGTTTATTTGCACAAAACAAATGTTTCCCTTTGTTGCACACTTTAGGTTGTGTAAATTACACTAGATACACATAAAACATTTTTTTTCAATCATATGAGCATAATAATATGATTCAGAAAAAGATTTAGTTTGTGATTACTGAAAATGTGCATCTCAGTTCAAAGAGGAATGTTGTGAGACAAACATTGAACAAGAACGGCATCATGTATCTATACATGTAACAGTGATGTAATCAGACATCAGATGTTTCACGCAACTGTTTTAGAGGAGGGAGAAAAATTAAGAAAAAGTTTTATTGTGAAACCGCAACAATTTTTCTGTCATAGTTTCTGTTGTGAGGTGACAAAATGTATTACTCTTTTATTCCTCCTATATCTTATAATATGAAAGGAAAATGTTTCAGATCCCCAAGCATCAATCCTTGTACGAAGACCCATCAATAAATAAACTCATCACTGACATTATGCAACATCTAGAGTGCAACATTTATTACTGAAAATGTCGTAAACATCAACTGTTACAATATTAGTATACTCTCATAAGAAAATAACCAAATATGTTGATGTAGATATCTGGCTCCTGTTGAAATAAATAATAATTACTAAAATGTTTTGAATGAATTTAATGTCATTAGTTCCATTTTATTTTATTGTTATTATGCTGCTCGTGTTTTAGAGCTGCAATGTTAACTATTGATGGTAAGTGTGTGAAATTATTTTCTGTTATTCTTGTGTGTGTTTTGTTGTTGTCAGTTTTTTTAAGGTAAAGGCAAAGTAATCAACAATAACAATAATAATAATCCCCGTGACCCTGCAAAAGGAAAAGAAATGGATAGATGGATAATGATAATAGTAATAATCACAATGAGGGCAATCCTGAGTACTCTCTCACTGCTTCCAGGAGGATTTAAAAGGGTAAGTCCCCCTAATGAGACCATTTAGTTCAGTCATTAGACAGCTATTTTTATTTTTGAATATATTCTGCTGGACAAACAACCAAAGCCGACAACTGACTAGTTGTTTGAATTGCCTTTATTGAACGATACAGGATACTAGAGTTGACACCACTATTTGAAGATGCAGGACTTGATTGTTACAGGAGGTGCAGGCAGCTTTTTTCCAGCTCTGTGCCTTTAAAACCAGACCTGTAAATACTGTAGCCACAGCTCATGGCAACCACTGCCATCTAGATATTCACCCGTAATTTCTTTTTTTTTTTTCTGTCACATTAAGTTTCAGAATAAGGTTGTTAAAAAAAAAAAGGAAGGAAGGAAGGAATCTTGCTAAACCATGCAACACCCAACAAGCCAACATTTACAGTTAGTCTTAGACCACAACGATTCACTCAAATGGTACTTCTGTTGAATATGTTCAGCTACAATGACAAAAGCATATCCAAAGACTCCAAAGCACAGTAATGATATTTCTTATTTTTTCAGGAATATCCATGTACTCCTCTGACAGTCCTCCAGTACCTCCTAGCCTCAAAGCAGAATCTCATTCACATCTTGTATCCTTGGATAAGAGAGATTAGTTCTTTTTTTTCTTCTTGTTTCAGAGAGAATAGTATCAAATCCTAAAGGACATACATGCATCTCTTTCTACAATATACACAGTTCAGTCGAAGTTGTTCACTAGTGTGCTCTTTCAAAAAGCGCCACAAACACATGAGAAAAACTGTCGCTTTGAAAGTAAACGAAACATTCAAATGCTCCACAGAAAAAGAAAGAAAAAGTTATTCTTGACCTTCCTACTTTTTTTGCTTCCTGAAGACCTGATGATTTGTTATTATGTAGCAGGGAGAATCATGAAACACGAATTTATTAGAAAATAATTTTTTACCTGAACAATAATTTCACTGATTGATTTTGAAAAAAACCACAACAACAAAAAAACAAAACAGCTATTTTATGTACAACTGGTTAAAGCAGATGACTAAAAAATGTAAACATAAAATATCAACGCACCTCCTTTTCTTTCCTTCAGTGAAATGTCCTGTGAATAGAAAGTGCCATTGATTCAGCGAGTTTTGCCATCACCATCCATGGGCTGTTAGTGAGTCTGAAGGTTCAGTGGTACACACACAAAGACATGAAACACTTAAAACCAGCTCAGACTTGTGAGGAGGGCAACTTTTTCTTTTAAACTATTCTTTTATGTGCACATTTACTTTTTCAGGTATCAGAAACAGCGGTATTCTGCAGGTGGGAGCCACACTGAATTAAAAAAAAAAAACACACACACACCCACACACACACACACACACACACACACACACAGATCAGGGCACTCTGGCCCTGAGGGTTTTCTCTGCCTCTTTGAGCTGTATGTCTTTGTCCAGTTTCCCTTTTTAAACTGACGTCCTGACCTATTTCTGACATGTCCAGAGATCTAGTTTGGTATCCAAAAATATTCTAAACTTATGTTCCTCCTCGTCTCTTTGAGTATGTCTGCTAGTCAAACACGAAACATTTTTGAGTGCGTTACACTCTTTTTCCTCTTTCGGTAAACATAAAAAAAAACAAAGAGAGAAAAAGTTGCAATAACTCAGATAATTTGATTTTGCAGCTGCATCTGTACTTTCCCAACTACAAAATCATGCTGTCACATTTAAACAGGCTGGACTGACTTTCTATGAAGGGAAAGGAAAGTGAAAGTAAAGAGAAAACATGAATGATCAGATAATTCAGGGATGAAATGCAGAGAGAGAGGGAGTCTTGTCTGTATGATGCATTAAACAAACAAGGGTTAGAAAGCAGAGGAGGTTGAAGAGAGCTCCCTGCGTAGACCAGGGAAAGGAGAAGATGACAAAGGGGAAGGACAGGAGCAGGGGATGAAGGGCAGGCGTGAAAAGAGAGAAGAGAGAAGCTTTGTCCGTCTCAAACTATCAATTCCAGTCCTTGCTAATGTTTAGGTTCCACTCCCAGGTTAAGTAGATGTTCTTATCGTCATCGGTGAAGCAGGACTTGATCAGATATTGGCCACGGGACAGCAAGCCTTTAGGCACGTCATCAGGGGAGCAGACAAACTCCTGCTCCTCCGCCCGAGGGCCATAGCTTCCCACCATGCACACCAGCTTGTTGACTAAAGAAAGAAGGGGGAGGGGAAATCCATCTGTCAGCTCTACTTTTCAAAGTTCTCAAGAGTTTTTATTTTAGTTATTAAGAGTGAACTGAACCTACTTCTGACTCCTTTCCTGTAGGTCACATGGCGATACTTCAGGCCAGAAACAATATCCTTGCTCACCTGCAAACACACAGATTCTCATGAATGTAGTCATTTAAACCTCACTTAGATTTTTCATCAAGTATTCTTTTAATCTATTATTGAAATTCTGGTAATTCAAAACAGTCAGATTTGGACCATGTAGTTCTCAAGGCTCCAGAAGACGGCAGTGACAGCCTTTGTCCAGCAGATGTCCTCAGAGCACTGCAAAGATGCTCTGAGCTGCTTGTTGATTCTCATCTCGATTTTGATTTACCTTCAGGGATGAATCCCTGGAATACTTCTCGAGGATTAACACACAGACTTATACTGATGCTATTTGTCTTAACAAACGTCCATACCTTCATGTCCCGTCCACTACAGGAAAGGTTTGCCCATAATTTGTATCACTCTCAAGAGGTGTTTCAAGATGTATCTTCTAATCAGAGAGTGAGAGTATATTATATGCTGTGTGATTGCAAATAAAAAAAAGGGATTAATTGAATAATATAAATGAATAAAGATAAGAAAAAAAACAGTAAATCTTTTATTTACTTTGTATTTTCTGTCAATGCAGAAAGTATGAACCCGTTAAACCCTCTTTGTGTAGCAGTACCACTTTTGACCACATGGGGAAAATGAGATCTGCTGTGTTGACAAATCAGCCTCTGACAATATTGTATTATCCAAATTAAAATTAAAATTCAAAAATACTTTATTTATCTCAGAAGGGAACGTGATTGTTCCAGTAGTGATTTAATTTCAGCCTCTTCAAAGAGTCACTGTAGAGGTTTATTTCTGTGGGCAGGAAGGATCTCCTGTATCGGTCTGTGTTGCTGCAGATTTGAAGACGCGTCTGGATGAAGACACTCTGTTGCTGAATCACTGTGTTGTGAAGAGGATGCTCAGTGTTGTCAATGATCTTCTTCATTTTATGAAGTATCCTCTTTCACAATCAGCTCCAGAGGCTCCAGAACAGAGCTAGCCTTCGTTATCAGTTTATTAAAGCATTTTAAGTCACTGGCTCTGATGTTGCTTCCTCAACAGATGACTGCAGATGACTGCAGATGATACTCAGTCTCTTGTCCATCACTGAAACACCCCACAACTGCAGAGTAATCTGAGTATTTCTGCAGATGACAAGACTCCAACCTGTGCTAGAACTCTGAGGTGTACAGTGAAGAGGAATGGTGAGAGTACAGTCCCCCTGTGGTGCTCCTGTGCTGCTGACCACCTGGTCAGCAGCACAGGAGAAGATGGATACGGTATTTTTGGTACTGGAACAAAGCAGGATGTCAACCACAACACTAAAACCTTCTAAGGTTAAAGAGGTGGGGCAGAATCCCCCACAGCTGATCCAAACAGATGTTCAAGACTCTGGGGCTGATGCCGTCTGGACCTGCAACCTTGTTCAATTGCTCCAGCTGCATCTTCACCTGACTGCTAGAAACAAAGAGGCAGGAGGGGGAGGGGAGCCCAGCATCTCCTGATGTGGTAGGAGACAACAATGGAGCAGCAGCAGATCTATGACTAAGGAGGAAAATAAAATCTATCTGGTCCTCCTTTTGCATGAAGCCTGTGATCTTCTTCATCCCTGACCACACATCTCCTGCCTTGTTCTACCAGAGATTGTTCTCCAGCTGCCTCCTGTACATTAATAAATGAGGAATGACCAGCATGTCTCCTAATTCCATGCTGTCCCACTAGAGATTATAGACTTATAGAAGATTAGGTCACAAGAACCATATATATATATATATATATATATATATATATATATATATATATATATATATATATATATATATATATATATATATATATATATATATATATATATATATATATATATATATATATATGTGTGTGTGTGTATGTGTGCGTGTGCGTGCGTGCGTGCGTGCGTGCGTGCGTGCGTGCGTGCGTGCGTGGAGCCTTTTATCACCAGGGCTTAGGTGCCTTTTACATTTTTCATCAGAAGAAAAATTATGTCAGATGAGAGGTGAATCGAGTGAGTTACTGATAGTAAAATGAACAAGCTTTACTGCTAACATTAATCTTTAAAAGCAGTATAAAAGTGAACTGAGCTGAAAGAGTTCATTAAACATTATAATGGTCTTGTTTGATGTTGTGGTTTGATTTCACATTTATGGCAGCTTACTCAGCACTGAGGTACCCCCCCACCCCCACCCCCACCCACACCCACACCCCAACTCAGTCGCTATAAAAACCTGATGTTCTGCTCCTGAACTTGCTCAAAGTAATCCAGTCACTAGGGGTGTTAACAACCACTGATCTACAATCAATACATTGATCATCTAATGAACAAACAGCATAGATACATCTATTAGATATCAATACATGTAAGCATCACCAATAGATGCTGTCAAGTGGCATCTTTAAAGTCTATTTTTATTAAAAGGACACATTGATTTCTATTTAAACTTCTGATAGAGCGCATCAATAAAACAAAAAAAAATGATATTTTAGTTGCCTATTGTGATTTGATATGAATGGAAGTGATTGTTTATGTTTATGGTTTATGGCTCATTAATAGAAATGCATCAATGACACTTTCTGTGATATTGGCATCGTCATATTGAGAACTGATATTTTGTATTGTGATGAAACTTCTGATTTACACCCCAACCGACCAGTTGGGAGCATACCATGAATCTCTCCATCCTGCAAAAAAATGAAATATGAGTCAGTAGACGTGTAAGATTTTAGTCATTTTACCTTGAAGTTGATCTTTATCCTGTATTTCACCCCTTCCTGTAAGGTGAAGTTCTTCTCCTTCAGAGTGCTCAGGTCTCCTGCAACAACACACAAAACCAAGGATTGCTGTCTTTACACTCTGATATGATGTAAAAGAGGTAAAAAAGGAGCTGGAATAGTTGGAATAATACACTGGTTTATTTGGTATCCAGTTATCAAGAAGTTAGTTCCCCCTCTTCTAAAATAAATCAAATCACAGAGTTTTCTGTTCTTTTGTTTATTTAAGAAAATAAAATAAAAAAGGTTGTGTAGGTAAAACTAAGAATATCCTTATAGCTTCCATAGGATTTAATAGGGTATGTTGCATCTTTGTGCTGTTAAAGATCAGGCTGATGATGATCAGGGTTCATCAAGTGCAAACAAAGGCTTCTAAAACTGCATGTCTGGATGTGTATCAACTGACCTCTAAAGACAGATGTTTTGGAAGTTTGGTTTTACTGGAGCATTCAGGTGTGTGTTAACATAACACAAAGAGGGAAAGGCATAAGCAAACATTCTGGAGAAGCAATCATTGATGTATATCAGTCCAGAAAGGATTATAAAACCATTTATGAAAGTATGGATTTCAACACTCTACCACATAAATTATTGCCTAAAAAAGGAAAGTAAGACAGCTACCAGTCTTGTGAAGAGTGGACCTCACAGGTAATTTTCCCTAAGATCTGACAGTGTATAACTCTGAGAAATACACACAAAAAAAAAAAAACGAGATAAATTTTAAGCCTTTCAGGACTTACTAAGCATGTTAAATATTAAAGTCAATAATAATTCCATTACAAGAAGCCTGAACAAGTGCAGTTTATTTGGTGTGACGTTCTGCTGATGTGTGGACCTCTATCTCTCTTATTTCTTTGTTACAAGCCTCTTTTACATTGCTGGATTCCCCATGTTTGTGACACCAATATACTGTATCGTCTGTCCGTTTTGCATTAACTGACATGGGGTCGGGTGCCAAGCTGCCAATAACTCGCCTTCGAGTGTACACTCTATCATGGGTCAGGTTTGATGTAAACAAAATGACGTGGGATAGCAGGACCTGGGTGGGATTTATTAATAACAAGAGGAGAAGGTCCGCAAACTGGTGCCATAAATCGACATACTACAGGCACCACAATATGCAGCTGGCTACCAAAATGTTAGACAGCGGGCTTGCAAAAAATGAGGCTCAGGTCATTAACAAATTAAAGAGCCTCAGAAAAAAGGTCTATGTGATCAACGACTACAACAGCAGGAGTGGCAGAAGAACACTGGGCTGGTCATATTATGATTTGTGTGACACAATGGGGGGGGGGGGGGGGGGGGGGTACTCTGCAAATCCCATTGCTATCAAGGGTAGCATGAATCCAGTGTAACACCAGCAGCTGCTCCATCTCCTGCACCCATCGCTGCATCAACCAGCTCTTACAATGTTGGTGACGCCAGCGAGGCCAACTAAACACGCAGCTGGGCCCTCTTGTTATGCATTACCACTCAATAACACCTCCTGACTCCTCGTCCCTCCCTGCATCTTGGCTTCAGGCACCAGGGAGGCAATAACACGCTTTGTGTTTACACTGCTCAGTGACATGGGTTCTTTGAAAGTAACAGGGTCTAATTTAAAGACACCTATAGTGCTGGAGATGCAAACCTTGGGAATTATTGGAAACACCTGGTCCCAGTGTTCCTTTTCTTATGATAATTCCTAACTTCCCACAATTGAGAGAGCTTCTCTCCCAAGCAGCTTTTGTCTTGTTGGTTTTAATGAAGTAGCATTTTTCAATTGAATTGAATTGAATTGAATTGAATTGAATTGAATTGAATTGAATTGAATTGAATTGAATTGAATTGAATTGAATTGAATTGAATTGAATTGAAGGCACTTCCACAATACAGTTCAACTCATTCCAAATTAGTCAAATTAATACAAACCTAATGAAATAAAAATAATTATTGCTAACTAAGGAAACCAACAGATTGCATCAAAACCTTTCTTCGATACAATCCCCTATCCTGAGCAAGCAGCAGGCGACTGTGGAAAGGAAAAACTCCCCTTAAATTTCCCTAAGAAGGGAAAACCTTGGTAGAACCAGGATTCTGGAAAGGTGGCCGTGTGCCTGCACATTCCTTGTTTTTGCCATCACTTTCGAGCCTTGTCGTGACAAGGGGATGCCAGGAACTACGAGTGAGTTGCAAAACTGCATCTAAACAAACCACAAGAATACTAGAACAGTGTCCCATGGACAGATACCACAATAGAGCAGTTTGGCTTTAACTACCAGCACCATGTTTGGAAAAAAAACAACAAATAAAACCCCAACAAGAAACAAACAAACATAGCATGTCAGCAGAAATATTTCATTGCCACTGGAGGAGCTGTGATTTGTGTATGTTTTACTGCCACAGGACATTGGCACCTTGCAGTCACTGAGTAAACTATCACCTCCATGAAGAGCATTTTAGAGGCAGATATGAGGCCATTTGAAATGCTGTGGTAGGACCTTGAGAGCTGTGAACAGCTAAAAGTAAAAAAAAAAACTCAATGAACTGAAGTAACACTGCAAGGAAGAAGAGACCAAAGTGTGTCCTCTACCAAATTAGAGTGTTATTGCTGCTTAAGGTGGCGGGATACACTTTCTTTTTTTTTTTTTTATTTTTTTTTTTTTTTTATTTTTTTTTTTTTTATTTTTTTTTTTTTCTTCTTTCTTTGGGCTCATCAGTTTACTTTGTACAGGCATCCTTAAAGCAGTCAAGTCAAAGTCCCACATCATCTGAGCCCCACCTTTTTTTTTTTTTTTTTTTTTTTTTTTTTTTTTTTTTATATAATTATCCCCCGTGCATAAGTGAAAGTGAAGGTGATAGTGTCCCACACCAATCCTCTCAACAGCCCATTATTCAACTCCACTAATCCTGAACTCTGTCAAAGAGGACCAACAAACACAAACAGCAAAGTGCAAAGAGAAAGGAGCGGAGGGTAGTGGTGGATGTTGTGTTATTTATGATGATTCAGTGATGTGTGTGTGTGTGTGTGTGTGTGTGTGTGTGTGTGTAGTGTAGTGTGGGTGAGTGCATGTTGTTGTGTTGGGTGTAACACCCCAAGATGATCAGGAGCTGAGAGATTCAGAGTTAAAGAACCACAGCTGGCAGTGATGTTGACCTTCCACACCAGCTGGCCAACTGCTCATGATACAATCACATTTCAAGTTGGACCACCGCTGGTGCCGGTGTGTTGGGTCAGTGCAGTGCAGCAGCCCTCCCCAGGTGTACGAAATCCCCCCCCTCAGTTACCATATACCGGTCCAGCCCCAGCAGGTCACAGGACGCCCGGCCGAGGGCCGCCTACGTTGTCCATGACGGCAGAGCGGGAAAGCAGCTCAGGAGCCACAGGCGGACCGGTCAGCCGGATCGATACATGCCAGCAGCCACGAGAGCGAGTAATGGGTGGAGCCGGGGACCCCCCCACCCCAATCATCCTCCCCGCCACTCGGTCCGGGAAGAGGGGCGGGTCCCACCCCACCCCGACGGCAGGAAGCCGAGCGGAGGAGACAGACCCGCAGGACGGAGTCCAGGGCCGCCCCGCGCCGGCCCCCCAGCAGCCCGGGCCACCGCCCCTCCCGGAGGGAGAGCCCAGAGAGGCCAGGCCGGCAGAAGCCCCCCAGGCCGTCCGCCACAGCGCCCCCCCCCAGCCCCCCGCCCCCCAAACCAGCCCCGATGAGCCCCTAGGCCGAGCCCCAGCGGCCCTCCTCCCACCAGATCTGGGCTCTGCCTGGCGGGCGAGACAGGGGAGCGCTGGTTTACCCATGGCAGCTCCAGGTGTCTTTTCTACCCCCTCCCAGGCCAGCTAGCGCCAGATCCTTGGACCTACACCCTACCCGTGTGTGAACGTGATTTAGATTTAGGCTGTGTTCCGGGTTCCAGATCGGACACAGTGAGTGTGTGCTACCAAACCTGTGCATGTAAACTAAGTGCAGATAAGGTGTGCTAAGGTGCATTAAAAGAAGGGGTGCATTAAAAGGAGGGCACGAGTTGGGGGAGGTATGGAGAGGCGGCAGCGCACTCCTGCCCTGCCCCCTCTCGACCGTAGGGGATGGTATGGAGAGGTGACAGTGCACTCCTGCCCCGCCACCTCTCGTCCCTTATGTGCCCCCAACCAAGCTCGGCACCTCCGGTCCTGTGTCTGGATGTAGTGAGGTGACAAGTGCCCCTGTGTGGTTGTGCTCTTGTCTAGTGATGTGTATTTAAAAAAGGATTGGCAGGAGCTTAGCCTGGGAAGGGGAGGGGGGAGTTGTTGGTACTCCTCCCCCCCGTCCCACCAGCAAGACAAGGGTAGAGCCCCATGCAGCCACAGGGGTCGCAGCCCAGGGATCCACAGGACAGCTCGAGGGGTAGCAGTCCAGGCAGGGAGCCGCGACGACCACCAGGACACCCCCGCCGGTCCCAGCTCCCCGGGGCCCCCCCCCAAAAGAGCGACAGCAACCCGAGGGGCCCGGAGGCCACCACAGCCCGGCCCCAGAGCCAACCCCAGGCCAGTCCCCCCCCCCTCCCCTCGGCTCCCCACCCCCCGGGCAGGCGGGCACCCCCCACCCCCCGACCGACGGCAGCAGAGGAAGGGAGCGAAGGCGGTCCCAGCCCCCCCCCATACCAACGCTCCGGGGCCAGGTGGCCTGCAGCGGTGCACCGCCAGTACCCCCGCACCTCCCAGCACTCCCCCAACCCCCAGTCCGGGAACGCAGGGGACCACCACTGACGGCGACCCGTACCCTCAGTAGCTGAGCAGGCACATGGCACCTTTGGGTTAGGGAGGTCATCTAAAGTGATTCCATTACCTGCGGTGATAGACCAGAGGTTTATAGTACATCAATTTCTCAATTAGAATAGATCGTAAAGCTGTTCTGTAAAATATAATATATAATGGAATGTATAATGGAATGTGCAGAGATCCAGGCCCAGTATTTCATTTCATTTTAAAATGAGCTAGAAAAGGTTTCCAAGTATCAGTAAAAGCTGCTAATTTGCTTTTATTAGTAAATGTTATTTTTTCTAGTGATATGTATTCTATTATGAGGTTTATCCAGTGACTGATGTGTAAACAGGTTTTAGATTTCCAGTTAAGGAGAATTACTTTCTTGGCAATAGTTAGAGAAATTAGAACTGGATTTCTATATTTAATTGGGAAATTGTCAAGTTCTTGAAAGTTACCCAGTAAACATAATGGCGGAGATAAAGGGACTCTGCAACTTAAAATCGTTGATAGTTTTTCTGTCACTGTTGACCAGAAGCCATAGACAGGAAGGCAGGACCATGTGGCATGATAATAATCATCTGTGTTACCCAGGGTGCACTGGGGGCAGATATCTGTGTTGACTAGACCCATTTTAAACATTGTCCGCTGTGTGATGTGAGTCCTGTGTATTACTTTATACTGAATAAGTCGTAGATTTGTGTTTTTTGTCATAGAGAATATATTATTACAGATGTCTGTCCAAAGGTCGGGGTTGAGAGTGGTTGTTAGGTCGTTATTCCATTTGGTTATTGGGAGGGCTAGTTCCGTGTCGTTACTGGATATAAGTTTATAGATTCTAGAAACCAGTTTTTGGACCTTTGTGATTTTTCTTACTTCTTCAATAAATAGTGAAGGTTCTAGTAAGTCACAGTTGATCTCTACTTTTGATTTGATTGCAGATTTTAGTTGTTGATAATGTAGAAACTGTTGTTTTTCAATACCAAATCTCTGAGCTAATGAATCAAATGATATAAAGTGGCCGTCAGTGAAGAGATGATGGAGATGAGTGATACCTTTCTGTTGCCATGATGGGAAATAAATAGGTTTCTTGGATATCAGAAAGTCAGGATTGTGCCAGATTGGAGTTAATTGACAAGGTGTTAAGGAAGACTTTGTAATCTTTATTGTCTTCCACCAGGCTTTCAGAGTTGAGTTGATTGTGGGGTTTTCAAAAAGAGGCATCTTCTTTATCGATGTTGGAAGAAATGGTAAGTCAGAAATAGGGATATCCTTGCATTGGTTTTGCTCCAAGTTTTTCCATAAGCTGTGGTTTTCTGTTTGGATCCATTTGATTACATACTGCATTTGAGTCGATAGGTAATAATATTGAAAATTCGGGGCTTCTAGGCCTCCTTTTGATCTCTGTTTTTGTAGTGTCGCTAAACTAATCCTGGGCTTCTGATTTTTCCAATAAAACTTTGTTACCAATGAGTTAATTGAGCTGAACCATTTATCAGTGGGGGTAACTGGGAGTACTGAGAATAAGTAATTCACTTGTGGTAATATCTTCATTTTAACTGAGGCTATTCGACCCATTAGTGAAAGTGGAAGGTTTGTCCATCGTTTTAAATCTTGTGTTATTTTATGGAGTAGAGGGATGTAATTTAGATTGAATAATTCTGATAGTCTGGAAGAAACATTAACACCCAGGTATTTAATGTTGCCAGTTCTGAATGGCAAAGAGTTATTTTGAGTTGCAGAGTCCCATACACTGTCTGAAAGTGGTAGTATAATTGATTTTTGCCAATTTATGGTATAATTTGAGATTTTTGAAAAATGATTAATGGTATTCAAAGTCTCTTGTATAGATTTATTTGGATCCTCTAGATATAGTAATACATCATCAGCATAAAGGCTTATTTTGTGTTGTGATATCGTGTCTCGAATCCCTTTAATTTGACGGTTTTGTCGTATTGCTGCTGCAAGGGGTTCAATAAAAATAGCAAAAAGTGACGGAGAGAGTGAGCATCCTTGTCTGGTTCCTCTCTGAAGTGTAAATCTTTGTGATGAGATTCCGTTTATGATGACGGTGGCCAGAGGGGATGTGTACAGCGTTTTAATCCAGTGGATGAATGAGCTTCCAAATCCAAATTTGTGAAGAGTACTAAATAAAAAAGTCCAATTCACTTTGTCAAATGCCTTTTCTGCATCTAGGGACACAATTATTGATTTTGTTTGTCTTTTTTGAGCAATATGGATTAAATTAAAAAGCCTCCTGGTGCTATCTGATATATTTCTATTTTTAATGAAACCAGTTTGATCTGGGTGGATTAACGCGGGGGTTACTGTTTCTATTCTTGTGGCTAGGGCTTTAGTAATTATTTTTAAGTCTGTATTTATTAACGAAAGGGGGCGATAACTAGATGGGAGAGTTGGGTCTTTGTCGGGTTTTAGGATGACTGTCATAGCTGCAGTATTCATTTGTGGAGGAATTACTGAGGTGGCATGGATTTCAGCAACGACTTTATAATAGAGTGGTGATAACATTTCCCAAAAATGTTTATAAAATTCTGGGGGAAATCCATCCGGTCCTGGAGATTTGTTATTAGGCATTCCCTCCAGGGCTTTATAGAGTTCCTCAGGAGTTAGTAGGTTGTCTAACATATTTGCTTGTTCCTTTGATAATTTGGGGAGCTCTAAGTTTTGGAAAAAGTCATCTATATCTGATTGTTTGGGGTGCCGGTCTTGTCTGTATAGGTGGCTGTAGAAGTCCTTAAATACATCATTTATTTCCTGTGGGTTCTGAGTTACCTCTCCTAAAAAATTGGTGATGGAAGAGATAGTTGACTTTTCTTTTTTACGCTGCAGCTGGTTTGCTAAGAATTTTCCAATTTTATTACTGTATTCATAATTTTCATATTTAAGTTGTTGTATAAGGAATTGTGTTTTATTGTATATAATGCTTTCATATTGTAGTTTTAAGTTATCAAGTTTGTTTTTAGTTTCTTTGCACGGCTTTTTGGAATAATCTTCACTTAATTGTTTGATATTTTGTTCTAGATCCGTTTCTATTCTCTGTTGTTGTTTTTTCCGATTTGTTGCATATGCTATTATTTTCCCTCTAATGTATGCTTTTCCTGTTTCCCATAACAATGATGGTGAGGTATTTGGGAGGTCATTCATCTCCAGAAAAAACAACCACTCCTTTTTTATGAAGTCGCCAAATTCTGTATCCTGCAGAAGTGATGTGTTGAAGTACCATCTTTTGCTGAGTTTAGATTGCATCTGAAGTGTGAGCGCTAGGGAGATGGGGGCGTGGTCGCTGATTAAAATTGGGTGGATTGAAGTTTCAGTTACATATTGAGAGAGAGAGTTGCTGATGAGGAAGAAATCAATTCTAGAGAAAGACTGATGGACAGAGGAGTAATAAGTGTATTCTCTCGCTGAAGGATTTCTTATTCTCCAACTATCGCCAAGTCCGTAGTGTTTCATGTATTTTTTGATGGTTTCAGTTGTTTGACAATTTCTATAAGATTGTGGATTTGAGCGGTCTAGTTTTGAATTAATAATGGCGGGATACACTTTCATTGCCCACATGTTTTGTTTTTTTCTTCTTTTTAGCTTAATTTTTGTTAAATAAATAATGGCACAATAAAAAAAAGTTGCAGCATGTCGTTCTGTTGATGTGCATTTCTCTAATACTAAGACCCACTAAGATCAGATCAGGTTTTAATCGCGTTTTTACACACAAAAAAACAAAACAAACAAAAAAACATACATAGGAGGTTCTACCTTTTGAACTTGAATATATTTATTTTCTCAGGTTTTCAATAATTCTGTTGGAATGATGGAAATACTGATTTCTTTTTCAGTCATCGTCCTATGCAACTTTTACACATTTATCCTTTCCTCATCTTGCTCGTAAAAACCCAATGAACCCTTCAATAAACTGACTTAGCTGTGTGGTGGGCTTGAGTAGGTTCATGCTGAAGGGGCATAAAGCATCCTGGGGCCATTGTACAAACACACAACCATCAGAAATGCATCGACTGTCTAATCACTTTATATGTCAATTTAAAGCCAACCATGAGCTCTGAGTGTTTCCTAATGTAGAGCGAGAGGGATCGAGGAAGAAAAGGACGAGATGGAGGGTAGATAAGAGAATGGGGTGATCCGAGGGGGAAGGGAGGCAGATGGGAAGAAAGAAAGGACGTCACAAAGAGTGCATGGAGCGCACCTCAGTCAGAAGAGCACCATGAAGGACTAGACAGCTGGTCTCCAAATTAGAAATATATTTACACATTTGTGGCACATTTTGACACTTTATGTAAAAGAATTCATCCAACAATGGTTTGCTGTTGCCACGGGGAAGTCCTGAAATTACAGTATGTTGAGAATCACCATTACAATCTGACATGCTTCTAATTAACTGAACGTTTGGAGATTTTTTCAAAATTTCTATTCCAGACTCATTTCACTCAACCTGATTTCCTCTGCGAACCGTGGCATGAAACGTCTTTGTCTGTTTTCTCTTGTCTCAGGAGACAAAGAGAAGAGGAAGTGAGAGCTAGAGGGAAGAGGGGGAAATGCTGGGAGCTTCTGAGGGAGAAAATAGGTCAGTTTGGGGAGTTGTCTACCTGTTCTCCCACACACACACACACACACACACACACACACACACACACACACACACACACACACACACACACACACACACACACACACACACACACACACACACTAACACATGCTGTTTTCTAGTTTTGTCACCGTAACACATAAGAAGGGTCAACAGATATCATTTTAAAGTGAATATAACATTCTTGTAGAGCTCTGTATATATAATTGTACTATATTTAACAGATCAATTCAACATGAAATATATGCTGTGTGTATAAAATGTATTGTATAAGTATACATTACAACAAAAACAAAAATAGAAGCCTCAAAATGTAATTAAAAACAATTTGGAGTTATTAGCAAGTTTAATTTGTCATTTGTCATTTGTCACTACAGGCTGGCTCCAAAAGTGAGTCAATCTCAAGCGATTCCCATATTAAAATTTTGACTTTAGAAATAACAGAAATAAACATATTTACAGCCCTGTTCAAAGAGCTGTTTTGGTCTCACTCGCTTGATTTCACATCCATGACAACTCTGAGGGGGTTGACCTTTTTTTTTTTTTTTTGTGTCACGTCAGGAGTTTTCATAAAGCAAAAAATGTAGTTCTAATATGAGGGGCTGGTGGCAAATTAGATAATCCCCAAAATGTTGCTGTATTCATTAAACTATGAAACTATTACCACACTTAGGCACAGAATGACAGACAACACACTTTTATATTTGATTGTACTTGGCTATAAGACAAAGTATTCCAAAAACTACTACTATGCTTTTAAATGTCAAATACTGTCAGCATTTAGCCCTTATAGTGGGCTTTAGTTACATTTTATTGGAAACCATTCATAATGCTGATTCAGACTGACTAACAGACTGAGGTTTGGCCTTATTTTAAGGACTTCATACTTTTATTTTGAAAGCTCAATTTTTGGTTTTTCTAGTTCAAGCTTGACTTGCTCTGTGGTGTTGATTGTTTACACCTGTGTCTCCTCGGCCCCTGTGAGTGTTTATTGTCTTGTCTTTCCCTTCCTCTGTGCTGGTCCGCCTGTTTTCATTATCCGTGCTACTGTGCTGGTATGTTACTCCGACATGGTATTTGAGGATTTTCTGTTTTCTAGTTGAAGCTTTTATTGTTTTGCTTTTGGATTCCTGCCTGAGCAGCACTCTTTGTTTATTTCAAAAAACTTTGTTTGGCACTCCTGGCGCCTAATATCTCCTGCATTTGGGTCATACATAGCTCAACTTGTGACAAACATATTCAGTAGACACAGAGAGGTGTGGAAAACTACAACCCTGAATCAGGAAAAGTTGGAACAGTTCACTAAATTAAAATATATGGATAAATATAAAAAATAAATACATTCTGGGATTATTACACTTCCTGTGCAGATGGTATGAACCCAAAATAGTTCTAGTTTCCACCATCTGCTTAATTTCATTTGCATTGCAGGCTTGCAATATGTTCTTTAAAAAGCTGAGACAGTAAAATGTTGAGCACTCTGTATTGTTTGCATTTTCCCTCACAACACTTAAAAGGTGTTCTGGCAACGATTTAAATGATAAAGAGTTTCAGCTGTTATTTTGGCCCATACTTTCTCAAAAGAGATATAATCTAAGTGATTGCCCTCAAAGCCTTACATTCATACCAAATCATGATTAAATAACATTTGAAATACAAATGTTTTCCTTTTTCCCTACATTATTAGCTGTACTCCATCCCAACTGTTTCTAAAATATATTGGAGGCTTGAAATACCGAGGCCATCCATGTAATATAATATTACATGGATGCATGCTAATATTGCATAGAAAACTATTGCCTGAATAAACTGAGCGTGAGGGCATTTGCTGCTTAGTGTGTGTGACTGTATTAATGTGCAACAGCATGTCTACTCAAAGGCATGAAGCAACCCGTGGAACATGAAAGTTTAACAAAGCAACCTCTTGGATTTAGCACCATAACACTGAAAATCACAGCTGAGGATACTGTTTTGTGCAGCGTGATCTGGCTGCAGGCCAACATTACAGCGAACGCACTGTATGCCACCGTTGTGTGCGATGCATATGTTGTATATAGAGATCTATATGATTTAGACTAGTGACAACTAATTCCTTCCATGTTATTCTACTGACATTGTTGTTCTGCATGCTGAGCCAGACAAAAACATTTTTTTTTTCATATTCAAGTGCACCAGCAGTCATTGTAATAATCTAAATGCAAATAAATTGAAAGAAAAAGAATACACATACTCAGTTCCTGTAGGTATAAAGTGGCTCGTCTAATGGCAGTATGCCTACCTTTAATGGAGGTGAAGAGATGCTGATGCTAGTCACAGGCAAGATGATCTCCGAAGCAGAAAGGGATATAATGAAAAGTACAACAAAGTAACGGTGTGTTACTTTATCTTTAGCTCTCTGTTTCCATTCTCATGACCAGTCTTCTAATGAAGCGGTCCAGGTTTATATATATATTTATTTATTTCAATGAGCACTGTTATCAGGATTCTTGGTGCAGGTCTGTAACTATTCAGTAAATGTGATCGTAGAGACTTTGAGACATTAAAGAAATGTAAAGTGTTAACCCAAAGCAGAAATGTGACCTCAGAATATTATAATTAGTGCAATAACTTTAAGACATCTTTTAGTTACTCTTCTGCCTTAAGCTTAAACTTTTGCACGTCTCTGTATATACGGTATTGGTATTATATTCATTAAAACTGGCTCAAAGCAAATATTCCAAGCTCTTGGCTACTTTTGTATCAAATGTCTGGATGTCTGATTGAGAGTTAACAGCAATAGTTTGGATTTGAGATGTTCGGGCTCAAACATCTTTTCAGAAATGAAGGTCTCCAATGGGACGACCCGTCATAAGTGCAGTTCCTCCTCACTTCTCTCCTCTGAGGAGCTCAGCTCAGAAAAATCCTCTTTACCACGGTGCAACGTATTTGACCCAATATTTCAGCATTACCGTCTCTTTCTTTCATTCCAGCAGCAACAACACCAGATACAACGCTGTGGAGTCAGACGTGTATAATGGGGTCTCTAATGCATTCAGCCCTCTGTGGAAAGTCCATTTGGCATCAAGTCCAGCAAGCTTGGCTTTCTAACTGTAACATGAAGCCAGTGCATCCCATTATTAGACTGCAGCTACTGTATGGATTTATGGTGGAGGATATATTTCCAACTCTTCTTTTGAATTAAAAAAAAAAAAAACCTTAATCAGTGGAAGAAATACTAAAAGACAAATATGCTTGTTGTTTTCAAAGTGGCACTATGGGCTGCTTAGCACTAGTTCCTCACAGCTAGAGGGTTTTCAGTTTGAACAGGTACCAAAAAGTGTAAATGTAGAAGGTTGTAGTAGATTTATGTGGTTGTGGCTCTGTAATGGGCTGATGATCTGGCCAGGGTGCACCATGCCTGCAGTTCGTGACAGAAGGGATAGGCTCCAGTGCCCCCATAACCCTGAACAAGAAAGATGGATGGATGGATGGATGGATGGATGGATGGATGGATGGATGGATGGATGGATGGATGGATGGATGGATGGATGAGTTGTAGAGAGATGCAACATCACCAACCTCGTTTAAACCATGCTTTTATTCTAACTGCAAGTTTGCTTTGACTGGAAAAAGAATGCTTGTCTTCTAGTTTCTATTGCAAGTTTCTAAAAATGGTCTTAAAACAAAACTAATCTGAGAGAGGAGACATCAGCCCTTTTACAGTTTCCAGAGTCTCAGCGGTCAAAATGATGAGCCAGAATGTGTTAGAACACCAGATACAATCATGTAGAACAAATAAGTTGTCAGCTCATCACAGATCTTAACTTGCAGAAGTCAGTGTAGCCTCAAGAACATGTGAGAAGAAGTCTCTGCATGTGAATATTGCTCTGTTTGTGCTCAGGATGAATCTGATTGTGAACCACAACGTAATATTACTATAATAGAATGACATGATAATGACAATATTGGTGGGTCTTAAAGCTTACTCTGCTTTGTGCACCTGGGTTTACAAAAGGAGTATAGTCCCACGTTGATGGAGACCTGACACCAGGAATAGAGGCAATGAACCCATTAGAAAAATGTTTACTGATATATCAATGAAATTAGAAATAGGTTAATTGCCTCCTAGTTATTTTCACAATCACATGTGTCACCTTCTACAATCCATGAAAAAAAAAATGGCTTAAGCCACTTGTTCAGTTCAGTTTCTCAGACCACATCCATCTTTTACATGTCCATCCTTCATTTTCTGCAAACACCCACAACGTTTTTAACACATATCTTCAGTTTGTTATGAAGGTATCTTCAGCCGGGGCTGCAGTAAGCCTGATGACTCACAATGACCTCATCATTTTCTCAGACTTGACAAATCTCCTCCAAAGCTGCAGTGTCTAACCATCTGTCTGTCTGCTCAAGCTGGACTCAAGATTACCCAAGTGATTTTCCATCCATCTTTCACTTCCTCTATCATCTCTCGTTGGGAATTAAATGCTGCAGAATTGTTTGAAGTGCGGGAACAGTGTGCTCTTCCTATTTGGTGCAGTTCAGTAGATCAATCTGAAATCACACTGAAACATACACATTAAAAAACGTGACGCTTCCCTTCAGTCTGTGTTCATATCAGAGAAAACTGTTCAGCACAAAGTCAGTATTGCCTAGCAACCAGGTGACCTTTGTGTCTGTGTTTTTGTGTTTGAATCTGCATACAAATGTGGTTGTAATGAAGGAAATCCTTCCACAGGGAACTGACAAAGTTAATTTTATATGTGATCAAACCAGGGTGGAATGTGCACCCACATGCACATTTTCCAAACTTTCCCTCATAATTTTGAAAGCGCAGTACAATGCATGCAGACCTGTAACACATCCCTCTCCTTCCTGCCTGTGGCTTTCGCCCAGGGGTAAATGCCAGCACTAAGCAAACATTGTGCCTTTCCCTGCCTTTCACATTCAATAGCCTCTCACTGCAGACTCACTGCAGTAGGTAACTATGGCTCACCTGTTAGAGCGTTTGTCTTCCATTTGAAAGATCAGTGATTTGATCCCAAGTATCTATGAAAAGTACTCAGAGCCCTGCATTGCCTCCATATATGCCTATTCATCTGTGGTTTTTGAAATTAAAGCACTGCACTGCATGTAAGCTGCTTAAAAGTGGTGTATGGTTATGTGAATGGTAAAGTAATAGATTCTAAAGCACTATGTAGAACCTGGAAAAGGTTATACAAAGGTGCTATATACATGCAGACCATTTAGTTTATTCAGAGGGGATGTGTAGGATAGAAATTGAGTGTAGGAAAGTCAAATCCGGAGTGCTGGAGCAGGGGAAAAAGGTAATACTATAGGTTTCCATTAGAGGTGGGGGCCAGGGGCAAAGTCTAGGAGACTTCCTCGTCGGTTCTCACAGCACTGTTTTCTCCAACAAAGTGAAGGACCCAATAGGATCCAGTGACTTAACAAACTACTCCTCCATACCACTTGTTGGCAGCAGTGCACTGCCTCAGTGTTCCCACCCTCTAAAAAGTGAATAAAAGAAGATGACAACAGCAAAGCAGAAGAAAGACAAATAAGGTAAACAAACATAAAAGATGAGATCAATTTAGAAAATGCAGTAAAACTACCCCCAACCTCTGCTAAGGAAAGACCATAACAGCAGAGACAACAGATCAATAAAAGGGTATTGTAGTGTACCTGTCAGGTCTATAGTGACTGGTTCAGGGGCGTCATCACACAACAGGGTCAGTCTGGTCACCTTGACATTAGGCCCAGAGAGGTCTGGAGGAGAGAGACAATAAATCACTGCAGAATGCACGTTACAAAACCTAGTGAGTCATGCATTTGTATGGTACTGACATTTGGTAAAAGAATTCATTATAACAAAGCTGGGAGATGGCAAGTTCAGCTCAGGATAAGACTGGAATTAGAAAGTAACAACTAGCTGGATGCATTTATTTTATTAATTCATTTATTTAATCTGTTCTACAGTGTATGACAGTGAAAGACGGAAAGGGGCAGAAAGGGACTGCAATTTCTACTGTTTATCTAATTCAACTACTCCCGTTGCACCTTTGAAGATGTTTAACAATCAGTTACTTTTCATTTTATTTCCAAACGTATTATCTTCTGTTGATAAAAGTATTCAACATGCCAGCTTTGATTTACAGCGTGTGTTTGACAGTAAGGTGTTATTCTCCTTTCCCTGCTGTTTAATTCTCTCATAAAAGCCTTTTCCTCTTGAATTCAATGTTACTAAGCTGTAGATGAGGTGGTGCTGAGTTACAGCAGTGAGGGAGTTAGAGCTATTTTACTGATATCAGCTGTCAAAGCCTGGCAACTGGATTAAACATGCTGAGGTGAGCAGATCTCCTGCACTGTGTGTGAGTTATGCACCAAGCTGTTACTGTAAGTGAATATTTGAATTAAGTCTGGGGTAATACTGAATCACCACCTGTACCACAGGTAAGTGAACACACACCTGCCGTCAGGGCTTCTGGCCCAAGCAGAGTCTGCTTGTACTTCACCAGACTCTCGTCGTCTTTGTCCATTTCCTGAATTTCCTGCAGCGATTTCTGAGCCGGCGGATTGTAGTTGAGGTTCCGCTCATCGTCTTCATCTCCGACGGGCAAATTGTTCTTGTCAGTCAGCAGACCTTGAAGGATGGTGGAGAAGACCATTATAAATCCATTATCCATACTTAAAGACATTTCACCTGCTTGAAAAGCATTATATATGAGTTTCAGCCATGTATTAGCTTGACTGAGAACAGGCTGGTGTATGAATCAGTTTGTTGAAAGTATAAGCTAAGAGAAGGCTCTTAAAACAAGGGAAGAAGGAAGAAACTTTGGGTCTTTATGGAAATTGTGGAAAAAGAGACTTATGAGAAAAGAATTACCAAAAGGAAACTGGAAAAAATACATTTTTAGCAACATTATTCTAAGTTATAGAAATAATCTGGGTTTTTTGGATATATGATGCTATTTTTCAAAACCCAACATACTGTAGTTTCCTGAGGTATCAATGGAATGTTTAGACATCTATCTGAGGACTATTGCTTTATTTCATTTACCTCAGAAGTCAAAAGTAGGAAGTGTGAATGCTGGCGCAGCTAGTGCCAGTCACTAAAACCATGGACACTGGTAGGAAAGTCAGATTAAAACATGTGCATCATGAAACTCCAAACATCTGAGTAGCTTTTGTTGTCACAATATCCATCCATCCATCCATCCATCCATTCATCCATCCATCCATCCATCCATCCATCCATCCATCCATCCATCCATCCATCCATCCATCCATCCATCCATCCATCCATCCATCCATCCATCCATCCATCCATCCATCCATCCATCCATCCATCCATCCATCCATCCATCCATCCATCCATTTCTGCTTATCAGGGTTTGGGGCAGCAGCCTAAGCAGAGAGGTCCAGACCTCTCTCTCCCCAGCCAGCTCCTCCAGGAGGACACCCTGGCATTCCAGGGCCAGCTGAGAAATTTGATCTATCTAGCATGTCCTAGGTCTGCCCCGAGGTTTTCGCCCTGGTGGACAAGCACCTCCCCAGGAAGGTGACTCTGTGGTCATCGTAACCAGATGTCAGAACCATTTTAGCTCCCTCCTCTCATGTGGAGGAGCAGTGACTACTCCGAGTCCTTCCCCGTTCTACTTGTCATGGTTCCTCCACATGAGGCACTACTTCAATCCCGGGGAACAAATTCCAACTGTTTTCAAGTGACAACTATGGGCTCACATTTGGAGTTGCTCATTCTCATTCCGGCCACTCTGCACTTGGCTACTAACCACTTCAGTGAGAGCTAAAGGTACCAACCAGGTGACACCAACAGGACCATTTCTGCAGAAAAGAGGAGGTGAAATTTTAACACCACCTAATTCACCCTACTCTGCTCCTTGACTGCACCTAGAAATTCTGTCCACAAAAGTTACTAACATCATCAAGGTTAATAGCGCCCCATCCTCACTGAATACAGTGTTGGGAGGCATGGCTTTACCTTCCTCAAATTACCACCCTATTGTGGTGATGGGGTCTGCGTGCCCAGGAGTTACATTGTCTGGGACAAGTGCCACATTAGGATCTTTCAAAGCAAAGTGGCTCTGGATGGCCTGACTAAGTGCAATTTGAGAGATTTGTGTGGAGACAAATAGATCAACAGCTTAATGTCTGTTGCCTGGTCTGGGGTCACCAGGGTCCCTGGAACCAAGGCTTTTTGGAGAGGCTTGTTGGCAAGCACCTGGTGGCCAGGACTTTACCCATGTGGTCTGGTTGGGTTCAGCCCAAACAACCTACATGGATTGGCCATGGATTAGTTTACCACCTGGGTTGGGTGTGAAGGGCTTTTGGCCCAGCTGAATGTGTGGGCTTTGATGTGCTGACTCCTGGCTGCTGAAACTACCTCTTAGGATATGCAATGTCACTTCTATCTCAAAGTCTTTTAGTCACTTCAGTTCCTTTATACTTTAAATGGAAGGAAAAACAAAAACAAAGCAAAACATGAAAGTGATGGCCTAGTGGTTACAGTGGTGGGGTTGGGCCTGGACAACCCAGGTTCAAGTCCCTAGGCTGGCAACAGCTGATCACTATGGGCCCCTGAGCAAGGCCCTTAACTCCCAATTGCTCCCCAGGCGCTGGGATAGCAGCCCACTGATACTAGTGATGTTTAAAGCAGAGGTCCAATTTCGGGGACCTCGATCCTGATAAGGATGGGAAATTAAAAAAACAAAAAGCATGTTTCCTTTAAATGCTGACATTTATTACAATACTAAAAAGGTAATAGTAAACATAACTTTGCTAAGGCTTTTTTGCAGTCACCAGGAAAGCGCAAAGACGGAAATGGAACAAAACCTTTGATGTATTTCAATGACTGAACACTCACAGCACAGGCAACATTGCTCAGACACATCACTCTATGTAGGCCAGCTCCAGCAATCTGGGTTTGATTTCATCAGGGATTTTGATTCAATATCGGATTTTGCAGACATAGGATAATGTGCTCTGCAAGTTAAAATTTCATTTTGGCATGTCCTTCTCATCCCCAGAAAGTGAATACTTGTAGATGGGAATAGTTATATAATTGGAGGGATTTAACCAAGTAAAACCATGTTTGGCAGTCACAACAACAGCTTCTGCAAAACTGTCAGGGAGCTGAAAAAACAATAACTGTAACCAAAAGGGGGGGGGGGTGACACTTGCTCCAACAGTATATATCACGATTCATTACCAATTGCAGACACAAATTCACAAAGCACACCTCTGGACTTAATTACCCGGAGAGCACAAAACACTCTGGAACTGTGCTGTGGATGATCTGTTTACTGTGCTGTAACTGCCCTCTGTAATATCCTCTGAATCTGTTTTACCGCTCATAATAAGATGACATGGCGTACATCACCTCAGAGCTGCACGCAGTGGTAATTGGATGACACGGGGAGTGCACAAATCCACATAAAACCAATGCACAAGTCTTATCATGATCTCCCCTGTGCATGTCTGTCTGTTACTTACAGCAGCAAACCACCCAGTCTGGACCAAACACAGCTGCTTTTGCCAATCACCATGGCAACCTGTTTTGACTCCCCTTGTGGTGACATCACCTTTGCTGTGGACCTCTCCCATGTGACCGAATACAAAGCTAGAGGAATACACCCTGCATCTCTTTGTTTATCCTGAATAGTATCTCTTCATGAGTTTACCATTTGCATAATGGTTTTTTTTGTTTTGTATCTTGAATAAATACTAAGCCAAACATTACTTTTTTTTTTTTTTTTTTTTCAAATATAAAGTTTCTAGAATACTTTAATTTTCCAAACCCTCTCTTTCCTGTTCAGGGTTGCAGACAGGATTTGGATGAGTTTTTTAGGAAAACAATCTTAAAGTCAGTTGTCTCCCATCACTTAACACTCGTGTCTTAAGTGGTTCATGTTAAAATTCATGTTAAAAACACCTCAATTTTACCTCAGTTTTTTTCATTTAGAAGACGTTTTACAATATTTTGACCCAAATCATGATGAAATACATCTGTTTTTTGTGCCATTTGTGGTCATTTTGCATGTATTTTCAGCCATTTACCAGTGGACATCCTCCATTTGGAAAATTTGCACAGAACAACCGACACTAGCCAGCCCCCAAACAAGTATTACATATGATTCACATATAAAACCATGTCGCGTGTCAGACGTAGACATTACATGTCTTCATAAACGACTCGCCACACTGTATTTACATATCAAACTCTGCCGTCCTCCCCCGCACGAGCCTGTCAGTGCACACATCTACACAAACTGTGTTTCAAACAAATAAAGATGCTTTTAAAACCAGTTTCTTTTTGACGTTTGAGAGCTCCTCTTCGAAGTCCAGGCTGCTGACCTGTCACAGGAACCGGTTCTGTTACCTTTCAAGGTAACAGAACTCTTTCAAGTCTTTCATTATTAATGACTCTAAAGTGCATGAGAGTAAGAACCCATTTTAACACAGCGCCAAAATTTGAAGTTATTCGTATTATTTTAAGATGTTAGCCTTATTTAAAAAGCAGAACTGGACTGACTTTTATTTCACAGAAGAAAGGTTAACAAGCTCACGAAGAAATGATACAAACATTAACATGCAGAGCTGAAGTCCATGTTATGTGAATGTGTGTGTTTGTGTGTGGACTTCCTGCTTCAGACCCCATCTGTGACGTCACGTTAAGTGGATTTTATTTTGATGTTCACAAAACTGCCTGAGTTGCCCTGTCACATCCCCAAACATCTTTTGTCTCATCACACAGACTCGTTAATGGCCAGAAAAGTAAAGTCATCATATGGATGTTAGTCAACAGTATTTACTGGTTTGCTTAAAGAAAAAAAAAAAAAGACCCAACAGCTGAAGTCTTGGCGGTAAAACTCATAGTGAAACCATTCTGAATTCATTAATCTTCCTTGTTTAACTTAAATGAACATGAATGTCTGATTTGTCTCTTAAACAATTTCTTTTACTAACCTGAACCCAAATTGCAACTCCTACTTTAATCTGAAGTGAGCCTTCACAGGAGGGACGTAATTACAACCTGTAAGACACGGACTTACTCTGAATCTGCAGGCATTTACAGCTAAACCAACACATTTAGACAAAATCAACACAGCAGTCTGCTCAGCATGGAAACGAGGGCTTCAGGGGAAGTTGGTTACAGAGGAATGCTCATATGAGACATGAAAAACACACACACTGACACAGGGACGAGACACAGGTTTGAACACATGTCATGAAGTTATTCTGCTGGACAGAAGGAGTGAGTGGTGCACATGGTGATAAATATGAAGCTAAAAACGTGACACCCCAAATCCACGTAGCACGTGTTCAAAGAACAAACTACAGCTTCACATGTCTGTGACCTGTTTTCGTCTTTTTTATGTTGCGACAGCTCCGCATAGCAGCAACTCAACCGTCTCCTCTTCCAAGGGATCCATCCATCCATCCATTATCTATACCCGCTGTATCCGTTTCCGGGTCACGGGGGTCTGTCGGAGCCTATCCCGACGCATATCAGGCGAAAGGCAGGGGTACACCCTGGACAGGTCGCCAGTCTATCCAGGGCCTCTTCCAAGGGATGTGCCTCATAAAAATGGTTGCTGCAGCTTTGTGGTACCAACGTTCAAGGTGTACCAAATGCAGGAAAATCAGAAGTATGGTGGAGATAAAGATAGATAATTATGGATAATTATGCTCTGATCTACAGTAGGTTTCTAGGTTTCTTATACCACAAGTTGGATTTCCAATTACACTTCCTCGCAAAACAAAAGCCACAATTCTGAAACTGCGTCAAAGGTACTGATGCGGGGG
This sequence comes from Xenentodon cancila, assembly GCA_014839995.1. NCBI lineage: Eukaryota > Metazoa > Chordata > Actinopteri > Beloniformes > Belonidae > Xenentodon > Xenentodon cancila. The sequence continues at coordinate 19,894,519 of CM026214.1, read as the reverse complement.
GAGGGGTGATGTTTCCAGATTTGGAAGAAGATGAATAAAAACATCTTCAATTTTCTACTAATTATTGTGACGGCTGATACTGCTGTTGCAAAAATAGTCAACAGAAAAGACAGAAGACGATCAGACAAATTATTATTTAAAATCAATCTTCTGTAACGCAGTAATGCATCATGATTAAGTAATGTTGTAGCATGACCACATCATAAAAACTAGGCCCAAAACAGCTGGAAACTAGATTTTGATGACTTTGAATTGACCCACAACGTCACATTGTTGAAAGAGACGTGGAAATGCGCAAAAAGCGTTTCCATTACAATTTTGCTATAAACTGGACTATCGACATGTTTGAAAGCGTAAAACGGTTTTCCCATATTTGACTTTTTTTTTTTTTTTTGCATTACATTACAGGTTTATCTAATGGTAATGGGAAGTCAACTACAGTTGCCACCTCATCGGAATAGCTGACAAAGATTTCTACTAACAAAGTGATAGGTTTTTGCGTTGTGAAGGATTTAAAGCTGGTACTGCTTCTGCTGCGGATTTTCCCTCCAGGAGTCACCACAGCAAATCCTCCTCTTCCATCTGACCCTGTCCTCTGGAGGGATCAGCGCCTGCTTTGAGCAAACTGTTTTAGGGTAGTTTTTTTGTTTTGTTTCAATACTGTGTTGGCAGAAATGCGTATTTGCTTGTGGGGCACAAGAAACATTCCCCACTTTTTGGTGGATTGCTTTTACGGCCATCCCAAGCAGCGATGCTGGTGTTCAATCTTTATCACCGCAGTTCCTCCAGTTGATGGCTTTCATACTCCCGATCTGATTCTGGCTTGAGTATTTCTGGACTTGTCATTGCTAAAACTTAAGTAATCTCTCAGCCTGGGTGACCGGCAGGCAGAACATGGGCTGTTAAAGCTAAATACAAACCAAGAGCTGTATCTTCATCTTGTGTGAAGAAATGCAACAACAGTGACTGGTGACATGTTTCACGTATGACTGATCGGTCTAAAGGTGATTAAAAAGGTCTATGTTTATAATTTCTCATAAAAGGGATGCTACACATTACTCTGCCTGACAATACACCAAACTGAACAGGTTTAATGCTGTCACACCTCAAATATTCTTGCAGCAGTGTGCCAGAAGCTGTTTTACTTTTTAGTCTTGAATATGGCCAATTTTTTTGGAGCAGTTAGTCATTTCATTCTTTTTTGGTTGCCTGGCAACAGCTTAAAACCAGGATTACTTGTGCATATTTCTGATTTTACACTATATGGATTATATGAACACAGTGTAACTTGTTACACGTGTACTTTCTTCTTCTTTTCTTTTTTTTACTGTATGTCAAAACCTGAGGCTGTTTCAAATGTTTCTTAAGTTAAACTTACTAGCTGGAGGCTGTAATGTTTAACAGAGATGAGGAATCTCATCTAACCGTCAAAAAGAGCAGGAGTGTCAAAAAAGGTTGAGTTTTTTTGTTCCATGTGTTCTTTTTTTGTGTTCTTTTCTCAAGGGAAGGCAGATTAAAAGGCAATAGAAACTGGATTTGAATCACTGTTTGCATGTTGGAGAAATGAAAAAGGAAAGTCAGATCTCGTTGTTAGTTAAGTAGAGCCTCCTCCCCTTTCACCCCCACAGTCCTCCTGCCTCTGTTTTCATAATAGCTTCTTGTCTGCCTCTACTTCCTTTAACCCAGATAACTATTTACTGTGTCACAAAACCACTTCTTCCTCTCCATGTGCCGCCTGCTTCTGTGTGTGTTTATGTGTGTTTGTGGCACGAGTGTTGATTTGCTTTTTTTTAATGGTCCTTTGAGGCTCTCTGTCACTGCTTTGCTCTAATACAATAACGAGGCCTCCGAGACACTGGGACATATGCACACCTGCATCCGAAAAGACATGGCAGCAGAAGATAAAAAAGGGCCTCTGCAAAGCCAATACTACCTTTTACAACGGAAAGAAAAAAAAAGACAGGAATTATCATGAACACAACTGCATTTTCCGGAGATTATGTGGATGAGCAGGGCTTGCTGCTACCAGAGCCGTTTGTTTACCTACCACAACAAGACTACAAGTCATCTGTCACCTGCATGATGTCAGAGGAAAGCTGCACACATGGCAACACTTCATCACAACTAAACATGATATCACAAATCATTGGGCTCCAGCTCCCATTTTGACCTGGTTACACATTTTTTACAAAAGTTTAAGGTATTCTGACAAGGCCAGAAAACATTCTGTTTTTATGACTGTGTGATTGAAGCGCATGTGAATGTTGTGGTTATGAGGAGGTGAATGTAAAGAATAAAGTTGATGACATTATTTCAAAAGGATTGATGTCAACAGTGTATTGTTACAATGATTTGGTCCAAAAGCTGGACCTATGATTGAAGCTTTGAGAGCTAACATGAGCCGAGGATCTTAAGTTTGTTAACAAATCTGTCAGAAAATTATTGAAATGTATAAACATGATGTTCTGTAAAGAAAGATTGAAAAGGATTTGCATATTTCTTCTTTTATAGTGAGTGATATCATAGAAAGATTCAAGGATTCTGGAACAGTGGATTAGGGCCAAGGATGTAAAGCCTAAACTGGGAACCAGTGACTTCCAGTACCTCCGAGTGCACTGCATCAAGAACCATTTTTCATCCACAGCAGATTTAACCAAATAGACCAAATACAAAGCTACATTCACACACGCCAATTAAACTTTATTGTGAAAAAATGTATGCATTATACTAACCAGAAGTGACGTTGACATCTCTGGACTCAGAGGCATCTGCGATGGACCAAAACACAATTTAAACATGTGGTCGGACAAATCAGTATTTCAGATCTCTTTTGAAATTTTATCTTTTGGGAGAAATAGGCTCCGTGTGTTCAACTAAAAGACAAAAGGCACTATCTGAATATTTACCAGTCCAAATGCCGTGATGGTTTGGGGTTGTATCAGTGTCCTGGCCGAGGCCATTTAAACTCCTGTGGTGGCTGCATTAACGGATTAATGAAGAGAGCAACAACGAACAGCACATCCAAGACTTAGACTCTCTCTCCATCTTTAAATCCCACATCAAAACTGCTCTATTCAGACAGGCGTGCTCTCTGCATTAGATCTGGTTTTAGATATGTTTTCCATTATTTATCGATTTACGTATTTGTGGTGTTGTGCTTCTTATTACTTGTATGGCGGGCAGTGCTTAATGAATAAAAATTAAAAAAATAAAAACACAACTAAGTAGTGTTGTCCACCTGGATTGTTTAAAGTACTGTACTGGACAGGAGGCTAATTGTGGCTTCCTTAACGACATTATAACTACACCACCAGAGCCTCCAGCCATCACAAAGATAAAAAACATAAGAAATACATTTCAAGAGCCAGTGAAAATTCTGCGCTGGTCACTGGGGATGATCCGGCAAGCCTGGTAATGCCACCTTGTACCTCTAGAGGTGATAAAAAGAGGAGGCTATGCTGGCTGAGCATTCCACTAACATGTCCGTCATGGTGAGAGCACCGCTCGTATGGAGGTCAAACTCACAGACTAGCGAGAGGAAAAAACCAGTGAGCAGCTGATGGTCACCCATCAGTCGTCTACTGCCATGTGTGACGCAAAGCTGCTCCACTGAGCCTTTATAGAGTGTGAATTGATATCTTTGCATGCCATACATCTGGAGTCACGAGGGCTACAGGCAAAGAGAAATCAGGGAACCCCCTGAGGGGAGGAGCAGACGCGTAACTTTGACTGAGACAAATCAGGCTATGTCAAGATTTGAGGAACTACTTTTTCATTACAAACTCTTTAACTCACGCCTTCCTCCTGCCCACACGTGCTAATCCATTTCTACTCTGTTTGTCGGATTTTCTTTCATTTTCGAAACAAATCGTAGCACAAACATTAGGCACCTCACTGTCTTTCCTCATTTTAAAATAATCAACTCACGTCTTGCACGTGGTTATGGATATAGTTTTCATTGTGGTTTAGAAACGCCGTTGCCCGCCTCGAATAATTTTATTTTTGCAATCATCCGTGTGAATCGTGGTAATTGTGTGCTACGATACTCTTCAATGATAAACTGAGAAGATGACTTTATTCTTTTATATATATATATATATATATATAAAAGTCAACATCTTCTGTTCTTATTGCTTAGCAAAGACCTACACTGACGAACATGAAAATGCACGTCAGTCCAATCCTCAGCTGCTCTGTGAGCCTTGATGAGACCGCCGGTTGTCTAATTGACTCACTCGATTGGTCTCGTATGTGTCTGTTCACCCATACAAGTTTGTTCCTCTCAACCGTGAGACAAGAAGGGAGGAGGGGTGATGTGCGAGGCAGACGCACAACCGTTTCTGAAACGCTCTCATCTGACAAGCTGATAGTGTGATCGTGCGATTGTGAGTAGTGGAAGTGAGAAGGTAAAGAGAGAAGCAGGAGGGAGTTATCGAGAGTGGATGATGGAAGAAAAGGTATTCAAGAAAGAAAAAAGGGGCTGAGAGCAGACTGCAGGCTCTGCTCGGGAAATGAAAGAATGAGAGAGAATGAAGAGGGAGGGGAAGGATGGGGATGGTGTAGGTTATAAAATATAAGGAAAATAAGAACAGACAACAGTAAAAAGATTTCACTTGGCATGTTTCAAAGCCTGCTGCTCACAGTGTGAGCCGGCGTTTGTTGACTGACAGCTCATGAAAAGCATTCAGCTACTTGTGCCTCACCCTCCTTTTCTCTCCACACCGCACACACACACTTTGTAAAGCATCTTGAGCTGCTCATGTTTCTTCGGTAAGTTTACTCACAGAAAAATAACCTTTGTGCACTTTCTTTTATTGTTACTGCATATTTTCTTTTTTCTGATACTACTAATCCCCTCTTTTATTTCTTCATTCCTTTATCTTTCTCTTTTCTCCAAAATCTGCTCCGGCCATCTTTCCATTTGTGCTACCTTTATTCATTTGCTTTTGTCTAAAGCCCCGTCTTACCTGGCTTCACCATTTTGCTTCTTATTTGTGTAATTTCTCTTCTAACGTCTCCTTCTCTGTTCCAACCAAAATCTACAGCTTCTTTTGTTAAGTTGCTGCCAAGCCAAGTGTTTTTAACCTGATTTGATGTGTCATATTTACAACAAATATGTCGTATAATAAACTGAAATAAAAGTATCTTTGGGTTTTCATCCCTCTGAAATGTGTCTCGGAGACAGTGTGCCACTGGCTGGGATGTGATAATGCCGGCATTAATGAGGCTCAAGTACAAGGATTGGAGCGCAGGATAACAATGCACAAAAGCAAAATCCAATTTCCAAAAGCCTCTGCAATGAGGATTAATTTTAATTTGGAAATCGCATTTTAATCCTTATGTAAAGAAAGTACTTAAAGAAATGAAAAGGAGCTGAACTTCGTACTTTATCAATTCAAGATGGAAAGCTTGTGCTGAACCCGTCACTCTTGGAATTTGAAAACTCCAATGTCAGCTTATTATCAAAGAATATTTTTTACAACACTGTTCTTTTCTTTTTTGTTGTTCATGTCATGAATGTCCACTGAGGTGACTAAATATGGTTCTTTGCTGATAAAGGACTATGGCAAACCAGGTAAGACACTAATGAAGTATAAAGTTAAATAAAAGCTCAAATACAAATCAGAGAATATCTGCAGAAAGGTTTGGTCCAGTTCAGATTCTTGATGGGTTTCCACTGCCGTTGGTGCTGGTCGGATGGCTGTACCTTCCTCTGCTGCCTAACAGCACCACATCACACCCGTGTGATACAGTATCTCTAGCCAGAAAGACCAAATAATTAAATGGACTGCATTTATGTACCGCTTTTCTAGTCTCGTCAACAGATTAAAGTGCTTCACACAGCACTTTCTATAGAGATCTATCCAGATATCATTCAGCTTAATCTTGGTAGTGCTTTTTTTAATCAATCACACACACAATCATGCAGCAATTAACTCTTCAGAAGAAATGTGGGGTTCATTTTCTCTGCTCGAGCTGTCAGACTGTCAGGTTGGCAGACAGCTGTTGCACCTCCTGAGCCACAGTTTCCCCAAAGAAGACGAAGAAGAAGAGGAAGGCCTCTAAGATAAAAAAAGGCAACAATGGACACCATCCAGCAGTGTTTTCCTTTACTCTAAGTAAGAAGTTGAGCTTGTTTGAGAAAAGACTTCAGATTGATGCTTGTTGTGTTTATCTTAAGAGATGATCATTTGTCAACCTTTCACCTGACAGCAGTGTTTTTAGGTCCTCTTCAAACGTCTCTTCAAAACCATACTTTACTGCCAGGCGAAAATGTACTAAAGTTGCTGTGGATTTATGCGCAGCCTTTTTCATTAAAAAAAAGGACGGCAGGTTTAATGAAAAAAAACTTAAATAAAAGTGGAGGAGAAACAAGCTGACAGATGCCACACAGTTGATAAATGTGATCGTTCATGCCACAAAATCACATCTGCACTTGCAGGGCCCTTTGCTTTGATCCTTTGCTTTCTTCAAATTACATCACTTATTCTGCGTCCCCCTCCTACTTTTGCTATGAAAAAAAAAAACCCAACATAAATCACACTTCTGAACACACATCTGTGTGAGGGGAAACCCCACCGTATTCACACCATCTGTTACTCTTCACCAGCACTGCAGTATGCACACACAAAGTCACGCTGCCTTGTCTTGTATGAACAATGATGTCACAGACACAGAAGGGAAAGAAAAATACAGTTGGATTGTGTCATCATTTGACTTCTCTGTCAATTCTGTGTCATCTTGCCCACACACATGCACAGAAGTACACGCACGTACACGTCGTCTCTACTGGCAACCGGCTTTTCTTGTGATCATACCCTTTTGACTGAACAAAAAAATGATTACAAAGGATGGCAGCGCACATGCATGAGCACACACACACACACACACTCACACACACACAAACACACACAGAGGAAGCGATCAATAGCTTTTGATCACCTTTGGCTTGTCTTGGCAGCGCTTCACGCTTGACATAAAACTGTCCACACCCGCAAGGATAGAGACATGGTACATCCACACGCGCTCACACACTCTCACACACAAAATCATGTTAGTTAATGAAAGCTTGAAATCAAAAGTTGTTAAAACTGCCAATTTAGCAGCAGTAGAATAAGTTTGATAACGCACACACACTCTCCTTCATCGCCTCACCTCTGTAGCACATGGTTAGCCAGAGCAGCTCCAGCACTTGACCCCCAAACTCACACACGTCCAAACCCAGCATAGTTCCTCTCTGTAGGCCTGCACTGTGGAAGACGGCTGCCTGACGAAGAACCAAAGAGCTGAAGGACCTCCACAGGTAGCACCGAAGTAGCAGAGACAGGAGGGATTAAAAAGAAGAGCATCCACAAAAGTCTTTGATCAGAGAGGAGCGAGGTCAGGCAAGCATCCCTTTCCAAAAGGGGATTTTTTTTAAAAACGGAGATGGAGAAACTGAAGAGGAGGAGAAAAAGGAACTGGAGTGAGGAAAAAGAGCAGCGGTAGAGCAGGGAGGGTATCCTTGGGTGTGGGTGTGGATGTGATGCGTGAGCTAGGGAGAAGCAGCAGACATGAGAATCAGCTGGTTTTCAGCACTACTTCCTCTTCTCTCTCAACCTGGAATTCAGCAACAGAAAGAAAAATAAAACAGAGAAAACTAAATGGTTTCAGCGTTGCTTTTCTGTTTTTGTGTGTCATGCAGCAGAGATGCTGTGAGCTGACTGTGGAAGGCAGGTGCTGGTTTAGCCGGCAGAGAGCTGTCTGCAGCTGTGTGAGTGTGAGTGTGTGTGTGTGAGTGTGTGTGTGTGTGTGTGTGTGTGTGTGAGTGTGTGTGCGGCGCTCAGACGCTGCCCATCGATTTGCAGACAAGCAGCGAACCCCTCCCCTCCTGCATCCCTCGCTCTCCTCCTCATGTCATCAGCCCAGTGACTGCAATGAGCTCATCCTTTCCCCCCTCCTCCCCTCTCTCTCTCTCTCTCTCTCTCTCTCTCGCTCTCTCTCTCTTCCCTTCCCTTCCCCGGTTCTCTCTTCCTCGCATCCCCTCCTTTCTTTCTCCACACCTCATTCCGTCTCTTGTAATCCTCTAACTCTGCCATGCTTTTATGCATGCTTGTAATTTGTCCTTACTTTTCTAAAATGCTGTCTTGTGCTCGCTCTCGCCCTCCAGCCATCGCTGACAACTCTGCGTTCTTACTTTCCCTCTTGCACCTCCTGGTCTTTATCCTCCTCTCTATCTCCCCATCTTTGTGACCACACCCTGCCAGCAGCATGCTTCAATCATGACTCTTGTGGTGGTTTTTCTTCTTCCCTTATCCTATTCTTTATTCCACTATCATTTTTGCCTTGCTCTCTTTCTCATCAAACAGCCCTGGAGCAATAAAAGAAGCTGTCATACACAAAAGTAGTTTCTTCTCCCACTTCTCAATCTGATACACTTCAGTTTTTACACACACACATACTGGGATAGTTTATCTGTCAGATGTGTTTCTGTCTATGAGAGATAACTTTCCTGTTTCTCGCCCTCCTAGACTTGTTTAGGGAGCTGAATACACGTTAAAGAAATCATTACAAAACTTCTTAGATTTGGATAGTCGATTTCAAATCTGTGCAATAAGGACATGATCCCAGTTGCTTTCGTAAATGTCCATAAATTGACAAAGAAATACAATGTCAGACTTTGTCTGGCTGAAGCACATTTTTCTTTCATTAATTCTGATGTTTAAACTCAAGTCATAGTCTTGTGATGGAGGAATGAGAATGTGGCGTGAGTGAAACATGAAACCGTTTTACCCCAAAAGTTGAATTTCCATCTCGGAATGCCGAAGAAACTTCATATATGTAGACTTTAGAAATCAACACGATTGCTGTCTTTACCAACAAAGTAAACTCTCCTTTTTTTTTTTCTTTTAATCAGACACATTGCATGTCACACATTTATATTACTAACAATTGGTAGCAGCAGCAACAGCCAGTTCAGCATGTGGAGAAGGTTCATTTTCCAATTTTGCAACTGAAATGAGGTCACCGTGGATGTGACATCATTCCCTGGTCCAACCTCAAGCTTCAACAGTAAATGGAGCGTGCCGCGTGTCTCCCAGGTTGGATACAAACATTACTCCACTATTTTCCAATGTTTCGTTACTTTCATAGAGAAGACAGAAGGGTTTTTAACTTACCAGTAACGATGCATGCAGCTTTTGATTGTCAATCTTGTCATGTCTGCCATCTGTGACATCACTACAGCTGATAAGATGAGCGGGCTTAAGGTCAACCCAGAGGTCAACCCAGCGGAGTTCTGCTCGTCCTCGTTTCAGATGTCGTTTCAGTTTCTTGGAATGAGGGTGTCTGGACAGATTTGATCAAAGTGAATGTAAAATGATGTGAACCAGGGGTGAAAAGAGATCTATATTCAACTGTTTGACTGTTGTGATTGGCATCAGCGTCTTCACAGAGCACCGACCAGGCTTTCTCATTAAAAACTGTGATATGCATCTTTTAAAGGAGAACTGTTAGGCTCATTTTTACACACAGGTATTACTCAAGTGTATATAACTGTTTTGGATAATATCCCACAGAGAGACAGTGCGCGATTTACAGCTCAGAGCAGCCAGTTTTAGGAGGTGGAGTCCCCCAGTTGACGTGACTCCACTCCTCTCTCCTGACAGGTGTGCTTACCGGTACTTTAAAAACTGGTGTTATCAGCTTTACACTACCCATGTCCATTGTATTGCAAATGCACCATGACATTTGGGCCCACTTATTTGCTTTAAAACAAAGAAAATGTAATTTTTTTCAGCTACGAAGGTAATTCTTCAATAAATGTTTGTCCCGAGACCTGGATCAGTACGACAGTTGTATAAAAGCAGCTCTTCTTCATTTAGCCTCGTTTAACAGTCATATATCTAACATTTGCTGATTGATTGTTACAGATTATTAACATGGCAGTAACCTGAAGGCAGTGTCCAGTAAGTACACAGAGATCTTTTTTAAACACTTTCTAGACTCCAACAACCTGGGTTGGATCCTATCCACAATTGAATGACCTTATGAGCAGCAATTTATTCTGAGAACGCTACTTGTCCTCTGGGCCGTCATTAAAGGCTCTTTTTCTGCAAAACTTATTTACAATTTGGACTCAAAGCTGCTTCGATTTATATCATTCTGCAAGTGAACTCTTGTTTTGGTTCCTTTGCATTAAATTCTGGAGGGAAAGCCGGGTGTAAGGTGAGGAGACTAAAGGGGCGCCTCATTTGGCGTTACCGTTGCGCATACTTATACACAACTCATGCACCTAACATTACTTCGACTTTTGTTCTCAAGTTTATTTCTAAAACAATATTATTCTGCCTTTCAGAGTAAAACTTCCTGGAAATACATTTGTATGTGGGACCCATCTGAGATATAAATGAAATGAAAACTGAGGCCCCATATGGTTTGTCAATATATTCCATATTGGCTCCATGTGCATTACTCACTTGGCCCAAGCGGGACCCAGATAAGACATCGATTTTGGGCTCACGCTCATCCGTCAACCGTGTACATGAGGATAACCCTTGCGAGCAATTCACATGGATCCCGTGAGCAATTCTCATATAGGGTCCCATTTTTCCCATTTATATCTCAGATGGGCCCCACATATAAATGTTGGCTGGTTTAACTACTGAAAAAAATAAAAACAAAAGTCCCACTGAAAACATTTCAACGCATATTATTCTCAGAACAAACATTTTATCTGTGATTCTGTACAAGTGTTTCTATAAACACGCATCTTGTAAAAGTGTATGATGTGGAAAAAACTACAAGTCTTTTGCTTTCCTCAAAAGATCACATACATTTCTGATTCCCTCCATAAAATAAATCACAGCTATTTCATCTTTAACCTCATTGCCCAAATATATCATCGGCATGTCAGCGCGCAGGACCACCAATCACTGCGTGTCAGCAGTCTGTCTCCTTTCAAAAGCAAGTGGTGCTATAAAGTGATTATATTCTTATTCTTTATGAAAATATATTGGGTGAGTGGTGTCTATAAAATGTGAGCCTGAATATGCCAGCGACAGATGGTGTCATAAAGAGTGCTCAGTGAAAGAGCCCCCCAGGGTTTCAAATTCAAAGCCCCTTGTGCAGGGAAAACCTGACAAACGTTCAGCGGGCAGCAGTCAAGGGTCCACTGCTCTTTGTTCCTGCACAACATGATGAGATAGTTGAAATAGGTTCAGCCCAGAGTAAAGACTGGAAGATCATTATATCTCTACCCAAAGGAAACGGACTCGACTCACTCTTAAGCTTATTAATGATCAGGCTTTACCTCATCCCGGCTCATTCTCAATCACTGACGGAGAGGCAAACAAAGGTGTTCCCATTTGTGTGAGCGTTTGCAAGACTGCAGGTAAGTTGTTGAGTTTGGACAACAGATTTTGATCTGTGGTTGGAAGCTCAGTTCCTGCATGGACGGTGTAGGATACTCAGTGGCAGGTAGTCATTCAGCAGTGAAAGTTCTCTACTTATAAATAAAAGTGAAGAAGTTTGAGTAAGCTGACAAAGTTTGGCAATGTTGCATCAAAATCTGGTGTTCTTGGAAACATGTGACTCATCCAACAAAAAAAAACAAAAAAAAACAAAAAAATACAAGAAAACTCATTCAAACTCAGTCAGTGTTGAACTTACACATAGACACAGACAAGTTCCTTTCAGAAACATTATTATTGCAAATATTTCTTCTATTTTATTTGTTTTGAACTAGACTTTTTCTGTGCTGTGAAGTAAAAAAAAAAAAAAGAAAAAAAAAGAAAAAAAGTATATATTTGGAAACATAATTCGAGCTATGGTGATTCAAACTTATTATACGACATTTTTCAAGAACTACAGCTCACTGCTAACTTCCATCATTGTATGGAAAACACACCCCTGGACGTGTTTCCAGAGAACTACTTATCACTTGTTTGCTTTTGGTCAGGGTGCCAATCCAGGTTTGGACCTTGAATCTGAACCTGACTCAATCTGTCAGTCAGTGTGGACAACTGACTTCTCAAGTTTGCGTTTCTCCTGGTAATACCTCCCCACCTACTTCTGCCCGTCACCCCTGGTCTCAGTCAACTCTGTCCATGTTCATGTGTGCTACTTATCGCTCTCACCTCCCTAACAAACCTTCTGGACTCTTGGTTCTTGGAGGTTCCTCACAACCGGAGGAAATCATTACGTTCAAGCTGTGAACAGTCTTTTGGTCACACAAGTCTCTCATAGCCTCGTTGCTTCATTGTTAAATATTTGAAGACGAACAACTTCGACTTACAGAGTACGAATCTTCTTTTCTCTTTGTCAGTCCAACATAAATGCTGTTGAGTTGTGTTCAAGCCAACCAGGAGCTTCAGCCCACGAGTGAAACCCCACACCTATGATATCCTGAAGATTATCATGATGAAGACTAATTTCCAGTGTACATTATGCCTTCATCTGCCTTTACACCTATCACTTATAAACCCTGCTTGCTATGCATCCTCGTCCAGCTGAAGCAACAGGCCATGGACAAATCCAGGAATCTCTGGTCCTTCCATCCCTGCACGAGTATGCAGCAGCCGTGCACCACCTGCTGCTCATCCCCAATAACTATCAGATTTGAAGCCCAGACTGCAAGACTTCACCATTTTGCTTTTCCTGCTGGAACTCATCAGCGTCTCATTGCACTAGAAGTTTTCACTGGACTGGACTTGTCCCCTGCTACTGTACCAAAGACCCTCTGCTAAGATTAATCTTTTGGTTTTTTTGATTCTCTGGGCCAAATACTGGACTTTTGACATAACCACAAGGACTTTTCTGAGCTCCAAGTAGAAATTCATAAACCGCTTTGTTAAAATACTGATTACTCCTTGTTAGCATTTTTGATACAGACACCTAATCCCACCCCCCCTTCCCCTTCCCTTTCAATCTGTGAAAATCTCTGAGAAAGGCATAAACTGGTGGTTATGCCATCCCGTGTGGTTGTGGTGCCCGGGAGTGTTTTCAGGTCTGTAAATGAGGTCCTTAAGTTACACTTATCCACAAACAAATGTGCAACAGCACATTTTAATAATGACCAGCAAAGTCTACAAGGAGCAGAGCATGTTAATGCTCAGTCGCAACCAGCCTGCAAACAAACAGGAGCCTGTAACTGACACGCTCCAAAAGGGAGAGTCCCATAAATCCATATGCAACAGGCTCCGTGCCATCCAGGCTCTTATGTGCATCTGTGATTGGCTTTTCAATACTGAGATTAATTTTATACCATCGCATAAGATTTGAAATAGAGGTAAAGCATAGAAAGTTTGCGCTAAGGTCTCCTTTGGTGCATCGATGTCTCGATGTGTTGACTGACTGCAGTATTACACACATTGTGTCAGGATGGTCATCTGCATAAAAAAAAAAAAAAAAAAAAACTATGCCAAACACATTGATCTGCTGTGACAACACCTACAAAATGAAATAGATAAAAGATATTTCTTAGGAAACAAGATAATATAATATGCTGCAGTCCACCAACTTAAGCGTAGAAGTTTGGGTGATGCAGTAGGACAACGTCTCTACGCATCCAAGTAAAGTAATCCGCCTTTTACAGTGAGCCAGAACTCAGACCTTGACCTCATGCAGATGCTGTTTAATGACCTCAAGCGAGTCTTTACGCCAAACATCCTGCAAATGTGTCTGAGTTGAAGTATTTATGTAATGAGTAATGATCCCAAGCTCTACTGTTTGTCTATCATTGTGACTTAGATGAAGATAAGATCATATTTTATGGCAAATTAATGGAAAAACTGGTAAATTCCCAAGGCACTTTCTGTCTCACTGTTGGTAGGCTGCAGACACAAAACACGTTTATAAGACAAGAGACTAAAGGTTGCAACGGTGCCATCCGTCCTCTAGGTGGCAGGATTCACCCTCTAATTAAAACCTGATGAGACAATTCTGAAAGTTAAGATGCTGATAGCAGCTTATAAACACACAAGATCAACTTTGGATCAAAAGGCCAAGTACATCAGTTAGATGTCACTGAATCAAAACTAACATTTCAAAATGATTTCATTTACTATTCAGTTTTTTTATATTTGTGTCTCTTGAAATCACCTCTTCAAATAGATTTACGTGTGACTCTGTAGTTGTAAATATTTGAATTTTTACTGAGGATGATCTTGAGATCAGCTCTTTTGAATGTTCAGCTTCCGATTTTTGTCTGTTTCCAGCTCTTCTTCGTCACTGAGGAAACGCCACATCAGCCCCCTCAGAGAAACTGACATGTACTGACCCTCACCGCATGTCGGTATCGTTTCCCTGGTAACCAAATGTATCCACAAATGACAAACCATTAACCAAAATGTGCTGATAATTAATATCAACAATGAATAAATAGTTTAAAGCGTTTTCAGCTTCTGTTGTTTTGTTTTTTTAATCAAAAGATAATAAACATAAATTGAAGGTTGTAGACTGACTCTGAATATCTTTACCAAACCCTGAGAGGGTGGACTGAGCTCAGAGATGCAAATCTAATGGTCCTGAAGAAAATATGCTTCAAAACATTTTACACAAATAAAAACAAAGACAGACTATGATAAAACTGAGATGAAGTTCCCACATCTCAGCTGGATTGAAAGTCAGTAACATCTTTAAATGATAGCATCCATCATTTAGTCTAGAAACTGGCTAAAATATGGAAGATAATGCTCATTCTTGCTGAATCTCCAGTCTGGATTAAAAACAGTTGTTTTTATGTTTGAAGTGAAATGCATGAAGACACCTGAGATGACTTTGTTTTAGATATGAGATGTTCCAGTACCGTATTGTCCCGTTTTGGATGGAATCCCTAAAGATGCCTGGGCTTTGAGTACCAGTCATATTTTGATTTTTTCTTTTTCTTTGTTAATAATGTTTGGGGAAGAGGAGTTGCGGGATAAATCAGACCCAAGTCTAGAAAGATGAACCTGGAAAGAGAGTTTAAATTTGCTAGGGGTACCACTAGATTTGTAGGCTAGAAAAGGGGAGGTTCTGATGAAAAGCAAACTTGAGTTTGCTGCCACGCTTCCTCTGCCCTCCCCTTACTCTTAAACTTGTCTTGCCTTCGTAGCTGATAGCTCCTTTAATGGACAAGTCTGGAATTACATCAACCTAGGTCTTTAATTACATGGAAAGACGTGAAAACTTACGTTAGGGAGTTTAAAAAAAAAATCAAAAAAATCAACGTTTTGAGTTAGAATGGGATATTAAATAACAGCAAAACAACAATTAATGTTGGCACAAGGGGCAAGAGCCACGTCTCAATAAATTGCTATCTTTAAATCCTCTGCAAACACTCTAAAATGTTATTCAACTAAGGTGATACTGGGAACAGAGTCGCAGCTGACATCCATCCATTTTCTGTACCCGCTCAATCCTATTCCGGGTCTGCTGGAGCCTATCCCAACTCATTCCAGGTGAGAGGCAGGGTTCCACGCTGGACAGGTCTCCAGTCCATCACAGGACCACATATGTAGACAAACGAACTCACATGCTCACACTCACACCTGCAGGAAATTTAGAATCAACCCGACACGTTTTTGGACTGTGGGAGGAAGCCTGAGAAAACCCACAGAAGCATGAGGAGAACATGTAAACGCCACACAAACTGTCCTTTATATATATCTTTTTAGATAAAACATTCAGACAGGCATTTCTATACAATCCGTTCTTTATATTCACTTTTTGCAGTTAAAAGTGCATCAATTCCTCTGTAGGAACCACACTGTGATGTTTAAAACAAGTATACACTCTTTACCAGCTAAAGTTTTTTTTTTACCTCTTGAACTCGTAATGTTGCTGCCGTTACATTTACCAACGTTAGTGCCACCTCTGGAAACCACAGCCTCGCTGAATGAGCATTTCAGCACACAATACTGCCACGTTGCTGACATAATACTAGTGCTTTACAACTAACTGGACCCAAAACTCTCCCTCGGTCTCCGCAGAAGGGTAAGTTGTGGGGTAGCATTGCATAACGTCCTGGGCTGGCTTTTAACGCAATGAAAGCAAATTGATAGTTTATGAAAATTAAGTTCTATCAGTTGGCGCATGGATACGAATACTCTCAGATCCCCAAATTTTTTTTAACCCTGTATTTTTACTACTGAAACTTATTTTGCATATCACAGACAGCATATTTAAAAAAAAAAAAAACAGCACATCTTTCAATCAAATACACAAAGAAAACTTACGACAGATTTAAATTTTATTATTTCACAAAAGGCTCATCTGGTGGGTTAAAAAATTAAATGTAGGAGACACTTCTTCATCCAGAATAACAAAGGTCACAGCAGGAAAACAAAGTGCAAAGAAAATGAACACTGACTACTGGAGAAATGTTAGATACACAAACTGGCATAAAATCATCTGAATCTTTTTTTTTTTTTTTTTTTTTTTTAATGTCTCGGGGAAACAAATTGACCATTTTCTGAAAGACAAACAGAACTTCATCTTCAACCACTAATTTTACAGACTTCCGCAGAAAGTCGAAGTGCAAACCTTTTGGAGCGAGGGAACAAAACCCATTTGTGTCTTTTAGATCAGACCTGGTTATTACTGTCAGTAGTACAAGGACATCTTAAAAGGATATATGCTTTATAGGACTGGCAGGAAGACTGATGGAGCAAGGGTCTGCATCCAGCTGGACAGATGTCCATGCATTTTCTTCTTTCCGCAAGACAAATAATAAAAAGGAGCAGAGTGCTGCATCAAAGGATGTAGAAGCCAAACTCCCAACAGCCTTACCCATCTTTAAATTAAAACAAGTATGCAACATTAACAATAAATAACATTCTGTCAGTGCAAAACTACACAAGGGTGGAAAACATTAAAACCTGAACTGGTCAGTGATGTGGCGAACATGAACACTCATGAAACTTCCTATGTAAACAAATTTAAATGACTCGTGTGATTCAGAAGTAGCAGGTGGAGCGGTAAAGGTGATGATGAGGAGATAAAATAGGACGATGGATGTCAGAATGTTTTAGTCAGCAAAACTAATGAGCGGGTTCAATGTTTTCAGCTTAAGTTTGATATTTACTCCTGTGGTGCATCGGCAAAGAAGACCACGGTCAGTGAGTGTTTGTACATTTTTGAATATTGCTTTTAAAGCCAGTCTTGGTAGCAATACCACGCTTGACTACATGGGAGCATAAAGATATGCTGTGCTTCAAACTGTGCTAATGACTGAGAATGAGCCAGTGTGCCTTGTAATACCACTTTGTCCCACTAGAGGTGCAGTTCTCCGTGTCTTATACCAGGGGGTGATGGATTAAGTTCTGCTATGTTGGCCCTGTGGTCAAGTGGTACTGCTACACAGTGGCTCTAAGGGAGCTTTTCATTGAACTAATAGATATTTGACCCAGACCAGTGCACCGGTCTGGAAAAATGAGTGACTGCAGGAAAACAGTTGCACAAAACAAACAACAACAAAAAAAACAAAGGAATCGAAATCATCATCTGAACATTACTTGGCACGTGAAAAAAAAAAAAAAAGGAAACATTTTATGCCAACTACAAATGAGAACCATCTCAGTTTAAGTTTTGTTTAACAGGGGAAGCTTTTCTTAGAGTCATCAACGCAATACCAGATGTTGTGGGCCTTGAAACAATCCTTCAGAGGTGCACAGATGTTGACTGGCAGCCTCTGAGACAAGGTCATAGTCTGTAAGTACGTGCACATGTGTGTACTATGTCTGGGCCAGCTGAAGCTCCTCCAGTCCGTGTTTGCCCAGGTGATACCTGGCCAAGTCTTTCCTGGTGACCAGTCCAACAACCTGCAAAGCATTACAAACCACAGAAAGTTGCAAAACAACAATCATCATCAAAGCTTTTGGGAATATAAATGTAGTGAGGTGCACATGGAGATCCAACCACACAGTCTTACCCTGTTCTCATCATCTACTACCACCAGGTGCCTGAGTCCCAGTGCTCTGAACAGTTTAAATACACGAGGCAGAGATGTTTCCTGCAGATAAAATGGTTGACGTTCAACTTCACGCATATAAAATAAAACAGACGATCTTGAGAAGGTTTGTAAACATAAAAGGAGAGGTAAACAAGAAGAACCCATTGAAAACATCTGTTACCTGCGGTACCGTGTATGGCGTCGGGTTCATAAACTCAGTGAGGTCCATCATACACTCCCTCTCATCCTGGGAAACGTGGATGCTCTGGATTGGGGGGAAGCGAGGGTAGGCATCCCTGAAGTCTTTTAACTGGAGCTTCCTCTGAGTTAACCGGGACCGAGCCAACTCCACAAACACCTGCCAGGAGAGAGCAGGAAGCACCGACGAGTGAATCTGAGTGAACTACTATGGTACAACAAGTCCACAGCTGCAGGTGTCCCAGATGTTACCTTGTGTTTGAGAAGAACAATGAGCTGAGAGCGGAGGATGAGGCCACAGAGTTTAGCTGGCTGAGGAGAGTAAAAACAGAGAACTAAGACACCAAAACTACACTATTTCTTCATGCTTCATCTGATATTTCTAATCTCAGTTGCACCTAATTAACAAATATTTGTCTACTTATTATTCTGAACTAATAAGAAAAATCTGATGCACAATAATGGAAATTTCCCAGCATGCACAAAGATCACAAGGAGGCAATGACACAATACCTCATCATTCTGAGAAACCTGCACGACAACAGGGAAGCCGTTGTGATTGGTCGACGTGTTGCTAAGGGTGTCTACAATGGTCCCCACTTTCTCTATCCTGTTTAAACAGGTGACTGGAGAACTCATTACCTCTCTGGGTTGTGGACGGGGATGGCAGGACAGCGTAGACATGAAGAGGAGATGAACGGTAACAAGATTAAATAAGACACTGAGTGGAAAAGGTTATAAAATTGCAAACAAGTTAACAGTCTATACATTTTGACTGCTTGGCAGCCTTCAACAAGTCTGACAGGACCTACCTGGCAGTCAGCCAGTGGGAGGTGGCAGGAGCCTCCCAGTGCAGGAAGGGAACACTCTGCAGCTTGATGTGGATATCATATAAACCCTAAATCAGAAAGAGTTGTTAAAGACACACAGCTAACTAGTTTTAAAATGAAAGTTAAAGATAAACAACAGAGAGAGAGAGAGAGGGGGGGGGGGGGGGGGGGGGGGGGGGGGTCGGCATACAGCTGAGAGAGGTGCACTTTGATGCATCTTACATCAAGGACTGGTGCTTTTACTTTCTTGTGATATGCTGCCTCCATGAGGTCAGAAGTGGTATTGCTACATAGAGTGGCTTTAACACAGGCAGAACATGTTCAAGTTGAAAAGACTGTTTTTTACTGTGCAGTGAACATCTGCATGCACTCCGATAGTAAAGTGCATTTGTCTTGTTTCCTGTGTTTAAAAAAAAACAAAAAAACATCCCAAACTGAATTATTGGATAACAATAAAATGGCCAGGAGCCCCCTCATCACTGAGAACGTGCCTCCATAGTGTTTTTTAAATGATTGCGTTGAGGGGGTTTTTTTGTTGCTTTTCTCATGTTTTGAAGTCTATGGTAAAATTTCAGGTATAAGAAGATCAGTGTGTGTCCCTTCCTCTTTACTCACCTCCTGAAAGTAATCTCCCACTATCTTGGCAGTCATGAGGACGAGCATGATTGGAAGGCCGTAGGTGACGTTCCCCGTCGCCTCCATCAAAATAACAGTCAAACTGAGAGTCATTCTCACAATGCCGCCTGTGGGGAGCAGTGCATCGTTGCTACGTCACATTTACACATAAATTTTACTATTAAAAACACAAAATGTTTAAAAATAAAGACCTTTTTTAAAAAAAAGGTTAGAAAAAACAAAATAAAAAAGTATCTGCATGCTTACCTAACTGAGCTGCAGCACCAATCAATGCGTATTTACCAGGGTCAGCAAGGCTCTAAAGAAATCACAAAAACCCAGACATCCGTTTAAAAAAAATAAAAAATTCAAACTGCGTGTCTTTAAAACAATCAAATTTCCAGACTGTATCTTATAGTAAATATGTTGGCTTCACTTTGCCAGATAAAGACAGCTCCTAAATGGTATCTGGCAGGTGCTGTTGTGCACTGACCGTCCCGGCTGAAGTTATAGAGGAGAGCAGTATTCCACACAGCCTCCCCCAAGCTGCTCCGATTAGAAGAGACGGGATGAAGACCCCAGCAGACACTGCCAGGCCGTAGGTCCAACAGGCCAGGAAGAAATACGTCAGCGTGAATAAACCCAGTGTCAGAGGATTGTAGGTTCCTTTAAAATAAATATATATATATATATATACACACATTTAAAAAAAAAACACACACACACACACACACACACAGAACAGAAAGCAGTGTAAAACAGCAGTGCACCGTTGTCGCAGAGGAGACTGCATCTCTATATAAATTCACACCGTTGGCTCAGCTTGGATTTTTTTTCATATTTTATACCAAATGCTTTTATTCACCAGTCTTTTCTCTACGCACGCACGCACACACACACACACACACTTATACCTTGCGAATCGTGGAAGAGACTACGCACGCTTCTCTCAGGAGTGTTAAAGAAGGCTGTTGCCATGGAGTTATACTCCCCATCTGCACAGAACAACTGGAAAAAGAAACAGAGTAAATAATATGAGAGACAAACAAAAGCAACAAGTTCACATCTCATCCTTGTTTAACCCGTGCTGCCAACACAACCTATTTTTACAATTAACCCTCTAGGAATTCAATTTTTAACATCACACCATTTATTCTTTTGTTTTCTTTAGAGAGGCTTTTAAAGGGAGTTGTTTCCAGTTGAGTTTAATACAAGTATACACTCGTTACAGGGCTCTTTACCGCCAAAAGAATCACGATTAGGTAACAAATCCACATCACTTGAGACAATATCCAAATCACAACAAAAAAAAAAAAAAAAAAAAAAAGGAGATTTCTCCAAAAACCAAAATTATCAGAGATAAAAGAAAATGATTTTGATTCGTAAGAGAGTCGAGGTTAGTGCTACCCACTCACGAAGGACTTATTTGGAGTTGCCAAGAGATAAAGATGGGAAAGCTAGACAAGTCTAGGCCGATTAATAACGATAACAATTAATCGCATTTACCATAATATTGTGATATCGTAACCGCAATGTGAGCGATTACAAGGTTGTCACGTGACGCGACAGTGAGCAGAGCACTCGACTTTTCATGCTTCGCTTTGGAGCCTCTGGCTCGACAGAACCGTCAGACCTGGATCAGCTGAAACCGAAGTCTTGAAGAGGAACAGCACGTCCACAGCGTGGGATTATTTGGGTTGTAAAAAATAAAAAAAAAGATGGTATCCAATATCAAGTGTGCGTCGCATGCTGTGCTAATGCTGCTACTTCATGGAGAAAAAAAGGCAGTGACGAAATCACTTGGGCAAATACCGAGTTCTGAGCTAAAGACATAGTCAACGTGATGACTGAGCCCGGGTTCACGACGCTGATAAACGCTACAGCAGGAGAACTGGGCCGGGCCGAGCCGCGGAGCATAAGCCCACGCTGCATGATGAGACACACCCGAAGCACCAAATGTTCCTTGTGACTTTCAGTTTTGAACAATTTAAAGCAAATTCTCAACAATTAAGCTAATGATGGCTTTATCAGTGATGGTTCTTTTCTCGCGCTGGGATATTGGATACTGAGACCTCCATCTGCCTGTCAGAGCTCCGATTACAACTGTTGGTATTATAGAGCACAATGCTGATTGAAGATGTGCTTTAACGAGCAACAACATCAGTTCTGTATTAAATGTCTGAGCATTTTGGTGAGTTTAACCAACTCACTTTGAAATGAACAGGAGCAAACTCTGCCAATACTGAAGTTAGTTTCTGAATCGCCATTAAAAAAAAACAACATTGATGTTGGTTTCTGAATCAATGCATAAACCACTGCTTCACAGCATTTCAGACCAACAAGGCCGTAGACCAGGTCCACTTTAAAAACCACAATACTTTGTCTTTAAGGTAATTGACCTGTTGGTTGGTGGCATTAAAGTAATCTGGTTGAATCTTTAAAAAAAAAAAAAAAAAAAAAAAAAAAGAAGCCATTAGTTATATTATTATTAGTCTTTATACGGTATTTACTGACCAAATTAAAATATGCAAGACTTGAAACAAAGATGCCTAGGCTGTGGGAAGAATATTTATACTAAATATATATAATATGGTGTTTCTATTAAAATCCTCCATTAGGATTGAAAAAAAAAAGTATTTTCCCAAATTGTTCATTCCCAGATAGGTCTACTCAAATCTGGGTCTGTGATGTCACAGTACCCTGCATATCTGAACATCTTACTGACATCCTCAGACCCAGACACACTGACGGGCTTCAGATATGGTGGGATTTTTGATTGAGTCATTACAACTGGACGTACCAAGATTCACCATGACAACTGATCATCGCATTAACGTTGTTCTGACACAGCCCATCTTAAATCTTTAGTGTAGTTTGATGAGGCCTTCAGACTAACTTTATTTCATGTCATTTCTGACAGAGCTGCGGCAGGCGGGAGCACGTGCATACCTGCAGAGGGTACTCCTCTGTGTGCTCTGGACCCAGAGGCTGGCAGTCATTTGAGAAGTAGATCATGGTGAAAGACACAGTGGCGGTCACTGCTGCAACCAACATGGCCTCCATCACTTGCAGGCACGGGCGATGGACGTATCTAACACAGAAGCACAAGTCAAAGGGATTTCCAGTTAGACAGCCTCAGACTCCCACGTTGTGCTAAGTTCAGTATGGATTTCCCCCGAGTGAAAAGCCAAGTGAGAGTTGTAAAAACAGCAGAGAGGAGAAAAAAAATAAAAAAAGCTTCTCTGCCAAATCTGCTGTCATGTGCATTTCAGCAGTCGACCGTAAAAGCCAGGTGGATTTACTGTTAAGTACCGTTACACAAAAGCAGACGTGCCTCCAACTTCCTTACAGTCAGGAGCAGAGAAACAAGACGGACCAGATGGGTAATAAATACACTGCTCATTTAATCTACTACAAATACCAAACAGCCTTCTTTTAACAAAGCCCGAGTTAAAACTTTGTTGCAGTAAAGCATTTTTTATATCAAATGTTTCTCACACTACACATCATATTAGTTTTGGAGCAAAACAAATCCTAAAACGCCACAGATTCATTTGAATAACTCAACAACCCCATCAGGTCATTCATCTTTCCAATTGTCACATTATTATTATGAGAAAGAGGACAGATCATTGTTACATTTACTTACTTATATCAGCACACAGCAGTTAAAAACAAAGCAAACAAGCACCTGGGTTTACTGAATATCTCCCCAGCTTATCAAACAGAACACCTTTAGAGAGGTAACTCTTCAACTATCTGTCTTCAATAATTTCTTTTATAATTAATACATGTAAAATACATTAGCTCATATAATAAATTTAATAACATTTCTATGTGGGAAAGCTTTAGTGTCCATACGAGATGTAGATTTTGGATTTCTAGATTTTGGACACATCAATCTAAAAAAATTCAAACCTTAAAGTTTTTCCTTTTGAAATACCCCCGGCTGAAGCATTTTACTGTTTTATACTCATTTGAATGGTCAAGTTTAGCAGTACAATTTTGCACTAGGGAACAACGAAAGGAAACTCGCAAAGCAACGGGAAACAACTAAACATTTAACAAGACAATACAGCCTATCACAAGAGTAGAAAGTAAACGGTAGAGTCAGCACAGCACCGTGTTTGCACACTTCAACCACGGGAAGTTGGTTTTTTACTCAAGTGATAACTTCCTCACTTTGCACCCACAACCTGTTTTCATTCTGCATGTTGTTGTCTCAGTATACACACAAACGCATCATATGAAACCTGTACATTCCCAGGAAATTTGTGTTACATTTCCCTTTCTGAGCCGTACCTGATCCTGAAGATGGTCAGCCAGTAGTTGAGTACGTTGAACAAAGCTCCCAACAATCCTCCTTAACAGCAAACGGATGAGAAACAAAAGAACACAATGGCTGACGTAATAAAAGTTTAAAGGGTAAAATATTCAGCTGAGGATCGATCCCTCTTCCCAGCTGCATCTTGGTCAGGAGGCAGTTTTTTGAAGTGTGCAGAATTATTATATTGCAATATTCGTGATAAGGATTCGGTAAACATGTTCCCTATTGAGCACTTAAAACCCCATATCGTGACCCTCACACCTCCGTGCTTCACTGTTACTGCAGTATTCAATTCAATAATAATTCATTACAATGTTAACATTTATTCCTGATAACAAGTTACAACACTGAAGAAACTAATTACATTAAATATGTTTATTTTGGTCTCATACGAACAATGTTTTGTCTAAAAAGTTTTATTTTTGGATGCTGTTAAAACATCTCAAACTCCAATATGACCGCAATGAAACAGAGACACCTCATAAGTCAAAAACTGACAAAATACAAAACAAAAAATCTGGCATCTGGCAGCAGAATTGTGTGAATCATGTGATAAAATTATAGTTATAATCTGGAGCTGAGAGTCAAGTTCACCCCTTCAAGAATTGTACTTCCAGAGACTTCAAGAAGATCTTACCTATAGCTCCCATAACAATGAACAAGGGGATCTCGTAGAGGTTATACTCTATACTCTAAATAAAAAAAAGAGAAAATGCAGATGTTGTGTTTCATATCCACCAAAGAGAATTAAAAAGAAAACATACAAAAATGGTGATATATATATACTTAGTTCCTCACATCACTTTCAAAGCGACCGAAGTTGATGAGACCAGGATTGGAAAGCTCTCCTGGTTTATTGCGATAAATACTGAGGAAAAAGTTCAGAGTGAAGGTAGAGATCATGGAGGCAAAGAACTGCAGGAGAGAACAGGGAGAGGAATCAGAAAGCGTTAAAAAAAAAAAGAAAAAAGAGAGAACAAATGACAAGACATGGCCGCTCTTTCCGCTTTGTCTCTTTGTGGATGGATCGCTGAATTGATCCGATTTACTTGAAGCTATTTTATGATCATTAATAGTCACACACAGGACCACATGACTTACAATCCTCCATGTCAACATCTGGTTCCAGAAAGAAGCTCCTTCCTCCAAAGAGAACAAAACGCCACCTGGACAACGACCACCAAAAATTACATAACCTTAAAATGTCCTTTTTTCATGATGACAGCAAAATATAAGAATTATTTCCAACACATTTTAAAAGATTACCATTAATCATACTAAGGGGGCTTCAGCGCATGAGCCATGATCACTTTAGCATTTTGAACATCTTCCACATCTCTACCGTCTTTTACTACTTGGGATTAAAGTTCATATTTGTTTTTCCCTTTAAATATTCTTTGCTGTGTAGTATGGCCAAGCAGGTTTACAGCCGTTATTTTGCCAATACAGCTAAAGCTGATTAAAAACAAAGCAGGATTTATATTGTGCTCTGGAAGAGTTACTGGAGTTTTACCAACTGGTGCTCCGAAAGCAGCAGAAACTCCGGCGGCAGCTCCCGCAGAAACAAAGTCCCTTTTTTCTGTGTCTCTCCGGAAGTATTCAAATATCTACAAACACAGACACACTTTTAATAAATCACACACTCTCAAACTGGATCTCGCTTGAAACTCTCTAGTAACTGACCTTTAAGTCTCTCTTTAAGGAGGTGCTCCTGCCCTGGGATACACCTGCAGCCACAACAGCACCGGAGTGAATCATGGGACCTTCCTGAAGGATTGTTGGAAAGGAAAAAAACGGGTATGTAAGGAACCGCTTTACCAGGAGGAGCAGACGGCCAAACCCTACACTTGCATCCCGGAGTGAACAGTCAAACGGGCCCCTGACGCAGCAGTGCTGCATCAGTTGTGATCATCAAGGAAAAGTTATGGAAATTATATATTTTTAATAGGGCGATCAAAATTAATGCAGTAACACAAAATCTGTTTAAAGTCACTATTTTCTTTTCTTGAATGCGAGATTATTGCACAAACGTTTCAGGACATATGAACCTCGACCCGACCTATAGTTTGGATAAAGACGCAACGCAGCTGTAATAGACTCCAAATACAATGTTGGCTTTCTGAAGAGCAGGAATATATCATATATCATTTTCCCTTGTACGGCCCTCTGGGACGACGCTCTGGAAGACAACGGGATGCCAATCAAAGTTAACTGTGGATACCAGAGCTTTCGACCGATCCTCTTCAGAGGAGCTGCAGAGCTGCTGGCGGACGTTTGCAGCAGAATATTGCGCCTCACATGTGGTGTCAGTGAAATCAGAAATTACCGCTGCGTGTAGACGACGACGGGTTAGTATAAACTGCCGGTTGTGAAGTAATGATCATTGGCTGAGCTGTACTGTCAATCAACAGACTACGCCGCATATTATGAATAAATAAGTTTCTTTAAATAAATGCACCTGACGTGGTTAAAAAAATAATAATAATAATTAACCCCCTCAGAGCTGTCATGGAAGTGAAATTAAACGATAAAAACCCAACCAGGCTATAAAGATGTTTAAGAACTGCTTAAAAACGAGGACGTTTAATCGAACAATATTGTGTGTCAGTTTGTTGATTGTTGGAACAAAGTTCGTCCTCCTGAGAGACTTTCAGAGACATGTTTTTTTTTTTATTTAATAATACAACAACATCCATTTGTTTGAAGCAAGGACAACTGTCCGCTCCTGTATTATTCCAAGTTGAAAAAATTCCTTTTAAGTTAAACAGATTATTAGAAAATAATTATTTGTGTAATTAATCGGAAGTTAACCGTGAAAATCGGATTAATCACAATTTAAAACCCTGAATCGATTGACAGCCCCAGTTTTGAATAAAGATTTTAAAGTCGTTTACCTTCCCCACGGCGAGACCGCCAACGACCGAACAGATCACGCCACAGACCTTCACCACCAGCGTCTGTGGAGGACAGACAGACGCATTTCCAAGGCTTGCTCCCGAGTTCCCAGTGCATTTATTCATCATTCCTGTGTGTTCATGCCTTTACCTTGAGTCGTACCACTCTGGGAATCTTGACTCCATTTAGGTAGCATTTTATCTGAGGAATACCACTTCCTGCTGCAATGGGCTGAGTGAAAAACAGCGGTGGGAAGGTAGTAGAGGTGGTGTGTCATAACGGAAAAGATGAAAACAGAAAATAGTTTTTAAAAAGTATTTCTTAGTGTCTTAGTGTCAGGTAAACTGATTCATTGTTACAGACAAAACTGCAGATGTCTTAACAGCTGGAATGAGGAAATCATTATGG
The DNA here is from genome assembly GCA_014839995.1 of Xenentodon cancila. Lineage (NCBI taxonomy): Eukaryota > Metazoa > Chordata > Actinopteri > Beloniformes > Belonidae > Xenentodon > Xenentodon cancila. The sequence goes on along the minus strand of CM026214.1, from coordinate 19,867,335 downwards.
GCAGAATCGGGGAACTTTGGTCTTAACAAATACAGACAGTTTTCACATGTAACTGAATGAAAAGGTTCAGTCTCATATTTCAAAAGGAAAAAAAAAAGCACATGCACACTTGAGAAGTGACATAAAAACACAAGAACAAGGAAGAAAAAAAAAAGAAGTTGTAACAATTACCATCAACTTATTCTCTGCTTTCAGTCTTACCTCAAAGAACGCAACAATGATGGCGCCCACCATGACGAACAAGGAGTTAAGAACAGCCCAGAGGATGAGAGAAATTGAGAGTCCACCCGTTTCTGTAAACTTTACAATATCTGTGAAGGTTCAGAATCAAGGAAGTGTCCAACTGTCCTGAAAACACATGGCTGAAACCAGCCAAACTAGCCCTAAACACAACCATTTGGTCATTTAACCGAGTCGTGTTTTTAAGAAAAAGAAAAGAAAAATCATGCATGTTGACATAAATAACCCACCCCTAGAACAGAAACTCACTAGACCTTTAAAGTGTCTCTTTAAGAATGTGCTCCTGCTTTCCTCTTACGGCCCCGCCAGAGCATTTAGACCAGGTTGATGTTGGCACGTCGCATGGCACACCGATGCGACGTCTTGAGTCTTCTTCTTCGGACATGTTAGGTGGTGTGCTTTAGATCATTGACCTGCTGCATGACCAAATTTCTGCTAAGCCTTTAATCTTTAGAGAAACAACCTTACGCTTGACTTTAGAATACACAGAAGTTCATGGTGGAGACACGTTTTAGACATTTGTGCCAAGATGCTGCGTTCGGCTCGTACCTAATGTGGCTGTGTCCATTATGGCCAATCCTGTCTCCTCTTTGTTCCCATTGTCTAGAAATCTTGTAGCTTGTTGCTAGACTGATGGGCAGCAACACTTGGTTTTTCTAAAATCAATGCTGATGTCTTTCCTCATTGGCTTTGTGTTCAACCACACTGTGTAAAACTATTAAACTTCTGCTTGCTCTTGCTGGTGTTCAGTTAATCAAGTGAATTTGATTAGCAGCACCTGGCTGATCTTACATGCAAATAATTAGAGCTAAGAAGGCATAGATCAGTGACAAATGTTCTCTAGAACTCTACAATGAAAGAAGAAAACTTACTTACGTCTTACACACAGGGACTTTTATGTTCAAGGGGCTCTGGGGTGCTGGATATCTCAGTGGGTTGCGTGGGTGACATTTACAGAGGCTATTGCGCTCGTGCAGGCAGCGCAGGCTCGAATCCTGGCCTGTCACTCCTTCCTGTGCGTCTTCGCTCCTCTCTCTATACCCATGACAATATATTTGTCTCTCTGTTCTTCATTTCTGCTTTCCTGAAAAAGCAGATTTTTTTCCTTGCCACCGTTTGGCTTAAGGTTTTTCACTGGGGGAGTTTTTACCTGTCGTTGTTTATGCAATAACTGCTCAGAGGTCATGCTCTGGGTCTCTGGAAAGCACTTAGAGACAACTTGTATTGAAACGTACGCTATATCAATAAAACTGAATTGAATTGAAGCACCAGTCTTTAGGATACTCTCTTTAATCACCCGGTATTTGATCCCCGCCAGCTGCTCCACCACAATATCTATAAAGCAGGCGATGAGGCCAGTCAGAAAGCCAATCAGGCCGCAGACCACCCAGCGACTGATCTCAACACAGCGGAAACCCTAAACTCGCAGGCCATAGAAGGGGAGCGGAGAGGAAGACAAGAAACAAAGGGGAAAAAAAAAAAGAAGACAATCAGAACAAAACAAGATTTAAAAAAAAAAAACCTCATGAATTTGTAAAGGCTACAATTGACTGCTCAACTCACCATGAAACTCATCCTCCTCTCCTCTTCAAGAAACAGTTGGTTTTCAATGTTGTCATAGTCCAGACTCTGGAATAACACATACACTGTCATGTCGAATTCAAACAAATAATAAATGAAACTTTAGGACAGTTCAGATGTGGTCTAAGTGTGTGTACTGGGAGAACAGAGAACCAGTGGACACCACCAAATACAGGTCTGAAGGCACGTGGGGCACACGGCGGACAAAGTCAGATCCTATTATTCAGATCTCTGACCCTTAAAATTCAGAAGTGATCTGGAACGACGTTTCTGTAATAGTGCAACGCAGGTTTGTTCCCCAGCCACCTTTACAAACCACCTATACCTCAGGTGTACATCTGCTCAAGCACCAGAGTTCCCATCAGGATGTTTTTGTTTTTAAACCTCCAGACTGTCTTTTATGACGATGAACAAAGCAGCACCAAAGCTCAGAATCAGGCCTGGGAGGCACATCTTAACAGTTCATTAAGTGACCGTTTAGAGCCGGCTGAGTCTGAACGATCTAAAACCAACTTTGTTACATAAGATACTAAATTTATTTGCAAACTGAAAAGGTAACTGAGACCTAATCACATTAATGACCAAAATGGTCATTAAAGATGCAGGTGAGGAAGGATTTTATTGCTGGAGCTGAAAAAACACACTTGAAGCTGCAGCACTAGTTGTTATGGGGTTACTCACAAGATGCATGATACTAACAGATGTAAAAAGCAAAAAAAAAAGCTCAGGCTTCTTTAGTTGAATATGAAGTGGTAACATAGACCCAGAAAATGTTTACTGGCCTTAAACTTTCGTTTTTCTGTTGTGTATTTGGGTACTTTGTTCTTATTTATCAAAAACCCCTCTGTCCCAGAGCCAGGGCTGTAAGCTCTCGGGAATTTTCCTACCCTGCACGAAAGCGTTGTTAATTTAAAGCAAACTGAGTTTACTCCAGGTTCTTACAATCACATGACTCTCTTTACCTCATATTTAAGTGACAGCAGTTTTTCGTTGTGAGGGATCTCTTTGGGCCTCCCCCTTGCAGACTCCTGCAGGGAAGAGCACATGAAAGACATGAGCTGCCCGCACTGACCTCCCGTCCTTGACCGGAGGAGAGTACGCACAGAGCTGGGAGCTGAATTACTAGCACCAAATACTTCATACAGACAACTGTAGGGAATAAAGACACACAGATTTAATTTAAAAAAAACACGAGAGAGACATTTGTTGACTCTCAAAAGTCACTTCACAGAAAAAATATCAACAAGCTTGACAGACTTTAATAAAAAGTGTAGCATCAATAATGAGGCAGATGGCAGCCACAGTTCCTGAGAGGAAACAAAAAAGGCTGCAGCATTTCCTCCACAACATTTGGTATGAAAGTGTTTCAAACACAACCAAAGATGTTTAACAAAAGGACATTTTTGTAGGTTTTTTTTTTTTTTCAAAATTAAAGCTAATACAGATGACCAATTTATACGAGCCATGCATGCACTAGTACAACTTCACAGGCTATTCCCTAATTCCCAGCTTCACATGCACATGCATAGTTTAGCACAGCAAATAAAACAGCCGCAACTAATTAAACAAACTTGCAATCACATGCTTGCAGTCACATTCCCATTACCCAGTGAAACCCGAACTGGATCGAACGGTTTATGTCATGGAGAGAAACCAATGTGACATCCTGTCAAAGAGTTAAACCGGTGACTTGCGCTGTACTGCGACCTGCTGCTGCCTGAAGGTTTTATTTCTCTCTTTGTGTCAGTTTGTATCCAAAAATCTGAATTTCCCCGACTACGGCTCTGTTCAGGCCTGGTGCCAACATACCAACATGCACCCTGGGTGATTGGATCACAAGTGAGCAGCGATAAATACAGATGTGAGCATGCTCAGAACGCACTCAGACCAGGACCTCATGTGGAACATCATGAGTGACAAAGACATCTATTGTTGCACATTAAAATGGCATAAACAGTCCATGAATGTTCATTGTTGACATATCCTATCGGGCTTTTCTTTACAGACTGACTTACAAAGAAAAGTTTAAAGTTCATAAGCTTTAGTTTTTTGAGACATGTTTTATCGTCAGCTGTTGACATGTGAAACTAGATCGGTCCACTTCTGATTGCATCACCAACAAAATGTATGATAATACCAAGCCTGAACAGCCTCTTTATTGATTTTGTCAGCATTTATGGAGACTTTAAAGACCTATTTTTGGGCCAAACTGTTTATAAGGGACTGGAAAGCTCACCAGAAGATACTAAACTTCTTCTCTATTCACATTTGCAGCACAGACAGAAATGATGAATTGACATAATGGCAAACTGGTGGGAGAGTCTGTCCTTTAATGTATATCAGCTTAACAAACACAATCGAAACTGGCTGCCTGTCCATCAGATGACAGACTTTAAAGTTCTGATGCTGGTCTATAAAGCTCTGAATGGTTTAGGACCAAAATACATCAGTGACCTCCTGACCCAGTATGAACCTTCCAGACCCCTCAGGTAACCTGGATCCAGTTCTTTATCAGTTCCCAGAGTCAGAACCAGACATGGAGAAGCTTCCTTCAGCTTCTCTGCTCCACATGTCTGGAACAAACTCCCAGAAAGACTCAGATCAGCTGAAACACTCAGTTTATTTAAAACTGAGACTCACCGGTTCTCAGCCGTATTTGAATAAAGACACAAATCTGCACTGTTTTACTTTTAAGCTTAAGTTTCAAAACTGGTCATATTTTAAACTACTGAATTTAAAGTCTAAATTATGCTTTTTATTTCTACGCACTTTCAATCACTTTGTTGTTGAATTGTGTTATACAAATAAACTTGCCTTGCCTTCACAGTCAGTTTATTGCTTTTAATTAATTTTTTAAAACTAACAATAACCCTCTTGTTTATCAGGCTGACTTTTTAAAACCCTTTTTTTCCCGATCATAGGGAGTTCCAGCATAAACAGCATCTACGTCCTGCAATAATTCATCGTCAGCTTCAGACTAGAAGTCAGACACGTGTCTTTTACACCCTCTGGATGAGTCAGCCGTCACTGGGCTGTCTTGGTCGTCTGTGTCAGACCTCCCAGATTAAACATTGGCCACACAGAGAGGGTAAGAGCTAAGATGAACACTAAAATGTAAAATCCCTGCTCAATTCTCTCTTTTGCATCTTATACATATGAATAAGAAAGAAAAAAAACATACATGTTTGAGGGTATATAATATATATCATTTTATACTTGTAAAAAAAAAAATCCTCTGCTAAAGAAGTGATGACTGACAAAAGCAACAGACAGAAAGAGTGAATGTCGCTCGGACTTTACCTCCTCTGTCGTTATCTCCTCTTCCAAATCCACCGTGCTGAGTCTGCCTATCTGAAATATAGTGCTTCCTCCAGAGAGCTACAGACACCACAGACAGTTACAGAAATACGTATGGCCATGTGTACAGCAGTTATTTCCAGGCTGGTGTGATCATATCAGATAGATAGTGGTAGCCACCAGCTAAAGATAATGGGTCAATGAAAGTATACGAGTAATGTTGGCTTACTTATATTTGTAAAATAAAAATTCCACTAGACCTTTTACATTTTCCTTATAACAATATTTGTGACATAAAAAAAACAGTATATGAAAAATGATCTCAGTATAAAAAATAAGTCTCAATAGAAAGTGTTGGAGAAAAGTTAAAACAATTCCTGGTCCCTTATAAAACGATAAGGGGATCCAAGCCCCTTCACTCTGCTGAAACAAATTAGACAAAATCTGCCATTTGTTTAGGACAATATACACTTCCAGTGAGTCTATCGCTTCTTCATATAGTGACTAAAAACCTGCCTTTATAATTTAACAGAAAGAGAAAGAGAAGATGCAGGTTATTTGGTTCCACCTGTAGTCCTGCAAAACAGGAAGTAACAGTAGTCCTGGTGCTGCATTTAAAGATGGAAAAGGGAAGTTGGATTTTACAGTTTTTCTAAATTGGCTTCCCAGACATCTTAAGACACAGCAGCTTTGACAGCTCAGTACTTTATTTGAACCACACATTACTAAGACCCACTTCTCCATTTGTAATAAACCTTTTCTGGACAGGCTGGATTTAATCACAGCTGTATTAACGGTATTCGTGTAACTGCTATCTGATCATGTCCAACTGTAAATAACGCAATTAACCAGCTATGAAAAGGTCAAACGTTTCCATTATCTCTAATATATGATCAAATCATTAAGAAAACCAATGCAATTGTGACAATCAATGCCCTAATTTAACTGGTACAAATCTGATTATATTCCTCCCGTTGAAGGAAACGAAACAAACTGTTGCATCGTAAACACAACTGCAAACCAGCCATAACATACGGGAGCACGACTGCTGTGTCAGATGCATTAAAACCACTGCAAACATTCATGGTTCATGCAACATTCAAAAACATGACTCAACGGAACCTTGTGAGGGTTAATAAACACGACACAGGGTACCCGGCGGGCTCGGGGGACTCTGCCGCGGGTCCGAGTCCGCCTCGGTGCTAGCTGTACCTGTCTGGAGCCTCGGCACTGCTCGGAGCCGTTCAGCAGCGGGGTTCCCTCCCCGGCCGCCCCGGACTCGTCGCCTCGGCTGGACCACGACACTTTTTTGGTGATGTTAGCCATGGTGAGGTCGGGAAACTCGCCGCTCTAACTTTCCAGAAACCTCTTCATCAGTTGCAGCCGTTACTGGCTCACTTGTACTTTCTCATCTCCCCATGATCGCTCATGTAACTCGTGACGCTTTGTAAGGTTCGCGTGTTGGGCCAAAAAGTATTTATTTAGCGCGTTGCACACTGGAATTTGTAGTACCACGATGAGGCAGGTGCAAAAAACTACAGCTAACTCGAGTAAATTAAATGCATACAGAATAGAATTTCTGACCACATAAACTTACAAAATTAATTGTAATTTCAACTCTATAAATTCAAAAAATTATAAGAAAACCCTTCTGGATTACAAATTAATTGTGCATATCTGAGGCATAATTTAATAGCTTCACAGTGAAGAACTAAAATGTGCTTATTTAAGTGGCTGCAAGTAAAGATGTGTAACTTTGTTTCTCCTCACGCATAGATTTAGGCTGACCACGTGAGGCCATGAGGCCCCTCTAGTGGGTATTTGGGGCCATCTGAGTCCAGATTAAGTGCTCTCTATTTACTATGCATGCTTGTTAACTTGTTATAGACGACACCGCATCTGTATTGCCTGTCTGTCCACACGTCTATGTGGTCCTATGTTTGACATTATATTTCATACTTGGTCAGATATTGAAGTTGAACTTTTTTTTTCTTTTTACTCTGGATGTAAACTTTAACTTAAATTGCTGATGGGTTAATACAAGGTGATGCTCTAGTGTGTCATGAGTAAACACGAATAATCATAATGATCATTTTTCTTTTATTCAAATTTCAAAAGACAAAGCTGATGTATCTCATTATGATGAAAAATAAATTAAAATAAATCTAAGAAAAGGCTAATTGCTGTATTGTTAATATAAAAAATGTTTATTTTTTGGTTTATTTAAACTTAATAATAATGGTTGATATAGCATTTTAAACTAGTATGACTACTCAAAATGTCACATATTTCACATAAAATGTTAAAAAGTAAACAAAGTTATATATCTACACATTATATATAGATAGATAGATAGATAGATAGATAGATAGATAGATAGATAGATAGATAGATAGATAGATAGATAGATAGATAGATAGATAGATAGATAGATAGATAGATAGATAGATAGATAGATAGATAGATAGATAGATAGATAGATAGATAGATAGATAGATAGATAGATAGATAGATAGATAGATAGATAGATAGATAGATAGATAGATAGATAGATAGATAGATAGATAGATAGATAGATAGATAGATAGATAGATATTTATACATATAATCCACCTTGTCTTTGTTAAACACCCCATATTTTTTCTTCAAATAGAAATCGATCTGGCCTCTTATGGGTTAAGACGCACAGACTAAAAAGAGAACTGCAAACCAACTTCAGTGAATTACTTCATTTGGTTACAAGCCACTGAATTAAGTACATCCAACATAAATCTCTACATTGCACACTCACATAGTGCAGTATGTGAACAATTGCATTCCACTATTGTGGATCTGTGGTGGAGTAAAATGAAGCGTTGATGAGACTGATGAGTGGATATGAAAATAACTGTTGTCCTGTGTGTGTAGCCGAAGAGTGGTGTGACAGCGTGTGTGGTCTCCATGTGGATGTCTCAAGCACGTAAGAATATGAGGAAGGTCTGAGAGACTCGGAGAGACGGTGACGTAGTTCTCTGCTGAAGCAGAAAGGAAACAAACGTATGGAGTCCATGTTACAGCCTGCAGATTCAGAAGAAGAGGAAAGACATTCAGTTGAATACTAAACACAAGCATTAATATTACCTCACAAAGTACTAAATATATACTTTCATAGTGTTAAATATGTATCTGAATACGTTGTATCTCCGTATTTCTGAAGTTAATAAATATGTGTATTAAAAAAATATATTAACACAAATTTTATTGACTGTGGTGCTGTGCAAAACATGAAAAATGAAAATACAGGATAAATGTATTACCAGCCAATTAAAACAGAAAATTGTTTAAAACAAACAAAGCAGACAGAAATAAGGAACTGCAATGGGTAAACACAAAACCTTTTTTTCTAGTCAGATACAACCCTCTTTGATGTAGGACAGAGGTCAGAACTTGCTATCAAAGAAACTCCAGGATCTGCAAAGATCTGAGATGATGACCTTGGTTTCTTCCCTGGAGGAAGATGTTTGCTATCCAGACTTTTATGTCCTCAAGCTTTTAAAAGACCGTAGGGAGTCACAAGAACGTTAATGTGCTTCAGTCATTTAGCTGTAAAACTTAAGCCACCTGAGGAAATTAAATTTCAGATGCATTTGAAGCATCACCACCTCTTTTTTCATTGAATTGGGCTGAAATTTTTATTCAAATGATTTGCTTCCCAAATAAAGAATGTTCACTGTAGTGTAACATCTTTGTGTTTTGGATAAAACAGTACAGCTCAGTTTTTTGTTTTTGTTTGTTTGTTTTTAGGTACTTGAGTGTATATTTTCCCCCTAAAATTTCTTGGAACTTTTGAAAATAGAAATATGTTACTGGTCATTACAATTTGTCACGTGTCATTATATGTTATTCATCATTTATATAGAAGTCATCATTTAATTCTTCATTTATCATGTTTCCTCAAAGATGTCAATGCCTGAAAACAACTAATACACTAGAATAACTAATGTATATTTACGACAATACTGTATGTGACATGCTTCAATGAAGAATAATTTGACCTGCCTCAACTTAAAAAACAAGTAGCTGAGCAATGAGTTTGCCTGGGATTTTACAGTTTTCAAGAATAAATAAATAAACTTTAAACACACATTAAACTGTTTCAACCTTTTCAAGTTAACCCTCAAATAAAACATTAACCTTTAAAAGACCAAAATGTGGTTCCTTTAATTTTGTTTTGCTGGTTGCATCAGCGATGGTTGTATTGATTAGAGGAGAAACTTGTCAGTTTGTAACTTTTACTCACTGATTGCATCCTTTTCAGGAGCTGGCTGCGTCGGGATCTTGTGTCTCTGGAAGCTGCAGGACTTTATGGATCTCTGAGGACTCTGCCTTAGTGTCCAGCTCGTCGTCCTCTCTTTCATCCCATGAGAAACCCCAGGGCGGATGTGACTCCGTCTGTGGCCTATGAAGAGCATGTGAAGCTTGGTTTTGTGACTCCACCTGCCTGGTCCTGATTGTTGGATTTTTGCTTTGACCTAGATGGGATGGAGGCTGTTGGGGCTCGGTCCACGATGGGAGTTTGTGGTCTTCTTGTGGACGTTGTATTGGTGTTGGCTGGAATGATTTCTGGACCTGGGCTTGATTATAAATAACAGTATCATGAGACTGAAATTTTGAACGAAATCTTGGCTTTTGGGATTTAAAATCTTTCGGCTTCTTTGTTGTATGGTACGGATCCGGTTTGGCTGGTAAATGACCATCAGTTTGGGTTATGTTGACACTTTCTTGTCTTGGTTGGGTTGGTTTGTCCATTCTCCTCCAAAGCCTCTGTCCTTTATGTGTATGGTTCCTCCCACGATGTTCACCGGATTTCTGAGGTGTCATATTGGAGCTGACTCTTGTCATCCCTGAGCCTCTGACCTTCCATCGTCCATTCCACTGAAGAACCTCACTGATCTGGCCCTCCAGTCGGGTCACATGCAGTGCCTGGTTTTTCAGGGATTCCTGTAAACCTTGTAGTCCAATCAGCAGCTCATCCCGTTGAACTTGCAGGGCAGACAGCCTTTCTTCTTGACTTTGGAGTTCCACAGTGAAGTTGAAGAAGTCCTGACAAGGGTCATACTTCAGTTTCTGGAAACTGAGGCACTTTGTCTCCATCAAAGCCAATCGACGTTCCATTCGCTTATTCTTCTTCTCAAGCTTCCTACTCCACTCTCTGGAATGATTAAAAAAACATGTATATATACTTGGATTTGGCAAACAGTACAAAATGCTATGAAATATATATATATATATATATATATATATATATATATATATATATATATATATATATATATATATATATATAGAGAGAGAGAGAGAGAGAGAGAGAGAGCGAGAGAAGAGAATGTTCTCTCACATCTTATCCTGATTTTGATCCTGATTTTGTTATATGTGCGTGTGATGTACTGGATAATGAGAAAAATGTACTCAGCAACTCAGATAACCGGGACTAGAGGATGTAACACAGGAGGGAGATAAGCAGGGCACAGGTTGGGACAGAGGGTTCTGGCCTGCAGAAATATGTGAAAAACCAAGTTGTGTATCTGAGACATGTGGGAGCAGGTTTGTGCATCTAGAACTGTATAAAGGGGGTGACAAGGTACAATGTTAGGGCTGATCTGTATGGAGGCTTTTACTCATCTGATGTGATCTCCAGATGCATCTGTGTTGAATAAAGTGAGTGTTGTTTGCTACTAAAGTAACTGTGTCTCTTTTCTATCAAAGAACTCTGTGAAGGTTTACCAATTTATATATATGAGAACCACCTAATTCTAACCTTAGATCCTCGATCTCCTGCGCTGCGCTGTGCCGCAGGTGCTCGAGGTCCTGTGACATGTGGTGGTAATGGTCATTCAGGGCCTGAACGTGACTCTCTAGGCCTTTGGAGGAGGTTCTGTTCTGGTTCAGAGCCAACAAGTCCAAACGGGTCTGTGTCATAGCCCTGAATTGATGGAACTGGTAGAAAAAAACATTAAAACAGATAAATATGTCTGCAGTTGCTCAGAAACACTGATTTAAAAGGTGAGGAAAATACTTTGACATTTCCAAAGCAGGGAAAAATATCAAACATGTGTGATGACTGTCATGATGACTGTCATGATGACTGTCATATTAAATGGATTTTCCCACCATTTCAGCAACTTTCAAAGTGTTTGTGATTTGTGAAAATGACAAATGCCTTGTATGACAGCAGTGCATTAACTTAGAGCCAACTGTCCCAAGCTTAAAGTACACTGTTTCCCATAAAGTAATTTTGTTTCCAATAATTTTCCTCTTTTTATTTCTCGTTTATTTCATATTAACTACACCTACATTTTTGATTTAGTTACAGTGTTTAGGCGTAAATGGGCTGATATGTTGGAAAAAAGCCGTTATTAGAACTGTTTATCCATCCATTCATTTATTCCTATTCGGGATCACAAGGGTCTGCTGGAGCCAGCTCCAGCTGTCTCTGTGCAATACGCAGAGTTTATTCAGTCATTTTTGGTAAAAATGACTGAGGAGGTTTCCTGATAAAATTTGGGATAATGAAGGATGACGACCAATAAAGGATTCTGACATCCAAAACAAAATGGAATATTCTTCATTTTCACTTTTTATTAAATTCTTAACAAACCCACAAACTAAATGCAGCAAAGTAACAAAGGGCAGTTCATATGAGGACCAGAAACTGACGATTGCATAACAATCAATCACTTTATTATATTTGAAATCATTGTCAACAACAGCTGCTGTAATAATAAATAAATAAAACATGACACATACACATACACATACACATACGTTGATGTAGAGAAACTCAGATAAACATTCAAACCAACCTGCTCATTGAGTCGTCTGAGTTTATGGGACGTGGGATCGGCTCCTTGCACCTTCATGGCCTCAAACTGCAAAAGAAACGTATAAACCAGGATCTGGGGCCAACAGTCTGTCCTGAAGCCAGTCATGGTTCAGAGCAACAGAGATAAATGCAGCTGCAAATGTGGGTTACTGATACAAATGTCCAGATTTAGGAAAGGAAAATATACTTCAGCTGAAAGGGGCTGGTCTTGATGAACACAATGCACAAAAGTTTCCCAGCGATAAGAGGATATTTTCCAGATCATCCCTAGGGAGCTGAGAGGAAATGTAAATGGATTGAACAGGGCTTCGACTTCACCCTGTCAGTTTCTTTGTCCGTTACTCTAAATAATCTGATGCACTGATTTCACTGATATGCAAAATATACGGAAGTTTTGCTCTGCCGTTTTCGCCATACTGCCCCATCTGTGTGATTAGTAGGATTTTCTCTGAATATAATGTTTGACATGAGGTCTTAATTAGTCAGAAGCTTCAGATGTCTTCCAGTTGGTTAAATAAAAGTAGCAGACTTTTGTTTATATTTAGTATGTTAGTTCTTTTGCTGTAACAATAAAGCAGTAAATCTCATGTAATCCCAGCAAATGTTCTTTACGTCTCCCATGACTCAGTGTGTGTGGGATTTGGCTCTCTTTTACTTCTGCTTCTTCTTTAAATGGCCCAATTTAGGAATCACACAGCTGATCACACCCTTCTGCTTTTTGTTCATGATGTAATCTAACATGACCGGAGGCTTCGTTTACTTTGGTAAAGTGGATTTGGACATTGCAGCTGTTTAAACTACTGAGTCTGATTCAAACTTAGCAACAATCTTTAAGTTTTCTGATCTGTTGTCATTGTGAATATTGTTTTTGCTTGTGCTTACATGTGCCACATACCAGTGGAAACTTCCTACTAGAGTCAAATTGCCAACTTTTTTGGTGTTGCTTTCCCTTTCATTTTGACCACTTGCCCTCTGTATGGCTTTTTTCCCTCCCCTCTGGAAATCCCTGAGCCACACACTGTCTAGGATAGGTTATATATATGACTGTTTTTAAAGTAATTGTGCTACAGTTTAGTTGACTGATTCGACTGTTGCGCTGTCTCCTGCTCCAAACATGGATGAAAACACACCTCTGCTGAACAGCGAAGCAGCTTCATCGGAATCTGTGGTAGGAAAATATTCACTCCTTTTAATCCACCTTAGAATCTTATATTCTCTAAACTCTTGGGATTATTACTAATCATAATCCCACTTTATTTTTTGTGAAAAACAGTCTCATGATCATTCTTCCACATAGTTTTTTTTCTTAATCCAGTCAGACAATGTTTAAGTGGGAGAAGTGGCAAGCCAATAGGATCATAAAAGAGCACTTTATTAGCGCACTTCCTTGCTGGCTTGCCATACATATGCTGTTTCAATGCTAAAGTGCTCTTAGAGATTTGTGTAATGTGTGTTATAACTTTTCTTGGACATATTTTGTACTGTTTCTTTCTGTGTCTTTCTATTTCTATGCAGAATCTGTATAGAAATAAGGAGGAGGAATGTTCAGGCTAGTCTATAACATTTTTTTTAAATTAACCTGCTCTGGCAACAAAAGTCTTTTACAGGTTTGAAAAATTGTTTAGTCTAATTTAAGGAATCTAGTTATGTCCCCAAAATACCCTGAACAGCTCAGAGATGGTGCGTTACAAAGTTACTCTTGGTTTGTTTTAAAGGTTTGACCACCTCTCGACACAAACCAGAACAGTCCTGAAACTTTCTAATGAGTGGATACGAATGACAAAACAAAAGAAAACAAAACTCATAGTGGATCTTTGTTTAAAAAAAAAAAAGGTGTGTTTTTCGGGGAGGGCTGGAATTATTCAGCAGAGAGGATGTTATTGAACAGGAATGATTTCATTTGCTCACAGAAACTATAATCTCAGTCTGATTAACTATTCTCAGAAGTACTTGGTCCTGCCACACGACGAAGACGCTGCAGCTTCTTTCTTATTTTGATCCAGAGGTAGACATTCGTGGAACTGGAAACAGGCTGTTCAGGAAGATTAAAGGAGTCAAATATAAAGATTACATTTATAAATGGCAGCAAATCTGATTTCTGATTAAAATCTCATGGTAATTACCACAGAAAAAAAGATTAGTTTGATGTAATCTATTTAGATGTGAAAAAAAATTCTAAACAGTTACAAGGAAGTAACTTGCTGTTATTTCTGACGTTTAGCTCTAGAGATCTGACCTGAAACTGAGCAATGTTCAGGAAGACACTTTATTTTTTTTATTCTGTTCTACTGTTTTTTTACTTTTTATTAAACTTTTAGAGAAGTGTAGAGTAAGGATTAAAAAAAGCTTTTTTTTTCTCCACATTTTTGCATTATGACTTATGACTCAAAACATAATCAGGTTCTAACAAAACGGCTCACGTTTGTTCACCCCATCTTCTCTTAGATCAGTAACTCCAGACTCTTCCTGGCTGTATTCTCAGCAGTCCTGGGGAATTTCAACTTCGGTTACTCTTTGGTCTACTCGTCTCCCGTCCTGCCAAAGTTACAAAGTCCCGATGCCGACCCTCGACTCAGGATGAACACGGAGCAGGCTGCGTGGTTTGGATCTATCTACTCCCTTGGCGCCGTGGCCGGCGGGCTGAGCGCCATGCTGCTCAATGATCTGATTGGACGCAAGCTGAGCATAATGATGTCGGCAGTGCCCTCAACGATTGGGTGGGTCTCAACATTAAAAAAGTCCATGTTGTGTTGACACTAAATAAATACTGCGATGAATATAATTCTAAATAGGACGAAGAAGTCATGAAGAATTGTGAAACTGCAAGAACATTGTTACGGTTAGGAAAAAGGTTTTACGGTCATAACGAGTCTCTGGTGGTTCCGTGATGTGAAGGAACAATAACAGTGAAAAGAAATTCAGGGGGAGAGGTTTGTTGTGGACTGAGGAAAAGCACCTCACAGGATATAGAATAAAGGCTTTCAGGGAAATATTGGTACACTGAACCTAGTAGGGCTCCACATCTCATGGATCTGGACGGTCTTTATCTTGTTTCCTGAGTTTGTTCGCTGGTGGTCCCATCTCTCTTGATTGCTCAGACCTGTGTCTTGTAAGTTCTTGTAAGTCTATATGTCTGTTTTGCTACCCTGTTGTGGTCTGTTGTGGGGAGGTAATTAAAAGTAATTAAAAATCAAGGCCTCTAGATGGCTGCAAGAGTACAAGCTTTCATTGTTGCTGAACTTTATGCAGCCAGCTACCTTTGTCAGGATCTCGGTTTTTATTCTGCTGCATCTGTATATTTTATCTGTGTGTGTGTGTGTGTGTACGTTTCACACACAGTCCTAACTTTGAATCCAAACTACTAACTTACAACCAAGTCGTTGTTTTAATATAAGACTTTGTGTGTCTCAGGTACATGCTGATGGGAGGAGCCATGAACTTGTGGATGCTCCATCTGGGCCGTTTCCTCACCGGAGTTGCTGGAGGAATGACTGCAGCATCCATTCCAGTGGGTTCCTAACATTGTACACGTAGACGCTTTGCAAAAATATTCAGATTTGATTCAAAGATTCTCAGTTTTCTACTTATAACGTGCAAGATTCTGCTTTGCAGAACAACCATTAAAAAGAAAAACTGTGACAGTGCTGTTCTCAGAGCCTATGACACAATGAATGTTTTATCAAAAAGTGTTGAAAGAACCATATTATCAAAGGTTTGAAGGAATGTTTCATGTCTTATTTCAGCTGGTATTTGATCCATGGAGCAGCACAGTTCATAAAATAAACTCTAAACAATTACTTCTGACAGACCACGTAGTTTAAATGCACTTTTTGATATCAGCATTTAAACTAGCTTAAAGAAAAGATCAAGGATAAATGTTTGAATAGTTTCAAAACCTTTCCAACGTCTAAACTCAGGCTCCTATAACTACGTCTTCTGTTTGTTTATGCCGCAGGTTTACATCTCAGAGATCTCCCACAAAAAGGTCAGAGGAGCTCTTGGGTCCTGCCCGCAGATCACAGCCGTGTTTGGGACGCTGACGCTCTATGTCCTTGGTGGGTGCATACCAACACTTCTGCATAAACTGAAAGTTGGGCTCACTTTATACACGTCCACAGTCATCACAGTGACTATCAGCTTTATCAGTCATTTTGAGTAATGTTTTGATTCTTTGAGTGACATATTGTAAAGACATGAGCCCCGTTTCACTTAGTTTCCCGTCTCTTGCCCGTGATAACACATGATATGTAGGTTTGGTGGTACCATGGCGCTGGCTGGCGGTGGCAGGAGCTATACCAGCTGTGCTGATGGTTGTGCTGCTTACGTTCATGCCCTACTCGCCCAGGAGACTCCTCTCTCTTGGCCGGGAGCAGCAGGCAGAGAAGGCCCTCTGCTGGCTGAGGGGGCGTCAGTACGACACGCGAGCTGAGCTCAGCGCAATACAGGTCAGATATAAGCAACTAATGCAAAGGTTGTTTTATTTTTAAACAGTTCAGAAGATCATTTGGATTAAAACATTTGACTAAACAGTGTAATGGAAGAACAAAATATTAACTGATAAGGAGTTATCTAGATAAGATTGTCACTGACTTCAGGAAAGTACTCTTAATGTTATTTTATCTCATCCTCTGCAGCACAGCATCAGCATGCAGCCTAAAATCACACTGTCCCAACTGGCCACTCCCATCTACTACAAACCAATCATTATCTCAGTGGTGATGCGTTTCCTGCAGCAGATGACCGGCATCACGCCGATTCTGGTCTACCTGGAAACCATCTTTGCCAAAAGCAACGTCTCCCTGAAGTCCAGGTTGGGCACCAGACTGTTTTTGATCTCAAATCCATTTGATTTGCTAAGTCTCAAGAACTAACCTGTCTTTGTTTACTCTCCGCCAGCTACGATGCTGCCATCGTGGGTGTAGTCAGGCTTTTGTCTGTTGCTGTGGCAGCCAGTTTAATGGACAAGGCAGGCCGCAAAGCCCTGCTGTACACTTCAAGCATGCTGATGTTTTTGTCCACTCTCACTCTGACCATGAGTTCCTACACAACACCTTGCCCTCCGGTCCCTGCTCCTCCAAACCATACCGTGCTGGACCACAGCCTTCTCAATGACATGAGCAGCACACAAACTGCTGCAAGCATCATCCCCCTCATCAGCACCATGGTGTTCATATTTGGTAAGTTTTAAAAGCGTTTCAGCAAAGCCGTAGTTATTTACAGCTTCCTGCCTTTGTTTTCAACCATGTCATTGATGAGGATTTGCAGGAATAAGGAGGTACAGATACCGGTTCTTTTACATCTGTTTGTGACTTTCTTAATGTCTGTGTTCACATATATTGAATAAGAAAAGCTCTTCTTATTCACAAATGTTTCTAAAACTGTAACTTATAAGAAGCGCATTCAGATAACAGGAACAGTCCAGATTTCATAACTGCATTGGCATCTGACAATGTCCGTTTTACGCCTACACCAGTCTTCTGTCATTTCTCATCACATGTATTACCATCACCTAGGATACGCTATGGGATGGGGCCCTATCACATGGCTGCTGATGTCAGAGGTGCTTCCACTTGTTGCGAGGGGCGTGGCTTCAGGGCTGTGTGTCACTGTCAGCTGGTTGACGGCCTTCGCGCTCACACACGCGTTCACTCACCTCGTGGACGCGTACGGTCTGTACGTGCCCTACCTGATTTTCACTGTGGTGTGCGTTTTCTGTCTGCTGTTCAATGCCGTGTGCATCCCAGAGACTCGTGGCCGCTCGCTGGAGGAAATAGAGAACTACTTTAGGACAGGACGCACGTTCACCATCAACCGAGGTCATTCCAGCCCACAGTCCAGCTGAAGCCTGCAGATCACCCCTGTCAAAAAAAAAAAGAAAAAGGTTTATTTCCTCTGCTACCTAGCTGCACAAGTAGTTCTACTCGTAACATGGCAAAGAAAAATCCACTTGTGTTTGTATGGAAGGATGTGTGCCAGGTGCATCTTGCTGGGTCTTACGCCAGGACAAACACGATGCCGTCTTCTCCGTGTGTTCAGAAGTGGCATTGCTACATAGAGTGGCTTTAAGATACGAGGTACTGTTGACTTCTTATTAACATTAATGTGACGGAATGACACGATTCACAGTTCAGGAATATGAGTCACTGCTGCATAAGAATGCATTAACTAAACTGTGGTTGGATCTGTGTAATAACAAACAGAAACATTATGCTACCAATGGGAGCATACCAATACTGAGCGAGCTTCCTCCCATAAGGCTTTTATCAAACATAAGGCATGAATAAAACTGCTTCAATCTCATTTTATTTTAGCACTGGGATAAATCACAATGATAGATGACAAGAAGTCTCTCTTGGTTAAACACAGCGTTGTCATGGTTTTTAGGGTCTTCATGTTTAAAGAAATATAGTTTACACCAACACAATACAGTCAGTGAAAGCAGTTACTTATGATATTTAATGAATTTATAACCTGTGGACAGTAAATAAAATATTTCTTTCTCCAGTGTCACCAGATGAGCTCGTTTGTGCTGCATAAATCATTTAAGCCATTTAATGCCGAGATTATCTTGTATGTTCAGTGCACCAGCCAGTGCAGATCCTCTTAATGCAGGTTCTCTTGAAAGCCAGTGAAGTCATAGTTACACTGTGTGTGAGGTTTTCATCATCTGCACCAGTCTGCAAGGGTCAACTGTGTCTCCTGCAGCAGACAGTCAACTGAGGGACTTTGCAGGATGATTACCAGGTAATAAAACTATTAGCCGGTTATCTCCAGCTTCTCCAGCTTCCTCCCACAGTGCAAAAAAAGTGACGATTAGGTTTATTGGTGATTCTTGAGTGACAGTAGCAGTAAATGTATGCATGCATTGTTGTGCACGTAGTTCTAGTGGATCTGTGTTTGACAGACAACTCGTTTGAAACTGACTCACTTTTGGAGCCAGCTCCTAGTGGTCACTCATGGATCTGCACTTTTTTGCACTTCTAAATTTGATTCAGCCCTTAACTCTTGGTTGGAGTTTGGCCCTTGGTAATAAACTTATATCAATAATTCTATTTTTCGGGTTCAACCAATAAAGCTGTTGGAAGCCTTTTTTTTCTTTGACAGAATTATTTCCGTCTCCTTTTTTTAATAAATGTGTCAGAGCAGCAATAACTAAATCATACAGACATCAAACCTGGTGTATCGCTTCAGGAACCCATATCAATTTTTGATTATTTTACGTGTATTGGCAGCCTTCTGACTGATTTACATTTTGTCTCTTTAAAACTAAATCCTATTCTTTTTTGTATGTGTGTCTGATTTATTTCAAGTTCTTCAATTAAACCCACTCATCACTGCCATTTTCTTGAGAACAAACTTTTTTATTTAGCTTCTATTACTATAGCTTTGAGCTTTCATTTTTTGCATAGGGGTTTATTGTTCTAAGCTTTGTATTTATGTTGATATTCTTTTGTTTTTTATGCCTTGCCTTGCCTTGCCTTGCCTTGCCTTGCCTTGCCTTGCCTTGCCTTGCCTTGCCTTGCCTTGCCTTGCCTTGCCTATGTGCAAAATGTGTACGGCACTTTGGCCAACTGTTGCCTTAAATATGCTATAGAAATAAACTTTAGCTTGACTTGACGAACCAAATTTCACATAAGTTGGGAAACTTCATCTTCTGGCGTCGGAGGTGATCCAGCGATGTAACAAGCTTAAATTACAAAACCTAACAGAGACGAGCAGCATGACCATCTTTGTTAGCACGTCAAACAGGGCCAGCAGGCTGACATTTAAAAATGTTCAAATGACAGCCAACCAGTCAGTCAACAGGCAATCAATTTATGAAGGCAGCAATAACAATCCTGAATGAGAAAAGTTCATGACGCTATATTTTTCCAATAATACATTGAAAGAATGTACCAAACCTGAAACCAGTGGAGGAGGAGGGCGTGTTTTCACATTTTACTCTAGATTTGGTTCACGTTTTGGGACCGAGAGGTGATGGAAAAATTCTTCCTCATTTGTCTGATTTCACTTTTTTCACATTTCATTCATATTTTCATATTTCACTCTTCTTACAGTTACAATTTTATAAAAATGTCGGGGAAACAAACTTCTCCATGACACAAATCATAAGATTTGCTTCGCATCAGCTTCAGACAGCATCCCTGAAAATGATTTTGGGAACTATGAGCTGTCTGTTTCTACGTTACAGGTCAGTGACGTTTAAAAGCCTGGGCTTTAAAGGCTCCATGGACAGTGTTGGCCTCACAGTCTACGCTGCAGCTGCTCTTACACAGGACGTATTGTTCAGGCCTTTAACTTCTCCACATGTTGGCTTTAAAGTATTTCTGCAGTCACACAGAGGAACTTTGGCAAATCACACCTGAAAAGTGAAAAATGATGCAGGACATTACATCTCTATAGTTTACTGATTTTGTTAGATTTTTTTCATTATAATAGTTATAATTGTATTTAGTTTATGAATATTTTCTATAAATTGTTTGATGTTAATGAAAATACAGGTACAATTGGAGATTTTAACAAATCAAAGAAAATGCCGTTTCTCACATTATATTTGACCTTTACTCGACCTGGATTTTAAAAATATTCACTAATTTAGGGAGCAGCAAGGTTCATTCTCAAGTTTAGAAAAAACAAGTTTTCTTTTATCAACAGTTTTCAGCAGATCAACAGTTTACCTCCACCACACCCGCTGCCCACAGCTGACTGGAACTGAGCCAACGAATGACGGAGCCACATGAGCGCCTCAGCTGTCACAAGCTCACAATTTTAGCTTTGTTCATGCTCAAGGATCGAGCATACAGTGACAAGCAAGCAGCTCAGTGTATGTTATGAAACAAAAGATCCAACGCGTTACAGAGCCAAACATCCACACGAAAAGATGCAGTGCTGTGCCAACATTTTCAGTGAGTCACCACATGACGGATGAAAAGCTGCGTGTGCGATGCAGCACACGTCCACCCTGAGCAGACTAATCCATCCGTTTGAGCTAAACATGCAGAACTTAAGGAAGACAGGCATTTTTACCAACGTGTGAACTTTGTTAAAGTCAACATGTTTTTGTTTAGTTTTTTTAAGTGACTCTCACAAGTCTGGCCTGTGCTCCCACCCAGGACCCCCAAGGCACCTCTGCTTCTGGCTTTTCCCTGCTCTGGACCAGTACAAAAGGCCACCGGCGCCTGGGGTCGTCATGCAATGTTAGGCCCATCCTGAAGACTTTAACGGCCGTCTCTTGGTAGCGTGACTCTTCTTGGGCAAACTGCCATTTTCACTAGTTTTCACAGAGGTTCACGGAGAAAGATCAGATCAGCTCTAAATTATCCAGAATCATTTTTCACCTTGGAGTATTGAGAAATTGAAGAAGATGTAACCTACAACTGATGACCTTTGTGTTTTCTGATTTTATGTCTTTCACATGTTCCCATTCAATATAATCTCATTAGGTCTGGCTAATCAGTCCCAAAGGACATTCTGGGAAACATTTGCAGTGTTTGTCTCCCTCTGAAAGAGATCCCTCTCCCGTTTAGACAGCAGCCAGTTACGTCTTCCAGCTTAGTCTGCTTACCAAGCTTGACCATTATTTTACACATTTCCTCTCTCTGTTTTCAACTTAGCACTCAAAACAATCCTCTTTGCTCACAAACACTTCGAAAAGCACCAAACCAAATCTGTGTCTTAAAACAAAAGAAAAAAAAATGTATGGATTTTAAAGGGTTTCTACAAATGCTGGTTTTCTGGTTACACAATCCTCACTCCTCTGAGTGTCTGAGATCTACCAATCACAGCGCAGTTACGGCTGTCAACCACGTGGAGGCGACAAATCGAGCGAGAAGACAAACATGCTTGTGCTCAGAGGAGGAATGATTGTAGTATTAATGACCCCAAAAATAAGTAAATATTTACATATTCATCCCATTTCCTCATCCCTCTTCAACTTCTCAATCTTAAAATACATTTTCTCCAACTCCAGGGCAGTAAAAAAGTGAATTTATTTTTTTTTAAAAAGAGAAAGAACAGAACTCTGTTATTGCAAATACGACTCCTGCAAACTGGAAAAACATGATGACAGGTAGAAGCAGCTGAGATGAATTTTCTTTGCATTTTGGCAGGACTGTCCTTGTAGTTACTGCTTGTCCACAAGGGGATCCAGTTGAGGTGGTTTGTGCATCTGGTTAGGATTCCTACTGGACACCTACCTGGGGAGGTGTTTCAGGTATCTCCAACCAGAAGGAATACATCCGAGAATTAGGTTGTCACTCAAGGACGCATATTCAGATGCTCTCTAAACAAGAAAAAAAAGTTCTGATGCCAGCATTACCATAATTAAAGGGAAAAGCAACACCTGTATACATTTTTAATAAAAAAATCCTTATATGTACTTCACAGCATATATAGAGCTCGTCAGTTATAGGCTACTGTTGAAACAGAAATGACAAGTGTTCTTAAAGAAAAAGATCTGAACACTACAAAAAGTAAACAGACTGGATCAGATAATACAAATGAGGTCAAGGAAACACAAAAGAATCTGTTTCTATTGTTACAGAAATAGTTGGTATTTGACAGATACAAGATGTGAGAAGCCGGGTGTGGGTGGCGTGGGACAGTAACAGAAATAACTCTTAATATATATTAATAAAGATCTTTAAAAATTTAAGAAAGCTCACAAAAAGGAAACAATTAACAAAAAGGTTTTTAAAAAGTGTGCTTTCCTACTTACACATGCTCACATAACTGTATGGAAATGGATTGTAAAACTGTTCCAGATTAATATGCCGTAACAATGGTTTTCTTTGAAATCTTTGCTTATGTCTCTCCCTCTTAGCATTGTGTTAAATCACACACCAGAATGCTCCCCAAATCTTCTGTTTTATAGAGCCTCACTAGTTGATGATCAGTTTATTACAGGCTGATGATTAGCAGAACTGGCCCTAACGTACCCTCCTAAATCCTATGAAAACAGTGAGGGGGGGTACTTAGTGTTGCCCTCCAGTTTTCTTTTCCTCTTTCTATCTTTTAGGTTTTCTTTTTATTAAATAAAAATGAGGCTCTGATAAAGAGTATGTACACTTTTAGCTTAAGCTCAATGAACAGCTATTATGTTAATTTACCTACTACAGGTCAAAATCCACAACTCATTAGATTTTTGGTTGGTGAAACAAACTTGTTATGTTGACAAGCGTGTATTAATAAATAAATAAATAAATTTGTTTTCAGTCTTGTGCCATTTGTTATCACCTTGTTGTCTCCTACAAAACATT